>OY804581.1:41578906-42219646 GCA_963680875.1 Bathymodiolus brooksi | reverse complement strand
GCACCACAAACCCCACTAAAAACTAGGGGTGTGAGACAAAAAGACATACAATGATCTACAAAGAACAGAAAACTAAAGATCAAGCACCACAAACCCCACTAAAAACTAGGGGTGTGAAACAAAAAGACATACAATGATCTACAAAGAACAGAAAACTAAAGATCAAGCACCACAAACCCCACTAAAAACTAGGGGTGTCAGACAAAAAGACATACAATGATCTACAAAGAACAGAAAACTAAAGATCAAGCACCACAAACTCCACTAAAACTAGGGGTGTGAGACAAAAAGACATACAATGATCAACAAAGAACAGAAAACTAAAGATCAAGCACCACAAACCCCACTAAAAACTAGGGGTGTGAGACAAAAAGACATACAATGATCTACAAAGAACAGAAAACTAAAGATCAAGCACCACAAACCCCACTAAAAACTAGGGGTGTGAAACAAAAAGACATACAATGATCTACAAAGAACAGAAAACTAAAGATCAAGCACCACAAATCCCACTAAAAACTAGGGGTGTGAGACAAAAAGACATACAATGATCTACAAAGAACAGAAAACTAAAGATCAAGCACCACAAACTCCACTAAAACTAGGGGTGTGAGACAAAAAGACATACAATGATCTACAAAGAACAGAAAACTAAAGATCAAGCACCACAAACCCCACTAAAAACTAGGGGTGTGAGACAAAAAGACATACAATGATCTACAAAGAACAGAAAACTAAAGATCAAGCACCACAAACCCCACTAAAAACTAGGGGTGTGAGACAAAAAGACATACAATGATCTACAAAGAACAGAAAACTAAAGATCAAGCACCACAAACCCCACTAAAAACTAGGGGTGTGAGACAAAAAGACATACAATGATCTACAAAGAACAGAAAACTAAAGATCAAGCACCACAAACCCCACTAAAAACTAGGGGTGTGAGACAAAAAGACATACAATGATCTACAAAGAGCAGAAAACTAAAGATCAAGCACCACAAACCCCACTAAAAACTAGGGGTGTGAGACAAAAAGACATACAATGATCTACAAAGAACAGAAAACTAAAGATCAAGCACCACAAACCCCACTAAAAACTAGGGGTGTGAAACAAAAAGACATACAATGATCTACAAAGAACAGAAAACTAAAGATCAAGCACCACAAACCCCACTAAAAACTAGGGGTGTGAAACAAAAAGACATACAATGATCTACAAAGAACAGAAAACTAAAGATCAAGCACCACAAACTCCACTAAAAACTAGGGGTGTGAGACAAAAAGACATACAATGATCTACAAAGAACAGAAAACTAAAGATCAAGCACCACAAACTCCACTAAAACTAGGGGTGTGAGACAAAAAGACATACAATGATCTACAAAGAACAGAAAACTAAAGATCAAGCACCACAAACCCCACTAAAAACTAGGGGTGTGAGACAAAAAGACATACAATGATCTACAAAGAACAGAAAACTAAAGATCAAGCACCACAAACCCCACTAAAAACTAGGGGTGTGAGACAAAAAGACATACAATGATCTACAAAGAACAGAAAACTAAAGATCAAGCACCACAAACCCCACTAAAAACTAGGGGTGTCAGACAAAAAGACATACAATGATCTACAAAGAACAGAAAACTAAAGATCAAGCACCACAAACTCCACTAAAACTAGGGGTGTGAGACAAAAAGACATACAATGATCTACAAAGAACAGAAAACTAAAGATCAAGCACCACAAACCCCACTAAAAACTAGGGGTGTGAGACAAAAAGACATACAATGATCTACAAAGAACAGAAAACTAAAGATCAAGCACCACAAACCCCACTAAAAACTAGGGGTGTGAGACAAAAAGACATACAATGATCTACAAAGAACAGAAAACTAAAGATCAAGCACCACAAACCCCACTAAAAACTAGGGGTGTGAGACAAAAAGACATACAATGATCTACAAAGAACAGAAAACTAAAGATCAAGCACCACAAACCCCACTAAAAACTAGGGGTGTGAGACAAAAAGACATACAATGATCTACAAAGAACAGAAAACTAAAGATCAAGCACCACAAACCCCACTAAAAACTAGGGGTGTGAGACAAAAAGACATACAATGATCTACAAAGAACAGAAAACTAAAGATCAAGCACCACAAACCCCACTAAAAACTAGGGGTGTGAGACAAAAAGACATACAATGATCTACAAAGAACAGAAAACTAAAGATCAAGCACCACAAACCCCACTAAAAACTAGGGGTGTGAGACAAAAAGACATACAATGATCTACAAAGAACAGAAAACTAAAGATCAAGCACCACAAACCCCACTAAAAACTAGGGGTGTGAGACAAAAAGACATACAATGATCTACAAAGAACAGAAAACTAAAGATCAAGCACCACAAACCCCACTAAAAACTAGGGGTGTGAGACAAAAAGACATACAATGATCTACAAAGAACAGAAAACTAAAGATCAAGCACCACAAACCCCACTAAAAACTAGGGGTGTGAGACAAAAAGACATACAATGATCTACAAAGAACAGAAAACTAAAGATCAAGCACCACAAACCCCACTAAAAACTAGGGGTGTGAGACAAAAAGACATACAATGATCTACAAAGAACAGAAAACTAAAGATCAAGCACCACAAACCCCACTAAAAACTAGGGGTGTGAGACAAAAAGACATACAATGATCTACAAAGAACAGAAAACTAAAGATCAAGCACCACAAACCCCACTAAAAACTAGGGGTGTGAGACAAAAAGACATACAATGATCTACAAAGAACAGAAAACTAAAGATCAAGCACCACAAACCCCACTAAAAACTAGGGGTGTGAGACAAAAAGACATACAATGATCTACAAAGAACAGAAAACTAAAGATCAAGCACCACAAACCCCACTAAAAACTAGGGGTGTGAGACAAAAAGACATACAATGATCTACAAAGAACAGAAAACTAAAGATCAAGCACCACAAACCCCACTAAAAACTAGGGGTGTGAGACAAAAAGACATACAATGATCTACAAAGAACAGAAAACTAAAGATCAAGCACCACAAACCCCACTAAAAACTAGGGGTGTGAGACAAAAAGACATACAATGATCTACAAAGAACAGAAAACTAAAGATCAAGCACCACAAACCCCACTAAAAACTAGGGGTGTGAGACAAAAAGACATACAATGATCTACAAAGAACAGAAAACTAAAGATCAAGCACCACAAACCCCACTAAAAACTAGGGGTGTGAGACAAAAAGACATACAATGATCTACAAAGAACAGAAAACTAAAGATCAAGCACCACAAACCCCACTAAAAACTAGGGGTGTGAAACAAAAAGACATACAATGATCTACAAAGAACAGAAAACTAAAGATCAAGCACCACAAACCCCACTAAAAACTAGGGGTGTGAGACAAAAAGACATACAATGATCTACAAAGAACAGAAAACTAAAGATCAAGCACCACAAACTCCACTAAAACTAGGGGTGTGAGACAAAAAGACATACAATGATCTACAAAGAACAGAAAACTAAAGATCAAGCACCACAAACCCCACTAAAAACTAGGGGTGTGAGACAAAAAGACATACAATGATCTACAAAGAACAGAAAACTAAAGATCAAGCACCACAAACCCCACTAAAAACTAGGGGTGTGAGACAAAAAGACATACAATGATCTACAAAGAACAGAAAACTAAAGATCAAGCACCACAAACCCCACTAAAAACTAGGGGTGTGAGACAAAAAGACATACAATGATCTACAAAGAACAGAAAACTAAAGATCAAGCACCACAAACTCCACTAAAACTAGGGGTGTGAGACAAAAAGACATACAATGATCTACAAAGAACAGAAAACTAAAGATCAAGCACCACAAACCCCACTAAAAACTAGGGGTGTGAGACAAAAAGACATACAATGATCTACAAAGAACAGAAAACTAAAGATCAAGCACCACAAACCCCACTAAAAACTAGGGGTGTGAGACAAAAAGACATACAATGATCTACAAAGAACAGAAAACTAAAGATCAAGCACCACAAACCCCACTAAAAACTAGGGGTGTGAGACAAAAAGACATACAATGATCTACAAAGAACAGAAAACTAAAGATCAAGCACCACAAACCCCACTAAAAACTAGGGGTGTGAGACAAAAAGACATACAATGATCTACAAAGAACAGAAAACTAAAGATCAAGCACCACAAACCCCACTAAAAACTAGGGGTGTGAGACAAAAAGACATACAATGATCTACAAAGAACAGAAAACTAAAGATCAAGCACCACAAACCCCACTAAAAACTAGGGGTGTGAGACAAAAAGACATACAATGATCTACAAAGAACAGAAAACTAAAGATCAAGCACCACAAACCCCACTAAAAACTAGGGGTGTGAGACAAAAAGACATACAATGATCTACAAAGAACAGAAAACTAAAGATCAAGCACCACAAACCCCACTAAAAACTAGGGGTGTGAGACAAAAAGACATACAATGATCTACAAAGAACAGAAAACTAAAGATCAAGCACCACAAACCCCACTAAAAACTAGGGGTGTGAGACAAAAAGACATACAATGATCTACAAAGAACAGAAAACTAAAGATCAAGCACCACAAACCCCACTAAAAACTAGGGGTGTGAGACAAAAAGACATACAATGATCTACAAAGAACAGAAAACTAAAGATCAAGCACCACAAACCCCACTAAAAACTAGGGGTGTGAGACAAAAAGACATACAATGATCTACAAAGAACAGAAAACTAAAGATCAAGCACCACAAACCCCACTAAAAACTAGGGGTGTGAGACAAAAAGACATACAATGATCTACAAAGAACAGAAAACTAAAGATCAAGCACCACAAACCCCACTAAAAACTAGGGGTGTGAGACAAAAAGACATACAATGATCTACAAAGAACAGAAAACTAAAGATCAAGCACCACAAACCCCACTAAAAACTAGGGGTGTGAGACAAAAAGACATACAATGATCTACAAAGAACAGAAAACTAAAGATCAAGCACCACAAACCCCACTAAAAACTAGGGGTGTGAGACAAAAAGACATACAATGATCTACAAAGAACAGAAAACTAAAGATCAAGCACCACAAACCCCACTAAAAACTAGGGGTGTGAGACAAAAAGACATACAATGATCTACAAAGAACAGAAAACTAAAGATCAAGCACCACAAACCCCACTAAAAACTAGGGGTGTGAGACAAAAAGACATACAATGATCTACAAAGAACAGAAAACTAAAGATCAAGCACCACAAACCCCACTAAAAACTAGGGGTGTGAGACAAAAAGACATACAATGATCTACAAAGAACAGAAAACTAAAGATCAAGCACCACAAACCCCACTAAAAACTAGGGGTGTGAGACAAAAAGACATACAATGATCTACAAAGAACAGAAAACTAAAGATCAAGCACCACAAACCCCACTAAAAACTAGGGGTGTGAGACAAAAAGACATACAATGATCTACAAAGAACAGAAAACTAAAGATCAAGCACCACAAACCCCACTAAAAACTAGGGGTGTGAGACAAAAAGACATACAATGATCTACAAAGAACAGAAAACTAAAGATCAAGCACCACAAACCCCACTAAAAACTAGGGGTGTGAGACAAAAAGACATACAATGATCTACAAAGAACAGAAAACTAAAGATCAAGCACCACAAACCCCACTAAAAACTAGGGGTGTGAGACAAAAAGACATACAATGATCTACAAAGAACAGAAAACTAAAGATCAAGCACCACAAACCCCACTAAAAACTAGGGGTGTGAGACAAAAAGACATACAATGATCTACAAAGAACAGAAAACTAAAGATCAAGCACCACAAACCCCACTAAAAACTAGGGGTGTGAGACAAAAAGACATACAATGATCTACAAAGAACAGAAAACTAAAGATCAAGCACCACAAACCCCACTAAAAACTAGGGGTGTGAGACAAAAAGACATACAATGATCTACAAAGAACAGAAAACTAAAGATCAAGCACCACAAACCCCACTAAAAACTAGGGGTGTGAGACAAAAAGACATACAATGATCTACAAAGAACAGAAAACTAAAGATCAAGCACCACAAACCCCACTAAAAACTAGGGGTGTGAGACAAAAAGACATACAATGATCTACAAAGAACAGAAAACTAAAGATCAAGCACCACAAACCCCACTAAAAACTAGGGGTGTGAGACAAAAAGACATACAATGATCTACAAAGAACAGAAAACTAAAGATCAAGCACCACAAACCCCACTAAAAACTAGGGGTGTGAGACAAAAAGACATACAATGATCTACAAAGAACAGAAAACTAAAGATCAAGCACCACAAACCCCACTAAAAACTAGGGGTGTGAGACAAAAAGACATACAATGATCTACAAAGAACAGAAAACTAAAGATCAAGCACCACAAACCCCACTAAAAACTAGGGGTGTGAGACAAAAAGACATACAATGATCTACAAAGAACAGAAAACTAAAGATCAAGCACCACAAACTCCACTAAAAACTAGGGGTGTGAGACAAAAAGACATACAATGATCTACAAAGAACAGAAAACTAAAGATCAAGCACCACAAACCCCACTAAAAACTAGGGGTGTGAGACAAAAAGACATACAATGATCTACAAAGAACAGAAAACTAAAGATCAAGCACCACAAACCCCACTAAAAACTAGGGGTGTGAGACAAAAAGACATACAATGATCTACAAAGAACAGAAAACTAAAGATCAAGCACCACAAACCCCACTAAAAACTAGGGGTGTGAGACAAAAAGACATACAATGATCTACAAAGAACAGAAAACTAAAGATCAAGCACCACAAACCCCACTAAAAACTAGGGGTGTGAGACAAAAAGACATACAATGATCTACAAAGAACAGAAAACTAAAGATCAAGCACCACAAACCCCACTAAAAACTAGGGGTGTGAGACAAAAAGACATACAATGATCTACAAAGAACAGAAAACTAAAGATCAAGCACCACAAACCCCACTAAAAACTAGGGGTGTGAGACAAAAAGACATACAATGATCTACAAAGAACAGAAAACTAAAGATCAAGCACCACAAACCCCACTAAAAACTAGGGGTGTGAGACAAAAAGACATACAATGATCTACAAAGAACAGAAAACTAAAGATCAAGCACCACAAACCCCACTAAAAACTAGGGGTGTGAGACAAAAAGACATACAATGATCTACAAAGAACAGAAAACTAAAGATCAAGCACCACAAACCCCACTAAAAACTAGGGGTGTGAGACAAAAAGACATACAATGATCTACAAAGAACAGAAAACTAAAGATCAAGCACCACAAACCCCACTAAAAACTAGGGGTGTGAGACAAAAAGACATACAATGATCTACAAAGAACAGAAAACTAAAGATCAAGCACCACAAACCCCACTAAAAACTAGGGGTGTGAGACAAAAAGACATACAATGATCTACAAAGAACAGAAAACTAAAGATCAAGCACCACAAACCCCACTAAAAACTAGGGGTGTGAGACAAAAAGACATACAATGATCTACAAAGAACAGAAAACTAAAGATCAAGCACCACAAACCCCACTAAAAACTAGGGGTGTGAGACAAAAAGACATACAATGATCTACAAAGAACAGAAAACTAAAGATCAAGCACCACAAACCCCACTAAAAACTAGGGGTGTGAGACAAAAAGACATACAATGATCTACAAAGAACAGAAAACTAAAGATCAAGCACCACAAACCCCACTAAAAACTAGGGGTGTGAGACAAAAAGACATACAATGATCTACAAAGAACAGAAAACTAAAGATCAAGCACCACAAACCCCACTAAAAACTAGGGGTGTGAGACAAAAAGACATACAATGATCTACAAAGAACAGAAAACTAAAGATCAAGCACCACAAACCCCACTAAAAACTAGGGGTGTGAGACAAAAAGACATACAATGATCTACAAAGAACAGAAAACTAAAGATCAAGCACCACAAACCCCACTAAAAACTAGGGGTGTGAGACAAAAAGACATACAATGATCTACAAAGAACAGAAAACTAAAGATCAAGCACCACAAACCCCACTAAAAACTAGGGGTGTGAGACAAAAAGACATACAATGATCTACAAAGAACAGAAAACTAAAGATCAAGCACCACAAACCCCACTAAAAACTAGGGGTGTGAGACAAAAAGACATACAATGATCTACAAAGAACAGAAAACTAAAGATCAAGCACCACAAACCCCACTAAAAACTAGGGGTGTGAGACAAAAAGACATACAATGATCTACAAAGAACAGAAAACTAAAGATCAAGCACCACAAACCCCACTAAAAACTAGGGGTGTGAGACAAAAAGACATACAATGATCTACAAAGAACAGAAAACTAAAGATCAAGCACCACAAACCCCACTAAAAACTAGGGGTGTGAGACAAAAAGACATACAATGATCTACAAAGAACAGAAAACTAAAGATCAAGCACCACAAACCCCACTAAAAACTAGGGGTGTGAGACAAAAAGACATACAATGATCTACAAAGAACAGAAAACTAAAGATCAAGCACCACAAACCCCACTAAAAACTAGGGGTGTGAGACAAAAAGACATACAATGATCTACAAAGAACAGAAAACTAAAGATCAAGCACCACAAACCCCACTAAAAACTAGGGGTGTGAGACAAAAAGACATACAATGATCTACAAAGAACAGAAAACTAAAGATCAAGCACCACAAACCCCACTAAAAACTAGGGGTGTGAGACAAAAAGACATACAATGATCTACAAAGAACAGAAAACTAAAGATCAAGCACCACAAACCCCACTAAAAACTAGGGGTGTGAGACAAAAAGACATACAATGATCTACAAAGAACAGAAAACTAAAGATCAAGCACCACAAACCCCACTAAAAACTAGGGGTGTGAGACAAAAAGACATACAATGATCTACAAAGAACAGAAAACTAAAGATCAAGCACCACAAACCCCACTAAAAACTAGGGGTGTGAGACAAAAAGACATACAATGATCTACAAAGAACAGAAAACTAAAGATCAAGCACCACAAACCCCACTAAAAACTAGGGGTGTGAGACAAAAAGACATACAATGATCTACAAAGAACAGAAAACTAAAGATCAAGCACCACAAACCCCACTAAAAACTAGGGGTGTGAGACAAAAAGACATACAATGATCTACAAAGAACAGAAAACTAAAGATCAAGCACCACAAACCCCACTAAAAACTAGGGGTGTGAGACAAAAAGACATACAATGATCTACAAAGAACAGAAAACTAAAGATCAAGCACCACAAACCCCACTAAAAACTAGGGGTGTGAGACAAAAAGACATACAATGATCTACAAAGAACAGAAAACTAAAGATCAAGCACCACAAACCCCACTAAAAACTAGGGGTGTGAGACAAAAAGACATACAATGATCTACAAAGAACAGAAAACTAAAGATCAAGCACCACAAACCCCACTAAAAACTAGGGGTGTGAGACAAAAAGACATACAATGATCTACAAAGAACAGAAAACTAAAGATCAAGCACCACAAACCCCACTAAAAACTAGGGGTGTGAGACAAAAAGACATACAATGATCTACAAAGAACAGAAAACTAAAGATCAAGCACCACAAACCCCACTAAAAACTAGGGGTGTGAGACAAAAAGACATACAATGATCTACAAAGAACAGAAAACTAAAGATCAAGCACCACAAACCCCACTAAAAACTAGGGGTGTGAGACAAAAAGACATACAATGATCTACAAAGAACAGAAAACTAAAGATCAAGCACCACAAACCCCACTAAAAACTAGGGGTGTGAGACAAAAAGACATACAATGATCTACAAAGAACAGAAAACTAAAGATCAAGCACCACAAACCCCACTAAAAACTAGGGGTGTGAGACAAAAAGACATACAATGATCTACAAAGAACAGAAAACTAAAGATCAAGCACCACAAACCCCACTAAAAACTAGGGGTGTGAGACAAAAAGACATACAATGATCTACAAAGAACAGAAAACTAAAGATCAAGCACCACAAACCCCACTAAAAACTAGGGGTGTGAGACAAAAAGACATACAATGATCTACAAAGAACAGAAAACTAAAGATCAAGCACCACAAACCCCACTAAAAACTAGGGGTGTGAGACAAAAAGACATACAATGATCTACAAAGAACAGAAAACTAAAGATCAAGCACCACAAACCCCACTAAAAACTAGGGGTGTGAGACAAAAAGACATACAATGATCTACAAAGAACAGAAAACTAAAGATCAAGCACCACAAACCCCACTAAAAACTAGGGGTGTGAGACAAAAAGACATACAATGATCTACAAAGAACAGAAAACTAAAGATCAAGCACCACAAACCCCACTAAAAACTAGGGGTGTGAGACAAAAAGACATACAATGATCTACAAAGAACAGAAAACTAAAGATCAAGCACCACAAACCCCACTAAAAACTAGGGGTGTGAGACAAAAAGACATACAATGATCTACAAAGAACAGAAAACTAAAGATCAAGCACCACAAACCCCACTAAAAACTAGGGGTGTGAGACAAAAAGACATACAATGATCTACAAAGAACAGAAAACTAAAGATCAAGCACCACAAACCCCACTAAAAACTAGGGGTGTGAGACAAAAAGACATACAATGATCTACAAAGAACAGAAAACTAAAGATCAAGCACCACAAACCCCACTAAAAACTAGGGGTGTGAGACAAAAAGACATACAATGATCTACAAAGAACAGAAAACTAAAGATCAAGCACCACAAACCCCACTAAAAACTAGGGGTGTGAGACAAAAAGACATACAATGATCTACAAAGAACAGAAAACTAAAGATCAAGCACCACAAACCCCACTAAAAACTAGGGGTGTGAGACAAAAAGACATACAATGATCTACAAAGAACAGAAAACTAAAGATCAAGCACCACAAACCCCACTAAAAACTAGGGGTGTGAGACAAAAAGACATACAATGATCTACAAAGAACAGAAAACTAAAGATCAAGCACCACAAACCCCACTAAAAACTAGGGGTGTGAGACAAAAAGACATACAATGATCTACAAAGAACAGAAAACTAAAGATCAAGCACCACAAACCCCACTAAAAACTAGGGGTGTGAGACAAAAAGACATACAATGATCTACAAAGAACAGAAAACTAAAGATCAAGCACCACAAACCCCACTTAAAACTAGGGGTGTGAGACATTGAGATGCTAATAATAATAATATTGCATAATAATATTTAAAACAAATTAAATGAAAATCCTGACTTATCAACTCTAATTTTTATTTTAAAGTTACTAGAACCACAACTATTTTTTCATTTTGCCTTCTATCAAATTAATTTCAAAGTGTATTCATAATTTACTCAATAATTGTTGTATGTTAAGATGTAAAGCCTAATATTTGTGACCTTTGAACCTATGTTAATTTTTTATCTAAAACGTTTCAACTCAAGTAATAAAATCTAATTGTAACATAAATACACATTTTTCCTTCGGATTCGTTGGTTTAAATAAGTTAATTTGTAAGATCCATGGTATATATAATACTTAAACAAATTCCACACCATATTTGATAGTAATTAATTAATTCACAAATACAATACCTTAAACTCAGACTTTTCTTCAGCTGATGATGCTATACCATGACAACTATCATACCCCTCTGGTGGCCCCTGAAGATCTTTCTGGAACTCTGTGAAACTTTTACTGTTACCAAGGGCAACATTACTGACTAACATCATCCGTGTACCTTTAGAATGACTTCGGTCTGAGTATTGTATACTGGTACTGAAAAACAAAATGGAACCAGATCATTTAAGAGGGTGGTAAAGGGGATTATTGTATATATACTGGCAGTGATTCAGCTAGGCAACAGTCTCAGGACATTTGTCCACCTGTTTCTCAAATTGTCCTGAAGAACTTTATAAAAATTAGTTATATTATTAAAGAATGTCCTTAAGAAATTTTCATAAAACTGGCAATTGTCAAAAAGATTTCAAAGTCTAACTGAAACACTACTGGTACTGAAAACAAAATGGAACCAGATCATTTAAGAAGGTGGTCAAGGGGGTTATTGTATACTGGTACTGAAAAACTAAATGGAACCAGATCATTTAAGAGGGTAGTAAAGGGGTTTTTTGTATACTAGTACAGAAAAACAAAATGGAACCAGATCCTTTAAGAGGATGGTAAAGGGGATTATTGTATACTGGTGCTAAAAACAAAAAATGGAACCAAATCATTTAAGAGGGTGGTAAAGGGTTTTTTTGTATACTGGTATGGAAAAACAAAATGGAACCAGATCATTTAAGAGGGTGGTCAAGGGGGTTTTTGTATACTGGCACTGAAAAACAAAATGGAACCAGATCATTTACGAGGGTGGTAAAGGGGGTTATTGTATACTGGTACAGAAAAACAAAATAAATGGAACCAGGTCCTTTAACAGGGTGGTAAAGGGGGTTTTTGCATACTGGTACTGAAAAACAAAATGGAACCAGATCATTTAAGAGGGCAGTAAAAAGGAAGGGATAGGTATGCACAATGAAGAACTGAAATACAATTTAATTTCACTTCAGGATGAATGAAAAAAAAACTATTTCAAAGAGTAAATTTGGTTGTGTGCACTAAATATAGTGAATAATGGACTTAAAACATGAAAATGTATTCAATAAAAAGGACAAATACATTGCAAGAAAATACCCTTTACCACATATTGTTACTATAGTTGAGAAGCAGCAAATACCAATTTCACAATCCTTGGTTTGACCAGACTAGAGCTCAAACCCACTATCTACTGCACTTAAGGCAAGCATGCTAAAACCATTACACCACCAAAATGGTCAAAATTGAATTTAGAATTCAATTTCAATAAAGCAATAAAAATAATAATATCATCTGAAATTCAATTTAGTCAAACGGATTTCAGCAACTTCAGAAAAAACCCACCAATCAATTATTAATTCATACCATCTTACCTAGCAGAACTTGCAAAGTAGATACCATTACCCAGCATTCCTGCATCTGACCTTGACCCTCCAAAATCATCCACAATAACTTTGGGTAACAATAAACCTCTAAAATGTAATGAATAAATAAGTGTATGAACTTTTTCCTGACTGGGAGAATCATTTTATTTTATTGTCTTTCTACATTTATACAATTATTTAAAACTAAACAAGTCCCCAGATGATTTTATGTTCCATTATATAAAGCCACAAATTTTTAATACGTTGAACTACTAAATTTTGAAATTGTCATTTTAAATCCGAGTTCATTTTGACTTAATATTAAGTAGTAATGGTCAAATAAAGAAATTAAAATTTTTAGGAACTGCAGCCATCTTGGATTGAGTGAGTGAGTAAGTGATTGTTGTTTAAAGTCAACTCAGTAATTTTTCCCTTAAAGTCATCCCACTCGGACACATTATCCTGATTCCGAGCCAACCAGTCTTTGTTCTTTCTCCTTAATGCTGCATGCTTAGCGGAGAAGCAACAAATACCGATTTCTTAGTCTTTGGTTTGACCCGATCAAGGCTTGAACCAACGATCTACCGCAATCGAGGCGAGCACGCTAACCATTACCCACCAATACGGTTAAGACATAATTTAAAAGTGGACCACTTAAAGACTATTTCTGCCTAAATTGGTTTAATTTTGACAAAATTGACTTCAATGAGTTTTATTTTATTAGAATCAGTTTAATTTGTATAATCAGTAAATATTGGCAGAACAAAAACTCTCACAGAAAAAACACATAAGATATGTTAAACTACTCATTGTCAAACAGCTGCAGTTCAAAAGGACCCTTAAATCAAAGCAGTAATAGAAATTAAAGAAATTTCTTTTTTTAGATATTGCGGCAATCTTTGATGGAGGGCTGGCCTGTCGGATATTAACTTGAAAGGGACCACCCAAGAAACATACCTGATAATTCTGGTATAATTTGGTTCGTAGTTTGAGAGAACGCCATTTAATGGCAAATAGCTCACATGACCCTATGGTCAGCTAATAAAACTGGTGAAAATGTACATTAAAATTTCTTTTCATAATTACCTTGACAAAATTCCCACAAAATTTTTAACTTTAGAAGCATGAAACAGCAACTTCTGAGGATGCAATTGTTTTCTGAAATTATCTTCTTCAACTCCACGACGTACACAAAATATTTGTTCAATGCTAAGTTGTTCATTGCTAAAAATAATGAAATAAACATTCTAGCTAAATGGTATGGCTGATAATGTATATAACAAAATGTAACAAATTGCAACTGATGCAACAAACATAACTTCAGAGGTGTTTTTTTCAGACGACGGTAAAAAAAACAACATTTGTTATGGAAACCACCGACCTGTCGCAAGTCACTGATAAACTTTATCACATAATGTTGTATAGAGTACACCTTGCCATAAATGGGTTCAAACTCACAACTTTTAAGTGGTGATAGACACTGATTGCACAGGTGTTTGTAAATCCAACTACCATACGATCACGACCATGACGGCCCCCTGACATTGTTCAAATTGTGAAAACCCAAAACCTTTTGTAGCTCAGTTTTCTGAGTAAAACTGTTAAACAATCAAACGAAGTGTGATATTATTTAAGAATTTTTTAACTGTCTAACTCAGAAAAACGTGGTATAAATGATTTGTAACATGAACCATGCAATATCACATCTAGGTCATTGATTATTGCACGACTCTCTGAGAGTAATAAAACTACAGCCCAGATTTAAAGTGTGCAATATCTCTTATCTGTGTGTATTATTTCAAAGTTCTTATCTGTTGCTTACATTCTGGTATATAAAACATAAAAAGATCAAAGGAAAAGAATGCATCCATGTTACAATGTATGATAGTGCAAGACAACAAAATGATTCTCATTTGTTTAATATAAAAAACTATACAAACTGTTTCAAGGACTGAATAATATGTTCCTTTATCTCTTTATATTCTGCATTCGTAGTATCTAAGCTGTCCACTCGACACCGTAACGCCTTATATTTGGCCGCGGTACTACTTATTGTCGACCAGTTTGTAGACTCACTTACTGCTACCATGTCTTTTATCATCTGAAATTATTATCTTTTTATTATTTTTATCAAATTTTACAAATGACCACAGATATGATCCATTTGTTGTAATCATTATCATAATCTGGTCCTCATTCATGACTTATCACCAGGTTTGTAACAAGAATAACATGATCAGTGCCACATGTGGAGCAGGAACTTACCCTTCCGAGGCACCTGAATTCATCATCCCCGGTTTCCAGTGGGGTTCTTTTTGCTTGATCTTTAGTATTCTGTGTAGTGTTTTGTAGATCATTGTTTATCCTTTTGTCCATTTTTCTTTCTGCCATTGTATTGTCTGTCTTTCTTCGATTTACAGATTCTGATTACCCCTTTGGTATCTCCAAATTTTTCCTTCTGACAAGTTACAAATTACATACCACCACAAAAAACTTGTGGTATAAGATAATTACACACAGGTTAGTCAAATCAAATAAAGAACTATACCAAACACAGTATTATACGACCAAAGCAAGACGACAAGTGCTTCCTCCTGTACAAGTTTGACTTGAAACGATAACTGGTAGAGAAAATATGCTGGAATACTACCTGAAACCTTTGTCACAATCAATTCCATTACAAAAAAACTTCAAAAATTTCAGAATTTGGGTGGAGATCAGTTTTATTTGTGGAGAAAAGCGGAGTACCCAGAGAAAACCACTGACCTGTCACAAGTCACTGACAAACTTTATCACATAATGTTGTATCAAGTAACCTTGCCTGAGAGGGATTTGAACTCACAAATTTAGTGGTGAAAGGAACTGATTGCACAGGTAGTTGTAAATCCAACTACCATATGATTATCCTCATGACGGCTCCCAACATCATATTACAGGGTATTCTAGTTTGTGTCATTTATATACCTGACAAATATCTTGCTTCGCTGCCATCCAGGATCTCAGCTCGGTACTTGTCGGAATGTGATTTGTTCTGTGTGGTAAACTGCTATAGAATTCTTTAACCAGTTCTTTTCTTTTATCATTGTCACTACAGTCTTTCAACTTCATAAGAATGGCTTCAGCTTTCTCTATCTAAAAATAATCAACTTGTTCGACAAAAACTAAAATCGAAAAAGAAACCACAAAAATGTCTACTTTATAATCTAATTTAAGACTGAGGTTATATGGCAAGATTGGTATTCTGTAGAGTATAAACAATCTAAATTAAATATGACAAGACCTGACCCTGCCTTCTGGTAGTAAATATAAAATAAAAATTCTGTAGAGTATAAACAAAATAAATCAAATATGACAAGACCTGACCCTGCCTTGTGGTAGTAAATATAAAATAAAAATTCTGTAGAGTATAAACAATCTAAATTAAATATGACAAGACCTGACCATGCCTTCTGGTAGTAAATATAAAATAAAAATTCTGTAGAGCATAAACAATCTAAATTAAATATGACAAGACCTGACCATGCCTTCTGGTAGTAAATATAAAATAAACTAGAGGCTCAGGTGAGCCTGTATCGCTCACCTGACATAAATAAGTCCTCTTAAGAATGTCTGCATGCTGAATACATCTAAGTTACTATTCAACTCCCATACTGCCATAGGGTTCTATGTTAAAACTATGTCTGCTCATGGCAGCCATCTTGGATGGAGGTCGTGGTCACCGGACACAATTTTGAAAGTATACTACCCAAGGACCATCCATGCCATGTTTGCTTTAAATTGGCTGACTGGTTTCAGAAGAGAAGACTTTTAAACAATTTTCCCATAGGGTCCTATGTTAAAACTATGTCTGCTGACGGCAGCCATTTTGAACCGAGATCGGGATCACTGAACACAATTTTGGAAGTTGACCACCTAAGGACCATCGATGACATGTTTGCTATATTGGCTTATTAGTTTCAGAGGAGAAGATTTTAAAACATTTTTCCCATTGGGTCCTATGTTAAAACTACAGTATGTCTGCTGAAGGTGGCCATCTTGGATGGAGGTCAGGGTCACTGGACACAATTTTGAAAATTGACCACTTAAGGACCATCCATGCCATGTTTGCTTTAAATTGGCTTACAGGTTTCAGAGAAGAAGATTTTTAAATATATTTCCCATAGGGTCCTATGTTAAAACTATGTTCGCTGATGGTTGCCATCTTGGATGGAGGTCGGGGTCACAGGACATAATTTTGAAAGTTGACCACCTAAGGACCATTCATCCCATGTTTGCTTTAAACTGACATACTGGTTTCAGAGGAGAAGACTTTTAAACATTTGTTCCATAGGGTCCAATGTTAAAATTAAGTCGAGTCATGGCGGCCATCTTGAATTTCCGATCAGCAAACGATTCACATTTTTAGTACAGGACCACCCAATGATCATTCCTGCAAAGCCACAATTCAATTGGCTTAGTGGTTTCTAACAAGAAGATTTTTAAAATTTCGACCAATCAGAACACATTATAGGCCCTGGCAGCCATGTTGGATTTCCGATCAGCACCAAAAACACAAATCTTGTATATGACCATCCAATGAACATTTCTGCCAAGTTTGATTCAAAACTTTTAGAGAATAAGAAGCAAGATTTAGAAAATATAAGAAAAGAAAAAATAAAGGGTAAAATAATACGTTCTAGAGTGCAGTGGATTGAAGAGGGGGAAAAACCTACAAAATATTTTTGTGGGCTAGAATCAAAAAATTTTACTAGTAAAATAATTCCCAAAATAGAAAGGGATGATGGCAAAACTATAACTAAACAATTTGATATCTTGAAAGAAACAAAGGTATTTTATGAAGAACTATATAAATTTAGAGAAGGAAATGGGTGTAAAGTGAGTGATTTAGAAAGAGATTTAAAAGACTTAAACTTTAATAAATTGTCTTTAGATGAACAATTAAGTTTAGAAGGGG
Source organism: Bathymodiolus brooksi (assembly GCA_963680875.1). Taxonomy (NCBI): domain Eukaryota; kingdom Metazoa; phylum Mollusca; class Bivalvia; order Mytilida; family Modiolidae; genus Bathymodiolus; species Bathymodiolus brooksi. The sequence goes on along the minus strand of OY804581.1, from coordinate 42,201,607 downwards.
AAATAAATGTAAATGAAGCAAGTAAGGTTTTACAAAAAATGAATAATAATAAATCACCCGGGTCGGACGGTTTTTCAACAGAATTTTTCAAATTTTTCTGGATAGATTTGAAGTCATTTGTTGTAAATTCTATAAATTTTGGGTCACTTTTAGGTGAGCTATCAGTAACTCAAAAACAGGGAATCATTACATGTTTACCAAAAGATAACAAACCAAGACACTTTCTCAAAAATTAGAGACCAATATCACTACTGAATACTGTATACAAAATTGGTTCTGGTGTTATTGCTAGTAGATTGAAGAGAGTTCTGGAAAAGTTGATTGATTTAGATCAAACAGGTTTTATTAGTGGAAGATACATTGGAGATAACATTAGATTAATCTATGATATGCTACAATTTACAGAAGAAAACGACATACCTGGTTTGTTACTTTTGATAGACTTTGAAAAGGCATTTGATTCTATATCTTGGGACTTTCTTTTATCTGTATTAAAATTTTTCAACTTTGGGGAATCTATTATAAACTGGGTTAAAGTATTTTATAATAATATATCATCAGCAGTCATTCAGGGTGGTAATCTTTCAGAATTTTTTCAAATAGGCCGTGGTTGTAGACAAGGTGATCTGTTATCGCCATATCTTTTTATTTTATGTGCAGAAATTTTAGCCATTAAGATACGGGGTAATACAAATATTGGTGGTATAAATGTGACAAGGATTGAACATAAGTTATCACAGTTTGCAGATGATACATCATTAATTTTAGATGGCAGTGAAAAGTCTCTAAATGAAGCTTTACTTGAATTAGATTGGTATGCAAAACTCTCTGGGCTAAACATTAATTTTACCAAGACACAAGTAGTATGGATTGGGAGTAAAAAATACAGTAATGACACTTTAGGTCAACACAGAAACTTATCCTGGGGTAAAACATCCTTCAAGCTATTGGGTATTAATTTTGATGTTGATTTGGATAAAATTGTAAATATTAATTATAATGAGAGAATTTTGCAAATAAAAAAACTAATTAAGATATGGTCAAAAAGGAATCTTACTGTCATTGGAAAGATTACTGTTGTGAAAACTCTGATTTTACCTGTCTTAAATCACCTAATCATTACATTGCCTAATCCTACTCAAGACATCTTAAAGAAGGTGAACAAGCTTATTTTTACCTTTATATGGAGTTCACCTGTGCACAGAGTTAAAAAGGAATTGTTACAAAAAGACTTCTGTGAAGGAGGATTAAAAATGATTAATCTAAATTTATTTATTTTAGCCCTAAAAACAACCTGGGTAAGAAAGCTATTTCGAACTGAATGTAAATGGGATAATATCTTATTTTCGACAATAAATCAGGAAAAATTATTCAATTTTGGTAATGGTTATATTTCTTACATAAAAGAAAATGTTGTAAAAAATAAATTTTGGAAAGATGTGTTCCATGCTTGGAACACCTTTATTGATAAAGAAGAAAACTTTACATGGGAATATTTTTTGTCTTCTCCACTGTGGATGAACAAAACTATAAAAATAGAAAACAAACCAGTATTCTATGAAGACTGGTTCAGAAAAGGTATTTGTTTTGTTAATGATATTATGTCAGAAGATGGAAAATTTCTCTCCATTGATCAATTAGAGGAAAAATTTAACATTTCAACAAATATTATGAAATTTAATAGTATAATTTCAGCTGTAAAACATGCTGGAAAACAAAATGTGTATAATAGTTATAAGCTACTTACCCCATTTATTCCTTCGTTTGTTAAGACCATTTTGAAGAGTAAAAGGGGAACTAAAGATATGTATTTGTTACTAATAAGGAATAACATAGTGTCAAATGGTCAGAAAAAGTGGGAGTAAATTTTAGCCTTAGGTTTAGATGAAACGAAATGGAGAGAAATATTCAAACTACCTTTTATAGTCACACAAAATACCAAACTACAATGGTTACAGTACAGAATTAACCAATGTATCCTAGGAACAAATAAATTGCTGTATAAAATTAAAGTAAAAGACAATGCCTTTTGTACTTTTTGTCAGGAAGATGAGGAAACTATAGAACATTTATTTTGGAACTGTGAGATTGTACAAGCTTTTATTGATGAAATTTTTTTTTTTCTTGGTTATTGTCAAATGGTGTTAGTATTCCATTTACTATGCAATTTTTTCTTTTTGGTGATACTTCAAAATCGTCTCGAGGAGATGCTATCATCCTCATTTTATTACAAATAAAGCAGTATATTTTTAACTGTAAATATTTTCAGAAAAAATTATCATTGGTCACAATGCAGAGGAAAATACAGTCACTATATAACATTGAGAAATCTATTGCTATTAAAAATAAAAAAATTGATTTTTTCAACCAGATATGGAATGCTTTCACTCTACTGTTTAATTAGATATAAAGATTTATACAAATATTCATTCTGTATATAACATGATAGAAAAGAAATAGCCTTTTGTTTTTATGAATGCTAAAATTACCTATTCATCAAAGCAAATTAAAAAACTTTTTCTTTCTCTTTAAAAATTATTTTCATGCCTTAAAAAACTCAATAAATTAAATTTTTTCCATTTTTTTCTTTTACTTCTATAGCTACTTAAAACCCTATTTTTTGATTATCTGTATATTTGTTAATTTGGTTTATTATGATTGAAAAACTCATCTTTATGTGGAATCACATTATTTGGTATTTTCTGTCATGTTATTCTAATAGAAATAGTATGCCATTCTGTATGTAAATTACTAACAAATACTAACATCTTTATATGTTATGTGCTTTACTAATGTTAACGAGGCCGGGATAAGGTACCGGTACTTTATGTATTCAACTAACAAATGTACAGATTTCAATAAAAATATCACACTTGGCAGCCATGTTGGATTTCCGATCAGTGCCAAAAACATAAATCTTGTATATGACCATCCAATGAACATTTCTGCCAAGTTTGGTTCAAATCTGTTTTGTGGTTTCAGAAAAAAAGATGAAAATGTGAAATTCCCATAGGGTCCAATGTTAAACTAAGTCGAGTCATGGCGGCCATCTTGAATTTCCGATCGGCAAACGATTCACAAGTTTAGTACAGGACCACCCAATGATCATTCCTGCAAAGTCACAATTCAATTGGCTTAGTGGTTTCTAACAAGAAGATTTTTAAAATTTCAACCAATCAGAACACATTATGGGCCCTAGCAGCCATGTTGGATTTCCCATCAGCGCCAAAAACAAAAATCTTGTATATGACCATCCAATGAACATTTCTGCCAAGTTTGATTCAAATCTGTTTTGTGGTTGCAGAAAAAAAGATGAAAATGTGAAATTCCCATAGGGTCCTATGTTAAACTAAGTCGAGTCATGACGGCCATCTTGAATTTCCGATCGGCAAACGATTCACAAGTTTAGTACAGGACCACCCAATGATCATTCCTGCAAAGTCACAATTCAATTGGCTTAGTGGTTTCTAACAAGAAGATTTTTAAAATTTCGACCAATCAGAACATATTATGGGCCCTGGCAGCCATGTTGGATTTCCGATCAGCGCCAAAAACAAAAATCTTGTATATGACCATCCAATGAACATTTCTGCCAAGTTTGGTTCAAATCTGTTTTGTGGTTTCAGAAAAAAAGATGAAAATGTGAAATTCCCATAGGGTCCAATGTTAAACTAAGTCGAGTCATGGCGGCCATCTTGAATTTCCGATCGGCAAACGATTCACAAATTTAGTACAGGACCACCCAATGATCATTCCTGCAAAGTCACAATTCAATTGACTTAGTGGTTTCTGACAAGAAGATTTTTAAAATTTCAGCCAATGAGAACACATTATGGACCCTGGCAGCCATGTTGGATTTCAAATCAGCACCAAAAACACAAATCTGGTAGAGGACCATCCAGTGAACATTTCTGGCAAGTTTGGCTGATTTCTGTTCAGCGGTTTCAGAGAAGAAGATTTAAATGTGAAAAGCTAACGGACGGACGGATGGACAGACAGACGGACGCTTACCCATGACAAAAGCTCACATGGCCTATGTCCAGGTGAGCTAAAAATTATAACTGTATTGCACATGTACAATACAGTTATAATTTTTTATTTTATATTTACTACCAGAAGGCATGGTCAGGTCTTGTCATATTTAATTTAGATTGTTTATTTTTGGAAGATTTGTCTTATCTGAAAAAAACCCCCAAATAAAATACCTGTTCTAGTTTTATACTCTGTAGAGGTATGCTAATCTCATCTTCTAATTCACCTGTAGCCTCTTTCCAAATGTGTTCCATCAAATCTCCGACAGGGGGAGATAACTGAGAATTGTCCAATCCAAACTCATCTACCATCTACAATAACAGTTGTATTCAATAAATTTAATTTTTCAAGCCAAATCTATTCTTTCATTTTGTTTTGTATATTAGTTAAAGAGAATAAAGATATTTATGTAGTAAAGGATAGAAATTTACACGGATTCTTTTTTCACTGATCGATGGCTATTGCGAATAAAGCGAAAAGTAGCTTCTTGCAAAAAAAAATTTTTTACGGTATCTACATCAGTAAGAAATGAATTCATACATTCAGCAAATTAGGATCCCATTAACCGGTTTAATCCTGCCACATTTTAGTGACTGTTCCCAGCCAGGACGTGGAATACCAACATCATGTACTACTGTGAATTCATTTTATCCACAAATATAAAAATCAACGAAAAGTCACGAATATTGAAATCAACGAAAAAAATGAAAACAAAGACAAGTAAAGCATATGACTGCTAACTCAATCAAATAAACCATTTAAATTCATCAACCAATCACTTAAATAACATTAAAATAAAAAAAATAAAAAATATAAGACAAATACTTTTTTTTTACCTTTTGAAACTTTTTTGAGCCAATTTTTCTTGATGAAGGCTGGTAAACAAGATCCATATTATGTGCTGGTCGAGTCTGTTCATTGTACAGGTAAGAATACACATGCAAGGCATCGTCTGATGAGGTTAAGTAACGACACTCTTTAACAGCTTCCTTAAAGTATATAAGACAGAGATACTTGTAGCAAGTTCAGAAGACATTTCTAAAATTTTGGTGAATCCCACCATTGTATGAATCTAAAATTCTAAAATTTTGGTAAATCCCACCATTGTAAAAATCTAAAATTCTAAAATTTTGGTGAATCCCACCATTGTAAGAATCTAAAATTTCAAAACTTTGGTGAGTCCTACCATTGTAAGAATCTAAAATTCTAAAACTTTGGTGAGTCCTACCATTGTAAAAATCTAAAATTTCAAAACTTTGATGAATCCCACCAATGTAAGAATCTAAAATTTCAAAACTTTGGTGAATCCTACCATTGTAAAAATCTAAAATTCTAAAACTTTGGTGAGTCCTACCATTGTAAAAATCTAAAATTTCAAAACTTTGGTGAGTCCTACCATTGTAAAAATCTAAAATTCTAAAACTTTGGTGAGTCCTACTATTGTAAGAATCTAAAATTTCAAAACTTTGGTGAATCCCAACCGAAAATGGTGAGTACATGAGTCATCTAGAGGAGTTGCAAGGATCTCAGTAAGATATCTATAGAGAATCTGTTCCTTAAAGAAATAAGAATATAAATTATTTATCTGGCAGGTTCAGAAGACATTTCTAAAATTTTGGTGAATCCCACCATTGTATGAATCTAAAATTTCAAAACTTTGGTGAGTCCTACCATTGTAAGAATCTAAAATTTCAAAACTATGGTGAGTCCCATCATTGTAAGAATCTAAAATTTCAAAACTTTGGTGAGTCCTACTATTGTACGAATCTAAAATTTCAAAACTTTGGTGAGTCCTACTATTGTAAGAATCTAAAATTTCAAAACTTTGGTGAGTCCCAACTGAAAATGGTGAGTACATGAGTCATCTAGAGGAGTTGCAAGGATCTCAGTAAGATATCTATAGAGAATCTGTTCCTTAAAGAAATAAGAATATAAATTATTTATCTGGCAGGTTCAGAAGACATTTCTAAAATTTTGGTGAATCCCACCATTGTATGAATCTAAAATTTCAAAACTTTGGTGAGTCCTACCATTGTAAGAATCTAAAATTTCAAAACTATGGTGAGTCCCATCATTGTAAGAATCTAAAATTTCAAAACTTTGGTGAGTCCTACTATTGTACGAATCTAAAATTTCAAAACTTTGGTGAGTTCTACTATTGTAAGAATCTAAAATTTCAAAACTTTGGTGAGTCCCAACTGAAAATGGTGAGTACATGAGTCATCTAGAGGAGTTGCAAGGATCTCAGTAAGATATCTATAGAGAATCTGTTCCTTAAAGAAATAAGAATATAAATTATTTATCTGGCAGGTTCAGAAGACATTTCTAAAATTTTGGTGAATCCCACCATTGTATGAATCTAAAATTTTAAAACTTTGGTGAATCCCACCATTGTAAGAATCTAAAATTTCAAAACTTTGGTGAGTCCCACCATTGTAAGAATCTAAAATTTCAAAACTATGGTGAATCCTACCATTGTAAAAATCTAAAATTTCAAAACTTTGGTGAGTCCTACCATTGTAAGAATCTAAAATTTCAAAACTATGGTGAGTCCCATCATTGTAAGAATCTAAAATTTCAAAACTTTGGTGAGTCCTACCATTGTACGAATCTAAAATTTCAAAACTTTGGTGAGTCCTACTATTGTAAGAATCTAAAATTTCAAAACTTTGGTGAGTCCCAACTGAAAATGGTGAGTCCAGGAGTCATCTAGAGGAGTTGCAAGGATCTCAGTAAGATATCTATAGAGAATCTGTTCCTTAAAGAAATAAGAATATAAATTATTTATCTGGCAGGTTCAGAAGACATTTCTAAAATTTTGGTGAATCCCACCATTGTATGAATTTAAAATTTTAAAACTTTGGTGAATCCCACCATTGTATGAATCTAAAATTTCAAAACTTTGGCGAGTCCCACCATTGCAAGAATCTAAAATTTCAAAACTTTGGTGAATCCTACCATTGTAAGAATCTAAAATTTCAAAACTATGGTGAATCCCACCATTGTAAAAATCTAAAATTTCAAAACTTTGGTGAGTCCTACCATTGTAAGAATCTAAAATTTCAAAACTTTGGTGAGTCCTACCATTGCAAGAATCTAAAATTTCATAACTTTGGTGAGTCCTACTATTGTAAGAATCTAAAATTTCAAAACTATGGTGAATCCCACCATTGTAAAAATCTAAAATTTCAAAACTTTGGTGAGTCCTACCATTGTACGAATCTAAAATTTCAAAACTTTGGTGAGTCCTACCATTGTAAGAATCTAAAATTTCAAAACTTTGGTGAGTCCTACCATTGTAAAAATCTAAAATTCTAAAACTTTGGTGAGTCCTAATATTGTAACAATCTAAAATTTCAAAACTTTGGTGAGTCCCAACTGAAAATGGTGAGCCCAGGGGTCATCTAGAGGAGTTGCAAGGATCTCAGTAAGATATCTATAGAGAATCTGTTCCTTAAAGAAATAAGAATATAAATTATTTATCTGGCAGGTTCAGAAGACATTTCTAAAATTTTGGTGAATCCCACCATTGTATGAATCTAAAATTTCAAAACTTTGGTGAATCCCACCATTGTATGAATCTAAAATTTCAAAACTTTGGTGAGTCCTACCATTGTAAGAATCTAAAATTTCAAAACTTTGGTGAATCCTACCATTGTAAGAATCAAAAATTTCAAAACTATGGTGAATCCTACCATTGTAAAAATCTAAAATTTCAAAACTTTGGTGAGTCCTACCATTGTAAGAATCTAAAATTTCAAAACTTTGGTGAGTCCTAATATTGTAACAATCTAAAATTTCAAACTTTGGTGAGTCCCAACTGAAAATGGTGAGTCCAGGAGTCATCTAGAGGAGTTGCAAGGATCTCAGTAAGATATCTATAGAGAATCTGTTCCTTAAAGAAATAAGAATATACATTATTTATCTGGCAGGTTTTCTGTGTATATGCCTATTTTATAATTAATTTGCCTAAACACTCTGCATTTAACAAGTTTCAACAAGAAAATCAGTCTTGCGCTAAACTGTTACCCTTTTGGGGAACCTGAGTTCACCCTTATTTTTTTGCTCAATCTTTAGTTTTTTGTGCAGTATTTTGTAGATCATTGGTTGTCCTTTTGTCTGTTATCTTTTGGCCATTGTAATGTCTGTCCTTCTCTGTAGTATTTTGTAAACATTCTTTGTTCTTTTGTCTGTTTTCTTTTGGCCATTGTAATGTCTGTCCTTCAATTTACATTTCTTCTGATGGTTTTCTCCGGGTCCTCCAGCTTCCTCTACCAATAAAACTGATCGTCACAATATAACTGAAATATTGTTGAAAGTGGTGTTAAATACCACCAAACAAACAAACAAACAAAACTAGGTGGTGTAAACAATTTACCTGTAAGTCTTGAGTAGATCCAGATTGTGAGAAGACTCTAAATCTAAAACAATCTGATCTATTTGTATCCATTAGATCTGCAACATGTATCTCTAAGTTATAGAACCAAGTGATTTCTTTAATTTTCTCAAAATTCTGAAAAATAATCAAATTTTGGGAAATTATTTTCAGATCAGTGGACAAGTATAATACATCACCATGTTATTTTTCAGCAACTGGGGAGATAACTGTTTGACTACCATAACAAATAACAACAAAGGGCTTTACAAGTGGATTATTGACATATGAGCTTAACCAAATGAGCACGTACATAGGAATATCATATCTTGTAACTGAAATCGGGTTAGGGTAATTAAACCTGTCTAAACTGAACATCTCTGAACATCTATTTGCACCTGTAATAAACATGTCTAAAGTGAACACCTGTCAGAACTTATAATAAAATCTGTCTAAACTGACCACCTCTCTGAACCTAGAATTAAACCTACCTCCACTGACCACCTACATTTTTTTTGTATCTGAACCTATAATAAAACCTGTTTAAACTGAACACCTGTCTAAACTGACCACCTCTCTGAACCTATAATAAAACCTGTCTAAACTGACCACCTATCTGAACCTGTAATAAAACCTGTATTAACTGAACACCTCTCTGAACCTATAATAAAACCTGTCTAAACTGACCACCTATCTGAACCTGTAATAAAACCTGTCTTAACTGAACACCTCTCTGAACCTGTAATAAAACCTTTCTTAACTGATCACTTCTCGGAACCTGTAATACAACCTGTCTTAACTGACCCCCTATCTGAACCTGTAATAAAACCTGTCTAAACTGACCACCTATCTGAACCTGTAATAAAAAATAAAACCTGTCTAAACTGGCCACCTTTCTGAACCTGTAATAAAACCTGTCTTAACTGAACACCTATCTAAACCTGATATCAAACCTCTCTAAACTGACCACCTGTTGGAACCTATAATAAAACCTGTCTAAACTGACCACCTCTCTGAACCTAGAATTAAACATACCTCCACTGACCACCTATCTGAACCTATAATAAACCTGTTTAAACTGAACACCTGTCTGAACCTGTAATAATACCTGTCTAAACTGACCACCTCTCTGAACCTATAATAAAACCTGTCTAAACTGACCACCTATCTGAACCTATAATACAATCCGTCTAAACTGACCACTTCTCTGAACCTACAATAAAACCTGTCTTAACTGATAACTTCTCTGAACCTGTAATACAACCTGTCTTAACTGAACACCTCTCTGAACCTGTAATAAAACCTGTCTTAACTGAACACCTCTCTGAACCTGTAATAAAACCTGTCTTAACTGAACACCTATCTGAACCTGTAATAAAACCTGTCTTAACTGACCACCTCTCTAAACCTGTAATAAAACCTCTCTAAACTGACCACCTCTCTGAACCTGTAATAAAAAATAAAACCTCTCTAAACTGACCACCTCTCTGAACCTGTAATAAAAAATAAAACCTCTCTAAACTGACCACCTCTCTGAACCTGTAATAAAAAATAAAACCTGTCTTAACTGAATGCCTCTCTGAACCTGTAATAAAACCTGTCTTAACTGACCAGCTATCTGAACCTGTAATAAAAAATAAAACCTGTCTAAACTGACCACCTCTCTGAATCTGTAATAAAACCTCTCTAAACTGGCCACCTTTCTGAACCTGTAATAAAACCTGTATTAACTGACCACCTCTCTGCACCTGTAATAAAACCTGTCTTAACTGAACACCTATCTAAACCTGATATCAAACCTCTTTAAACTGATCACCTCTCTGCACCTGTAATAAAACCTGTCTAAACTGACCACCTATCTGAACCTATAATACAATCTGTCTAAACTGACCACCTCTCTGAACCTACAATAAAACCTGTCTTAACTGATAACTTCTCTGAACCTGTAATACAACCTGTCTTAACTGAACACCTCTCTGAACCTGTAATAAAACCTGTCTTAACTGAACACCTCTCTGAACCTGTAATAAAACCTGTCTTAACTGAACACCTATCTGAACCTGTAATAAAACCTGTCTTAACTGACCACCTCTCTGAACCTGTAATAAAACCTCTCTAAACTGACCACCTCTCTGAACCTGTAATAAAAAATAAAACCTCTCTAAACTGACCACCTCTCTGAACCTGTAATAAAAAATAAAACCTCTCTAAACTGACCACCTCTCTGAACCTGTAATAAAAAATAAAACCTGTCTTAACTGAACGCCTCTCTGAACCTGTAATAAAACCTGTCTTAACTTACCAGCTATCTGAACCTGTAATAAAAAATAAAACCTGTCTAAACTGACCACCTCTCTGAATCTGTAATAAAACCTCTCTAAACTGGCCACCTTTCTGAACCTGTAATAAAACCTGTATTAACTGACCACCTCTCTGCACCCGTAATAAAACCTGTCTTAACTGAACACCTATCTAAACCTGATATCAAACCTCTCTAAACTGATCACCTCTCTGCACCTGTAATAAAACCTGTCTAAACTGACCACCTATCTGAACCTGTAATAAAACATGTCTTATTTAACTCACCACCTATCTGAACCTATAATAAAACCTGTCTAAACTGACCACCTATCTGACCTGACCTATCTATTTACAGACAAACATACATTGTATTTGGTTCAAGGATGATTTGTTTTAATAGTTTTCTCTTCAGTTTAAAAACCTATTTCATATAAAATTACAAAACACAAAATCTGCCACTTAGTGTTGCAAATGTACAAAGTTACAAGCTGTCATAGTATTAAAAATTACCTGAAACATGGCAAATTTGGCCACTTCATAGTTTTCCTCATCATATTGAGGGGCATTTTTGTCACCAAGTTTCCAAATTTTTACTCCCTTTGGATCTATCTTGAATTTCTTCTTCTTTGCCTCTTTGCTTTGGTACTTTGAAGCTTTTTAACAAAATAGCAAAAAAAAACAAAAAAAAAACAAAAAAAAACAAACCATAAAATGCGAGTAACAAAAAAAAATACATATTAAAGTACAACATTTATTTCATATTTTTCACTAAAAATTATTTACAAATCTAAATATAGTTTTAAGTGTACAAATGTACTGCTGTTTTTAAAATGTTTGCAGATATGTGCAATGACTTGTACATGTACTACCTTGTGTATGTATGATAATTACAAATACATGTACAGTTGAACAGCTTTGTGTTGAAGTGAGAAAAAACACCAATTATTTTACTTCAAAATATCCAAGTACATGTAGTTGAGTTATGGGTGACAAATTGAGTGAGTGATTGTTGTTTAACACCAACTCTACACTTTTTTTTAGCTATATCATGATGTGAACAAGTTAATTTTCAATAAAATGATGAGGTCAGCTTTGTACTAGACCAACATGCTGAGTTAAATTTATATATAGCAAGTTCACTGAAACAACAGTCCGCTGGTAGACATATGCATGTCACCCCACTTGGACACATTATTCTGATTCCGAGCCAACCAGTCTTTGCTCTTTCTCCTTAATGCTGTGTGCTTAGCAGAGAAGCAACAAATACCAATTTTATAGTCTTTGGTTTGACCTGATCAAGACTCGAACCCATGATCTAACGCACTCGACGCGAGCATGCTAACCATTACACCATTGGGTGACATATTAACATAGAACCTACTACAAACGGACCAAATTTTTAGGTCAAGTTATAATCCAAGTTCAAGATAACATTGTTTGACAGGATACTAATACTTGTGGAGGCCGTAATGGCCTTGATCATATGGTAGTTGGATATACAACTATCTGTGCAAGACTAGCAATAGGTCTGTGGGTTTCTTCTGGTACTCTGGTTTTTCTCAATCAATAAAACTGACCCCCATGATATAACTGAAATATTGTTGTAAATTGAGGGAGGAATGGTACAACCGGTTGATGACTTTTAAAAGCCCCTGGAAAATTATGGAGAGTTGGATAGAGGTGACAAATTTATTCTTCTGTAGCAGCAACATTGTGCTTACTTTTTTTCAAAATCTACAAATAGGTCTTTAACATGCCAAAACTTGGCACTCTCCAGGTTTTCTCTGGGTCCTCGGCAGCTCTGTGCGACCACAGCTAAGGCCAATTAAAAAATATAATTTTTACCTAAAATCTTTCCTGAATTGAATTCCTCAGACTTTGTTTTCCCAACCAGAATATAGTTGTCTGTATTGAGAAGCTTTCCTTGGTCTACAGAATCATGGATGAAATCTACAGACACGACAGGTAGTCCAGATTTAGCGGCCATCTTACATTTGTAACTAATATCTGCTTTTTCCAAGTCGTTACATACAACATGAGTACTCTATCAATATAAATGGCACAAGAAATTCAGTCTGGTCTACTTACAGGCAGTGTCATCTTAATGCATGGGCACATACACTGGGCAGTTGCCCGGGGGCCCCATGCTGATATATGTGTGTTGTATACAGCATGGTTTTTTTACTGTTTCATCACTGGTATTGTACCAATATAATAAATATATGTTTAATTTTATCAACACTACCAGTTTTATTCCTGTGAGTGGCTATGATGCTGTTAAGCTGGTCCTGCTTAATGTATTATGAATTTGAACATTTCTTTATGAATATAATATTCTTTTAAATTAGGAGGTACCAATTCTTATTCTAAGTACTTAAAAGTACCTGTTACTGTCCCTTATTGAAAGGTTTGATTTACCTCCAGTTGTTGGTTGGAGGGCTCATGTCTTATTCACATTATTTGTGTTTGTTTGCATATAGTGGTTTCCAACACATATCGTGTGGAGTTTTTGTTTTGTTTGTCTTCATCTTGTGCACCCTATAATGTTGCCAGTATCTCTGGATTGTCCATTTTTGATTACTGATTCTGTATTCTCTAACGTTTATTTATATACAATGTACTCGAGGGATCGTCGTGTTCTTGATCGCATGGTAGTTGGATATACAACTACCTGTGCAATCAGTGCCTATAATCACCACAATAGTTTGAGCCCAGTTCATGACAAGGTGTACTCGATACAACAGTAAGTGATAAAGTTTGTCAGTGACTTGAGACAGGTCGGTAGTTTTACCTGGGTACTCTGGTTTCCTCCACCAATAAAACTGAAATAGTGTTGAAAGTGGTGCCATAACCCCCCCCCCCAAACAATGTACTCACAGGATACAACTAATCTGAGAAGTTTTTTTATTCTGTGACTCTTCATTTATATCTTCCATAACCTGTATTTCATAAGGATGATTCATCCAAATACAATGGACAACAGGGTTATCTCCCTTAAAAGATTCATTCTAAATACAATGGACAACAGAGTTATGTCCCTTAAAATTCAACATTAGACCTTTTCCACAATTCCAGATTTGATTCTAAAATTATACCTTTTCATAGGAATTATTTCCCTTACAACAGGTAAAATGGTACCTAGTATAGCAAGACCAGTGGAAAAAATAATGAATTTGGATATAATTTGTCATAATTTGTAGATATTTAAACCTTGTAAAAAAGCAAAGGATAATTTTATAGCAAATAGGTTGGTTGGTTTATGGTGTTTAACACCACTTTCAATATAGCAGTTACATGTATATCGTGGCAGTTAGTTTTATTAGTGCAGGAAACTGGAGTACCCGAAGAAAACCACCAATCTGTCACAAATCACTGACAAACCTTATCACATAATGTTGTATCGAGTACACCTCACCATGAACGGGGTTCTAACACACAACTATAGTGGTGTTAGGCACTGATTGTACAGGTAGTTGTAAATCCAACGACCACAACGGCCCCTATAGCAAATAGAAGTTCACATGCTGTTACAACATTAGAATATAAGAATATATGTTATTTGCATTGAACTTTGCATGAATATGGATTCTTTTTCCCCCTTAAAAGGGAACTAACTCTTGTAAAACGTATAACTGTAGAATCGGAAATGTGCAAATGGTCAACTCAATGTCAGGGATTTATTGCTAATTCTTCAGAATGCTATTTCTAGATATTACATAGAAAAGCTTTAGTCACCTGTGCATGTATCAATTATATGTAAAAAATGTTGGTTTGGTTTATGGTGTTTAAAGGGATACAGGCTTACAGAATTGAATTTTTTTTTAATATTAAAAGTTGCCAATATTTGATGTTTTATACTAATTGCAATTGAAATTTTTCATAATATCATACGTAAATAGCCTAGAACGAAGGAAATACGTCGCTGTTTGATTCTCTTGCATCCAGTAAAGAATTCAATGTTGACCCGTGCAATATTCATACGACCTGACAGTTAACTCATTCAGGAAAGCGTTTGCGCATGTGCGAAATTGTTTTTTGATAAAGAAAAGGTGCACATGGCACAAAGTAAATCAAATCGTGGAAGAACAAAAACATTGACGGATTCTACCAGAAAACGACACAAAAAGGAGGATTCAGCAAGCTTTGTGTAAAAATTAAAAAAAGATGTTATACCAACCTACTCCATTTTTCAACACCTAAGCATAATTTAGTATCTTTTTTCGGCCGAATCGTATTTTGACAGTAGAATTGCATCGTAGTTTTTTTATATATTCTTTTTTTCCAGGAGAAAACGCTAGGTGATATCTCTTTTAAATTAGAGACTAAAATAATGAACTTCATGTCTGTTTTTTTTCTTAAAAAATATAATCAAGACAACTCAAGTGTTGTCAATAATATGCAATACAATTTGCTTACAATTTTACCTTTATCGGACACCTTTGCAGAGTTTGGGTTTGTTTTTATTGATTTCACCACGCATTTCCGCTTTTAAGTGTCATTCTTACTAAATACCATTACAAAATATTAACTGATTATCCCGGGGTTCAATTTCATAGATATATTTCTTAAATTATATTAATTCTAACAAATTTACATGCATCATGCTTTCTCGGTTATTTACAGCAGTTATCAGTGTTCCGCAAACTTCGGAACTGCAACCGACTTATAATTAGGTCGTGTTAATGGTGATTCGGGGATCATTCCACCAACAGACATTCAAATTCTTTTCACTAATTACGACATTATAACATATTTTTTAAACCTGTTTTTTTTTTCAGAACATTTTATTAGTATAAAACATCGAATATTGGCAACTTTGAATATAAACAAAAAATTTAAATTCTGACAGCCTGTATGCCTTTAACACCACTTTTAACAATATTTCAGCTATATCATGGTGGTCAGTTTTATTGGTGGAGGAAACAGGAGTACCCGGAGAAAATCACTGACCTGCCGCAAGTCACTGACAAACTTTATCACATAATGTTGTATTGAGTAAACCTCGCCTGAGCAGGATTCGAACTCACAGCATTATTAGTGGTGATAGGCACTGATTGCATAGGTTGTTAGAAATCCAACTTACTACAATATGATCACGACCACGACTGCCCCTACACACAATGGCTTTGGCAACCTTTACATGTATCAATTATATGTAAAATAAATGTACCTTCTTAGTAACGATATATGATATAATTCCTCCATTTTCTGTGATCTTCTTCCTTATTTCCTGCTTCTTCTTAAAGTGGACACTGGTTGATAGGTCTAGAACTATTTGGCAGTCATGAAATATTTCCATCTTTAATATCTAAAATGGTTATATATTATATTTAAATACCCTCTGCTAGTTAATCTAAAAATGGAGATTTACATTAGCTTATATTTTAATTGGTAGAGCAGAAAAAGTGCATTTGGAGCAGAGAAATTACAGGGTTCAATTCTCACTTGAAATGTTGCAATGGTGTCAGGTGTGGTAGCTTCAACATGAAGCATTTTCTGGGTTTTCATGAGGCTGGACATTTCATCAGGTTATATTAAGTACCCATGTGTTAACAATGTCTAGGCCTCAGGACGAGGCTTAAATTGGATGAAAATGGGTAATAGACTGGCCATATAATAAAATAAAAACATTGACGTAGATATAGCGATTAACAGTGTTAACCCTTCATTCATATGACGATTGGAATTTTCAAAGAATGGTTAGTTAAATATTTCTTTGTACATAAGATTGTTTTAAAAGCCATTCTTGTATTTTAATATACTCTCGATTGTCTGGCAACTTTTGCTGTCAGTAAAATGGCGTCATATGTTTTCGTATGAAGTAAAAACAGGGCCGATATACGGGATGGAAACGAATATAAAATCCGGAAATGACTGGTTTTAAAATTTCATGGTTCTGGCCATCTACAAATCATACTACAACTAAATAAAATAACAGAATGTTTGAAAATGACCACTTTCAAAATTGTGTTTACTTTTGATGGTTTTTTTAGTGCTGAAACCACAGGGGCTAGGTGCGTCCGAAAAAAAACAAAAAAAACAAACTATATAGTATTATATAGTATTTTTTTTTTTTTTTTTTCGGACGCACCTAGCCCCTGTGGCTGAAACAACATACACTGCAAGGTGACATGTATTTTATATAAGAAACAGGCACATTTCAGTCAGCTCTTTTGTTTACAAGTACGATCAGTGACCCCATGACAGTCACATGACAGGAAGAGCCGGTGTCTGAGAGGCAGACGACATAGTTCAATTTTATATAACCCTTCTGGATTTTTTTCCAGCTACTTTATAGGCCTAAATGAAGTAAATTTTTAGCATTATAAAAAGTATGATTCAGTAGGTAGGTTCACTATTTTTGGTACTTACGTCTTTAAAAGCAACCTTGAACATTTTTGACAGATGTCACGTGGGAGTCCGGTTTACGTTCCAGAAATAGAAACCGGAAGACACGTAAAAAACAATGGGTGCACTGTGGAAATCAAATTAAAATGGATGATACGAAAACATATGACATACGAAAACACATACCGTGACGATAAATCAAAAATGGCCTTGAAAAAATATACCAAACTCAGTCAATTCAGAAATCACATGCTAAAATGATCGTGCAATGCCTTGTCAAATAGTATCGAATTTTCACTTTAATTCGAGCACCAAAGTTAAAGTGTATTATACCTGAAATTCTGTAAAGCTGTATTCATTTTTTTGTTGGGTCCAATATCCGAAATGTCGTTTGTTTTATCGTACACTTCCTGTGTTCTAAAAATATCAATGATGAATAACACGTCACAAGTTATTTATATGACGGGAAACTAAAATTAAACTGAAAGTAGAGTTAAATTGTTCATAATAATTAAACAGCGCTGACTATATAACTTTTGAGTGTTATATATGTTTTGCATATTATCTATGATGCATCTTTTAATGCGATACCCCAGTGATTTAATTCATTAAAAGTTAACGGTCTCATTACATTAGAGACAAGAAGCGACAAGAAGCGTCAAGAACCGACAAGAAGCGACATGAAGTAATAAAAAGCGAAAAGAACAGTAAAAAAGCGACAAGAACAATAAAATAGTGACAGAATATTAAAAAAGTTCATGAAAACAAATTGAAATAGATTCATTTCCTTATCAAATTTGAATAAAATTTACATTTTTTTAAGAATAAATCATAAATGAACTATGCTTAAAAAAAATACGTTCAATGATAATTTAATAACATCCTGTTAAAAAAAATGGATAAGACTGGTGAATTTTGTATAATGTGTTGAAGTTGGGAATACAATGCCTATTTTGAATTATTATATCTTTTGTAATAAAAAAAAATACTGTGTTCCAAATAAAATAAAATATATCCTGCTCAAAAGCCTACTTCCACCTCCCCGTTGATGAGCAGAGGGCAACAGGTCATACCGGCGGTTCTGATTCGTCAATGCGAGAAAAAGGACTGGGGACTATAAGGGCCCTATATGGCCCCGTATTTAATGAATTTTAGAAAATACTTCATAGCCAGAAATGATAGGTGATTTGCTTATTTGCATATTCAAAATGGCGGCTCAAAGATAATTTGGATTTTAACATATAGTTGAACGGGAAACTTTCTGTTAGCTTGGGCCGGACAAATTGCCGGGATAGAAAATCAAACTATGCACCGGTTTGAACAATATCTCAAAATATTACAGCTGTACCATGAAAACTCAAGGTTCCCATCCAGTTTCAAATTTTGAAGCGTAAGCACCATTCAAAAGCATTGAGAAGAAGTGAAAAAATGCATCCTGCACGGCTTTCAAGACCTTGAAGCACTTTTCTTGTAATCACCATTCTAGTTGCCGGGACAAATTCGGTCAGTTCCGGTAACATTGTTGAGGAATCTTTCTTCGATAACTATTTTGCTGAAAAATTAAAGGTTCCCACGATAATTTAAAAGAGGGCTTCACAAGTTTTTTTACCTTTCTAGTAGAGATTCAATAGGGGTTCATGCAAAAAAATCTACTATTTCGTAAAACTGCTTCTGCTAGACATAGCATTATTTGAGTAAGCACCGCATTCCATTGTAAATGTAAATAAACAATTAAAAAAAGGCTCCACAAGGGTATTTTTTTTTTATTTCGACAAAACAACAGAAGAAGTACTGTAACTATAATACAATTGGTAACAATACTGCCGATATATAAAGTTCAAAAAATTTAACAATATATATAATATGAAACAGGCACTGCCTGGAAAGCTCGCAAAGCTAATCACTAATTAGGTATCCTTAGTCTTGGATGAGCAAACATATGCAAAACTTTATGCTTATGTACATATAATTATTTACCAACTTTGCCTGAAAATAGAAATTTGGTTTACTAGTGACCACCAGTAGACATAATAGAGTATGTAAATGTTGCACATAGCATAGGGTCTGAGACACTCTTCAAGATCACAGCCACAGGTACTTGTGGACAGGACCCTATGCCTATGGTGCTTCTGATTGCCCATCCCTCCTTTTTTTTTAACATCAATTTTTTTTCATGTACACAACATTTTTCAACTTTCTATGTATCACTGTATGACATATATACACAGGGGTTTCGTTTTTTATAATAGGAGGTACTTCTTAAATTTTAGGAGGTACCTAAAAAATTAGGCTGAGGGCCATAAGGGGTCCAGGGGGCGGAAGCTCCTGAAATCTAGCATTTTGTGGACCAAAAAATGTACTTCAGAGACTGCAAAACATTAAGTGTTTTTGAAAGAAAAATCCCATTAACTTTAGAGTTCAGATTTCACCAAGAGTGAAGACCATGCATAATGCCTGGATTTCCCCCCCAATTTCTTTATTGAATATTTCAGTTTACAGACTTCAGCCAACATTATTCATAGATAGTCTGCCATATCTTAAAAAAAACCAAAAGGACCATACAGAGCTATGGTTCCGCAGCTAGGCTTGACCAAGCCATTGTTATCAAAGCTTAAACTTCTCAATTCTTTTGTTGGCTTTGTCCTTTTCTTTTTCACAATACCTTGGCTTGTGGTTTTTTTTTACTTTATTACCAGTAATTAAACTCATCAAAGGCCATTGGCATGGATCAAGACATATAAGTGTCATAATTAATGAAACCAAGGACGTATATAGAATACGTCCTTGATGAAACATATAAATTTAATTTGCAATCATCAATCTTTAATAAAATTTATAATTTTAATAGATCAATACAAATATAATTAAACAAAAACAATATATATTGTTACTTTCACGACTTATGTGCAAAAAAAATGTTCGAACAAAAACGATTCGCGGGAAGACATTTATTAACATTTGAATCACAAAAGTTAAATTATTTTGGAAAAAAGGGAGGCCGGCGTTTTGACATTACAATGTAATTCGTATTTGAGCCATGTCCGGTCCTTTTTCAAAATTTCTAATAATTTTCTATCCCTTATCTCCTCGTACCCCCTTTTTAAAATGTTTTTCAGCACACTTTCATTTCTGTGAACAACGCGGTAGGGCCCGGTCAAAATATGTAAATAAATTAGCCAGAAGTTTTTATTATTTTTACACCAGAAGTTAAACAATATGGACGGAGTTAAGCAACAAGACAGTACGCCCCAGAATGATTCGACCCTGGGTTTTAAATGGATACAAAAAAATCGCACAAAATATTGTGTAGTCATATATTCATAATACATAATGATCATACTTATATTACTGGAGATTACACTAAATTGTGTTTGAACATAATTTGTAATCAGTTATTTTTTTATTTTGTTCCGGTCTGAAAAGATATTGGGGCGAAAACATATCTATTTACCGCATGCGCAAACTGCTATTTACGATTCTAAGGTAAAGTTATTTTTAAAACAGGGAATATCCCATCAACTTGGTCGTGACGCAGTTGTTCGATTTGAATGCGAGAATTCAGCAATTGACGTGATCATTAATTTTTTATGGAAAATATTCCACAAGCCTGTCGACCATCGTACTTGTGGTTTTGACCACTGCTAATTTTGGGGGATTCAGTAATTTCTGCCGGTACTATACACGATCTCAGGCGGGTAAAAGTACCGGGTACCGGCCCACTTTGAAACCCCTGTATACAACAACAAAAAACAATCAAACAGCAGTTTCTATCCATACTGGGTTTCTGACATATGCATAAGGTTTTGAAAGTGTTTTTCTTTGAGACATTTTGGGCAATTGTGTATTTTATCAATACCTGATGCAATTAAGCGAATATAAATATAAGCTTGAGTTTGCTCTAGGAATAATCCAGAGCAGACGATCGGGTTGCGCAATCGTGTTATTTTTAGCGACTCGTTACTTTCTGTGTAGGATTCGATAATTATCGGTTACCAATTTCACGCAATCGTAGCTACTCGGCCATTCTCGCTACCCTGCAAATAACCTTGTATGCATTAGGCGTATAAATCGCACTACTTTTCATATGTCAGTTACATGAAAGTTTGATAAAGTTATATTTTAAACAATTTTCTATATTTCAATTAAAGTTTTAATTAGTTTTGCATGATTAGATTTTACTTAGTATGTCTTCCATATTGGATTTTCGTGGACTATATTTTTGTGCGGCTTAACTTAACTTAACTTCCGGCAAACAATTTAAGAAGAATTTCTACTATGTACGTACAAGGTTATTTGCAGGGTAGCAAGAATGGCCGAGTAGTTACGATTGCAATTTCACGTTTCCGCCGCCATTATGGTTCAAAGGTCAATCGGAGTGAAAAAACGTAAACAAGACGTCATTGCATTTGTAAACACAGTGACGCAGTTTATTCATCGTGGCAGTTATGCAAATATCGTCACGGTCGTAAGGAGGTTTTCGTGAATTTGTTGGTTAGGAAAATAATTTATGACTACATGTAATGTATCCCGTAGATCTTGAAAATAATGAGAGATTGTGTGAATATTCAGCCATAGTAGAATACATGTAGTAGTTCCAACTTCCAAGGATATTGTGACACAACCTCGCAAATAGTACTGTTTACAAAACATCCTAGACCTGCAAGAATAAATAAAATATATCATCCTAGCGGGTACTTATCGATTAGCTTGAAGAAAATTAATCTAAATCTTGTATATTTTGTTGTCCGACTATCCTATAAAAGGGGGATGGGGAGGGGTCCTTATAAAAAAGGGAAATCAAAAGAAGTCTTTTTCCCCCTAAGCGACTGGCAGGTATTCGTACAAAAACCAGCTTTGTAATGTTAATGCTTTAAAGTTGGCATTATGTTAGACTTCTGCATGGTTTTATAGTTTATCATATTTATATCACATTAAACATGCAATTTGTAAATTATCATATTATGGAGCATCAAATAAAACTTTTTTAAAGGCCCAACTTAAAACTGGTGTGCCCCTTTTGTTAGAGAATGTATAAAGTCTGTGTGTGTAAGACAATTTAGATGTACTAACTTAAAAATGACTTGGTTCAACTATATATCATTTTGTGATTTTTTAGAAGTCAAAATCCTGTAAGAATGCACACCTTTAGTATTTGTACATTAAACACACTACAAAATATTACAAAAACTCTAGCTCAAAACTATTGGGAGGGACAGACAGGGGTTAAATAGTATGCCCTGATACAGGGCTATACATTAACAGTCATGTTCCATTCTTACATGTATGTCGAGCACATTATTATGGTGTGGTTTCTGTTCGTGAGGCACTCCATCCTTTCTTGTTTATGCCAATGTCAGGAGACCAATAATAATAACATATAAGGATTAGTATGGAAAAAGTGCTAAATTCAGGAACAAGTCAGTCTTGGTTGGTCAAAATATGTACATGCACATGTACTTTGTAAATGATTCAACTGGATAACTTTTGTAAATTATAGAGCACAAAAATTAAACAAATATTCTTTAACAAGAAAATATTTATTGCAAAAACAAAACATTATTAAAAGGTCAGCTACATGTATAATAACAATGTTGTAAAATAACAAAACTATGAACTGGAACATTGAAAAATGGGTAATAAAACACATTCCCCTCATCCTGATTAAGTTAATGATTGAATGAAAATTATATTGCTTTTAACGTCAAAAAGTTAATATTGGGGGACACTATGCAATTTTCTCTATCCTTTAGTTATTGAATTGAGAAGTTAAAAAATCTGACAAAAGTTCCACCCCCCACCCTCCCAAAAGAAAACCATACTACATGTAATAAGGTTCAAAACTCCTTTAATTTCAAAATATTTGTCTAAGACTTTCTCAGGTAAATGAACAAAGCCCAAAATATTCAATAATGTTACATGAAAAACAACACTTCTATTCATAGCATTTTTAAACAAGAAACATAAATTATTTAAGCATGAGCAACAGGAAACACATTTAGATACAAAAAATGAAAAGACCAACACCCTTAGTTTGATTTTTAGAGTGCTACAAAATGTAGTTCATTGAAACAACAGTCTGTGGGTAGATATGTCGTTCCACTCTGAAACATTATTCTGACTCGACCAGTTTTTGTTCTTACTCCTTAATGCTGCATTCTTACCAATATTATAATCTTTGGTTTGACTAGACAGGGGCTAGAACCCATGGATCTACCACATTCTAGGTGAGCATGCTAACTATTACACAACATTTTTGCGGTCGCATTGAAAAAGGAGTAGTTCTTCAAAACTTTCATTAAGCTAGGGACTTGTGTCCAAGTTAGTTAATGCAGTCAACATGATCAAGCATATATTAAAATAAACCCATAGATTAGCTTCCAGTCAGATTTGAACCGACATCTTTTCAACATTATTGAAACGTACTACCTTGTACTATAGAAGCTACATTGTATATACATGTACATGTATTGCAATTGTTAGTAGTTGACAAACCTAATATGTATGCAGATCATTAGCTTCCAGAGATTTGAACTGACATCTCTCAAACATTATTGAAATGTACTGATTCATTGACACCATAGTAACTACAACATTTTGTCATGAATTTGTTAGGAACATTTCAGCCAAGATTGGTTGCAATCCCTTCTATAGTGTTATTATCTAATGGTCCTGAATTGGCACTGCAGACACAATATAGAGAATAAAAAAAAACATGCATAAATTTCATACCCTGCAGTGCAAGAACAATAAGCTCCTTCTGTCAAACCATCATCTTCTTTGGTGCAATATCTATACATTGTGGGGGTCGTCATCCAGTGTCTGTGATGATGAACACTTTGTTCTTAAAATACATAAGTTTTTGTTGTTCGACTTCGTCTTTAGGAAATATGCCTCCTGCAACCACCCACTTAAAAATATTCAGACCTGGGCAACCTTATACGCTTTCAGCATGTCATTTGTCAATGCAACATAACCATGGGCTAACAAGAACTGTTTTATGTCTGTAAAATAAAATTGGTGTCCAAAATTGCATACCATCAATCATGTTCATCAAGTCTACCAGAATACATTTGAAGCCCAATGAGGGGAGTCTGAAATTCCAGTCACTCAAAATTTTGTCGTAGCACCTCGTGTTATCTTGTAAAACATAATCTTGTGATGGCACCAAAGGCAAGTTTAACTTACCTGCCGACAACACAAGCCTGAAGGCCGTTGGCGTCAGCTCCCCCTGAATGCGGGTCATTTCACCCCGTGAGTCGTTTTTCCCCTATTCCTGTTTAACTATTTTAATAACATTGTTCCCATCTCTATAGAATATATACTCTTTGGATGTAATGAAATTAGCGAAGAATTTAATACTTTATTGTTCAAATCAGTGCAAAAACTTGTAGATTTAATAATTAATTATCCCCAACCGTGATATTATCTCAACACAATTTATTAGTTTTACCCACCCACCCTCCTTTTTTTCTGTTAAATATTAAAACCATATTTAATATGTATGCTTAGTTTGACATGATTTTGCTTAATTTACTAATTATTGATATAGCCTGTACATTTGCTGTCATTTGATTGTTTTGTTTATGCTATTAGTATTACTGTATTTGTATGGAGAGGGGCTAGCAAGTTGTAAAAACTTGTTCCCAATCCAATTGTATATATATTGACAATAAAATCATTATAAAGTAAATTGTTTGACACCTGCTTAAATTTGTAAAATTTCTTTGAACAATACAGTACAGTAATAGATTTATATATGTATCCTATGCTATGGCTATGGCTATGTTAGTCCGAGATTCCTCTGTCGTTTAACGGCATTGATAATCTTGCTGTAGCCGTTCAACGACAGAGGGTGATACATACGGAAACCATCAAATTTGCCTCACAGCCTTAGTATCGGCACATTTCCACGTTTCGTGGCTATCGGATTTTATTTTCTATCATAAACCTTATATAAATCGCTTCACCAATCATTTTTCTATTCATTCATAACCATCTTACCCTCAGAAAGTGGTGTTACACTCCATTACAGCACGATTTTGCCTTAGATCCTATTATTCCGCCATTTGACTTCCATTTTCGAATCTACACACGTGATCTCGCGATACTAACTGAATGACGACAGCAACGCATTGCATGATGGGAGCTAATTAATGCAGCGTGCCAAATTATTTGGAGCATTATTTGCATACGTAAACAACATTCAAATCACATGGAAGACGATACATTTAAGCGTATTCTGCAGGACAAACAGTCCATCTACAGATCAAAGAAGAGCAGAAGGAAATAATACAGAATGTGTTGGAAAGAAAAGATTCAATGGCAGAGTGTTACCAACGGGCTTCGGAAAGAGCATGTGTTACGTTCCCCCTTTTTGTTTTTGGACAAGGTACTACATTTTTTTTTCTTATGGTTATCTGTAATTCACTAAATTTGCTGTTAAAATCATTACCAATCAATATAATCAACTGTATTAAATTTTATGTTAATTGTTCTGCCTTAATAGGCGCCTATGATTGGCAATAAAAATATTTGTTTGTTTGTTTATATGCAAATTATCTCCCATGATACATTGCGGTAATCGTAGTTTTCTCGTAGTCACGTGACAAATGTTTGAAAAATGGAAGACAAATGTCGAAATCATAGGTTCTAAGGCAAAATCGTACTGTAATGGAGTGTAACACCACTTTCTGAGGGTAAGATGTTTATGAATGAATAGAAAAATGATTGGTGAAGCGATTTATATAAGGTTTATGATAGAAAATAAAATCCGATAGCCACGAAACGTGGAAATGTGCTGACCCAGAGTTGGAGAAGCAAATCCGCTGTTTTCCGTATGTATCACCCTCTGTCGTTGAACGGCTACAGCAAGATTAGCAATGCCGTTAAACGACAGAGGAATCTCGGACTATGGCTATGTATTGTTTGTTCTGCATGGCTTGAAATTACTTTTTAATTAGTTGTTGACATAGACACCTATCAGTTGTTATTATTATTTTTTGTATACAACTAATAAATAAATAATTACCAAAAATTGTCGAAAAAGACTTCATCTATTATTATATAATAGCGATTAAGTGGGGCGAATCGACTCACTTTCTGAGGCGAAACGACCCGGCACCTTCCCACTTCGTTTTTGTTTTCGTCAGACCTCTCATCGTCAAGATTCTCGACTTTCCAACATCTAAACTGATCAGAATTGTAGATTTTACCACCAGGATCCATGTGGAAATGTAGAATAAAATTATATAGTTGAATAGAACTTCGAAAAGGTTAAAAATGAAGTGGTATCGCCAATGTCAATGAGACGCCATGAAATAATCCAAACAGTAAGGCCGCTTAAGTTCCTTAACACCTGGATTTTATTCCGATTGGACTTTGGACCATTTGTTGTAAATTGGGGGGTCAACGGAACTTTTGAAAGTGATTTTCTTTGAGACATTTTGTGCAATTGTGTATTTTATCAATACCTGATGCGATTAAGCGAATATAAATATAAGCTTGCGTTTGCTTTAGCAATAATCCAGAGCAGACGATCGGGTTGCGCAATCGTGTTATTTTTATCGACTCGTTACTTTCCGTGTAGGATTCGATAATTATCGGTTACCAATTTACAGACAAAATTCTTTAAATATTCATTTCAAACAAATAATTTGTATATTTTCGTCAAAGAAGAAGAACGTTGAATTAAATTTAATGTTTATTTCACAAGCAAACAATATAGGCAACAGCGAAATACCGGTATTTCGCTCTTCGATACCTTTCGTACACCGTATCTTTCATAAGGTCTAGAGGGTGTCGCGAAAAGCAGTGATCCGGAATGTCCCGGATGTGTTGAAGCTTTTTCATAGCCATAGTGGTATGGATAACCCGGATGTGTTGAAACTATTTCATAGGCATAGTGTATGGATGATAAGGATTTCTGTTTTAGTCAAAGTAAATGGTATTCGTCATTATTTCTTTATTGATTTAATTTTACCATGTTTCAGTCATAAATAGCTCGCTTAACGAAGCGAGCTTATTAATACTTATGTGGGGCAGAAATTGAAAAAAAATGCACATTAAATTTTTTATTTACATATTTTTATTTCGTGGGGAAAAAGGGGGGGGGGGGGGCAGTGCATTAAATATATTTCGATCTTTTACACACATCATCGGATTCCTAATAAACATATGATGACAATTAATTTTGATACGATCACAAATAATTATGAAGTTATTTATGTGATCAAAACTGATGAAATATCATTTAAAAAAAATAGATACGAGTTTTCATCAGCCTCTTCCAAATATGGTTCAACGTTTATTTGCTGACGTCATAAATGACGCGATTTGGTTTATGAATATTCATGAGCAAAATCACCCATGATTTCTGGCTATGTTGATTAAAATGTGTTTTATTTTATAGACGACATCATACTTTCATAAGCCTCCAATTATTGATTATCATATATTTTCTTTCGGGATACTAAAATAGTTATTACTATCGGGATACTGAGATACCCATCGCTACTACTTCTAAAATGAAGTAAAATAGTTTGATCCCAAAGGAGTTGATATTTTTGGGCGCAATCCGACATATCCTTAAGTAATTATCCAAGATATTTTATTTCGCTTAGACATGGTCATGGGGTTAGTTTATTATCACGTTCATAAAAATATATAAAAACAACCTGAAAAATGAGCACCAAATCATCACCGTGTTTAACAATTCACTAATTTGAAATAAAGAATAACAACTAATAAAAACTGTATTTGTGACATATGGAGAAGACAAAAAATATTTTGTTAATACTGCATCACTATTTAAAAAAAGAAACATTCAAGTCTCAAGTATTTGATGACATGTTATATTAAAAGTTTCCTTTGAAAAAAAATATATAAAAACAACCTGAGAAATTAGCACCAAATCATCACCGTGATTAACAATTCACTCATATAAAAACAAAAAAAGAAACAACCATTCATAAAAATATGACTTCATACCAACTTGAGAAATGGACGGTAAACACAAGAACAAGAAACAGTGGAATGTTTTAATTAAGACTTAATAGAATCACTTTTTCATGAATGGTTAACTCGTGACCTGTAGTAAAATATCCCTACACATTGTAAATACACGTTGGGTGTGTTCGTTGATTCATATATGGATTCGCCGACAATTTCCGCTTTTGTTTGTCTATAAACAAGAACGGTCGAATCATATGTTTTCAATGAATGAATCAAACGACGAAAAGAAAGTCTCCATCCGGACGGGCAGTATTAACTAGAACCACCCGAAAGGACAAGCACTGAAAGTACAGACCAATTAGTGAAATGTGGAATGCGTTAAAACTAAACCAATATTTCTTTGAAGGGTTAAAATATCGTGATCGATCAGTCATGAGTTGAACAATTCGCATCACGGTTGTTCAAAAAGGTTTTACTGTAGGTTCTTATAATCTGACAAATATATACTGTTAACAATTATCCGACAAAATTAAGACTCAAAATCAAGTTTTTTTGGTCTGATAAAAATGGTGTGGTTGGTTCAAAATTGTCGTTCAAATAAATGTCTGTAATTCCTAAAATCCCCAGAGCTTCAGTGGGGCTTTGCCCCCTAGGCCCCCTACCAGGATTCTGCCCTGGACTAGCTGGGGACCTTAAGCGGTCACCAGACCCCTCGCCTACTCACGCCCCCCCCCCCCCCCCCTAACCACAAATCCTGGATGCGCCCCTGGTAACCTCCATTAAAGCTGACCATAAATTAGAATAATTGAAAATCCATTTTAAAGATTGACAGTTTAAAATTACATTCAACTTTTAACTCCTATTAAATTAACAGTGTAAAATGGATCTTGCACATCCATTCACAGGATAAACATTTATCCAGCTAACCTATTTAATTTTCTCTCCTCAAGGAAAGGAAAACACAAAGAGTGTTTAGAATAATTAAAACACCATTTTTATCAAATAACAGTTTAACATTACTTTTGCTCCACATCTAATTTATAAAACAAACAATCAAGATAAACAATATGTACACATGTAAACATTATGGTATCAGATAAAGATGATTTTAAATTTGAAATAAAGAATAACAACTAATAAAAACCGTGTATTTGTGACATATGGAGAAGACAAAACATATTTTGTTAATACTGCCATCACTATTTAAAAAAGAAACATTCAAGTCTCAAATATATGATGGCATGTTATATTAAAAGTTTCCTTTGAAAACAAATATATAAAAACAACCTAAGAAATTAG
Organism: Bathymodiolus brooksi; assembly: GCA_963680875.1. Lineage (NCBI taxonomy): Eukaryota > Metazoa > Mollusca > Bivalvia > Mytilida > Modiolidae > Bathymodiolus > Bathymodiolus brooksi. The sequence goes on along the minus strand of OY804581.1, from coordinate 42,172,302 downwards.
CATCAAATCATCACCGTGATTAACAATTCACTAATTTGAAATATAATAAAAACCGTGTATTTGTGACATATGGAGAAGACAAAACATATTTTGTTAATACTGCCATCACTATTTAAAAAAGAAACATTCAAGTCTCAAATATATGATGGCATGTTATATTAAAAGTTTCCTTTGAAAACAAATATATAAAAACAACCTGAGAAATTAGCATCAAATCATCACCGTGATTAACAATTCACTAATTTGAAATATAATAAAAACTGTGTATTTGTGACATATGGAGAAGACAAACATATTTTGTTAATACTGCCATCACTATTTAAAAAAGAAACATTCAAGTCTCAAATATATGATGGCATGTTATATTAAAAGTTTCCTTTGAAAACAAATATATAAAAACAACCTGAGAAATTAGCATCAAATCATCACCGTGATTAACAATTCACTAATTTGAAATATAATAAAAACTGTGTATGTGTGACATATGGAGAAGACAAAACATATTTTGTTAATACTGCATCACTATTTAAAAAAAGGAAACATTCAAGTCTCAAGTATATGATGACATGTTATATTAAGTTTCCTTTGATGAAAACCCATATAAAAACAACTAGTCCGAGATTCCTCTGTCGTTTAACGGCATTGATAAAGTTGCTGTAGCCGTTCAACGTCAGAGGGTGATATATACGGAAAACAGCGGATTTGCTTCTCCAACTCTGGGTCAGCACATTTCCACGTTTCGTGGCTATCGGATTTTATTTTCTATCAGAAACCCTTATATAAATCGCTTCACCAATCATTTTTCTATTCATTCATAACCATCTTACCCTCAGAAAGTGGTGCTACACTCCATTACAGCACGATTTTGCCTTAGATCCTATGATTCCGCCATTTGTCTTCCATTTTTCAAACATTTGTCACGTGACTACGAGAAAACCACGATTACCGCAATGTATCATGGGAGATGATTTGCATATAAACAAACAAACAAATATTTGTATTGCCAATCATACACGCCTGTTAAGGCAGAACAATTAACATAACATGTAATACAGTTGATTATATTGATTGGTAATGATTTTAACAGCAATAGTGAATTACAGATAACCATAAGAAAAAAAAAATGATGTAGTACCTTGTCCAAAAAAGACGGACGTAACACATGCTCTTTCCGAAGCCCATTGGCAACACTCTGCCATTGAATCTTTTCTTTCCAACACATTCTGTATTATTTCCTTCTGCTCTGCTTTGATCTATAGATGGACTGTTTGTCCTGTAGAATACGCTTAAATGTATGGTCTTCCATGTGATTTGAATGTTGTTTACGTATGCAAATAATGCGCAAATAATTTGGTGCGCTGAATTAAGTAGCTCACATCATGCAATGCGTTACTGTTATCATTCAGTTAGTATCGCGAGATCACGTTTGTAGATTCGAAAATGGAAGTCAAATGGCGGAATAATAGGATCTAAGGCAAAATCGTGCTGTAATGGAGTGTAACACCACTTTCTGAGGGTAAGATGGTTTTGAATGAATAGAAAAATGATAGGTGAAGCGATTTATATAAGGGTTTCTGATAGAAAATAAAATCCGATAGCCACGAAACGTGGAAATGTGCCGATCCTAGAGCTGGTGAGGCAAATTCGCTGTTTTCCGTATATATCACCCTCTGACGTTGAACGGCTACAGCAACTTTATCAATGCCGTTAAACGACAGAGGAATCTCGGACTAAAAAATAACATGAGAAATTGCCATCAAAGAATTCACTATTGGATATCGGCTATAGCACAAATCTTGTGGGTCAAATCAGGGGACAAATTTGACATTATTTTATTTGGAGAGACAGAAAAGATGATAAACGCAACATTATAAGTCAAACAGAATTTATAGTGCATGATAAACAAAACCCCACCGATGAAGATTATTGTTTATCTTACTACCGGTAAAGTGTTCATTCAAGGCAAGGAATGGCAACATTTCTGTGATAATTATTTTAAACCCTGTTTGAGGTTTACAGAAAATTTAGAGAATCAAGACCAAACTCTCATTAAAGAAGGCACCTCAGTCAATATTGACAACAGAATTGAACCCGAAACAATTGAAACAAGAGAAAAATCTTAAATTAAAGACAATTCAGAACCTGATTTACACTTAAACACACATGATCTGGATACAATCCCAAAAGAAGTGTCCAATATTAAACTCACAGTCAATGAAGCAACAAAACACACTAAATCAGAACATACTGTCCCTGAATGTGTAGAAGAGACACTGAAAAGACTCATACAACCCTAGGTGAACATAATGAATGTTATGGAAGAAGCTCTTGTTGATATAAAAGAAACAAGTGCTACTTTGATAAGTAATCAACAACAAGATAAAACAGAAGTGGTAAAAGAACTTGACAAATGGAAGAATGAATCATTCGTCAGGTAATATAAACACTAGTGAGCTTTTTGAGAAAAAGCTTAAAGAAAAAGACAGTGAAATTAAAAAAACTCTCAAAGAAAATAGATGACTTGTCAAGTGCACATGATGTTCAATGCAGAAAGTTACAATCAGACTTTAATTTAAAAGAGGACAACATTTTGAAAAAGCTGGAAGAGGCTAACAAACAAAAAGATGAGGTGGTATGGGATAATGAAAAACTTGCCTTTATCCTACAACAAAAAGATGAGAAGCTAGACAATTTAAAACAAGATTATGAAATCAGAATTAAAGAAAAGGACAAACAGACATCAGACCTACAAGATCGTATACAAAGCTACCTTTACGATTTAAATGGTGAACCGTGGGGTAAAATTATTTCTAAGCAACAGGAACAGGAAGTACAAATGGGCAAAAATCAATTTAACCCTAATGATAACAGAATAAACACCAGTAGTTTGACAAATCGGCTACGCAAGGATACCCCAGAAAAATCCGATCATAGGAGGAGGGACCAGGAAAAAAGGAAAGGAAGTGATTATGACATTTTATTTCTACATGACTCTATATGTCATGAAATTGATATGCGACGTTTAATAGCAGGAAGTCATAGAAAAGGCGAAAAGGTCACTACCTACACTATCGAAGATGCAAGTTTTGTCGTGTCAGAGATGAACTTTGCACAAACTATTCTGTTACATGTTGGAATAAACAACTTGAAATCCCAGCCGGCCGAGGAGGTGCTCTCCCAATTTTCAGACCTAGTAAATTTAGCATGCACAAAATCTGGTAATGTGGTTATATATCACTTCCTACACCTTCAAGAACAGAATATCTTAACAACAGAGTTCAAGATTTCAACACTCTTATTAAATCTAACTTTGAGAGACTAGAAAATATAACTTAATGTCTCAACAGCAATTTCTCTGTGAAAGGTGAAATTATTGATCAGTTATTTTTCAACCACACAAAACTGTCGCGAGAACATGGGATACGATTACTTGCAGGGAACTTGAAGAGATCATTATTTCCAGGAATGAAATTCAGACAAAATCAGCAGGATAGATTTCAGGTGCCTATGCCTTACGGAAGACAAAACATTCACAGCGATTACCCAACTCGCAATATGAAGGGACGAAGTTCTCATGTGCCGAAATCTTACACTTTTGACTATAATCATCAATCAGCCCATAATTGGAATGGACCTAGTGACAGCAGATTGCAAGGGTTTGAAACGGAAAAACTAGCATGTAGTATTGCCTCTGCAATAAAAGAGGCCCTCAGATTTTAGATTTATTGCATTATACACAAATCTGTTTTTGTTTGGGTAGTTTCAAGTTATAGTTATATAATGTTTTCATTTGTTTTTTCTCAGTATGTTTATAATTTTCTAAGATTATGTTTTTGATTGGGACAAGAAAGATAACTCTTGCACAATTTAGACTCTAGTGCTTGGGAATGCACAGTGATTGATGCTGATGATTGTACTGTTAAAACGGTTGTTTTTCTTTGAATAAATTTGCTTATATGTGTAAAGTATCAAGAAATGTTTCCATAACTTCGTGGAATGTCAATGGTTTGTTTAAAAAGTCAAAAACTTTGTAAGTTGGATGACAATAATTTCAGTAAATACATGCAGTCTGATATTATTTGTTTATCAGAAACTCATGCACATTCGAAAGATGTTTTACAGTATGACGGTTATAAATGTTACATGAACTGTAGGGATAATAATTCTAAAAAACCGAGTGGTGGTTTAGCAACTTTTATTAAAAGAAATATTGTACATGGTATTCAATTAATCGACAAATCAGTTAAAGATAGGTTCAAACTTGACAAGGGATTTTTCAAACTTCCCAGGGATCTTTATTTATGTTTTGTTTATATTTCGCCAAAAAATTCTTCATATACATTGAAGACTAATTGTGATAGAATAATTTTTGAGAAACTTGAGAGAGATATTTCAAAATGTAACCAATCAGGGGACATCATGGTTATGGGGGATTTAAATGCACACATTAATGGAGATGAACAATATAGTAAATGATTCTGATGATTTTTTAGATGATTTTCTGCCTCAAAATTATATAGTTGATGGCATTCAAAAATTACGCAATACTGAATTGTACCAAAAAACAAACGAATACGGGAAATCTGTTATTGAGTTATGTACTGAAGCGCAACTAAGAATTTTAAATGGTAGAACCATTGGTGGTTCCGTAGGTAGAATAACTTATTATAATTACAGTGGTGCATCAATTGATGATTACTGTATATGTAATTCCAGTTTCTTACAAAATATAGTCAGTTTTAATGTTGGTCATTTTGAACCAACGCTCTCTGATCATTGTCCTATATTTGTAAAAAAAATTGTCACGATTTTCTGAGAAACAGTTGCCAAATTTTTTAAATGATAGTGTGAGAAAAATTAAATGGAATGTTGCTCGAGAAACCGTTTTCAAATCAAACTTACCAAATTTTAACTATGATGCATTACGCGAAGACTTAGAAAATATTATAAAGTCATATGAAAACAAAGATTCAGGTACGTGTAATATGACTGAAAGTATTGTGAATGAAAAAGTTTTAGAGTTTTCCTCTTTTTTATTTAATGCTGCAACAAATAGTATTGGCAGTAGAAAAATAACTAAAAACAGATCTGGAGCTAAAAAGACAAAGAAAAAAAAGTTATGGTTTGACAATGAATGTGAATTAAAATACAGACATTTAAAAGGTTTGGCAAGGAACTTATGTAATAATCCGTGGGACAAAAATCTAAGACAAAAAGTTGCAGTCTATAAAAAAGATTTTAATAGATTAAATAGAAAGAAACACAGAATATTCAAATTAATCTTTTGCAGAAAATTTTAGATGCTGAAGACAAAAATCCTAATGAATTTTGGAAATATGTAGATAAACTAAAAGTAAAAGTGAACAATGATCCCATTTCTAATATATCCCCAAACGAATGGTTAACGTATTTCAAACATTTAATGAATATTGATCAGGTAAATAAATTCACAGATTCAAGTATGAACTTTGCAGAGTTTGTTGAAAATTATGACATGCAACTTTTGAATTCTAATATTACGACTGAGGAGGTATTAAAGGCTGCTAAGAGTCTAAAGAATGGAAAGGCTGGTGGGCCGGATGGTATATTGAATGAGATGTTAAAAATATCTTGTATTTATAATACAACAGCGTATGCAAACCTTTTTAATACCATTTTAAAAATCAGGTATCTATCCGGAATTATGGAGGGAAAAATTATATAAAACCCATTTTCAAAGGTGGATGTTTCAATGACCCCTCTAATTATAGAGGTATAGCATTATCTAGCTGTTTTGGAAAAAATTTCTCAAAAATATTATCAAACAGATTAGATAAATTTCTAATAGAAAATGATATCATATGTAATGAACAAATTGGATTTAAGAAGGGTTGTCGTACTAGTGATCACATCTTAACTTTAAAATGTCTTATAGATAAAGCGTTTAAAGTACCAAAATGTCTGTATGTTTGTTTTATAGATTTTAAGAAGGCGTTTGATAGTGTGAATAGAGATGCTTTATTATATAACATGTGTAATTATAAGGTAACTGGTCACTTTTTTTTTATATCATGAAAAATATGTATAAAGATGTCAAATATGCAATTAAATTTGCTGATGGGGAAACATGCATGTTTTCATCTAAGGTTGGAGTAAAACAAGGATGTATTTTGAGTCCTACACTTTTTTCAATATATTTAAATGACATGGTTAAGATAGTCGATGTCACTTGTGATCCAACATTGATTGATAACAAAATAATATCTTGTCTTATGTATGCAGATGATGTGATTTTAATTTCAGAGTCTGCTAATGGTTTACAAAATTGTTTGAATAAGCTGTCTGATTACTGTGAAACGTGGAATTTGTGTATCAATATAGACAAAACTAAAGTTATGATATTTAATAAATCTGGTAAAGTGATCAGAAAAAATATTTTTAGATATAATGATCATGTACTAGAAATTACTAATGAGTATAAGTATTTAGGAATATTATTTAAGCCTTCGGGTAGTTTCACTAAAGCAACTGAGCTCTTGTGTAAAAAGGCAAAAAAAGCTTTATTCTGCACTTATAAAACATTGAATTCAGATAAGTTAAATATTTTACCAAATCTTAAATTGTTTGATTCATGTGTTAAGCCTATATTACTTTACTGTGGTGAAGTTTTGTGTCTGGAGACATTGTTGAAAGATAATGCAAATGTTGAGCCGAGACATTTTTTATTTCAACCAGTACTGGTGCAAGTAAAATTTGCAAAATATATTTTAGGGGTAAATAAAACAGCATCCGATTTGGCAGTTTTAGGTGAATTAGGTATGATCCCTTGTTCAGTGGATGCTATTAAACTTTCGGTAGGTTTTTGGCATCATGTTGTTAATTCAAAGGGTACAAGTCTGATCAAAAAGGTTTATGATACTATTATAAATAGCTCTGGATGGTATAGTTCAAAAATCAAATTGTTGTTTGATAAAATAAGATTCGGCCATGTTTGGGAGAATCAAAATACTTTCTCTAAAAATCGATTAACTTTTTCTGTTAACAACAAATTGAAAGAGGATTATATCAAATCTGGAAAGATAAATTATCTTTGGATGGTTCGGAAGAAAAGGGAAATAAATTGAGAACGTATCGTAAATTGAAAGAGAAATATGAAATTGATCAGATGTTTCAAACTTTATCAGAATAAGAATAAGTAATAGTACTCTCATGATTGAAAAAGGCAGACATAGAAATATAAACTTAGCAAATAGAATTTGTCCCTTATGCAGATCTGAAGTAGAAGATGAATTCCATTTCAGTATGATATGTGATAAGCTTAAAGATATACGTGATAAATTCTTTCAGAAATTAACTGATATTGTACCTTTATTTTCAAATTTTTCAGATTTAGACAAATTCTTTTTTATATTTCGAAGTAATGATTATGACATAAGCATGTGCTGTATTAAAGGCATAAGTGAAATGTATAAATACAGAAATTCATTAATGTAATTTGTTTAAGAGCAAGAAACACTATAATATTTCTGGTATTCTCTCTGTATCAAACCTCCTCAGTCGAAATATTATATTAAATATTATGTTATATATTTTTCATTGTAAATAATCTGAATGTTTATATTTGTGTATGCCTGCATGCTGTAGTTGAATGTATTGTTTGTTGTTTGATGACAATCCAACCTTTGGATTTTAAATCAATAAAATCTTATCTTATCTTATCTTATCACCGTGTTTAACAATTCACTCATATAAAAAGAAAAAAGAAAAGAACATATAAAAGATAAAATTAAAAAAAGTTTTTTTGAGTGATAATGCAAACAAACATGTATGTAGTTTTAAGACGAAAATGTAATAGTGACAAAATCTTAACCCCCTCCCTTTTTTCTGTCAAGGTGAGAAAATTTAAACAAAGTAAAGTGGGACAAATCTTAACCCCCTCCCTTTTTTCTGTAATGCCCATTCCAAAATGTTTACCTGTACTTTTTTGAGTGACATGAAATTTAAATGTAGATAAGTCACCTGGTCAGAGTTGACTTATAAAAATTGGAACACAGGTAACAAATGACAGTTATTTCAAAATGGGAAGTTCAATATAAAAGTGCTCTTGAAAAACTGTGATGAAGGATAAAAAAAAAGAGGAGAAAAGTAAGGTAAGTAAAATTTTCTAATATCTTAAACGTTGTCTTCTATTTCTTTTTGATCTTCTAAATGGTGGACAAACTGCTGGTTGTGAAATTGTGGAATTTGTTGTGGCACAGGTATATTATTTGGTATATTAAAAAACTGTGTAATTTCCCTTTTAAAATTTTTAAATTCTAATGCTCTTCTAATTCTGTCACGAATTTTTGTTTTTTAAAAAATGAAATGATGTTTTTTCTTCTTAAAATTCTTTTGACATGAAATCTAAATTGTGTTAAGAAAAAAAAAATTTGAAAAAAAAATCTAATTTATTTTTTATCCAAATAAACCAATCAACGATGTAGAATACCACAGCTCTCCCTGCATTAGCCAATAACAAGCGCAATGACGCAACGCAACCATTTTTTTGTCTTAAAATTTCCTTTAAAAACTGAAATAACCAGTTCAAAATCGCATTTTCTGTGTGAAGTTTCTTGTGTAACATTAACGATAGAATTACATTTTCACAAAAAGTTAATAAAACTATGAACAATCGACTGGAGTTCCGAACCAGTTTTGGGAAAAAAAGCATTGGTGGTATCCACGCACAATGGAAACGTCTATTGCTATCTCTATGACAATTCGAAACCAGTCAAGTCTTGCCTGACTTTAAAACTGGACGAGTTGTGCGAACTCGCCAATATGAAGGTGTCAGTTGAGTCGTTGGGTAAATACCCTCTTGACATTAACATCAAATGCAGGATGCTCTGTTTCTGGAGTCGTTTAATGACTACAGAAAAGTTGTCTTCTAAGATATATAAACTTCTATTCAAGTTGTATGCTTATGAGAATAGTCAGACTTTATATGTGAAAAATATACAAAATATTTTGGATAATCTTGGCCTTAGTTTTATCTTTAGAAACCAAATGCCTGTTAATATAATCTGGGTTAAAACACATGTGAAACAAATTCTTATTGACCAATTCATACAAAATTGGCGTTCAGAGATTGGTAATTCCTCTCGTGGTCATTTTTATTCTCTTTTCAAGGAAGAGTTTTGTATAGAACCGTATCTGCTACGCCTCGAACAAAAGTATAGAATCTATATAGCTAAATTTAGGCTCTGTAACATTAGAATACCAATTGAAACAGGACGTTGGCAATAAATTACAAGAGAAAATAGAAAGTGTACAAAATGCTCAAAAGATGTAATTGGCGATGAATATCACTACTTGTTTATATGTAATAACACTGAAATACAAAGTTTAAGATCCAAATATATTCCAAAATATTATGTACAAAATAGTAGTGTAGCTAAAATGGCTGGCATATTCTCTTTGTGTAATTCTCAATTATTGAAAAGTGTAGCATTATTTTTGAAAGGAATCAGTAAATTATTCTAGTACATTAGATATTATAGTGATCACTTCTATTCACTATGTTTTTTTTCTCCAATGTTAATGTTCTTGTTGTGTCTTTGTCTTATTCCATATGTATGTATTTATGTTATAATAACTGTATGCTCATGTTGCACACTGTGCCTGAGCCTTGTTAATAAAATCTTGAATCTTGAATCTTTTTTCCACTCTTTGTTCAAGTAAGAGTTTTCCTCTACCATAGATAAAAAATATGTTTTTCATGAAAGGCATTGAATAACTGTACAAAAAAATGATTTGTAATTTCATTAAAGTAAAATGATTTACGAAAAGTTTGTGTTATTGTAACGAATATTTGAAAAAAAAATGATGTAAAATGCTAATTGAAAACGTTAGAGAAAAATAAAATCTTTCCCTTTCTTAAAAAAGGTTTACTATTCTTTCTAGCATTAGCAAACAAAGACTCAAGCCACAATGATTCCACAAAATCTGCAACCAAGCAATAGTGAAGAATCGGCGTTACAAAAATTTAGCAGGGACTTCAACCTCCTTGATGAAGAAAAAGCAACCTCCTCTTGAAATGTGTCAATCCAAAATAGGACACAAATCTCTTCTGCATCTTCTGATACTCATTTAAAGGAATTTCGACCACTTCAACCAGATGTTGAGCCGATATATTATGCGTCGCTTTATGAACACATTACCCCGCCGCAAGCACCAAAAGCGAACAAGAAAAGATCGTCCGCAACCAATATGGAAGGCATACTGCCCAGAAAATTAACGTACGAAGAGAAGGAAAATCAGAGTGATTATCTTCCTTTGTCCAATCAGAGTGATTATCTTCCTTTATCCATCCAGTGATTATCTTCCTTTCTCCAATCAGGAACTTTTTAACTTTTGCAGTGACTATTAATGTCTGATTTTACTGAAGAAGAAAAAAAAGATGTGTAATTTAATCAAGTAAAATGATTTACGTAAAGTGTGTGTTATTGTAACGAATAGTTGAAAAACTGAAAAAATACCACTGTCGCTGCGGTGCTTTGTTCATTGGTTTATTTTATGACATATGTTTGTTGGTAGACGTGTTCTTTTTTTGTTGTACATACAATAGGTAAATAAAAAAGAAGGTACATATTAATGATTTGATTAAATAATACAGTATACAGTATTTACAAGTATTTACAAATCTTTGATTGTATAATGTCCAAAAGAAAGACTGTCTATTCCATTTATCCAATACCGTTTGTCATCGTAACTGGACAGTCCTTTTTTAACTATTAAATCTGTATGTAACACATGATTTCGGCAGCGAATGACATTCATTGAATGAATAGTGTCAACACTTTCAAATAAACACTTTTTAAAATGTTCAAAACGAAGTTCATTTTTAATAAGATTTCACTATTCCTTTGGCTGTTTTACTTTCATTGGTTTCATCGTTTAGTCCATGTTTTTTTCCAGAGGTAGGCATACATCTTAGGACGTAAAGCTATAAAATCTAATGTGTTGACCTGAAATATAATAAAATATAATGAAAATATAGGTTTTTTTTTGATTAATATGTACCTTCTTTTAACACGTAGTTGTAACATTTTTTGTGTGTTGTGAAATTAGGGTTATGTACAATTTTTGAAAACATCTAACGGTACCATTTCATTTGTAAGATTATATTTTATTTTTAGAATTGAATTTAAATCATTTCATGTGTGAAACAGATTGCTATGAAAGTTAATTTACAATATTTCATTTATAAAATCACATTTTATTTTAGAATTGAATTTAAATATCATTTCATTTGAGAAACATTTTCTCTTTTATTATGATAGTTAATTTACAATATTTCATTTGTAAAACGTTATATTTTTGTTAAGAATAACACAATTAAAACAAATACAAACCCTGAAGTTCGTCCTTCATTTGACCAGGTACTTTTAAAATTCTGTAGAAAACATTGGATGTTGTTCGGGATAATTGGAAAAATCAAAATGTTGTTTGTAGGTTGAAAGGTCTTTGTAAACATCCTCCGTTCGAATTTCATAACAGAGTGTATCTGAAGAAAAAAAATAAAAAAAAATAAAACATTTTAAAAACTAAAAAGTAAATATTAACGAACTAATGTAAATTTAACAAAGCTATCTTAGATGTTTTTTTTATATAATTGTAAATGTGTTTACCTGTGTCAGTGAACAGCAACTTGATGTTTTCTCCATACATTGGCTTTATCACTTTGTAATGGAATTCGTACATGGAATGCTTTGAAAGATCTAGAATTGTTTGTCCAAGGTAAAGAGGATTGTTCAGGAGCACATTCACTTTTTGATTTTCAACTCCAACCAGGTTTTCACATACTTCTTTAGTCTTCTTTCATCAGTCAATAACTTTATACTACAATGACGTCTGAGTGATTCAAGAGATTTGCCGTATATGCTACAAAGAAAAAAACAAGGATATAAGCTTGTCGTTGATGTGTGTTTACTATGGAGTAGCTGTTGTGTTCTTTGTTATAAACTTTTTTTCTATTTCGTCAGAATGAATGTAAGTGAACATGTAGGGAAAAAAATCAAATTGTTCTACAATAATGAAAATATCTTACCTGTTGCACATCAGTTTGAAGAAGTCTTTTTCAAAGTAGTTTTTGTCATTTTTTTTCTCATATTGGAGTTGAAATCGATGTAAGGCTTTAGCCATGGAGATTGATGAAATTCTAGCACTCTATGGATTTTTGTTATTTTAAATCCTAGTTCGCAGTAAAGAGCTAAAGTTTTGTAGTGCACGATGTAGTTTTTCTTATTCTCTAAAGTAGGAATTAATTTTTCGGTTTTAATTTTTGTTTTTCCTCCGTGAAGTTCTCTCCAAAGACTCCGACTGAAAGGTGATACATCTTCTTCATCCATCTGTTTATGTTCGGGTGCCAACGGGTAGCAATTATGTGAATCCTGCAAGTTGGTTGGATATTCCAAATCGACTTCACAAATATATCCCAATTCGGAACACTCTGTTGTTTTCTGAGGATCAAAGCGCTTTAGTTCCTCTTCAGTTAGAAATTTCATAAATCCCGTAGGTAGAGGCTGTTGCATGGAATGACCGTATAAATTTGTTTTCTCAAAATACATGATGTAAGACGAAGGTAGAGTCTCATCAAATCGTCCAAGTACTTATCATTTGCTTTAGAATATTTTTTGGAAACCATACTAACACCACCTCGGGTTCCCAATTCAAACATGTTATACATAATAGGATCGACGATTAAATCAAGACAAACTTTAGTCATTTTGAGTGCTGCTTGCCATGATCGACCAGGTGCACTAAGAAAAGTGACAAGCATCCAACTTGTAATATTCCATTGTTATCTCACAGAAGCGCTCAAATACATCGCAAAGTAATAATGCATCATTTTTCACGTACAGATCGTGATAATCACCGACAGTGTTCATATTAAATGTTCTCCACACGTCTTGAGCATGTTTATACCTTTCTTCCGATAAAGCTTCGTTTGTTAAGCGATTAAAAAAGGCGTCTCTAGCAGGTAGTTTTGTTTCCTCAAATTTGTCGAAGCTGTCTATATAATCGTAACAATACTCATTTTTCTGAAGTAATAACTTCGCTTGCTGCTCGGAAGGGAATGCCTTTCTAAATTGCTTAAAATGTTTTTCTCCTTCAACACTCGTTAAATTATCGACTACAGTCTCTAAAGAACTACCCATAAACTGATACGAATCTAAAAAACGTAAGTTCCCAATGGAAAAGCTGAGATACCTTTCCATATTGGTTGGTAAACAGGTGATTGTCTTATTTTGTAATGTGGTTGCTTCACTCAACAACAAATGACTATCACATCCCTTCAAATTATACAAGATGACTGGAATAAAGGAGAGTGGTTTCAGTTGTAAATTACATGCTTGACACGTTGCACCCCTAAAATGACTATAGGTTGGGGAGTTGACATCTCCTTTGACACCTAGATGATCGTGGTCACGTACCTTTTTGGAGTTCTCTGTGAAACGGATACCACATATGATGCAATGGGTAGCTCTATGAAAAGATTCCTCTGTTGCATCATTCATGATAAGAGACTCCTCGTCGTTTAGTTTTTCTCGTATGTAAGCTTCCTCTTTCATGAGATCATTTAAAAAATGATCTACTGCATTTTGTCCTCTGAAGACAACAGGAGGCTTGGAATATTTATCATTGGAACAAACAACAACATATGAATAACCACAAGCCTTGTGTTTTTGTTTATGCGGTAGTAGAAGACACTTGTGGATTCGGTTGACATGATGTTACTTTTCAATTAATGATTCAAAGTCGGCATATATCACGAAAGGTATGTTCAGACATGCTTGCCATTTTGTGAATTCTAGAACATCATTTTTCCCTTCTTTTGGATAAGTCATTTTCTGAAGATCGAATTTGTCACAATATAAACGATGCTCATCTAACAGTTTTTTACGAATAAAACCGTGTAAGCATCTTCGACAATAGTAACGTTTTGTGTGAAATTTATTTTGTGAAGCTAAAAATCGATCCAAGGATTTGATCCAGCAGTAATGTGACTTCGGTTCATTAGAGATCAACAATAAGTCCACCTCTTTATATCCATTCGTTTGTTTGCTTAAAAACACAGGAAATACACATCCTTTCTCGTAGCCAAAAACATGTATATTGGAAATATTGTTCTGTTTTTCAAATTTCTCTAGTTTCCCCAATGAAACGGGATAATTAATGTCATTCATATTGCGTTCATTTTCCTACTGTCGATAATGTGATATCCGCTCGGAATGACTGTCTCTACTGACTGGATGTAATGCAGCTAAATCGGACCACAAGAAGCACTTCTGATCAACATTCTTGATATTAAGTACAGAATGTGATATAGAAATCTTACAAGGTAAAGGCATATAGCTAAAAGCAGCAATCGGTGAGTATTGCAGTGTGTTAATTTCCAAACATATGACTTTATGAATTGTCCAGTTTGATCCCTTTCGAATAAATTCTTCTAAAGCTCGATGTACTTCTTGAAATGCGGCATTCAAGTTATCCTCTGTATCTTCACCAGTTAAAGTAATATATGTTTTGCTTCTAAAATGAGGTATAACAAATTCTTCTTTTCCATCAGCTATAGTACGAATCATTTTAATTCGAGCATTTACGTACCATTTAATATTACGTAACTGTGAACTTCTTTGTTGTAATTCTTTATTTACATATCCTTTGATGTTTGCCAAAAATTGTAACAGATCATACATTTCATTTCCATGTGGAGAAATTTCAACCTTATTAACGTTATCATTAATTGCACTCTGTCTTGAATGAAGACGGTTTTCAGAAGTCGAATCCAACTTTTGTTTTTTCTTGGACAGGTTTTCAGGCGTGTGATTTTCGCTTACAGTAGTTGACGATACATGTCCACCACTTTGTAAATGTAGCGGATGTGTTTGCTGAATGTGTTGAAACAGCCTTATATCATCCGGAAATGGTAAGTTACAGTGTTTGCAAATGAATGTTTTTTTTCTTTTCCAATGATACCTGGCACTTTTTTTCGTGTCGTTTCATTGTATCTTGTCGCGTGAACGAGCGTTTGCACTTTGAAATTGGAAAGCTGGAGTAATGCGTTTTCTCGTGACGTACTAAAGTCGTTTTTCTTTTATAATTCCTCTCACAAATATCGCACGAAAATAGTGCATTTTCCACTTTAGATTTTTTGCTTTCTTGATCGTCACCTCTTACGTCCAGTTTTCTTTTTCGATTTTGCATCGGTTTTTTAAAACTTTGAATATAAGCAGATTCTATTTCTTCGGCACTTCGAAATAAAAGTGCTTCATCACAATCGCTAAACTCGTTGTATTTCGACATAGTTTCATTAACGCTTCGAAGTAAAAGTTCCTCATCACAATCGCTAAAGTCGATGTTTCCCTCCATGTTCTTTTCTTAATTCACCTCTACGCGTGTTGTCGCGTTATTAATCAATGTGTAAACTGTTCTTGAAATGAGATACGAGCTTTATCTATTATGAAAGAGGAGGAGTTTATTGATTAAGATATTAAATAATGAAAGACAACCACTTGAGTTTCACGCTTGATTTCTTCTTGTTTTTTTCACATTTTTCTTGTGTTTGTTTTCGTCTCGTGTTTTAACACTTTTCCGTTATTTGATTTGAGTTCAGAAAATTCTTCAGGTGATAACGAGATATAGGAACGACCTCCCCCTTCCATATTTGGCTGTTCTCCATCAGGATTTTTAACAGATTCATCGTCTTTCTCAATGTTTGTAACGGGTATGGTATCATCTTTCTTAAACGTTGTAGTTTTTTCATTTTCCTTATTCACTTCCTGTTTAAATAATTCTTCGTAACGAAGCTTGGGGACTAATATCAGTTCACGAGACATATTGTACATATGCTTGCAAGAAAACGGGTATTATTTAGATAGTTTTATTAAGATAGATCTTCTTTGATTTGCTCTTAATTCGTCAGCAATAACTTGACGAATGAGACCTTTATATCGAAGCAACACTTTTTTACTCGTTTCGGAAATGGGACACACACCATAGACCACGTTAAATATGATTTCAATTATCAGCTTTAACTCTTCTTTTTTCAGAGTTTTTAGTATCTTCATTCTTTGTTGAGGTGTTGTTTTAATTAGAAATTCAATGAGATGTATCATTTTACAGGCTCGTAGACGATAGTCGACTGTCCTGGTAGAATGTTGGTTCGCAACTGATAAATTTTAGGACTTCTGGGGGCATATATCAACTAAAAGGTAACCAAAGTCAAGAGAAGTACTTTTTTCAAAGCTGTCCAAGAAATACTTCGTTTTCCCGGGGAAAATTTGCTTTCCTAAGGTTAGGATTTGATTTTTATCTCTTTTGTTATTCATCAAGATGAAATAATGTGCATTAACCGATGCGCTTCGCATGGATTTACCTTGATGAAATACGTTTTGCAGAATGTGAATAACAGTAATTTGATGATAATGCGATCCCACACACATTAAATGAACAATTTCTGAACTGTCCGCCGCTCCGTCATCAAATCATCCAACACCAACATTTTATGTCTCGTTAGTGACCCCCATTCCGTTAACGTTTCCATAGAAGGGAGACCTTTATGGAAGTGAATATTACTTATTTCGTTTTGCATGTCCGAATATAAATTTTGCCATATGGAATAACAATAAAACATTTTGGAAGGAGGTATTCTAAACATTCCATCTGAATGTTTCAAAATATTTTTAGTCAACACTGTTTTTCCACTAGAACTGGGACTAACAAGAAATATACTTGTGGGAGATTCGAATTTTAATAAACTTTCACGTTTCCACCATTCATCCATGATGTGACTGCACAAGTAGACGACGTGAAGGAAAATGAGTTGATGGGGGAATGAAGGGCGACTTTTAATGAAGAGAGCAAATATAATAAGGAAGAAATATAATATTTATACAACTACTTTATTACATAAGCAAGTCATGACAAGTACAAGATTGTTCATTATTTACATTAAGTCTCATACAACAATAAAATCGTTCATCAATGAAATTATATACAAATTCATCATTTGATAAAAAGTTCAATGTAAACTGATCTGTTATGTCTCTCATAGTATATCCTCTTACTCTACACATAAGAAAAAACAACACATGTTGACCACACACGTTTGTTTGATTACTTTAGATAGGGTTTCCATTGATTATGACGTGCTTAAATCGTTTCATGAACAATTTCAGGTGAATGGAATAATCAGCGGGTGAGGCTCCATACGAATCATAACATTGTGTCCTTCTCTTCTACAAAGAATGCTACACAATGACGACCTGTACGATGCTTTGGATCTGTGTTAACGATCAAACCGAAAGTAGGAGATGGCAATGTGGTGGGTATAGTGTTAGAAGCATATACACCAATTATAGTTTCTCTCATGTTTTGATCACACGAGATGGCACACGTTAACTGTTCCGTATTCATTCTACGATAACGGCTCTTGCTTCACTAATCTGAAACAGTCCTGGCATCTCACTATATATGATACAGGTACAGGGAATTTTTAAGGGCTTGCCGAACTGTGCTTCCACACGAACGTTACCCTGTTTAAGGAGGTTGATGTAATTGTCATTGTCTCCGAAATTAGGTTCTATTTCAAAACAATATACATAAAATGTAGACTGTTGTCACTCGCATACGACGCACGGTCTATATCATTTCCTGCGTCTCTACGACTTTTGTTAGTGACACTGAAGAGGCTATTAAAGGCAGGAATTATTGTCCGTCCATGACTTCTATCAAAGTTTAACTTCATGACATTGACAGATACAGGAACGTTATCGACAAAGAGACATATTTGATTAAGATTGAAGTGTTCGAAATTAAATGGATTCAACTGATAACTTCCAGCTACTGCTTCGGAGTCTACAAATCCTATGACGACTCGACTGGGACCCATTCCATTAAAAATGTTATCGTAGTTAAAATTAATTAAACCTGCACTCATGTTGATGGGCATGATCTGTGTCTTTGTGAACGGATACAAAGCATTTTTAGATTGTAACATTTGCGATTGAGCCACTATAACTGCAGGTGAAACGAGAACTTTACACACTTTTAACACAATGTCTTCTATATGTATTTGTAGGTTGGGTGAAACTAGTTTCGTTAGGAGATAGAATTCCGGTCTTGAAGGATACAGGTTTACGTTGATAGCTACTTGATTCAAGATGAATCTCGACACAAAAAGGTCATGATATAATGGACCTTCCATATCAACGGTTTTGGATTCTTTAAAGTATAAGGACCTTTTGAAAAGACCAGTGTTGTTAGTACTCTCTGGATCTACATCGTTGAAATGACCTGTCAAATCTTTCTCCCATAGTTGTGAGGTGAGTTGCGATTCCTTAGCTTCAGAACCGTAAGATAACAATGTTTGAATGTAAGCCTTATATGGATAATGACTAGTGGCTGACGTAATAAGTTTTCCTTGCATGGTAATGTCAACATGTGAAAACAGTGACTGTAGAAGCAAATTTACGGGTCCAACCGATTCATCTGCCGACAAAGGTGAACCATCTCCATGTTGTATTTTACACTTTACATACAATTTCGTTTTTTGTAAATCTACATATTCCATTCCATTTTGACCCGTTATCACAAATTCTATGGGTGTGTTAGCTCCTCTCTGTGAATTTGATCTGACTTCCTGATAATACACTTTGTCACATGCTGTTTGAACGGGGGGCATGTTAAAAAGATCGAGTCCACTTGGTTGTGCTTCTTTAAAATCTATCATGGTTAAAGCAGCCATTATTATGAAAATATGTCTCTTATCGAAGTACTTTTCTTGGAATGACTTTTCTTTTTAATCCGTTTTGGTTGTCTTTTAATTTTTCTTTGTATGCGTTTCGCTGGTTTTGTTCGTTTTTGTCTTGTTCTACGACGAGAATTTTTTTTTGACAACCTTCTCGTTCGACGTCTTTTAAGACTAGTGTTTCTCTTTACTTTTGTCCGTTCTTTTTATTTGTTTTCGAACTCGACGCACAACAGTTTTTGCTTCGTCAACCGCTTGCTTAGAAGGAGCAACCATTTCTAATCTCAAATTATCCGTGCTTTTTTGTTCTGGTATAGGTTTTGACGATTTGATTGGCACCACATCTGATTTGCTTTGACTCATCAGTGATCCACCTATTTGAGTGTTTCCTCCGTGTTGACGTATAGAGTGTGAATCCATTTTTCCCGTTGATTTATTCTTATAAAAGTTTAACCATTTTTCAGGGTTGGGAATGCATATTTTAGTAACATCCATCTTTTAAAAAAATGGAAACGATTTAAAATGAAGTGTCACCGTTGATGTATTATTTAAGAATGACGCTAATTGATCTTTTTCGGTTGTTATATATATCTCTATGTGGTAAACTATGTTTGTCCTTACAGGGTTGTAATGAGGTGAATCGAATATGGTAATCCAATTACCCATGGAGGTCGAAATCAGACGACGAAGTAACGATTTCTCTAAACCATCTACGATGGATTCCTCACACACATTGGAATGTAAGTATAAGGAACTTCTCTCGAATAATTTGTCGTAATGTCCGTCTCTACTAAAGCCACTTTCCACAAACCGTTTAAAATCAGTGGATTTCTTAAGTGTGATTTAAATTGATAGGGTGTGCTCAAGTTGAAATAATCTAAACATTGATCACTGCTCATCGTTACGTAAATACTAATCTTTACCCTTGTAAATGGTGTTTATGTTTGAGATTTTTTTCTGATATCCATTGGTTATATTTATTGGGCCATCCTTCGAATTTGACAAACAACTGTACTTCACCACCCGTCTTGCGCTTACGAATAATTTTTCGATAAACCACAAACTGTCTTCATTTTTATTGACTTTTTGTAATTCACTTGCATAGAAATGTCCCTTGATGTCTTCGTTTAAAAAATCTTTTAATGTGTACATACAAATCCCCTGCATTCGAAATCTTTGACATACTTTAACCATTTCTTGAGTGAAATGTTCATTATAGGATCTATCGAATAGCATACTCTTATGTGAAATCCGAACGTAATCATTAATCTTAAAATGCAATTTTAGTTTCTTTTTTGTAGTTACTTTTTTGGGTTTGAGATACATGAATGCCCATAAAGATGCTTTATTTTTGTTGTTGACATCTTTTGCAGTATCTTTTGTTATTTAAACTTCGATGCGGTGTTGCGTTATATGTCTTCACGATATCTTGTAATTTCTCTAGATAACGATGATTTCTTTGTGAGGTAAAAAAGCGATACATCATATTTTTAATGGTTTGAATGACTCTTTTCGCATAATTTGCTTTCGTATCCGAGTTTTGTGTAGTGAAAAAATATACATCCTCGTCTTTTAAGTAATTCATAACATGTGAATTAGAGAACTCTTTTCCACGATCTACTCGAAACGTTCTACATTTTCGTCCTTTGCTAAATATTTTTTTCAAGCCACTTACAACTTCTTTTCCTGTTTTATTTTTCAGGGGTTCAATCCAGAGATATCTTGAAAATATATCTGTGACAAAAAGGAGATATTTGACGCCATCGTTTTCCTTGGATATGTTTGACACGTCGGCTAAATCAGCATCAAATTGATCATTTATCCCAGAGACAATGACTCTTGCACGTTTAAATGAACGACGACCAGGTTTTTACAGACTAACTATCTTGATTGTGTAACCATTTACGGACAGTGTGTTGTCCAACGTGTGTTTTTCCCTTGGATTTTAAAACTCTGTATAATTTGTCAGAACTTATAAATGTTCCAGCTTTTGAAAAATTATAATATTGTCCTTCCAGTAACTTGTTTATGTTTCTTTTTCTTTTAACCATGTCTCAAACTAAAAAGAAAACACAAGACTCTTTAACAAAAACAGAAACAAACACAACTTACTTTAACAGAGAGAACGATTTGGTTGATTTTTTGGTGTTTTAACGCCACTTTCATCAATATTTCGGCTATATCGTGGCGAGCAGATTTAGTGGTGGAGGAAGCCGGAGTACGCGGAGAGAATCACCGACCATGGACATGCAACTGTTAAACTTTATCACTTGCGGTTGCGAGTCGAGTGCACACTTTTTGGTAATTTACAAAGCCGGGTAGGATCTAACTCATTGAGCCACCCGGACCTCCAAACAGAGAAAACGACTAGAGTTATTGATATATGAGCTTTATTTTGTTCTTCATCTACATGAATAAAAAAAGACATAATTATGATGAAATATTTTTAACTAAAAATGATACTACCATTCGAAGAAATGATGCATATACAACAGAATATCAGTCCTGAATGAACATGTAAGGTCCTTGAAACAACATTATATACCTGAATGAACATGTAAGGTCCTTGAAACAACATTATATACAGTCATATATTATTGTCACTCCTATACAAAACGGTCTTCTAATAAAATGAGTCGCTCCACCATGGATCGCAATTTGTTTGAGGAGGGACAGTTTTTTTCTCACGAAAATCATTGCTCTCAAATAAGACACAGAAATAGTTTTTTGTCTCTTCAGATAAGTCACATATTTTCACTTCCTCTTTCCACAAACACAAAACGTCTCTAGTATTGACTTTTTCAGCTGCCTCGTGGTAATAACTATATAAATGTTCTATTTCTGACAACATGAGACAGGAATGGTGTGTCTGACTTGGATGATCTATTTCACAGCCTTAGCAATTGGCTTTAGCGACATCAGCTAACTCCTCTCTTATTTTCCTTGCAAATGTGAAGGAATATATGTTCATTAATAAGCTTTGCGTTTTTACTTCTTCAGAAAACATGTTTAATGTTCGATGTCTTTAACCCTTTTGATGGATAGCTAACAATGGTATAGAGATTTTATGTACTTTATGACGTCACCTCTTTTCCATTTATGGTTAATACAAATGTTTTTCTCTTGAGAAACAGGCAAACATTTTAGCAACATAATACGTCACAATCACTGCTTTTACTGGAAACCATCCTTGCAAACAAGCACGTCGGTTCCCATTTCAAATGTTCGGTTTCAATGTAGTCGTCTCTATCCCACTGCTTTAAAGACACACCACAATAAAAACAGGTGGTACAATCACCCACACCGGAATAAAAAAAAACGTTTCGTGCAAGATCTAGTGGTTTTTGGACCATTTGTGAGGGTCAGTTTTGAAATGTTTCTTTTCTTTTAATGAATTAAAGAAAAGTCTGATGTTTTGGTTTAAAGAGAGGTGTTGAATATTCACTTTTGCACGAATTGTCTTGTGAGAAAAACGAAGAAAAAGCATTTCTAGCTGCTGTGTCAGTTTCTATATCCATTGTATGATGGCAGATGAATTAACAACAATCAGTTTCCCAATCACCTCCTACAAAACAGATCTTCCAAAAGTACAATTTAATTCCGAGAGAACATTAAAAAATAGCTTTCGTATGGAGGTCCTCTTATCTACAACGATTCTAAGGTTTCTGATTCTTTCTGAATGGTGTGTTGAATAAATAACAGGGAAATGTTTCTTTCTGCGAAACACTTAGGTCTTACATAGTTGACTTGGAGATAGAATGCGATACTTAATAATAATTTGAAAACTCGTCACGGTAAAACGGATCAATACTCTTCATTCATAAAAAGACAGATAAACTCGTCACACGGATCAATATGTCATTAAAATTACTTCATTCATAAAAAGACAGATGGTTGCGATAAACCATCCAGAAATCAATATCACTTGTGGTGTCATCCATGTACAACCATATTACATTGGAACCGCAGAAACCACTAAACCACTGTCTGCAGAATCCCTATTACTTTACTACTTATATGTAATACAATTTGTTTACAATTTTCCCTTTATCGGACCACTTTGCAGAGTTTAGGTTTGTTTTTATTGATTTCATCACGTATTTCCGAATTTAAGTGTCATTCTTCTTACCATTATACAATATTAACTGATTACCCCCGGGTCCAATTTCATAGATATATTTCTTAAATTATCACGAATACTTACATGCAACATGCTCCCTGGTTATTTATAGCAGTTATCAGTGTCCGGCAAACTTCGAAAAAACAGCCGACTTATAAGCCGGTAAACTTCGGAAAAGCAACCGACTTTTAATTAGGTGTGTTAATCAGAGGCACTTGTTTCATTCAAAAAATATATGCCCCCTCCTCTTCCTTACTTCAAGGTAAACATCTACTCTTTTCCTCTTCCCCACTTCGCCTCAATATTTTTCGCTTATTTGTGATCCTTTCGCTGACCCAATTATATCGCTACACTCCCGAGATATTTCTCTTTTCGACTGCCACATTTAAATATACCTACCGAGCCCCCCTCAGACGAATTGGACAAGAATAGTCAACGAACGTGGCTTAGTGAAAATTTAAGTCATTGAAACGAATACAGCCACTTCCTGTCCGGTTTAAATTGATTTAGAAAATTTAAAAAAGGTGCTTTAAAAATCAAATGTCAGTAATTTGGAGTTGGAACATATTTTTATAATCTGCATTGGAACAATTATCTGTATTTTAAAGGCTTACTTTACATTTGAGAGGAGATGATCATGTGGCATTGTTACGCATGACCGGTCTAGAGAATTCCGAATGCATATGAAAAATCCAGGGCAAACCGGAAGTGGCTGTATCCGTTTCAATGACTTAAATTTTCACTAAGCCACGTTCGCTGACTATTCTTGTCCAATTCGTCTGAGGGGGGCCCGGTAGGTGTATTTAAATGTGGCAGTCGAAAAGAGAAATATCTCGGGAGTGTAACGATATAATTGGGTCAGCGAAAGGATCACAAACAAGCGAAAAATATTGAGGCGAAGTGGGGAAGGGGAAAAGGGTAGATGTATACCATGAAGTAAGGAAGAGGAGGGGGCATATATTTTTTGAATGAAACAAGTGCCTGTGGTGTTAATGGCGGATTCACCAACATACATTCGAATTCTTTTCACTAATTACGACATCATAACATATTTTTTAAACCTGCTTTTTTTGTCAGAACTTTTAATATAGACAAAAAAAATCAGTTCTGACAGCTTGTATGCCTTTTTAATGTAAACATTATACTGTGAAGAAATTTAAATATCGTACCCACGAAGTTATTTCCACAGAGTGACCTACTTCGTTATCAACGAGCATAAAATCAAAATATTGTGTTATAAAAAGAATCTCCCACTACTCAATTGATGCGCCTGGACAGCGACTTAAAGTGAGTGTAGCGTATTGAGCAACAACCGTGATGCCAGTGTCACAAAATGCATAACAAAATCAAGTGTTCGCGACAGTAGCAATTTAACATAGAAATGACGATTTTTTTATTGTATAAAGTAGCTGAAATTAGCAGTCATGGCGAATATTCATACTATGGATCAGTATTTATCGCTTTATAGATATTTCATAATCATAACTATTGTTAAATTGCATTATAATGCTCAATAACAATAAGATCAGTAGTATTTACATACTGACAAACCCGGTTTTTTATAAATGACACAACCGGGTTGTATACATGTTTACATTTTGACTAAGCCGGATTTCAAAAACATCTGTTGACATCATGTTTTAGGGTATAACTAGTTACTAATTGACTTTTCCTCAACAAAATAGTATTTCTAAGTAAAATCAATCATTCATCAATATTTTTTTCTTTTTTGGCAATATTTAATTCATTCGTAAATGCAAGATTTAGCGATATTTCAGTTGATTGTAATGATTTTGATGCCGGATTCCTTATAACTTATAGAAAAATATAATTTTACACTGCAAAAATAAATGATATTTGGACAAAAAATGAAATTAATAATAATAAAAATCATAAAGCATCATAATTCAAAACATTATATACACAGTATATTCATAAATACTTACGATAATTATCCGTGTCTTCTTTAAAAATACCGCTTTAGAATATCCCGGATGTTGACCAAACATTTTCGATCGGAGCTCTTTGACGACAGTGGATCGGTTGCATATGATTTTATATATATATATAACTGGCCACACATGGAAGACTGTTATATATATAGCTAGTATATGTGAAAGGGGTTTCCAGAAATATGCGTAAAGCTGTTGCATAATCTCGTTGAGATTAGACTTCCAAAGAAAATTTCTGCTCTTTCAGGGGCGGATCCAAGGGGGGGGGGGGGGGGGGCACCCGGCGGAAAAAATATGCATTTTTGGCGTAAAATCGTGATTTTTCACACGAAATACCCCAACAATTTTCGCGTCTCCCTCCGCTCGGCGCATTTTTTTTTAAATGCGCCCCCCCCCCACCCCTAGCTTGAAATCCTGGATCCGCCCGTCTTTATCTCACATCATGGGAGAAACAGCAGAAAATATCTCTCACACACACACACACTTTCCACCAGTCTGAATCAGAACCGATTGTGTCAACTTTTAATGAATTATACGATTAAATCACTGGGATATCGCATTAAAAGATGCATTATAGATAATATGCAAAATATATAACACTCAAAAGTTAGTCAGCGCTGTTTATTATGAACAATTTAACTCTACTTTCAGTTTAATTTAAGTTTCCCGTCATATAAATAACTTGTGACGTGTTATTCTTCTTCATCTTCTTCAGGAAATCCACCCTATGTGCAGGGTCACCGCATAAGTTAATGTATTTTATTCATCATTGATATTTTTAGAACAGGAAGTGTATGATCAAAACAAACACGACATTACCATGATTACGGGCTTATTCAACCCGACAAACAAATGCATACAGCTTTACAGAATTTCAGGTTAAAATACACTTTAATTTTAATGCTCGAATTAAAATGAAAATTGGATACTATTTTGTAAGGCTTTGTACGATTTTAACATGTGATTTCCGAATTGACTGAGTTTGGCATATATTATTATACACGTCTGCGTGAAACTGAAAGGGGGTTCCCCCGGTTTTGCCACAGGGGCAATCAGAATCCGTATAAGCGTTCTGTCATGTGCATAGGTTATTGTTTGCATGATTGACAGACAATATTCATCATATTGTTTTCTAGCTTCTGAACTGTCGATCGAGAAAAAAATAAAATATTCTAGACAGGCAGCATATAGCCAGTCAATGGGGTTTGCAATTAATATTTCGCATGCACAATAGCGACCCACCACCACAAGGTGTGGAAAATAGAAATATTCTTCTGTGGTTTAAATGCGTATTAACTGCATTACATGTAAACTGTATTATTCTGTTTGATAAAGTCCTTTAACTAGAACAGATTTTTTTTTACCCTTGAGTGAAATAGTGTTGTAATAAAATATCGTGAACGTGATGTAAAAGTATGAAAGCATTACAATGTATATTTTAAATGAGGTTGAAACATGTCGCCATTTGATATCAATTCGGTTGTATTTCATTTTGACGATTTTAATTACGGAAGACGATCACAACCATATTTTTTTTAACAATTGCAACTCAGCTGTTTTTTTTCATAACATATAATAAAATGAAAAAATATATATCACACTGTCGGAACAGTTCCAACATTCAATAGAAAAATCGTAGAAATAATATCATTTAGTGTCCGTCGTCTGTTATCCATAACTTTTCATATTAATATTTAATCTTTTTCTTAGAAACTGCAAAACCAAATGCTTTATTTTACGTTATCAATTCTCTCAATCTGCACCTTGGCATATTTTTTTTTTTATAGATTTATGATGGTTGTCCGTAAAAATGTACTGGAATATATCATAACATTGGTTGTCGTTAAGAATAAAGTACGGTTAAAAAAGTATTTAAAAAAATTTCAAATATGACAAAGTTCTATTCCTCAAATAAATATATCTATTACTTCTTTAAGGTTAATACCAAAATTTCGACCAGTTTTCGACAATCAATGTTAATAAGTTTCTGAATTGATATGATCTCAATATGTACTTTATCAATGTCATAGCAGACGATGAAAACAAAATTGGTCTGTATGAGATATATTTTTTAAATGATTAAAGCTTTGTTAAGGTGACGAAAAAATGAATTACGAAAAAATACAATATGGACGTGAAATAATAGATGTGGTACGTAGTTCTTACATTTAAAGATGACATTTTTAGATCAGATTTCTTGAGATCATTCATGCAATTTCAGCATTATAATATAACCTCTGACAAATGAAGCGATCAAAATAATGAGAGATTTTATCACGTGAAACAAACCGTCGAAAACAGGAGACCGTCGAAAATGGGTGACGTTGCGACATTACTATTCGTTCACTTTAATTTCATAATACAGTTTCAGAACATGTTTTTATTGCTGAAATCAATCCACATTGCATATTAAGTCAAATTTATGCTTTGTTTATTGAGTTTTATTATGATTTGCTTTTCTTTTTGTTTTTGTTTTTTTAAAGATATGCATTATAATACAATGATACGTACGTTCGGTATTCTGAAAAAAATGACGTTCAGTGCTTTTCATTACCTGACTTTGTCGGTCCGTTGTGAGAAATTAGATGCACATATTAACTAACTGTATTTATTTATGAAAAGCACATATTGTGAATACATTTTGGAGAACATTTTATCGACATCTGAGGTGGGGCCGATTTTGGCCCTTATAGCTCCCAGTCCTTTATAAATAACGAAGTCGAAACGTGAAGTCAAAATCCACATTTCATCTATCGGAACGTCTTGTTGATTATTGATCATTAATGTTACCAGTTTCATTTTTATCGTGAATTATGTTTATGTATTCGATTAAATGATAATGTTTCTTTACCTTTCTGTCATTTTCGATCATTTTCCTCATTTTCTCCTTTGATCTTCTTTCTCCCACCCCTTTTCTCCTTTCTCCCTGTCCTCCCCTCATACATAAAGGCAGATCGTTTTCCTTTAATGATGCCGACAGCCGCAAATAAAGAAAGAAAACAAATTTAATTTTAAAGAAGTAATTGTCTCTGCATTGAAGTCTTTGATACAAATAAAATAATTTAATTGATATCTGTCTTTTACAGAAAATGTTAAGATTTTTTAAGTTGATGATCGAACGTTAAAACGGCACATATCGATTGGAGTTTTGTTGTGTACATTGACACAGGAAGTTCAGCGCTGAGCATTCCATCGAAATCACGTGATCTGGCGGACGAAAATAACAACATCTTGACGGAATGGAAATGATTCGAAACAACCGTATTAGGTCAATATCATATGTATTCCTCAAATGTGGTAATTTTACAAGCAGTACATCCGACACACGCTTATACAGTTAATGAATCCACTTTATTTTCTTTTTGTTTTCTTTTTTTTTAGGGGTGGGGGAGGAGGGGGGTGGGGATAAAAAATAAAAAATTGTCCCCACCACAAAACATTGTTAAAAGCAATCTTTAACAAAAGGCGCTAAATTGGAATACAAATAAAAAGGTATGTTTATCTCAGACACACCAAACTTCGATCCTCAAAGTTTAATTTAGTATTCACTAAAAAGTCAGTAAGACATATCTTAAATCTTTGATGCTAATAACTCAAAGACGTGCCGAAGCATCACTCAGAATAGAAAAAACTGAAAAGATAATGAACGCTATGCAAAGTGATAACAAACTATTCCATCAATTGGTTCAGAACCAAAGAAAGCAAAAACCAAACGTTGACTTCATGATATTCAATGAACAAGAAGTAGATGATACTGATAAAAATCCTAGAAGGTTGAAAAGACTATTTTTCAGAATTGTACAGTACGAACAATAGTACAACGTTCGAATTAGAAAAACTGGAGTTAGTAAAATTACAAAACGAGATACTTGAAAATTCAGAAAAAGATGGTACTCCTATAGAAATAGCAACACTAGAAGAAATACAAACCGTAATAAAGAAACTCAAAACAGGAAAATCACCTGACTCAAGTGGCATATCTGCAGAACACTTTCGATATAGCCCGGATGAGGTTATGCAGTTCGTAGTGACTATAGTGAATAAGATCTTTGAAGAGTTAGATATCCCAGAATCGTCAAAATATGGTACTGTAACACCAGTCTTGAAACCGAATAAAGACAAAATTTACCCTGAGAATTATCGAGGGATTACTGTTACCAATACATTCTCCACAGTTATAGAGGGTATATTGAAGGAGCGAATAGAACCAAAATTACATTTGTCTCAAAATAAACTTCAGAGAGGATTTACTCAAAAAGCATCATCCTTGAATACAGCATTTATTGTAACGCAATCAACAAACCACCATAGAGAAATGTCAAATGAACTATTCATTATCACATTAGACGCCCAAAAGGCATTTGATAAAGTGAACCATGAACTCTTATTCAATAAACTATATCACGATGGCATACAAGGTGATCTGTGGATATTACTAAGGAATATGTACAAAAACCTTAATGTAAAGGTAAAGTGGAACAATGGCATATCAGAGAATGTTGAAGTGAAACAGGGAATAAGGCAAGGAGCAAAACTCTCAACCGTCTTGTATAAAAGATATAATAACAACATACTAAATGCACTAGATCGCTCGAACATGGGTGCTGAAATTGGAAACATCAGAGTAGTTGCCCCAACATGCGCTGATGACATCGCACTACTAGTCAGTACACAAAATGAAGCTCAATCCCTACTTGACATAGTCAGTGACATCACAAGTAAAGACTTGGTTAAAATCAATCCAAGTAAGTCTGAACTTGTACCACTTACAAAAAGACACAGCGATTTTAGTTTGCGTATGGATACAGAAGAGATCAAACAAACAACAGAAACTAAACACCTGGGAATAAAAAGAAACAATAAGAACAATATTGATATCGAAGATAGAATAAAACTGGCAAGGAGAACAATTTACGCACTTCTAGGACCCGGCCTTCACGCAAGAAGAGGAATGTCACCCGTCGTAGCCTATAAACTGTGGAAAACGTATGTCATACCACGAGCTTTATATGGCATTATAGTCATGAACCATACCGCTTCTGACATTATCCAATTAGAGAAACTTCAGCGAAAAATATGTAGACAAATTCAGGGACTACCCGATAGAGTGGCAAATGTCGCAACATACAGTTTACTTGGAGTGGAACCAATTGAAGCCGTAATTGACAAACTCATCCTGATATTCTTTGGAAGCATCCTACAAAACAAAGACACAATAGAATATAGAATTATAGAGAGACAGATCAGTATGGACAAACCAAATGGCAAAAGTTTTGCATCATTAGTTTATGACAAGCTCAGAAAGTACAAACTTCCAGATTTAATGGACCTGATGGAAAATCCAATAGAAAAACATAAATGGAAAAAACTAGTCAACCAACAAATAGAGATCTACTGGGAAGAAGCTTGGATAGAAGAAAAACAAACAAAGTCAACTTTGAAATTTCTAAACTTACAACACCCACTTTTTGGAAACTCGCACAAAGTCTGGAAAACAGTGCCAACAAACAGCATGGAAGTAAAGAAAGCGGAAGTAAAAGCGAGATTACTGACAGGAACGTATATGCTTAAAGAGACAAAAGCGAAATTTAGTAAGAATACGGATACTCCGCTCTGTGAACTATGTTGTGACGAAACAGAAGACGTTAAGCACTTCTTACTGATTTGCCCTACTCTCAATGACATAAGAGAAGAACACCTATATACGCTCAAATGCTACCTAAACAACATCCAGGAAGGAGCTTATGAAGCTATATGTGAAAACAAACAACTAATACAACTCATCCTTGACTCTTCTATGGACATACTAAAAGGTATTGTCACTCTGACAAAAAGAAACCATATGGACATTGAACAAATAACAAGGACACTTTGCTACTGTCTGCATGTGAAAAGAACCAGGCTCAGTGCAAAATAAGTGCTATGACATTTATCAGTAAAAGAAAAAAGGACAAACTATTTTACCATTTTCATCCTGTATAAACTTTAGTTTTTACCTGTACAAAATGGTGGAGGAAAACCGTGTGCCATATGTACATACTGAATTTGGTGAAGGTGTGACTGTACAGTTAAACAAAATTTTAGATACATAAATTTGATCCCGTTGTGAGTGCTCCTGAGATAGGAGGAAAATAACAGTAACATTGGGTATATAAATCTCTGCCGATGTTTATAAATCACGTGTATACTTGGTTTTGCTTAATTTCTGCATTCACCTAAGTATTTCCGTATGAATATTTCTGTGTGTTTTACGAAATGTAGAATTAATTTACATATGAATAAGTCAATCGTATTTCATATTTCCAGGAAAATATAAATGAGCGATCCATATGTTAGTTCCTTGTGTGTGAGTGAGTGGATTGATAGAGTCCCGTAAGTTAGAGCGTTCGTCCCGTAGTTTATACTTCTCTCGGGTCTGTTCTTGATTAACCATGCCATCATTACATTTTTAATTCCTAATCAATACATTGATTAAAAACAGTTCAGCAACAGAATTTAATCATTGCATTAGCTAAGTATGTGATTAGGAATTAAAAATGTAATTATGGCTAATCATAATATGATTAGCTTAATCATAACTTCAACAACGGACCCGAGCAGTATAAATAGTACATAAAAGTATTGTATTGAAAGCTGTGTGAATTTGATGGCTTTAATATTTATCATTTAACAATTAATTATGTTTATATAGTAGCATCTGGTCATTATTTTGAAATACACGGCTAATATTTGTTTTGGAATGGTAATATTTTGTTGCAATAGTGCAGATGGATTCATGGAATATCTGCATGTGAGTCAGTGGCACACAGTTGAGTTGCTAAGACAGACTGAACAATCTAGGCGTGATATACACATCGAAAACGAAACTTTACCATAGAAGATCTAGAGAGGATTTCAATTTTCCCATTGTGAACTTTCCATTTATATATGTAGCAACATTCAAGCAGCACTTGCATATAGAGTATCCATCTCTTAGTTGATCCGATATTTCAGAGCTCGTGGTTCCTATCATGATTTCCTTGATAGTGGGTTGCTGCTAACAAGGAAGCTACTAAGCCAAGGGTTCCCAGTGTTTAAATTGAAGTCATCACTTCCGAAGTGTTACGCCTGGCCACCATCACCTGGTTAACGGTAACAGAATAACGTTGCCACATGTACAAATGACCACGGATATGTTCAGTTTGTCGTAATCATAATTCAGGTTTTTCCTTATTCATGACTTATCACCAGGTTTGTTACAAGAATAACACGACGGGTTCCGGTAGATGGACAGGAACTGCCTACCCTTACCAGTGGCGGATTTAGAGGGGGGCGTGCGGGGCGTGCGCCCCCCCCCTAAAATTCGCAAAGCATATGTTATGCAACGTTAATTAAGCAGTTCAATAAATAACTTTTTCATGAATGGTTAACTCGTGACCTGTAGTAAAATATTCTTACACATTGTTAAATACACGTTGGGTGTGTTCGCTGATTCATATATGTATTCGCCGTCAGTAGTTCAAAGATTATTCCATTCTGATTGGTTCCGAGGTACCAGACATCAACTATTTTCTCATGCTAATTAAACATTATTTCTGCAGTCAATTTTACAACTACATGTACACGTGCTATTTAGAAATTATAAAATGGACGAAAATTCTAGGCCAAGAAAACAAGCAAGATTGGATACATTTCTTATTCCTCGACGAGACGAGAAAAGTCAAAGGTAAACTAAAAAGTAAATTCAATCAATACTTCGAATAATTAATTTAACAATTGATCTCATTTATAAAACATACAACGAAAACCTATAACGAGAGAATCAGATGATGAAACTGAGACAGTGTGTAGAAACTTGAGTGTCCCAAGAAAATGGTCACTTCTCTTTAAATAATGATTCAAATAGTTCTTGAATTCGAAATTCTGCAATTTCATATGAAAAAAAAAGTATATAAGTTTGATTTGTATACAAATACCCGAAAATGTTGTCTTTTACTTTTCAAGTAAAGATCAGTAAAAAAATACGCGTTGGTATATATTGTACATTAAAATACAAAAGTAACATATTAATAAAAAAAAAAAAAAATTAGCGGCAATTTATTTGTAACAATCTCTGCATCTGCCCTAGGTATATGCACAAGAAAGTGTGAACAAATCCTTTGTCCGGGTACGTTTATATTATTTATATCTACCAATGGATGTCTGTACAGTTTTTTTACACATTTTTAACAAAAAATTCTGACTACAATTTATTTGTAATAAATTAATATCTACAACTGCACATGAAAGTGTGAAAATAATCTCGACAAAATGGTTTATGCATATCTCACACCTGATTTCCGTAAACATATTTCTCGAGAACTTTAATACATTTTTGTTGTTTGATCTTTCAGTGTAATGAGGTTTTTACGCCCGTTGCTCAAACACTTGATGTCCGTCCGTCCGTGCGTCCGTCCGTCTGTAAGATTTCTGCAATCCGCAACTCCCCTGAGTGTAACCACGCAATTGATTGACTTAAACTATATAATGTACTTGAAATACATTGTAGTTGTGCACAATGGTTTTTAGATTTTTCATTGAAGGCCGGGTGGAGGGGGTAGGAGGATGATTCTGCAACCCGCAACTCCTAAATAACCACTCAATGGATTGAAGTGAAACTTAAACTACATATTTGACATACAATGTAGTTTGCTCACCACGGTTTTATTTTTAGAATTGGAGGTTAGGGGTAGGAGGGAGATTCTGTCATCTGCTTTTTTGGCGTAAAATCGTGAATTTTCACACGAAATACCCCCAAAATGTTCGCGCCTCCCTCCGCTCGGCGCAATTTTTTTAAGTGCGCCCCCCCCCCTAACTTGAAATCCTGGATCCGCCCCTGCTTACGGAGCACCTGAGTTCACCCCCGGATTTTAGTGGGGTTCGTGTTGCTCAATCTTTAGTTTTCTGTGTAGTGTTTTGTATATCACTGTCCTTTTTTTTGTTTCTGATTACCCCTTTGGTATCTTCAAACTTTTCTTATAATAACAACGTTACTCCCTTTCCTGTAGAGAATGCAGATATTACATGTAGCGATTATGTTCTAGCAACGTATGATAAAATTGCTACATTGGAAAAGTTTGAGTAAACGACCATCGTGACAAGACATATAGACTTTATTGTTAAGAGTTGTAAGGTGGTTTAGCACAAATAAACACGACAGGGTATAGATATAGAGCAAGCTATCCTTGGTAGCATCGGGCATCGAATAGTTTCTAGAAAAGGTGCCCGGATGCTCTTCGTTTTTGATGATGTGATGGAGTTTTATGAGGCCTACAAGTCTAACTAATCTACGGGACAAATATATTTGACCATTCTTGATGATCTAGGCTCTGTTTGACCTGGCATCAAAGTGTTCGAAATTGATATGTTTCTGTTTTCAGTTTACTTATTTCTAAATTGTGTACTAAAAGGTACTGTGTTCGCGAAACCAGGATGTCTCCTGTGAATATTTACCGTTTAAAACTCTTCAATACTTTGATATGTATTTCCGTCATTATTTTGTTAATGTTGTGAACCCAGAGAGACTGTTACATTGTATGTTTATATTAACTATAGGTAAAACAGAAAACATTTCTTTAAAGAACAAGTTTTTTTTCAGTGAAATAGTATAACATTTTGCAAATTTATAATCAACGGGACAACTCTATGAATTTACGGGACAAGATTGATAAATAAGTTAATTGCTTTATTCTCGAATTTAACCGTTTGGTGTCTGTTCTGGTAGATAAAGGAATATTACAAAGAATTTAACCGTTTGGTGTCTGTTCTGGTAGATAAAGGAATATTACAAAGTATTTATAGCCACTCGTTTATTTCATATGATATCGGCAGTGTGTAATTTTAAGACTAATGAAAGGTAACAGCATTTTAAAAATTAACATGTCTGTGTTCTACTCATGTTATTGAAACCCATGTTTTGAAATAAAATAAGCCTTCAGCTATGAATTCTTGGTATATTTTATTGTGGGTCACTTCTAGTCACATTTTAAACCCATTTTAAAATACATACATGTATGATCAATTTTATGTGCAACCAGAACAAATATAAAATAAGTGTATGCCTATTTTCGAATTTGCTAAGAAATCATTGTACAGGTGGTTCGTTGTCGGTACATATTATTATGAAAATATCATCAAATGTTGAAATATTTTAGGTTTTAATGGCCAGTATAGTCACTTTCCTGATGACAACCTATAAATTCATTTTTCTTAACTTTTTTTGGGGGGGGGGGGGGAATTTTGTCCTGCAATTGTCGCAGTTCCATGAGAATGAGTCAATATATAATCAGTAATCTCATTTTAGATATTAAAGATGGAAATATTTCATGACTGCCAAATAGTTCTAGACCTATCGACCAATGTCAACTTTAAGAAAAAGCAGGAAATTAGGAAGAAGATCACAGAAAATGGAGGAATTATATCATATATCGTTACTAAGAAGGTACATTTATTTTACATATAATTGATGGTTTGGTTTAGGTTTATGGTGTTTAACGTCACTTTCAACAATATTTCAGTTATATTGGTAGAGGAAACCGGGGTACCCAGAGAAAACCACTGACCTGTTACAATTCACTGACGAACTTTATCACATAATGTTGTATCGAGTGGTTCTAACTCACAACATTAGTAGTGATAGGCATTGATAGCATAAGTAGTTGTAAATCCAACTACCTTACGATCATGACCACGATTTCCCCACATATAATTGATACATGTACAGGTGACTAAAGCTTTTATGTGTAATATTTAAAATAATCCCTGACATTTGCACATTCTGATTCGGAAATCATACGTTTTACCAGAGTTATCTCCCTTTTAAGGGGGCAACAGGATCCATATTCATGCTAAGTTCAATGAAAATAACATATATTTTTTCCCATTTAATCTCTCAAAATTGTAATGTTGTAACAACTTGTAAATTTTCTATTTGCTAGAAAATTATCCTTTGCTTTTGAACAAGGTTTAAATATCTACAAATTATGATCAATTATTCCCAAATTCATTGTTTTTTCCATTGCTCTTGTTAGACAAGATACCATTTTGCATGTTGTAAGGGAACTAACTCCTATAAAAAGGTATAATTTTAGAATCAAATCTGGAATGTGCAAAAGTTCTAGTGTTGAATTTTAAGGGACATAACTCTGTTGTCCATTGTATTTAGAATGAATCTTTTAAGGGAGATAACCCTGTTGTCCATTGTATTTGGAATGAATCATCCTTATGAATACAGGTTAAGGAAGATATAAATGAAGAGTCACAGAATATGAAACTATTCAAATTAGTTATCTCCTGCGAGTACATTGTATATAAATAAACGTTATAGAATACCGAAGAGGCAATCAAAAATGGACAATCCAGAGATACTGGCAACATTGGGTACACAAGACGAAGACGAACAAAACAACAACACAACACTATATGTGTTGGACACCACTATATGATATGCAAACAAATGCAAATAATGTAAATAAGATATGAGCCCTCCTACAAACAACTGAGGTAAATCAAGCCTTTCAGTAAGGGATGGTAACATGTACTTTTACCCACTTAAAATAGTTCAAATTTTAAGAAAATGTACCGACTGTGAATAGTGAAGTACTGGTACACTTGAAAAATATTGAAATCCCTGATATATTTGTATATATATATACCAGTGTATATATATATCAAGTCTGGTTATTAAGTTCTATTATACTGACAAGAATTCATGTTCGCCAACAAACTCATAATACCTGTAAGCAGGGCCGTCTTATCAGCAGTATTGGTCCCCGGGCAAGGCAGTGCAGGAATAAAGCTGTAACTGTCGATAAAATTAAACATATATTTATTATATTGGTACTTCCAACAAAATCAGCGATGAAATATTAAAAAACATCCTGCATACAACAGCCATATATTAACATGTGGCCGCTATGCTTGCGGGATCCCCGGGCAACTGCCCAGTGTGCCTATGAATTAAAATGACACTGCATGTAAATAGACTAGACTGAATTTCTTGTGTTATTTATATTGATAGAGTACTCATGTTGTATGTAACGACTTCAAAAAAGCAGATATTAGTTACAAATGTAAGATGGCAGCTAAATATGGACTAACTGTCGTGTCTGTAGACTTCATCCATGATTCTGTAGACCAAGGAGGGCTTCTCAATACAGACAACTATATTCTGGTCGGGAAAACAATTTCTGAGGAATTCAATTCAGGAAAGATTTTAGGTAAAAATTTAAATTCGATAGACCTTAGCTGTGGCCACACACATCTGCCACGGACCCAGAGAAAGCCTAGAGATCTAGTGCTACGTTTTTTGCATGTTAAAGACCTATTTCGTAGATTTTGAAAAAGAGTCAGAACAGTGTTGCTCATTGTGCTAGACATGATGTGTACATATCATGCTGTGCTCATTGTGCTAGACATGGTGATGTGTACATATCATGCTGTGCTCATTGTGCTAGACATGGTGATGTGTACATATCATGCTGTGCTCATTGTGCTAGACATGATGTGTACATATCATGCTGTGCTTATTGTGCTAGACATGGTGATGTGTACATATCATGCTGTGCTCATTGTGCTAGACATGATGTGTACATATCATGCTGTGCTCATTGTGCTAGACATGGTGATGTGTACATATCATGCTGTGCTCATTGTGCTAGACATGGTGATGTGTACATATCATGCTGTGCTCATTGTGCTAGACATGATGTGTACATATCATGCTGTGCTCATTGTGCTAGACATGGTGATGTGTACATATCATGCTGTGCTCATTATGCTAGACATGATGTGTACATATCATGCTGTGCTCATTGTGCTAGACATGGTGATATGTACATATCATGCTGCGCTCATTGTGCTAGACATGGTGATGTGTACATATCATGCTGTGCTCATTGTGCTAGACATGGTGATGTGTACATATCATGCTGTGCTCATTGTGCTAGACATGGTGATGTGTACATATCATGCTGTGCTCATTGTGCTAGACATGGTGATGTGTACATATCATGCTGTGCTCATTGTGCTAGACATGATGTGTACATATCATGCTGTGCTCATTGTGCTAGACATGGTGATGTGTACATATCATGCTGTGCTCGTTGTGCTGGACATGATGTGTACATATCATGCTGTGCTCATTGTGCTAGACATGGTGATGTGTACATATCATGCTGTGCTCATTGTGCTAGACATGGTGATGTGTACATATCATGCTGTGCTCATTGTGCTAGACATGATGTGTACATATCATGCTGTGCTCATTGTGCTAGACATGATGTGTACATATCATGCTGTGCTCATTGTGCTAGACATGGTGATGTGTACATATCATGCTGTGCTCATTGTGCTAGACATGATGTGTACATATCATGCTGTGCTCATTGTGCTAGACATGGTGATGTGTACATATCATGCTGTGCTCATTGTACTAGACATGGTGATGTGTACATATCATGCTGTGCTCATTGTGCTAGACATGATGTGTACATATCATGCTGTGCTCATTGTGCTAGACATGATGTGTACATATCATGCTGTGCTCATTGTGCTAGACATGGTGATGTGTACATATCATGCTGTGCTCATTGTGCTAGACATGGTGATGTGTACATATCATGCTGTGCTCATTGTGCTAGACATGATGTGTACATATCATGCTGTGCTCATTGTGCTAGACATGGTGATGTGTACATATCATGCTGTGCTCATTATGCTAGACATGATGTGTACATATCATGCTGTGCTCATTGTGCTAGACATGGTGATATGTACATATCATGCTGCGCTCATTGTGCTAGACATGGTGATGTGTACATATCATGCTGTGCTCATTGTGCTAGACATGGTGATGTGTACATATCATGCTGTGCTCATTGTGCTAGACATGGTGATGTGTACATATCATGCTGTGCTCATTGTGCTAGACATGGTGATGTGTACATATCATGCTGTGCTCATTGTGCTAGACATGATGTGTACATATCATGCTGTGCTCATTGTGCTAGACATGGTGATGTGTACATATCATGCTGTGCTCGTTGTGCTGGACATGATGTGTACATATCATGCTGTGCTCATTGTGCTAGACATGGTGATGTGTACATATCATGCTGTGCTCATTGTGCTAGACATGGTGATGTGTACATATCATGCTGTGCTCATTGTGCTAGACATGATGTGTACATATCATGCTGTGCTCATTGTGCTAGACATGATGTGTACATATCATGCTGTGCTCATTGTGCTAGACATGGTGATGTGTACATATCATGCTGTGCTCATTGTGCTAGACATGATGTGTACATATCATGCTGTGCTCATTGTGCTAGACATGGTGATGTGTACATATCATGCTGTGCTCATTGTGCTAGACATGGTGATGTGTACATATCATGCTGTGCTCATTGTGCTAGACATGATGTGTACATATCATGCTGTGCTCATTGTGCTAGACATGGTGATGTGTACATATCATGCTGTGCTCATTGTGCTAGACATGATGTGTACATATCATGCTGTGCTCATTGTGCTAGACATGGTGATGTGTACATATCATGCTGTGCTCATTGTGCTAGACATGGTGATGTGTACATATCATGCTGTGCTCATTGTGCTAGACATGATGTGTACATATCATACTGTGCTTATTGTGCTAGACATGGTGATGTGTACATATCATGCTGTGCTCATTGTGCTAGACATGATGTGTACATATCATGCTGTGCTCATTGTGCTAGACATGGTGATGTGTACATATCATGCTGTGCTCATTGTGCTAGACATGGTGATGTGTACATATCATGCTGTGCTCATTGTGCTAGACATGATGTGTACATATCATGCTGTGCTCATTGTGCTAGACATGGTGATGTGTACATATCATGCTGTGCTCATTGTGCTGGACATGATGTGTACATATCATGCTGTGCTCATTGTGCTAGACATGGTGATGTGTACATATCATGCTGTGCTCATTGCGCTAGACATGGTGATGTGTACATATCATGCTGTGCTCATTGTGCTAGACATGGTGATGTGTACATATCATGCTGTGCTCATTGTGCTAGACATGGTGATGTGTACATATCATGCTGTGCTCATTGTGCTAGACATGATGTGTACATATCATGCTGTGCTCATTGTGCTAGACATGGTGATGTGTACATATCATGCTGTGCTCATTATGCTAGACATGATGTGTACATATCATGCTGTGCTCATTGTGCTAGACATGGTGATATGTACATATCATGCTGTGCTCATTGTGCTAGATATGGTGATGTGTACATATCATGCTGTGCTCATTGTGCTAGACATGGTGATGTGTACATATCATGCTGTGCTCATTGTGCTAGACATGGTGATGTGTACATATCATGCTGTGCTCATTGTGGTAGACATGGTGATGTGTACATATCATGCTGTGCTCATTGTGCTAGACATGGTGATGTGTACATATCATGCTGTGCTCATTGTGCTAGACATGGTGATGTGTACATATCATGCTGTGCTCATTGTGCTAGACATGGTGATGTGTACATATCATGCTGTGCTCATTGTGCTGGACATGATGTGTACATATCATGCTGTGCTCATTGTGCTAGACATGGTGATGTGTACACATCATGCTGTGCTAATTGTGCTAGACATGGTGATGTGTACATATCATGCTGTGCTCATTGTGCTAGACATGGTGATGTGTACATATCATGCTGTGCTCATTGTGCTAGACATGGTGATGTGTACATATCATGCTGTGCTCATTGTGCTAGACATGATGTGTACATATCATGCTGTGCTCATTGTGCTAGACATGGTGATGTGTACATATCATGCTGTGCTCATTGTGCTAGACATGATGTGTACATATCATGCTGTGCTCATTGTGCTAGACATGGTGATGTGTACATATCATGCTGTGCTCATTGTGCTAGACATGGTGATGTGTACATATCATGCTGTGCTCATTGTGCTAGACATGATGTGTACATATCATGCTGTGCTCATTGTGCTAGACATGATGTGTACATATCATGCTGTGCTCATTGTGCTAGACATGGTGATGTGTACATATCATGCTGTGCTCATTGTGCTAGACATGATGTGTACATATCATGCTGTGCTCATTGTGCTAGACATGGTGATGTGTACATATCATGTTGTGCTCATTGTGCTAGACATGGTGATGTGTACATATCATGCTGTGCTCATTGTGCTAGACATGATGTGTACATATCATGCTGTGCTCA
Organism: Bathymodiolus brooksi; assembly: GCA_963680875.1. NCBI lineage: Eukaryota > Metazoa > Mollusca > Bivalvia > Mytilida > Modiolidae > Bathymodiolus > Bathymodiolus brooksi. The sequence goes on along the minus strand of OY804581.1, from coordinate 42,131,187 downwards.
TTGTGCTAGACATGGTGATGTGTACATATCATGCTGTGCTCATTGTGCTAGACATGATGTGTACATATCATGCTGTGCTCATTGTGCTAGACATGGTGATGTGTACATATCATGCTGTGCTCATTGTGCTAGACATGGTGATGTGTACATATCATGCTGTGCTCATTGTGCTAGACATGATGTGTACATATCATGCTGTGCTTATTGTGCTAGACATGGTGATGTGTACATATCATGCTGTGCTCATTGTGCTAGACATGATGTGTACATATCATGCTGTGCTCATTGTGCTAGACATGGTGATGTGTACATATCATGCTGTGCTCATTGTGCTAGACATGGTGATGTGTACATATCATGCTGTGCTCATTGTGCTAGACATGATGTGTACATATCATGCTGTGCTCATTGTGCTAGACATGGTGATGTGTACATATCATGCTGTGCTCATTGTGCTAGACATGGTGATGTGTACATATCATGCTGTGCTCATTGTGCTAGACATGATGTGTACATATCATGCTGTGCTCATTGTGCTAGACATGGTGATGTGTACATATCATGCTGTGCTCATTGTGCTAGATATGGTGATGTGTACATATCATGCTGTGCTCATTGTGCTAGACATGATGTGTACATATCATGCTGTGCTTATTGTGCTAGACATGGTGATGTGTACATATCATGCTGTGCTCATTGTGCTAGACATGATGTGTACATATCATGCTGTGCTCATTGTGCTAGGACATGGTGATGTGTACATATCATGCTGTGTTCATTGTGCTAGACATGGTGATGTGTACATATCATGCTGTGCTCATTGTGCTAGACATGATGTGTACATATCATGCTGTGCTCATTGTGCTAGACATGGTGATGTGTACATATCATGCTGTGCTCATTGTGCTGGACATGATGTGTACATATCATGCTGTGCTCATTGTGCTAGACATGGTGATGTGTACATATCATGCTGTGCTCATTGTGCTAGACATGGTGATGTGTACATATCATGCTGTGCTCATTGTGCTAGACATGGTGATGTGTACATATCATGCTGTGCTCATTGTGCTAGACATGGTGATGTGTACATATCATGCTGTGCTCATTGTGCTAGACATGATGTGTACATATCATGCTGTGCTCATTGTGCTAGACATGGTGATGTGTACATATCATGCTGTGCTCATTGTGCTAGACATGATGTGTATATATCATGCTGTGCTCATTGTGCTAGACATGGTGATGTGTACATATCATGCTGTGCTCATTGTGCTAGACATGGTGATGTGTACATATCATGCTGTGCTCATTGTGCTAGACATGATGTGTACATATCATGCTGTGCTCATTGTGCTAGACATGATGTGTACATATCATGCTGTGCTCATTGTGCTAGACATGGTGATGTGTACATATCATGCTGTGCTCATTGTGCTAGACATGAAGTGTACATATCATGCTGTGCTCATTGTGCTAGACATGGTGATGTGTACATATCATGCTGTGCTCATTGTGCTAGACATGGTGATGTGTACATATCATGCTGTGCTCATTGTGCTAGACATGATGTGTACATATCATGCTGTGCTCATTGTGCTAGACATGATGTGTACATATCATGCTGTGCTCATTGTGCTAGACATGGTGATGTGTACATATCATGCTGTGCTCATTGTGCTAGACATGGTGATGTGTACATATCATGCTGTGCTCATTGTGCTAGACATGATGTGTACATATCATGCTGTGCTCATTGTGCTAGACATGATTTGTACATATCATGCTGTGCTCATTGTGCTAGACATGGTGATGTGTACATATCATGCTGTGCTCATTGTGCTAGACATGATGTGTACATATCATGCTGTGCTCATTGTGCTAGACATGGTGATGTGTACATATCATGCTGTGCTCATTGTGCTAGACATGGTGATGTGTACATATCATGCTGTGCTCATTGTGCTAGACATGGTGATGTGTACATATCATGCTGTGCTCATTGTGCTAGACATGATGATGTGTACATATCATGCTGTGCTCATTGTGCTAGACATGATGTGTACATATGCTGTGCTCATTGTGCTAGACATGGTGATGTGTACATATCATGCTGTGCTCATTGTGCTAGACATGATGTGTACATATCATGCTGTGCTCATTGTGCTAGACATGGTGACGTGTACATATCATGCTGTGCTCATTGTGCTAGACATGGTGATGTGTACATATCATGCTGTGCTCATTGTGCTAGACATGATGTGTACATATCATGCTGTGCTCATTGTGCTAGACATGGTGATGTGTACATATCATGCTGTGCTCATTGTGCTAGACATGATGTGTACATATCATGCTGTGCTCATTGTGCTAGACATGGTGATGTGTACATATCATGCTGTGCTCATTGTGCTAGACATGGTGATGTGTACATATCATGCTGTGCTCATTGTGCTAGACATGGTGATGTGTACATATCATGCTGTGCTCATTGTGCTAGACATGGTGATGTGTACATATCATGCTGTGCTCATTGTGCTAGACATGATGTGTACATATAATGCTGTGCTCATTGTGCTAGACATGGTGATGTGTACATATCATGCTGTGCTCATTGTACTAGACATGGTGATGTGTACATATCATGCTGTGCTCATTGTGCTAGACATGGTGATGTGTACATATCATGCTGTGCTCATTGTGCTAGACATGGTGATGTGTACATATCATGCTGTGCTCATTGTGCTAGACATGGTGATGTGTACATATCATGCTGTGCTCATTGTGCTAGACATGGTGATGTGTACATATCATGCTGTGCTCATTGTGCTAGACATGATGTGTACATATCATGCTGTGCTCATTGTGCTAGACATGGTGATGTGTACATATCATGCTGTGCTCATTGTGCTAGACATGATGTGTACATATCATGCTGTGCTCATTGTGCTAGACATGGTGATGTGTACATATCATGCTGTGCTCATTGTGCTAGACATGGTGATGTGTACATATCATTCTGTGCTCATTGTGCTAGACATGGTGATGTGTGCATATCATGCTGTGCTCATTGTGCTAGACATGATGTGTACATATCATGCTGTGCTCATTGTGCTAGACATGGTGATGTGTACATATCATGCTGTGCTCATTGTGCTAGACATGATGTGGACATATCATGCTGTGCTCATTGTGCTAGACATGGTGATGTGTACATATCATGCTGTGCTCATTGTGCTAGACATGGTGATGTGTACATATCATGCTGTGCTCATTGTGCTAGACATGATGTGTACATATCATGCTGTGCTCATTGTGCTAGACATGATGTGTACATATCATGCTGTGCTCATTGTGCTAGACATGGTGATGTGTACATATCATGCTGTGCTCATTGTGCTAGACATGGTGATGTGTACATATCATGCTGTGCTCATTGTGCTAGACATGGTGATGTGTACATATCATGCTGTGCTCATTGTGCTAGACATGGTGATGTGTACATATCATGCTGTGCTCATTGTGCTAGACATGATGATGTGTACATATCATGCTGTGCTCATTGTGCTCGACATGATGTGTACATATCATGCTGTGCTCATTGTGCTAGACATGGTGATGTGTACATATCATGCTGTGCTCATTGTGCTAGACATGATGTGTACATATCATGCTGTGCTCATTGTGCTAGACATGGTGACGTGTACATATCATGCTGTGCTCATTGTGCTAGACATGGTGATGTGTACATATCATGCTGTGCTCATTGTGCTAGACATGATGTGTACATATCATGCTGTGCTCATTGTGCTAGACATGGTGATGTGTACATATCATGCTGTGCTCATTGTGCTAGACATGATGTGTACATATCATGCTGTGCTCATTGTGCTAGACATGGTGATGTGTACATATCATGCTGTGCTCATTGTGCTAGACATGGTGATGTGTACATATCATGCTGTGCTCATTGTGCTAGACATGGTGATGTGTACATATCATGCTGTGCTCATTGTGCTAGACATGGTGATGTGTACATATCATGCTGTGCTCATTGTGCTAGACATGATGTGTACATATAATGCTGTGCTCATTGTGCTAGACATGGTGATGTGTACATATCATGCTGTGCTCATTGTGCTAGACATGGTGATGTGTACATATCATGCTGTGCTCATTGTGCTAGACATGGTGATGTGTACATATCATGCTGTGCTCATTGTGCTAGACATGGTGATGTGTACATATCATGCTGTGCTCATTGTGCTAGACATGGTGATGTGTACATATCATGCTGTGCTCATTTTGCTAGACATGGTGATGTGTACATATCATGCTGTGCTCATTGTGCTAGACATGATGTGTACATATCATGCTGTGCTCATTGTGCTAGACATGGTGATGTGTACATATCATGCTGTGCTCATTGTGCTAGACATGATGTGTACATATCATGCTGTGCTCATTGTGCTAGACATGGTGATGTGTACATATCATGCTGTGCTCATTGTGCTAGACATGGTGATGTGTACATATCATGCTGTGCTCATTGTGCTAGACATGGTGATGTGTACATATCATGCTGTGCTCATTGTGCTAGACATGATGTGTACATATCATGCTGTGCTCATTGTGCTAGACATGGTGATGTGTACATATCATGCTGTGCTCATTGTGCTAGACATGATGTGTACATATCATGCTGTGCTCATTGTGCTAGACATGGTGATGTGTACATATCATGCTGTGCTCATTGTGCTAGACATGGTGATGTGTACATATCATGCTGTGCTCATTGTGCTAGACATGATGTGTACATATCATGCTGTGCTCATTGTGCTAGACATGATGTGTACATATCATGCTGTGCTCATTGTGCTAGACATGGTGATGTGTACATATCATGCTGTGCTCATTGTGCTAGACATGATGTGTACATATCATGCTGTGCTCATTGTGCTAGACATGGTGATGTGTACATATCATGCTGTGCTCATTGTGCTAGACATGGTGATGTGTACATATCATGTTGTGCTCATTGTGCTAGACATGATGTGTACATATCATGTTGTGCTCATTGTGCTAGACATGATGTGTACATATCATGCTGTGCTCATTGTGCTAGACATGGTGATGTGTACATATCATGCTGTGCTCATTGTGCTAGACATGGTGATGTGTACATATCACGCTGTGCTCATTGTGCTAGACATGATGTGTACATATCATGCTGTGCTCATTGTGCTAGACATGATGTGTACATATCATGCTGTGCTCATTGTGCTAGACATGGTGATGTGTACATATCATGCTGTGCTCATTGTGCTAGACATGATGTGTACATATCATGCTGTGCTCATTGTGCTAGACATGGTGATGTGTACATATCATGCTGTGCTCATTGTGCTAGACATGGTGATGTGTACATATCATGCTGTGCTCATTGTGCTAGACATGGTGATGTGTACATATCATGCTGTGCTCATTGTGCTAGACATGGTGATGTGTACATATCATGCTGTGCTCATTGTGCTAGAGATGATGTGTACATATCATGCTGTGCTCATTGTGCTAGACATGGTGATGTGTACATATCATGCTGTGCTCATTGTGCTAGACATGATGTGTACATATCATGCTGTGCTCATTGTGCTAGACATGGTGATGTGTACATATCATGCTGTGCTCATTGTGCTAGACATGGTGATGTGTACATATCATGCTGTGCTCATTGTGCTAGACATGATGTGTACATATCATGCTGTGCTCATTGTGCTAGACATGATGTGTACATATCATGCTGTGCTCATTGTGCTAGACATGGTGATGTGTACATATCATGCTGTGCTCATTGTGCTAGACATGGTGATGTGTACATATCATGCTGTGCTCATTGTGCTAGACATGGTGATGTGTACATATCATGCTGTGCTCATTGTGCTAGACATGATGTGTACATATCATGCTGTGCTCATTGTGCTAGACATGGTGATGTGTACATATCATGCTGTGCTCATTGTGCTAGACATGATGTGTACATATCATGCTGTGCTCATTGTGCTAGACATGGTGATGTGTACATATCATGCTGTGCTCATTGTGCTAGACATGGTGATGTGTACATATCATGCTGTGCTCATTGTGCTAGACATGATGTGTGCATATCATGCTGTGCTCATTGTGCTAGACATGATGTGTACATATCATGCTGTGCTCATTGTGCTAGACATGGTGATGTGTACATATCATGCTGTGCTCATTGTGCTAGACATGATGTGTACATATCATGCTGTGCTCATTGTGCTAGACATGGTGATGTGTACATATCATGCTGTGCTCATTGTGCTAGACATGGTGATGTGTACATATCATGTTGTGCTCATTGTGCTAGACATGATGTGTACATATCATGTTGTGCTCATTGTGCTAGACATGATGTGTACATATCATGCTGTGCTCATTGTGCTAGACATGGTGATGTGTACATATCATGCTGTGCTCATTGTGTTAGACATGGTGATGTGTACATATCACGCTGTGCTCATTGTGCTAGACATGATGTGTACATATCATGCTGTGCTCATTGTGCTAGACATGATGTGTACATATCATGCTGTGCTCATTGTGCTAGACATGGTGATGTGTACATATCATGCTGTGCTCATTGTGCTAGACATGATGTGTACATATCATGCTGTGCTCATTGTGCTAGACATGGTGATGTGTACATATCATGCTGTGCTCATTGTGCTAGACATGGTGATGTGTACATATCATGCTGTGCTCATTGTGCTAGACATGGTGATGTGTACATATCATGCTGTGCTCATTGTGCTAGACATGGTGATGTGTACATATCATGCTGTGCTCATTGTGCTAGAGATGATGTGTACATATCATGCTGTGCTCATTGTGCTAGACATGGTGATGTGTACATATCATGCTGTGCTCATTGTGCTAGACATGATGTGTACATATCATGCTGTGCTCATTGTGCTAGACATGGTGATGTGTACATATCATGCTGTGCTCATTGTGCTAGACATGGTGATGTGTACATATCATGCTGTGCTCATTGTGCTAGACATGATGTGTACATATCATGCTGTGCTCATTGTGCTAGACATGATGTGTACATATCATGCTGTGCTCATTGTGCTAGACATGGTGATGTGTACACATCATGCTGTGCTCATTGTGCTAGACATGGTGATGTGTACATATCATGCTGTGCTCATTGTGCTAGACATGGTGATGTGTACATATCATGCTGTGCTCATTGTGCTAGACGTGATGTGTACATATCATGCTGTGCTCATTGTGCTAGACATGGTGATGTGTACATATCATGCTGTGCTCATTGTGCTAGACATGATGTGTACATATCATGCTGTGCTCATTGTGCTAGACATGGTGATGTGTACATATCATGCTGTGATCATTGTGCTAGACATGGTGATGTGTACATATCATGCTGTGCTCATTGTGCTAGACATGGTGATGTGTACATATCATGCTGTGCTCATTGTGCTAGACATGGTGATGTGTACATATCATGCTGTGCTCATTGTGCTAGACATGGTGATGTGTACATATCATGCTGTGCTCATTGTGCTAGACATGATGATGTGTACATATCATGCTGTGCTCATTGTGCTAGACATGGTGATGTGTACATATCATGATGTGCTCATTGTGTTAGACATGTTGATGTGTACATATCATGCAGTGCTCATTGTGTTAGACATGTTGATGTGTACATATCATGCAGTGCTCATTGTGTTAGACATGTTGATGTGTACATATCATGCAGTGCTCATTGTGTTAGACATGGTGATGTGTACATATCATGCAGTGCTCCTTGTGCACGATATAATGATGTGTAAATATCATGCTGTGCTCAGCATAGCCCTTTATCTCTTTTGTCCATTGTATTATCCATCCCTCTTTGATTTACAAGATCTGATTTTTCCTTTTGTATCTTTAAGCTTTATTTGTTGTTTTTTTCCATCTTTCCAAATGGTGATGTGGATGGTTTAAAAGTAAAAATGATTTGTATTGCAAATGAAATCTTTGTTACAGTTATATAAGAAGGTAACAAATTTAAAGATGAAATTTTATATAAATTTTTTCTTCAAGGACTAAAGAATTGCCTGTTTTATGGTGGCGGTGGTGATGATGAAGATGATGATGATGATGATGAGGATGATGATGAGGAGGAGGATGATGATGAGGATAAGGATGCTGATTATGATGAGGATGATGACGATGATGACAACGACGACGATGATGATGATGATGATGATGATGATGATGAGAAACTTGGTAAGAGACATATTTGGAAGGTCCTCTATAAAGATTGTTAATTTCGGCTCAATTCATTAACAAACATGGCCACCACTGGCAATTCTTATTTCTGATTGGCCGGTTTTAAATAATCTTCTCTGAAAACCCTTGGCCAAATGAACCGAAACTTGGTATGAAGCATCTATGCAAGGTCTTCTATAAAGATTGTTCATTTCTTCGCGATCCATTTACAAACATGGCCGCCATAGGCAATTCTTGCTTCTGATTGGTTGATTTCTAAAATAATCTTCTCCTCTGACACCGCTTGGCCAAATGAATCGGAATTTGGTAGGAAGCATCTATGGAAGATCCTCTATTAAGATTGCTAATTTCATCTCGATCTGTTAACAAACATGGCCAATACAGGGAATTATTATTGCTGATTGGTCGATTTCTACAAAAATCTTCTCCTCTGAAACCGAGTAGCCAAATGAACCGAAATTTGGTAGGAATCACCTATGGAAGGTTCTGTATAAAGTTTTTTCAATACAGAATGAAAGGTGAGTGACACAGTCTCAGCCCACTGAGCCTCTAGTTTAAGAATCTTCTCCTCTGCAACCGCTTGGTCAAATGAACTGAAACTTGGTAGGAAGCATCTATTGGAGGTCCTCTATAACAATTGCTCATTTCGTCCCGATCCGTTAATAAACATGGCCACCACAGTCAATTCCTGTTTCTGATTGGTCGATTTAAAAAAATCTCTGAAACCGCTTGGCTAAATGAACCAAAACTTGGTAGGAAGCATCTATTGAAAATTATCTATCAAGATTGCTCATGACATCCCGATCTGCTTATAAACATTGCTGCCATAGGCAATTATTGTTTCTGATTGGTCGATTTCTAAAAATAATCTTCTCCTCACAGGCTCGACACCCCACTGAGCCTTTTGTTTATGGCTCTTGCTGTTTCCAAGATATAAGGGGGGTCAAAGTGGGACCAACACCCAAAATATTTATTTCAAATCTGCTTCCCTCCCTTTAGTGTCCAGTGTCCTTATAAAATTTCATGTCTGCATTTTTCAACCAGATTTGTCCGAGCTCCTTGTGGTTTCAAAGATAAAGGGGTTTTTAAAGAGAGCCAAGAGGGATCAACACCCAAATTGTTAACTTTTTTTAAATTTCAAGACAGATTTGCATGCATTTTTTTTCTTTGAATTTCTTTGAAAAATTCCTGTCTGGAGTATGGCAAAATGTCTGTTGTAGCTCTCACTGTTTCCAAGATATGAAGGGGCCGAACAGAGCCAATGCCTAAAATTTTAATAGTTTTTCTTTAGATTCCTTGTGAAATTTCCTGCATAGAATTTTCAAACAAATTTGGCTTTATTTAGTGTTTTCTAAGATAAAAGGCCAAAAGGGGCCAGCACTGTTAAAAGTGGATTTTTAAAAACTTTTAAATCCAATTAGAGTGAAGTTTTTACCATTGAAAATATCATTTTTGGAAGGTTCCCCACGGATTTGTTGTAGCTTTTACTTTTTCAGAGATATGATAGGACCAATATGAGGACCCTATGTGAAATAAATAAAATATTTTTTCTCAAAATGTAGACTTGATTGATCATAAACTTTATGAATGACCAGGTGAGATATATAGGCTCAAGCGTGTCTCTAGTTTTCTTTGTTTTTTACAGGACGGCTGAGGTCATTTTTAGCAGGTGAATATGTTTTTTTATTTGAAAAAGAGTATTTATTCATTTATATATCAAGATGAAGCTGTTGGACTAACTTAAACCAAACTTGGTGGGATGATCATTGAATTGTTCCCTTCAAACAATGCATCTCCAGCACTGCTCTGTATCCAAGATGTCTGCAGATTCTTAAACAAATTGTGTTTTATTTTTTGAAAATCAAACAACAGCTTGATTGTAATGATTTAAGATATATTCCAAGTTTTATGTGTAATTGGCTAGTTTTCTTGTGAATTGTGAAGCATGTAAAATAAAGTGATTTCAGTAACAAAAATTATATTTATATGATCATCTTTTCCTTGAATTAGACTGGAATGGTGTTTAGTTTATGATGATTTTATTTGTTAAATTGACAAAAGGGATAGGACACAAGTTTTACCAACTGGAATAGTTCATTAGAAATCATAATCAAAAGGGTATCTGACTCTGACAGTCCTCTCCTTAATATAAGTTTACTGCCAGTCCTGTCCTTAATTTAAGTTTACTGTCAGTCCTGCCCTAAGTCTACGTTTACTGACAGTCCTGCCCTTAAGTTAAGTTTACTATCAGTCCTGTCCTTAATTTAAGTTTACTGTCAGTCATTCCCTTAATTTGTGCTTACTGACAGTCCTGTCCTTATTTTAAGTTAACCGACAATCCTGACCTTAATTTAAGTTTACTGATAGTCTTGTCCTTAATTTATGTTTACTCTCAGTTCTGTCCTTAATTTAAATTTACTGTCAATCTTGCCCTTAATTTAAGCTTACTGACAGTCCTGTTCTTACTTTAAGTTTACTGACAGTCCTGGTCTTAATTTAAGTTTACTGTCAGTCCTGTCATTAATTTAAGTTTACTGACACTCCTGTCCTTAATTTAAGTTTACTGTCAGCCTTGTCCTTCATTTATGCTTACTCTCAGTTCTGTCCTTAATTTAAATTTACTGTTAATCCTGCCCTTAATTTAAGCTTACTGATGGTCCTGTTCTTAATTTATGTTTACTGACAGTGATGGCCTTAATTTATGTTTACTGTCAGTCTTGTCCTTAATTTATGCTTACTGCCAGTCCTGCCCTTAATTTAACCTTTTTGACAGTCCTGTCCTTAATTTAAGCTTACTGTCAGTCCTGATCTTATTTTAAGTTTACTATCAGTCCTGTCCTTAATTTGAGTTTACTCTCAGTCCTGTCCTTAATTTAAATTTAGTCAGTCCTGTCCTTAATTTAAGTTTACTCTCTGTCCTGTCCTTAATTTAAGTGAACTGTTAGTGCTGTCCTTAATTTAAGGTTACTGTCAGTCATGTCCTTAATTTAAGTTTACTGTCAGTCCTATTATGACAAATTAAAAGCCTGCTTAAAAGAAACGATTTACAAAGTTTTCAATCCTAGAAACGATGGCTCAAAATGTGTTGTATTAGGCTACAATTCGACATATATTTTAAACAAAATTCGAAAAGGTAAAACATGCTACTCCGAGGAACAAGTGATCAGTATGCTGGAGTTTCTCATCGATAATATATTTGTCTCCTTTGGAGGGGCACTGTTTCAGCAGGTCGTTGACATACCAATGGGTAAGAATTGTGCCCCTCTTCTAGCCGAATTATATTTATACTCATATGAGTCGGAGTCTCTTCAAAATCTTGTAAAACATAAGAAGATTCATGAAGCTAGAGCCTTTAATTTCACATAGAGGTATATTGATGACGTTTTATCTATCAATAATCCGAGATTTGCAGAATTTCTTCCATTGATATATCCTCCAGAGCTATAAATTAAAGAGACCACAGATATAGCTTCGTCTACATCATTATTGGACTTATACCTCGAATTTGACGACAGTGGTCAACTCAGTTCTAAAATTTATGATAAACGGGATGACTTCAATTTTAAAATCATAAATTTTTCAAATATGTGCAGCAATATACCAGCTTTTCCTGCATATGGTGTTTACATCTCGCAATTGATTCGTTATACAAGGACCAGTAGCAATTATTCTGATTTCTTGAAACGTCATCTTTATCCTAGAAACAGGCTACTGGATCAGGGCTATTAAAAGATTAGTCTTATTCGATCTCTTAAAAAGTTTATATTACGATACCAAGATCTTGTCGAAATATATTCTGTCTCTGCAGAGACAATAATAAACGATGGATTTTCATTAAGTAAATATGGAAAATGTATAAAGATAAAGATTAAGTAATCGTGGTTTAGATATGATGTCATTCAACATCTCATTTGAAATCAAATTGTGTAAAAAGATGACCGTTTAGTTAAGCCGTTCTGCAAAGACGATAATAAACGATGGATTTTCATAAAGTACTGCGTTGACTACTATTTTACCTAATTTGTCCCAGTATTGTTAAAAATGCTGTTATAGTGACAACCTGAACCTTTTAACCGTAATTGAAGCGGGACGTTTGGTGCCGTAAAATATGATTCAACACACCATTTCTTTGGAAATGCCTGTACCAAGTCAGGGTCATTGCGGTTTTCCCAGTTTTCCGGTTGTTGACTGATTTTGTGTTTGTTGACTTATGAGTTTTGCCTTTCCCTTTGGAAGATTGCTCGGTGTTCGGTAATTCTGTTATTACCCTTATCCTTAATTTAAGTTTACTGTCAGTCCTGTCCTTAATTTAAGTTTACTGTCAGTCCTGTCCTTAATTTAAGTTTACTGTCAGTCCCATCCTTAATTTATGTTTATGGTCAGTCCTGTCCTTAATTTAAGTTTACTGTCAGTCCTGTCCTTAATTTATGTTTACTGTCAGTCATGTCCTTAATTTGAGTTTACTGTCAGTCCTGTCCTTAATTTATGTTTATTGTAAGTCCTGTCCTTAATTTAAGTTTACTGTCAGTCTTGTCCTTAATTTATGTTTACTGTCAGTCCTGTCCTTAATTTAAGCTTACTGTCAGTCCTGTCCTTGATTTATGTTTACTGTCAGTCCTGTCCTTAATTTATGTTTACTGTCAGTCATGTCCTTAATTTAAGTTTACTGTCAGTCCTGTACTTAATTTAAGTTTACTGTCAGTCCTGTCTTTAATTTATGCTTACTGTCAGTCCTGTCCTTAATTTAAGTTTACTGTCAGTCCTGTCCTTAATTTAAGTTTACTGTCGTCAGTCCTGTCCTTAATTTAAGTTTACTGTCAGTCATGTCCTTAATTTATGTTTACTGTCAGTCCTGTCCTTAATTTAAGTTTACTGTCAGTCCTGTCCTTAATTTAAGATTTCTGACAGGCCTGTCCTTAATTTAAGTTTACTGTCAGTCCTGTCCTTAATTTATGTTTACTGTCAGTCCTGTCCTTAATTTAAGTTTACTGTCGTCAGTCCTGTCCTTAATTTAAGTTTACTGTTGCTACTTAAAGTAGAAATTTCCTAAAAATGTATAAGAAAATTGCATATTATAATATATCAAGATAAACTTTGCTATATATAGAATAACACCAGTTATGAAGGTCAAGACAGAAATTATTGCTAGTTTATCAGCAAATCCAATAGCATAAGCTGTGATGCAAGTGATAATGTATGTCAAGGTCTTCAAAACTGACGTTATTGTTTTTTTTATCTCTGACACTATACAGTAAAACCTGTCTAAACCTAACTGCATCGCGGGTGTAAAGTACGGTAGACCATGTGTTTGAGCCTCGATAGGGTCAAACCAAAGACTATGAAATTGGTAATTGTTGCTTCTCCACTAAGCACGCAGCATTAAGGAGAAACAACAAAGTTGGCTTGGAATCAGGATAATGTATCAGAGTGGAACGACATGTCTTTCCGCGGACTGTTGCTTTAATGAGTTAAAAAAAGTGTGTTGGTCTAACACAAAATGAACCTCATCATCATCTCATTGAAAATTTACGTGTTCTCGCCATGATATAGCAGACAAATTGCTGAGTTGACGTCAAACAGCAATCACTCACTCACACACTCTTTGTCTAAACCAAACCTCCTTGGGACCAACTGATGTGTTTTTAATAGACAGGTGTTTGGTTTATACAGGTTAAGTTAAAGATTTCCTAACTTGGAACATGATGTAAAGCTCAGTTTATAAAGGATTCCAGTTTATTCAGGGTTTGGTTTAGACAGGTTACACTGTATTGTATTTGATGTCACACTGAATGATAATCTTCAGTATCAGAGTCAGTTAGCTGATGCTGACAATATCACTTAGTGAGATCAAAGGAAAAAAGTCAGTTTGTTGATACTGACAATATCACTTAGTCAGATCAAAGGAAAAAAGTCAGTTTGTTGATACTGACAATATCACTTAGTGAGATTAAAGGAAAAATAGTCAGTTTGTTGATACTGACAATATCACTTAGTGAGGTCAAAGGAAAACAAGTCAGTTTGTTGATACTGACAATATCACTTAGTGAGATCAAAGGAAAAAAGTATGTTTGTTGATATTGACAATATCACTTAGTGATTATCAAAGAGAAAAAGTCAGTTTGTTGATACTGACAATATCACTTGGTGAGATCAAAGGAAAAAAAGTCAGTTTGTTGATACTGACAATATCACTTAGTGAGATCAAAGGAAAAAAGTCAGTTTGTTGATATTGACAATATCACTTAGTGAGATCAAAGGGAAAAAGTCAGTTTGTTGATACTGACAATATCACTTGGTGAGATCAAAGGAAAAATAGTCAGTTTGTTGATACTGACAATATCACTTAGTGAGATCAAAGGAAAAAAGTCAGTTTGTTGATACTGACAATATCACTTAGTCAGATCAAAGGAAAAAAGTCAGTTTGTTGATACTGACAATATCACTTAGTGAGATTAAAGGAAAAATAGTCAGTTTGTTGATACTGACAATATCACTTAGTGAGATCAAAGGAAAAAAGTATGTTTGTTGATATTGACAATATCACTTAGTGAGATCAAAGGGAAAAAGTCAGTTTGATAATGTGTCAGAGTGGAACGACATGTCTTTCCGCGGACTGTTGCTTCGGTGAGCTAGCACTATAAAAATCCAGCTAAGCGTGTTGGTCTAACACAAAATGGACCTCATCATCACCTCATTGAAAATTTACGTGTTCTCACCATGATATAGCAGAAAAATTGCTGAGTTGACGTTAAGCAACAACCACTCACTCACTCCCTGTCTAACCAAACCTCCTTGGGACCAAGTGATGTGTTTTTAATTGACAGGTGTTTGGTTTATACAGATTAAGTTAAAGATTTCCTAACTTGGAACATGGTGTAAAGCTCAGTTTATTCAGGATTTGGTTTAGACAAGTTACACTGATGTCACACTGAATGATATTTTTCAGTATCAGAGTCAGTTTGTTGATACTGACAATATCACTTAGTGAGGTCAAAGAAAAAAAAGTCAGTTTGTTGATACTGACAATATCACTTAGTCAGATCAAAGGAAAAAAGTATGTTTGTTGATATTGACAATATCACTTAGTGATTATCAAAGGGAAAAAGTCAGTTTGTTGATACTGACAATATCACTTGGTGAGATCAAAGGAAAAAAAGTCAGTTTGTTGATACTGACAATATCACTTAGTGAGATCAAAGGAAAAAAGTCAGTTTGTTGATATTGACAATATCACTTAGTGAGATCAAAGGGAAAAAGTCAGTTTGTTGATACTGACAATATCACTTGGTGAGATCAAAGGAAAAATAGTCAGTTTGTTGATACTGACAATATCACTTAGTGAGATCAAAGGAAAAAAGTATGTTTGTTGATATTGACAATATCACTTAGTGAGATCAAAGGGAAAAAGTCAGTTTGTTGATACTGACAATATCACTTAGTGAGATCAAAGGAAAAATAGTCAGTTTGTTGATACTGACAATATCACTTAGTGAGATCAAAGGAAAAATAGTCAGTTTGTTGATACTGACAATATGTTCTGATTACTGATAACTTCAATTACTAGTTTGTTAATGATGCTAAATGCATTTGCATTATTTAAATTTTCATGCATTTCCATTCAATGTCAAAATAGCATCACATGAAAACGTTTATGTTTACTAGTTTACTTGATGACTGCTATCAATATTATTACAATGAAATGAAAGACAACAATACCACACTGTCGAAACAATTCTAAAAATACCACACTGTCGAAACAATTCTAAAAATACCACACTGTCGAAACAGATCCAAAATCCAATCGAAAAATCGTAGAAAAAGGAAAATCGAAACCCCTAACATACATATGCACGACGACTCACTTTCCTGGCTTAGTACAAGCACTTCACTGATATGTATTACGATACGTATCACGATACATTTTATAGGAAACTGTAACTATTCCTTGAAGTCCGTGTTGGTCGACATGGGTGCTGCCATGTTTTTTTAGCTCACCTGGCCATAGGCCATGTGAGCCTTTGTCATGGGTAAGCGTCCGTCGTCCGTCCGTCCGTCCGTCCGTTAGCTTTTCACATTTAACTCTTCTTCTCTGAAACGGCTGAACAGATTTCAACCAATCTTGCCATAAATGTTCATTGGATGGTCCTCTACCAGATTGGTGTTTTAAGTGTAGATCTGAAATTCAACATGGCTGCCAGGGCCAATAATGTGTTCTGATTGGTTGAAACCTTGCAAATCTTCTTGTCAGAAACCACCAAACCAATTGAATTGTGACTTTGCAGGAATGATCATTGGGTGGTCCTGTACTAAACCTGTGAATCGTTTGCCGATCGGAAATTCAAGATGGCCGCCATGACTCGACTTAGTTTGACATTGGACCCTATGGGAATTTCACATTTTCATTTTTTTTTTCTGAAACCACAAAACAGATTTGAACCAAACTTGGCAGAAATGTTCATTGGATGGTCATGTACAAGATTTTTGTTTTTGGCACTGATCGGAAATCCAACATGGCTGTCAGGGCCCATAATGTGTTCTGATTGGTCGAAATTTAAAAAATCTTCTTGTTAGAAACCACTAAGCCAATTGAATTGTGACTTTGCAGGAATGATCATTGGGTGGTTCTGTACTAAACCTGTGAATCGTTTGCTGAACGGAAATTCAAGATGGCCACCATGACTCGACTTAATTTTAACATAGGATCCTATGGGAAAAATGTTTTTTAAAAAAAATTTCCTCTGAAACCAGTAAGCCAATTTAAAGCAAACATGGCATGAATGGTCCTTAAATAGTCAACTTTTGGAATTATATACAGTGACCCAGACCTCCATCCAAGATGGCCACCATCAGCGGACATAGTTTTAACATAGGACCCTATGGGAAATATGTTTAAAAATTTTCTCCTCTGAAACCAGTAAGCCAATTTAAAACAAACATGGCATGGATGGTCCTTAAGTGGTCAATTTTCAAAATTGTGTCCGGTGACCCTGACCTCCATCCAAGATGGCTGCCTTCAGCGGATATACTGTAGTTTTAACATAGGACCCTATGGGAAAAATTGTTTTAAAATCTTCTCCTCTGAAACCAGTAAGCCAATATAGCCAACATGTCATCGATGGTCCTTAGGTGGTCAACTTCCAGAATTGTGTTCAGTGATCCCGATCTCGGTTCAAAATGGCCACCGTCAGCGGACATAGTTTTAACATAGGACCCTATGGGAAAATTGTTTAAAAGTCTTCTCTTCTGAAACCAGTCAGCCAATTTAAAGCAAACATGACATGGATGGTCCTTGGGTAGTATACTTTCAAAATTGTGTCCGGTGACCACGACCTCCATCCAAGATGGCTGCCATGAGCAAACATAGTTTTAACATAGAACCCTATGGCAGTATGGGATTTGAATAGTAACTTAGATGTATTCGGCATGCAGACATTCTTAAGAGGACTTATTTATGTCAGGTGAGCAATACAGGCTCACCTGAGCCTCTAGTTTTAATATGAAGTCGCTTACGTACTAGCGGAAATTATAAATATTTGATATTTGATTAATTAATTTTAAAAGCGTAAATTAATCGATTCATTTTTCTCAAAATATTAATTAAATGATCACCAAAAGAAGAAAACGGAAGTTCAACACTACTTATTTTTCAAAAAATGAGCATCATATCGTTTGTATCGTAAGCGGCCTCCATGTATCGTGAACCGAACCGTCCCCAAAATAGTCGCGATTTCGGTACATACGGTGAATCGTTTCCCCCTTAGTCCAAACCATCACTTATAACCAGGCAAACAGTGTTATTATAAAGAATGCTGTAATCTTGAACATTATGCATAATATATTTAATCTCTGTGACACAGAAGTTGGCATAGGTATGTTATTTTAATTCTATATAAGAAATAAGATGGCTGCAACCAACAATTAAATATTACATAGTACACATTTATTTTCTTTTGCATAGCTGATATAGATTCATTTCTTCGAAGATTGGCACCATTAGATGAAGATATAGACACTGATACAGATGATGAAAGTGGTAGGAATTTATCTCTATATTGATATAATTTTAACACCAATAGCTGCTACTATGGACGGGCAGAATTTATCTCTATATTGATATAATCTTAACACCAATAGCTGCTACTATGGACGGGCAGAATTTATCTCTATATTGATATAATTTTAATACCAATAGCTGCTACTATGGACGGGCAAAATTTATCTCTATAGTGACATAATTTTAACACCAATAGCTGCTACTATGGACGGGCAGAATTTATCTCTATATTGATATAATTTTAACACCAATAGCTACTACTATGTACGGGCAGAATTTATCTCTATTGATATAATTTTAACACCAATAGCTGCTACTATGGATATGCAGAATGTCAGTCCTGTCCTTAATTTAAGTTTACTGTCAGTCCTGTCCTTTATTTAAGCTTTCGGTCAGTCCTGTCCTTAATTTAAGTTTACTGTCAGACCTGCCCTTGATTTAAGTTTACTGACAGTCCTGTTCTTAATTTAAATTTACTGACTAGGTTTACTGTCAGTCCTGCCCTTAATTTAAGTTTACTGTCAGTCCTCTCCTTAATATAAGTTTACTGTCAGTCCTGCCCTTGATTTAAGTTTACTGACAGTCCTGTCGTTAATTTAACTTTACTGACAGTCCTGCCCTTAATTTAAGTTCGCTATCAGTCCTGTCCTTAATTTAAGTTTACTGTCAGTTCTGTCTTTAGTTTAGATTTACTGTCAGTCCTGCCCTTAATTTAAGTTTACTGAGTCTTGACCTTAATTTAAGCTTACTGTCTGTCCTGATCTTAATTTAAGTTTACTAACAATCCTGGCCCTTAATTTATGTTTACGGTCAGTCCTGTACTTAATTGAAGTTTATTGTCAGTCCTGTACTTAATTTAGATTTACTGTCAATCCTGCCCTTAATTTAAGTTTACTGTCAGTCCTGTCCTTAGTTTAAGTTTACTGAGTCTTGACCTTAATTTAAGCTTACTGTCTGTCCTGATCTTAATTTAAGTTTACTAACAGTCCTGGCCCTTAATTTATGTTTACGGTCATTCCTGTCCTTAATTTAAGTTTACTGTCAGTCCTGTCTTTATTTTAAGCTTACTGACTGTCCTGCCCTTAATTTATGTTTACTGTCAGTCCTGTCCTTAGTTTAAGCTTACTGTCAGTCATGTCCTTAATTTAAGTTTACTGTTAGTCCTGCCCTTGATGTATGTTTCCTGACAATCCTGTCCTTAATTTAACTTTACTGACAGTCCTGACCTTAATTTAAGCTTACTGTCAGTCCTGTCCTTAATTTAAGTTTACTGTCTGTCCTGCCCTTAATTGAAGCGTACTGTCTATCCTTCCCTTAATTTAAGAATTCTGACAGTCCTGTCCTTAATTTAAGTTTACTGTCAGTCCTGCCCTTAATTGAAGTTTTCTGACAGTCTTGTCCCTAATTTGAGTTTACTGTCAGTCCTGTCTTTAATTTAAGTTTAATGGTAGTCCTGCCCTTAATTTGTGTTTACTGACAGTCCTGTCCTTAATTTAAGTTTACTGAAAGTCATGACCTTAGTTTAAGTTTTCTGACATTTCTGTTCTTAATTTAAGCTTACTGTCAGTCCTGTCCTTAATTTGAGTTTACTGAAAGTCTTGTCCTTAATTTATGCTTACACTCAGTTCTGTCATTAATTTAAATGTACTGTCAATCTTGCCCTTAATTTAAGCTTACTGACAGTCCTGTTCTTACTTTAAGTTTACTAACAGTGCTGGCATTAATTTAAGTTTACTGTCAGTCCTGTCATTAATTTAAGCTTACTGACAGTCCTGTCCTTAATTTAAGTTTACTCTCAGTTTTGTCCTTATTTTATGTTTACTCTCAGTTCTGTCCTTAATTTAAATTTACTGTCAATCCTACCCTTAATTTAAGTTTACTGACAGTCCTGTTCTTAATTTATGTTTACTGACAGTCCTGGCCTTAATTTAAGTTTACTGTCAGTCCTGTCCTTATTTTAAGTTTACTGTCATACCTGTCCATAATTTAAGTTCACTGTCAGTCCTAGCCTTATTTAAGTTTTCTGACAGTCTTGTCCTTAATTTAAGTTTACTGACAGTCCTGGCCATAATTTAAATTTAATATCAGTCCTGTCATTAGTTTAAGTTTACTGAGAGTCCTGTCCTTAATTTAAGTTTACTGTCAGTCCTGGCCTTAATTTGTATTTACTCTCAGTTCTGTCCTTAATTTAAGTTTACGGTCAGTCCTGTCATTAATTTAAGTTTACTCTCTGTCCTGCCCTTAATTTTAGCTTACTGTCTGTCCCCTTAATTTAAGCTTTTTGACAGTCCTGTCCTTAATTTAAGTTTACTGTCAGTCCTGATCTTATTTTAAGTTTACTATCAGTCCTGTCCTTAATTTAAGTTTACTGTCAGTCATTCCCTTAATTTGTGCTTACTGACAGTCCTGTCCTTATTTTAAGTTAACCGACAATCCTGACCTTAATTTAAGTTTACTGTCAGTTTTGTCCTTATTTTATGTTTACTCTCAGTTCTGTCCTTAATTTAAATTTAATGTTAATCCTGCCCTTAATTTAAGCTTACTGATGGTCCTGTTCTTAATTTATGTTTACTGACAGTGATGGCCTTAATTTATGTTTACTGTCAGTCTTGTCTTTAATTTATGCTTACTGCCAGTCCTGCCCTTAATTTAACCTTTTTGACAGTCCTGTCCTTAATTTAAGTTTACTGTCAGTCCTGATCTTATTTTAAGTTTACTATCAGTCCTGTCCTTAATTTGAGTTTACTCTCAGTCCTGTCCTTAATTTAAATTTAGTCAGTCCTGTCCTTAATTTAAGCTTACTCTCTGTCCTGTCCTTAATTTAAGTGAACTGTTAGTGCTGTCCTTAATTTAAGGTTACTGTCAGTCATGTCCTTAATTTAAGTTTACTGTCAGTCCTATTATGACAAATTAAAAGCCTGCTTAAAAGAAACGATTTACAAAGTTTTCAATCCTAGAAACGATGGCTCAAAATGTGTTGTATTAGGCTACAATTCGACATATATTTTAAACAAAATTCGAAAAGGTAAAACATGCTACTCCGAGGAACAAGTGATCAGTATGCTGGAGTTTCTCATCGATAAGATATTTGTCTCCTTTGGAGGGGCACTGTTTCAGCAGGTCGTTGACATACCAATGGGTAAGAATTGTGCCCCTCTTCTAGCCGAATTATATTTATACTCATATGAGTCGGAGTCTCTTCAAAATCTTGTAAAACATAAGAAGATTCATGAAGCTAGAGCCTTTAATTTCACATAGAGGTATATTGATGACGTTTTATCTATCAATAATCCGAGATTTGCAGAATTTCTTCCATTGATATATCCTCCAGAGCTATAAATTAAAGAGACCACAGATATAGCTTCGTCTACATCGTTATTGGACTTATACCTCGAATTTGACGACAGTGGTCAACTCAGTTCTAAAATTTATGATAAACGGGATGACTTCAATTTTAAAATCATAAATTTTTCAAATATGTGCAGCAATATACCAGCTTTTCCTGCATATGGTGTTTACATCTCGCAATTGATTCGTTATACAAGGACCAGTAGCAATTATTCTGATTTCTTGAAACGTCATCTTTATCCTAGAAACAGGCTACTGGATCAGGGCTATTAAAAGATTAGTCTTATTCGATCTCTTAAAAAGTTTATATTACGATACCAAGATCTTGTCGAAATATATTCTGTCTCTGCAGAGACAATAATAAACGATGGATTTTCATAAAGTAAATATGGAAAATGTATAAAGATAAAGATTAAGTAATCGTGGTTTAGATATGATGTCATTCAACATCTCATTTGAAATCAAATTGTGTAAAAAGATGACCGTTTAGTTAAGCCATTCTGCAAAGACGATAATAAACGATGGATTTTCATAAAATACTGCGTTGACTACTATTTTACCTAATTTGTCCCAATATTGTTAAAAATGCTGTTATAGTGACAACCGGAACCTTTTAACCGTAATTGAAGCGGGACGTTTGGTGCCGTAAAATATGATTCAACGCACCATTTCTTTGGAAATGCCTGTACCAAGTCAGGGTCATTGCGGTTTTCCCAGTTTTCCGGTTGTTGACTGATTTTGTGTTTGTTGACTTATGAGTTTTGCCTTTCCCTTTGGAAGATTGCTCGATGTTCGGTAATTCTGTTATTACCCTTATCCTTAATTTAAGTTTACTGTCAGTCCTGTCCTTAATTTAAGTTTACTGTCAGTCCTGTCCTTAATTTAAGTTTACTGTCAGTCCCATCCTTAATTTATGTTTATGGTCAGTCCTGTCCTTAATTTAAGTTTACTGTCAGTCCTGTCCTTAATTTATGTTTACTGTCAGTCATGTCCTTAATTTGAGTTTACTGTCAGTCCTGTCCTTAATTTATGTTTATTGTAAGTCCTGTCCTTAATTTAAGTTTACTGTCAGTCTTGTCCTTAATTTATGTTTACTGTCAGTCCTGTCCTTAATTTAAGTTTACTGTCAGTCCTGTCCTTGATTTATGTTTACTGTCAGTCCTGTCCTTAATTTATGTTTACTGTCAGTCCTGTCCTTAATTTAAGTTTACTGTCAGTCCTGTACTTAATTTAAGTTTACTGTCAGTCCTGTCTTTAATTTATGCTTACTGTCAGTCCTGTCCTTAATTTAAGTTTACTGTCGTCAGTCCTGTCCTTAATTTAAGTTTACTGTCAGTCCTGTCCTTAATTTAAGTTTACTGTCAGTCATGTCCTTAATTTATGTTTACTGTCTGTCCTGTCCTTAATTTAAGTTTACTGTCAGTCCTGTCCTTAATTTAAGCTTTCTGACAGGCCTGTCCTTAATTTAAGTTTACTGTCAGTCCTGTCCTTAATTTATGTTTACTGTCAGTCCTGTCCTTAATTTAAGTTTACTGTCGTCAGTCCTGTCCTTAATTTAAGTTTACTGTTGCTACTTAAAGTAGAAATTTCCTAAAAATGTATAAGAAAATTGCATATTATAATATATCAAGATAAACTTTGCTATATATAGAATAACACCAGTTATGAAGGTCAAGACAGAAATTATTGCTAGTTTATCAGCAAATCCAATAGCATAAGCTGTGATGCAAGTGATAATGTATGTCAAGGTCTTCAAAACTGACGTTATTGTTTTTTTATCTCTGACACTATACAGTAAAACCTGTCTAAACCTAACTGCATCGCGGGTGTAAAGTACGGTAGATCATGTGTTTGAGCCTCGATAGGGTCAAACCAAAGACTATGAAATTGGTAATTGTTGCTTCTCCACTAAGCACGCAGCATTAAGGAGAAACAACAAAGTTGGCTTGGAATCAGGATAATGTATCAGAGTGGAACGACATGTCTTTCCGCGGACTGTTGCTTTAATGAGTTAAAAAAGTGTGTTGGTCTAACACAAAATGGACCTCATCATCATCTCATTGAAAATTTACGTGTTCTCGCCATGATATAGCAGACAAATTGCTGAGTTGACGTCAAACAACAATCACTCACTCACACACTCTTTGTCTAAACCAAACCTCCTTGGGACCAACTGATGTGTTTTTAATAGACAGGTGTTTGGTTTATACAGGTTAAGTTAAAGATTTCCTAGCTTGGAACATGATGTAAAGCTCAGTTTATAAAGGATTCCAGTTTATTCAGGGTTTGGTTTAGACAGGTTACACTGTATTGTATTTGATATCACACTGAATGATAATCTTCAGTATCAGAGTCAGTTAGCTGATGCTGACAATATCACTTAGTGAGATCAAAGGAAAAAAGTCAGTTTGTTGATACTGACAATATCACTTAGTGAGATCAAAGGAAAAAAGTCAGTTTGTTGATACTGACAATATCACTTAGTGAGATTAAAGGAAAAATAGTCAGTTTGTTGATACTGACAATATCACTTAGTGAGGTCAAAGGAAAAAAAGTCAGTTTGTTGATACTGACAATATCACTTAGTGAGATCAAAGGAAAAAAGTATGTTTGTTGATATTGACAATATCACTTAGTGATTATCAAAGGGAAAAAGTCAGTTTGTTGATACTGACAATATCACTTGGTGAGATCAAAGGAAAAAAAGTCAGTTTGTTGATACTGACAATATCACTTAGTGAGATCAAAGGAAAAAAGTATGTTTGTTGATATTGACAATATCACTTAGTGAGATCAAAGGGAAAAAGTCAGTTTGTTGATACTGACAATATCACTTGGTGAGATCAAAGGAAAAATAGTCAGTTTGTTGATACTGACAATATCACTTAGTGAGATCAAAGGAAAAAAGTATGTTTGTTGATATTGACAATATCACTTAGTGAGATCAAAGGGAAAAAGTCAGTTTGTTGATACTGACAATATCACTTAGTGAGATCAAAGGAAAAATAGTCAGTTTGTTGATACTGACAATATCACTTAGTGAGATCAAAGGAAAAATAGTCAGTTTGTTGATACTGACAATATGTTCTGATTACTGATAACTTCAATTACTAGTTTGTTAATGATGCTAAATGCATTTGCATTATTTAAATTTTCATGCATTTCCGTTCAATGTCAAAATAGCATCACATGAAAACGTTTATGTTTACTAGTTTACTTGAAGACTGCTATCAATATTATTACAATGAAATGAAAGACAACAATACCACACTGTCGAAACAATTCTAAAATACCACACTGTCGAAACAATTCTAAAAATACCACACTGTCGAAACAGATCCAAAATCCAATCGAAAAATCGTAGAAAAAGGAAAATCGAAACCCCTAACATACATATGCACGACGACTCACTTTCCTGGCTTAGTACAAGCACTTCACTGATATGTATTACGATACGTATCACGATACATTTTATAGGAAACTGTAACTATTCCTTGAAGTCCGTGTTGGTCGACATGGGTGCTGCCATGTTTTTTTAGCTCACCTGGCCATAGGCCATGTGAGCCTTTGTCATGGGTAAGCGTCCGTCGTCCGTCCGTCCGTCCGTCCGTTAGCTTTTCACATTTAACTCTTCTTCTCTGAAACGGCTGAACAGATTTCAACCAATCTTGCCATAAATGTTCATTGGATGGTCCTCTACCAGATTGGTGTTTTAGGTGTAGATCTGAAATTCAACATGGCTGCCAGGGCCAATAACGTGTTCTGATTGGTTGAAACCTTGCAAATCTTCTTGTCAGAAACCACCAAACCAATTGAATTGTGACTTTGCAGGAATGATCATTGGGTGGTCCTGTACTAAACCTGTGAATCGTTTGCCGATCGGAAATTCAAGATGGCCGCCATGACTCGACTTAGTTTGACATTGGACCCTATGGGAATTTCACATTTTCATTTTTTTTTTCTGAAACCACAAAACAGATTTGAACCAAACTTGGCAGAAATGTTCATTGGATGGTCATGTACAAGATTTTTGTTTTTGGCGCTGATCGGAAATCCAACATGGCTGTCAGGGCCCATAATGTGTTCTGATTGGTCGAAATTTAAAAAATCTTCTTGTTAGAAACCACTAAGCCAATTGAATTGTGACTTTGCAGGAATGATCATTGGGTGGTTCTGTACTAAACCTGTGAATCGTTTGCTGATCGGAAATTCAAGATGGCCACCATGACTCGACTTAATTTTAACATAGGATCCTATGGGAAAAATGTTTTTTTAAAAAAATTTCCTCTGAAACCAGTAAGCCAATTTAAAGCAAACATGGCATGAATGGTCCTTAAATAGTCAACTTTTGGAATTATATACAGTGACCCAGACCTCCATCCAAGATGGCCACCATCAGCGGACATAGTTTTAACATAGGACCCTATGGGAAATATGTTTAAAAATGTTCTCCTCTGAAACCAGTAAGCCAATTTAAGACAAACATGGCATGGATGGTCCTTAAGTGGTCAATTTTCAAAATTGTGTCCGGTGACCCTGACCTCCATCCAAGATGGCTGCCTTCAGCGGATATACTGTAGTTTTAACATAGGACCCTATGGGAAAAATTGTTTTAAAATCTTCTCCTCTGAAACCAGTAAGCCAATATAGCCAACATGTCATCGATGGTCCTTAGGTGGTCAACTTCCAGAATTGTGTTCAGTGATCCCGATCTCGGTTCAAAATGGCCACCGTCAGCGGACATAGTTTTAACATAGGACCCTATGGGAAAATTGTTTAAAAGTCTCCTCTTCTGAAACCAGTCAGCCAATTTAAAGCAAACATGGCATGGATGGTCCTTGGGTAGTATACTTTCAAAATTGTGTCCGGTGACCACGACCTCCATCCAAGATGGCTGCCATGAGCAAACATAGTTTTAACATAGAACCCTATGGCAGTATGGGATTTGAATAGTAACTTAGATGTATTCGGCATGCAGACATTCTTAAGAGGACTTATTTATGTCAGGTGAGCAATACAGGCTCACCTGAGCCTCTAGTTTTAATATGAAGTCGCTTACGTACTAGCGGAAATTATAAATATTTGATATTTGATTAATTAATTTTAAAAGCGTAAATTAATCGATTCATTTTTCTCAAAATATTAATTAAATGATCACCAAAAGAAGAAAACGGAAGTTCAACACTACTTATTTTTCAAAAAATGAGCATCATATCGTTTGTATCGTAAGCGGCCTCCATGTATCGTGAACCGAACCGTCCCCAAAATAGTCGCGATTTCGGTACATACGGTGAATCGTTTCCCCCTTAGTCCAAACCATCACTTATAACCAGGCAAACAGTGTTATTATAAAGAATGCTGTAATCTTGAACATTATGCATAATATATTTAATCTCTGTGACACAGAAGTTGGCATAGGTATGTTATTTTAATTCTATATAAGAAATAAGATGGCTGCAACCAACAATTAAATATTACATAGTACACATTTATTTTCTTTTGCATAGCTGATATAGATTCATTTCTTCGAAGATTGGCACCATTAGATGAAGATATAGACACTGATACAGATAATGAAAGTGGTAGGAATTTATCTCTATATTGATATAATTTTAACACCAATAGCTGCTACTATGGACGGGCAGAATTTATCTCTATATTGATATAATCTTAACACCAATAGCTGCTACTATGGACGGGCAGAATTTATCTCTATATTGATATAATTTTAATACCAATAGCTGCTACTATGGACGGGCAAAATTTATCTCTATAGTGACATAATTTTAACACCAATAGCTGCTACTATGGACGGGCAGAATTTATCTCTATATTGATATAATTTTAACACCAATAGCTACTACTATGTACGGGCAGAATTTATCTCTATTGATATAATTTTAACACCAATAGCTGCTACTATGGATGTGCAGAATGTCAGTCCTGTCCTTAATTTAAGTTTACTGTCAGTCCTGTCCTTTATTTAAGCTTTCGGTCAGTCCTGTCCTTAATTTAAGTTTACTGTCAGACCTGCCCTTGATTTAAGTTTACTGACAGTCCTGTTCTTAATTTAAATTTACTGACTAGGTTTACTGTCAGTCCTGCCCTTAATTTAAGTTTACTGTCAGTCCTCTCCTTAATATAAGTTTACTGTCAGTCCTGCCCTTGATTTAAGTTTACTGACAGTCCTGTCGTTAATTTAACTTTACTGACAGTCCTGCCCTTAATTTAAGTTCGCTATCAGTCCTGTCCTTAATTTAAGTTTACTGTCAGTTCTGTCTTTAGTTTAGATTTACTGTCAGTCCTGCCCTTAATTTAAGTTTACTGAGTCTTGACCTTAATTTAAGCTTACTGTCTGTCCTGATCTTAATTTAAGTTTACTAACAGTCCTGGCCCTTAATTTATGTTTACGGTCAGTCCTGTACTTAATTGAAGTTTATTGTCAGTCCTGTACTTAATTTAGATTTACTGTCAATCCTGCCCTTAATTTAAGTTTACTGTCAGTCCTGTCCTTAATTTATGTTTACGGTCATTCCTGTCCTTAATTTAAGTTTACTGTCAGTCCTGTCTTTATTTTAAGCTTACTGACTGTCCTGCCATTAATTTATGTTTACTGTCAGTCCTGTCCTTAGTTTAAGCTTACTGTCAGTCATGTCCTTAATTTAAGTTTACTGTTAGTCCTGCCCTTGATGTATGTTTCCTGACAATCCTGTCCTTAATTTAACTTTACTGACAGTCCTGACCTTAATTTAAGCTTACTGTCAGTCCTGTCCTTAATTTAAGTTTACTGTCTGTCCTGCCCTTAATTGAAGCGTACTGTCTATCCTGCCCTTAATTTAAGAATTCTGACAGTCCTGTCCTTAATTTAAGTTTACTGTCAGTCCTGCCCTTAATTGAAGTTTTCTGACAGTCTTGTCCCTAATTTGAGTTTACTGTCAGTCCTGTCTTTAATTTAAGTTTAATGGTAGTCCTGCCCTTAATTTGTGTTTACTGACAGTCCTGTCCTTAATTTAAGTTTACTGAAAGTCATGACCTTAGTTTAAGTTTTCTGACATTTCTGTTCTTAATTTAAGCTTACTGTCAGTCCTGTCCTTAATTTGAGTTTACTGAAAGTCTTGTCCTTAATTTATGCTTACACTCAGTTCTGTCATTAATTTAAATGTACTGTCAATCTTGCCCTTAATTTAAGCTTACTGACAGTCCTGTTCTTACTTTAAGTTTACTAACAGTGCTGGCATTAATTTAAGTTTACTGTCAGTCCTGTCATTAATTTAAGCTTACTGACAGTCCTGTCCTTAATTTAAGTTTACTGTCAGTTTTGTCCTTATTTTATGTTTACTCTCAGTTCTGTCCTTAATTTAAATTTACTGTCAATCCTACCCTTAATTTAAGTTTACTGACAGTCCTGTTCTTAATTTATGTTTACTGACAGTCCTGGCCTTATTTAAGTTTACTGTCAGTCCTGTCCTTATTTTAAGTTTACTGTCATACCTGTCCATAATTTAAGTTCACTGTCAGTCCTAGCCTTATTTAAGTTTTCTGACAGTCTTGTCCTTAATTTAAGTTTACTGACAGTCCTGGCCATAATTTAAGTTTACTATCAGTCCTGTCATTAGTTTAAGTTTACTGAGAGTCCTGTCCTTAATTTAAGTTTACTGTCAGTCCTGGCCTTAATTTGTATTTACTCTCAGTTCTGTCCTTAATTTAAGTTTACGGTCAGTCCTGTCATTAATTTAAGTTTACTCTCTGTCCTGCCCTTAATTTTAGCTTACTGTCTGTCCCCTTAATTTAAGCTTTTTGACAGTCCTGTCCTTATTTTAAGTTTACTGTCAGTCCTGATCTTATTTTAAGTTTACTATCAGTCCTGTCCTTAATTTAAGTTTACTGTCAGTCATTCCCTTAATTTGTGCTTACTGACAGTCCTGTCCTTAATTTAAGTTCACTATCAGTCCTGTCCTTAATTTAAGTTTACTGTCAGTTCTGTCTTTAGTTTAGATTTACTGTCAGTCCTGCCCTTAATTTAAGTTTACTGAGTCTTGACCTTAATTTAAGCTTACTGTCTGTCCTGATCTTAATTTAAGTTTACTAACAGTCCTGGCCCTTAATTTATGTTTACGGTCAGTCCTGTACTTAATTGAAGTTTATTGTCAGTCCTGTACTTAATTTAGATTTACTGTCAATCCTGCCCTTAATTTAAGTTAACTGTCAGTCCTGTCCTTAATTTATGTTTACGGTCATTCCTGTCCTTAATTTAAGTTTACTGTCAGTCCTGTCTTTATTTTAAGCTTACTGACTGTCCTGCCCTTAATTTATGTTTACTGTCAGTCCTGTCCTTAGTTTAAGCTTACTGTCAGTCATGTCCTTAATTTAAGCTTACTGTTAGTCCTGCCCTTGATTTATGTTTCCTGACAATCCTGTCCTTAATTTAACTTTACTGACAGTCCTGACCTTAATTTAAGCTTACTGTCAGTCCTGTCCTTAATTTAAGTTTACTGTCTGTCCTGCTCTTAATTGAAGCATACTGTCTATCCTACCCTTAATTTAAGAATTCTGACAGTCCTGTCCTTAATTTAAGTTTACTGTCAGTCCTGCCCTTAATTGAAGTTTTCTGACAGTCTTGTCCCTAATTTGAGTTTACTGTCAGTCCTGTCTTTAATTTAAGTTTAATGGTAGTCCTGGCCTTATTTAAGTTTACTGTCAGTCCTGTCCTTATTTTAAGTTTACTGTCATACCTGTCCATAATTTAAGTTCACTGTCAGTCCTAGCCTTATTTAAGTTTTCTGACAGTCTTGTCCTTAATTTAAGTTTACTGACAGTCCTGGCCATAATTTAAGTTTACTATCAGTCCTGTCATTAGTTTAAGTTTACTGAGAGTCCTGTCCTTAATTTAAGTTTACTGTCAGTCCTGGCCTTAATTTGTATTTACTCTCAGTTCTGTCCTTAATTTAAGTTTACGGTCAGTCCTGTCATTAATTTAAGTTTACTCTCTGTCCTGCCCTTAATTTTAGCTTACTGTCTGTCCCCTTAATTTAAGCTTTTTGACAGTCCTGTCCTTAATTTAAGTTTACTGTCAGTCCTGATCTTATTTTAAGTTTACTATCAGTTCTGTCCTTAATTTAAGTTTACTGTCAGTCATTCCCTTAATTTGTGCTTACTGACAGTCCTGTCCTTAATTTAAGTTCACTATCAGTCCTGTCCTTAATTTAAGTTTACTGTCAGTTCTGTCTTTAGTTTAGATTTACTGTCAGTCCTGCCCTTAATTTAAGTTTACTGAGTCTTGACCTTAATTTAAGCTTACTGTCTGTCCTGATCTTAATTTAAGTTTACTAACAGTCCTGGCCCTTAATTTATGTTTACGGTCAGTCCTGTACTTAATTGAAGTTTATTGTCAGTCCTGTACTTAATTTAGATTTACTGTCAATCCTGCCCTTAATTTAAGTTAACTGTCAGTCCTGTCCTTAATTTATGTTTACGGTCATTCCTGTCCTTAATTTAAGTTTACTGTCAGTCCTGTCTTTATTTTAAGCTTACTGACTGTCCTGCCCTTAATTTATGTTTACTGTCAGTCCTGTCCTTAGTTTAAGCTTACTGTCAGTCATGTCCTTAATTTAAGCTTACTGTTAGTCCTGCCCTTGATTTATGTTTCCTGACAATCCTGTCCTTAATTTAACTTTACTGACAGTCCTGACCTTAATTTAAGCTTACTGTCAGTCCTGTCCTTAATTTAAGTTTACTGTCTGTCCTGCCCTTAATTGAAGCATACTGTCTATCCTACCCTTAATTTAAGAATTCTGACAGTCCTGTCCTTAATTTAAGTTTACTGTCAGTCCTGCCCTTAATTGAAGTTTTCTGACAGTCTTGTCCCTAATTTGAGTTTACTGTCAGTCCTGTCTTTAATTTAAGTTTAATGGTAGTCCTGCCCTTAATTTGTGTTTACTGACAGTCCTGTCCTTAATTTAAGTTTACTGAAAGTCATGACCTTAGTTTAAGTTTTCTGACATTTCTGTTCTTAATTTAAGCTTACTGTCAGTCCTGTCCTTAATTTGAGTTTACTGAAAGTCTTGTCCTTAATTTATGCTTACACTCAGTTCTGTCATTAATTTAAATGTACTGTCAATCTTGCCCTTAATTTAAGCTTACTGACAGTCCTGTTCTTACTTTAAGTTTACTAACAGTGCTGGCATTAATTTAAGTTTACTGTCAGTCCTGTCATTAATTTAAGTTTACTGTCAGTTTTGTCCTTATTTTATGTTTTCTCTCAGTTCTGTCCTTAATTTAAATTTACTGTCAATCTTGCCCTTAATTTAAGCTTACTGACAGTCCTGTTCTTACTTTAAGTTTACTGACAGTCCTGGTCTTAATTTAAGTTTACTGTCAGTCCTGTCATTAATTTAAGTTTACTGACACTCCTGTCCTTAATTTAAGTTTACTGTCAGCCTTGTCCTTCATTTATGCTTACTCTCAGTTCTGTCCTTAATTTAAATTTACTGTTAATCCTGTCCTTAATTTAAGCTTACTGATGGTCCTGTTCTTAATTTATGTTTACTGACAGTGATGGCCTTAATTTATGTTTACTGTCAGTCTTGTCCTTAATTTATGCTTACTGCCAGTCCTGCCCTTAATTTAACCTTTTTGACAGTCCTGTCCTTAATTTAAGTTTATTGTCAGTCCTGATCTTATTTTAAGTTTACTATCAGTCCTGTCCTTAATTTGAGTTTACTCTCAGTCCTGTCCTTAATTTAAATTTAGTCAGTCCTGTCCTTAATTTAAGTTTACTCTCTGTCCTGTCCTTAATTTAAGTGAACTGTTAGTGCTGTCCTTAATTTAAGGTTACTGTCAGTCATGTCCTTAATTTAAGTTTACTGTCAGTCCTATTATGACAAATTAAAAGCCTGCTTAAAAGAAACGATTTACAAAGTTTTCAATCCTAGAAACGATGGCTCAAAATGTGTTGTATTAGGCTACAATTCGACATATATTTTAAACTAAATTCGAAAAGGTAAAACATGCTACTCCGAGGAACAAGTGATCAGTATGCTGGAGTTTCTCATCGATAAGATATTTGTCTCCTTTGGAGGGGCACTGTTTCAGCAGGTCGTTGACATACCAATGGGTAAGAATTGTGCCCCTCTTCTAGCCGAATTATATTTATACTCATATGAGTCGGAGTCTCTTCAAAATCTTGTAAAACATAAGAAGATTCATGAAGCTAGAGCCTTTAATTTCACATAGAGGTATATTGATGACGTTTTATCTATCAATAATCCGAGATTTGCAGAATTTCTTCCATTGATATATCCTCCAGAGCTATAAATTAAAGAGACCACAGATATAGCTTCGTCTACATCATTATTGGACTTATACCTCGAATTTGACGACAGTGGTCAACTCAGTTCTAAAATTTATGATAAACGGGATGACTTCAATTTTAAAATCATAAATTTTTCAAATATGTGCAGCAATATACCAGCTTTTCCTGCATATGGTGTTTACATCTCGCAATTGATTCGTTATACAAGGACCAGTAGCAATTATTCTGATTTCTTGAAACGTCATCTTTATCCTAGAAACAGGCTACTGGATCAGGGCTATTAAAAGATTAGTCTTATTCGATCTCTTAAAAAGTTTATATTACGATACCAAGATCTTGTCGAAATATATTCTGTCTCTGCAGAGACAATAATAAACGATGGATTTTCATAAAGTAAATATGGAAAATGTATAAAGATAAAGATTAAGTAATCGTGGTTTAGATATGATGTCATTCAACATCTCATTTGAAATCAAATTGTGTAAAAAGATGACCGTTTAGTTAAGCCGTTCTGCAAAGACGATAATAAACGATGGATTTTCATAAAGTACTGCGTTGACTACTATTTTACCTAATTTGTCCCAGTATTGTTAAAAAGTCTGTTATAGTGACAACCGGAACCTTTTAACCGTAATTGAAGCGGGACGTTTGGTGCCGTAAAATATGATTCAACACACCATTTCTTTGGAAATGCCTGTACCAAGTCAGGGTCATTGCGGTTTTCCCAGTTTTCCGGTTGTTGACTGATTTTGTGTTTGTTGACTTATGAGTTTTGCCTTTCCCTTTGGAAGATTGCTCGATGTTCGGTAATTCTGTTATTACCCTTATCCTTAATTTAAGTTTACTGTCAGTCCTGTCCTTAATTTAAGTTTACTGTCAGTCCTGTCCTTAATTTAAGTTTACTGTCAGTCCCATCCTTAATTTATGTTTATGTTCAGTCCTGTCCTTAATTTAAGTTTACTGTCAGTCCTGTCCTTAATTTATGTTTACTGTCAGTCATGTCCTTAATTTGAGTTTACTGTCAGTCCTGTCCTTAATTTATGTTTATTGTAAGTCCTGTCCTTAATTTAAGTTTACTGTCAGTCTTGTCCTTAATTTATGTTTACTGTCAGTCCTGTCCTTAATTTAAGTTTACTGTCAGTCCTGTCCTTGATTTATGTTTACTGTCAGTCCTGTCCTTAATTTATGTTTACTGTCAGTCCTGTCCTTAATTTAAGTTTACTGTCAGTCCTGTACTTAATTTAAGTTTACTGTCAGTCCTGTCTTTAATTTATGCTTACTGTCAGTCCTGTCCTTAATTTAAGTTTACTGCCAGTCCTGTCCTTAATTTAAGTTTACTGTCATCAGTCCTGTCCTTAATTTAAGTTTACTGTCAGTCCTGTCCTTGATTTAAGTTTACTGTCAGTCATGTCCTTAATTTATGTTTACTGTCAGTCTTGTCCTTAATTTAAGTTTACTGTCAGTCCTGTCCTTAATTTAAGCTTTCTGACAGGCCTGTCCTTAATTTAAGTTTACTGTCAGTCCTGTCCTTAATTTATGTTTACTGTCAGTCCTGTCCTTAATTTAAGTTTACTGTCATCAGTCCTGTCCTTAATTTAAGTTTACTGTTGCTACTTAAAGTAGAAATTTCCTAAAAATGTATAAGAAAATTGCATATTATAATATATCAAGATAAACTTTGCTATATATAGAATAACACCAGTTATGAAGGTCAAGACAGAAATTATTGCTAGTTTATCAGCAAATCCAATAGCATAAGCTGTGATGCAAGTGATAATGTATGTCAAGGTCTTCAAAACTGACGTTATTGTTTTTTTATCTCTGACACTATACAGTAAAACCTGTCTAAACCTAACTGCATCGCGGGTGTAAAGTACGGTAGACCATGTGTTTGAGCCTCGATCGGGTCAAACCAAAGACTATGAAATTGGTAATTGTTGCTTCTCCACTAAGCACGCAGCATTAAGGAGAAACAACAAAGTTGGCTTGGAATCAGGATAATGTATCAGAGTGGAACGACATGTCTTTCCGCGGACTGTTGCTTTAATGAGTTAAAAAAAGTGTGTTGGTCTAACACAAAATGGACCTCATCATCATCTCATTGAAAATTTACGTGTTCTCGCCATGATATAGCAGACAAATTGCTGAGTTGACGTCAAACAACAATCACTCACTCACACACTCTTTGTCTAAACCAAACCTCCTTGGGACCAACTGATGTGTTTTTAATAGACAGGTGTTTGGTTTATACAGGTTAAGTTAAAGATTTCCTAGCTTGGAACATGATGTAAAGCTCAGTTTATAAAGGATTCCAGTTTATTCAGGGTTTGGTTTAGACAGGTTACACTGTATTGTATTTGATGTCACACTGAATGATAATCTTCAGTATCAGAGTCAGTTAGCTGATGCTGACAATATCACTTAGTGAGATCAAAGGAAAAAAGTCAGTTTGTTGATACTGACAATATCACTTAGTCAGATCAAAGGAAAAAAGTCAGTTTGTTGATACTGACAATATCACTTAGTGAGATTAAAGGAAAAATAGTCAGTTTGTTGATACTGACAATATCACTTAGTGAGATCAAAGGAAAAAAAGTCAGTTTGTTGATACTGACAATATCACTTAGTGAGATCAAAGGAAAAAAGTATGTTTGTTGATATTGACAATATCACTTAGTGATTATCAAAGGGAAAAAGTCAGTTTGTTGATACTGACAATATCACTTGGTGAGATCAAAGGAAAAAAAGTCAGTTTGTTGATACTGACAATATCACTTAGTGAGATCAAAGGAAAAAAGTATGTTTGTTGATATTGACAATATCACTTAGTGAGATCAAAGGGAAAAAGTCAGTTTGTTGATACTGACAATATCACTTAGTGAGATTAAAGGAAAAATAGTCAGTTTGTTGATACTGACAATATTACTTAGTGAGATCAAAGGAAAAAAAGTCAGTTTGTTGATACTGACAATATCACTTAGTGAGATCAAAGGAAAAAAGTATGTTTGTTGAAATTGACAATATCACTTAGTGAGATCAAAGGAAAAATAGTCAGTTTGTTGATACTGACAATATCACTTAGTGAGATCAAAGGAAAAATAGTCAGTTTGTTGATACTGACAATATGTTCTGATTACTGATAACTTCAATTACTAGTTTGTTAATGATGCTAAATGCATTTGCATTATTTAAATTTTCATGCATTTCCGTTCAATGTCAAAATAGCATCACATGAAAACGTTTATGTTTACTAGTTTACTTGATGACTGCTATCAATATTATTACAATGAAATGAAAGACAACAATACCACACTGTCGAAACAATTCTAAAAATACCACACTGTCGAAACAATTCTAAAAATACCACACTGTCGAAACAGATCCAAAATCCAATCGAAAAATCGTAGAAAAAGGAAAATCGAAACCCCTAACATACATATGCACGACGACTCACTTTCCTGGCTTAGTACAAGCACTTCAATAAAAAGTGACAGGGCTAAACTAGTTTTATGAGTCCAAACTAGGGATGTAACGATACACTTTGTCCACAAACGATACGTATTGCGATATTTGATATGTATTACGATACGTATCACGATACATTTTATAGGAAACTGTAACTATTTCTTGAAGTCCGTGTTGGTCGACATGGGTGCTGCCATGTTTTTTTAGCTCACCTGGCCATAGGCCATGTGAGCCTTTGTCATGGGTAAGCGTCCGTCGTCCGTCCGTCCGTCCGTCCGTTAGCTTTTCACATTTAACTCTTCTTCTCTGAAACGGCTGAACAGATTTCAACCAATCTTGCCATAAATGTTCATTGGATGGTCCTCTACCAGATTGGTGTTTTAGGTGTAGATCTGAAATTCAACATGGCTGCCAGGGCCAATAACGTGTTCTGATTGGTTGAAACCTTGCAAATCTTCTTGTCAGAAACCACCAAACCAATTGAATTGTGACTTTGCAGGAATGATCATTGGGTGGTCCTGTACTAAACCTGTGAATCGTTTGCCGATCGGAAATTCAAGATGGCCACCATGACTCGACTTAGTTTGACATTGGACCCTATGGGAATTTCACATTTTCATTTTTTTTTTCTGAAACCACAAAACAGATTTGAACCAAACTTGGCAGAAATGTTCATTGGATGGTCATATACAAGATTTTTGTTTTTGGCGCTGATCGGAAATCCAACATGGCTGTCAGGGCCCATAATGTGTTCTGATTGGTCGAAATTTAAAAAATCTTCTTGTTAGAAACCACTAAGCCAATTGAATTGTGACTTTGCAGGAATGATCATTGGGTGGTTCTGTACTAAACCTGTGAATCGTTTGCTGATCGGAAATTCAAGATGGCCACCATGACTCGACTTAATTTTAACATAGGATCCTATGGGAAAAATGTTTTTAAAAAAAAAAATCCTCTGAAACCAGTAAGCCAATTTAAAGCAAACATGGCATGAATGGTCCTTAAATAGTCAACTTTTGGAATTATATACAGTGACCCAGACCTCCATCCAAGATGGCCACCATCAGCGGACATAGTTTTAACATAGGACCCTATGGGAAATATGTTTAAAAATTTTCTCCTCTGAAACCAGTAAGCCAATTTAAAACAAACATGGCATGGATGGTCCTTAAGTGGTCAATTCTCAAAATTGTGTCTGGTGACCCTGACCTCCATCCAAGATGGCTGCCTTCAGCGGATATACTGTAGTTTTAACATAGGACCCTATGGGAAAAATTGTTTTAAAATCTTCTCCTCTGAAACCAGTAAGCCAATATAGCCAACATGTCATCGATGGTCCTTAGGTGGTCAACTTCCAGAATTGTGTTCAGTGATCCCGATCTCGGTTCAAATTGGCCACCGTCAGCGGACATAGTTTTAACATAGGACCCTATGGGAAAATTGTTTAAAAGTCTTCTCTTCTGAAACCAGTCAGCCAATTTAAAGCAAACATGGCATGGATGGTCCTTGGGTAGTATACTTTCAAAATTGTGTCCGGTGACCACGACCTCCATCCAAGATGGCTGCCATGAGCAAACATAGTTTTAACATAGAACCCTATGGCAGTATGGGATTTGAATAGTAACTTAGATGTATTCGGCATGCAGACATTCTTAAGAGGACTTATTTATGTCAGGTGAGCAATACAGGCTCACCTGAGCCTCTAGTTTTAATATGAAGTCGCTTACGTACTAGCGGAAATTATAAATATTTGATATTTGATTAATTAATTTTAAAAGCGTAAATTAATCGATTCATTTTTCTCAAAATATTAATTAAATGATCACCAAAAGAAGAAAACGGAAGTTCAACACTACTTATTTTTCAAAAAATGAGCATCATATCGTTTGTATCGTAAGCGGCCTCCATGTATCGTGAACCGAACCGTCCCCAAAATAGTCGCGATTTCGGTACATACGGTGAATCGTTTCCCCCTTAGTCCAAACCATCACTTATAACCAGGCAAACAGTGTTATTATAAAGAATGCTGTAATCTTGAACATTATGCATAATATATTTAATCTCTGTGACACAGAAGTTGGCATAGGTATGTTATTTTAATTCTATATAAGAAATAAGATGGCTGCAACCAACAATTAAATATTACATAGTACACATTTATTTTCTTTTGCATAGTTGATATAGATTCATTTCTTCGAAGATTGGCACCATTATATGAAGATATAGACACTGATACAGATGATGAAAGTGGTAGGAATTTATCTCTATATTGATATAATTTTAACACCAATAGCTGCTACTATGGACGGGCAGAATTTATCTCTATATTGATATAATCTTAACACCAATAGCTGCTACTATGGACGGGCAGAATTTATCTCTATATTGATATAATTTTAATACCAATAGCTGCTACTATGGACGGGCAAAATTTATCTCTATAGTGACATAATTTTAACACCAATAGCTGCTACTATGGTCGGGCAGAATTTATTTCTATATTGATATAATTTTAACACCAATAGCTACTACTATGTACGGGCAGAATTTATCTCTATTGATATAATTTTAACACCAATAGCTGCTACTATGGATGTGCAGAATGTCAGTCCTGTCCTTAATTTAAGTTTACTGTCAGTCCTGTCCTTTATTTAAGCTTTCGGTCAGTCCTGTCCTTAATTTAAGTTTACTGTCAGACCTGCCCTTGATTTAAGTTTACTGACAGTCCTGTTCTTAATTTAAATTTACTGACTAGGTTTACTGTCAGTCCTGCCCTTAATTTAAGTTTGCTGTCAGTCCTGGTCCTTAATATAAGTTTACTGTCAGTCCTGCCCTTGATTTAAGTTTACTGACAGTCCTGTCGTTAATTTAACTTTACTGACAGTCCTGCCCTTAATTTAAGTTCGCTATCAGTCCTGTCCTTAATTTAAGTTTACTGTCAGTTCTGTCTTTAGTTTAGATTTACTGTCAGTCCTGCCCTTAATTTAAGTTTACTGAGTCTTGACCTTAATTTAAGCTTACTGTCTGTCCTGATCTTAATTTAAGTTTACTAACAGTCCTGGCCCTTAATTTATGTTTACGGTCAGTCCTGTACTTAATTGAAGTTTATTGTCAGTCCTGTACTTAATTTAGATTTACTGTCAATCCTGCCCTTAATTTAAGTTTACTGTCAGTCCTGTCCTTAATTTATGTTTACGGTCATTCCTGTCCTTAATTTAAGTTTACTGTCAGTCCTGTCTTTATTTTAAGCTTACTGACTGTCCTGCCCTTAATTTATGTTTACTGTCAGTCCTGTCCTTAGTTTAAGCTTACTGTCAGTCATGTCCTTAATTTAAGTTTACTGTTAGTCCTGCCCTTGATGTATGTTTCCTGACAATCCTGTCCTTAATTTAACTTTACTGACAGTCCTGACCTTAATTTAAGCTTACTGTCAGTCCTGTCCTTAATTTAAGTTTACTGTCTGTCCTGCCCTTAATTGAAGCGTACTGTCTATCCTGCCCTTAATTTAAGAATTCTGACAGTCCTGTCCTTAATTTAAGTTTACTGTCAGTCCTGCCCTTAATTGAAGTTTTCTGACAGTCTTGTCCCTAATTTGAGTTTACTGTCAGTCCTGTCTTTAATTTAAGTTTAATGGTAGTCCTGCCCTTAATTTGTGTTTACTGACAGTCCTGTCCTTAATTTAAGTTTACTGAAAGTCATGACCTTAGTTTAAGTTTCCTGACATTTCTGTTCTTAATTTAAGCTTACTGTCAGTCCTGTCCTTAATTTGAGTTTACTGAAAGTCTTGTCCTTAATTTATGCTTACACTCAGTTCGGTCATTAATTTAAATGTACTGTCAATCTTGCCCTTAATTTAAGCTTACTGACAGTCCTGTTCTTACTTTAAGTTTACTAACAGTGCTGGCATTAATTTAAGTTTACTGTCAGTCCTGTCATTAATTTAAGCTTACTGACAGTCCTGTCCTTAATTTAAGTTTACTGTCAGTTTTGTCCTTATTTTATGTTTACTCTCAGTTCTGTCCTTAATTTAAATTTAATGTCAATCCTACCCTTAATTTAAGTTTACTGACAGTCCTGTTCTTAATATATGTTTACTGACAGTCCTGGCCTTAATTTAAGTTTACTGTCAGTCCTGTCCTTATTTTAAGTTTACTGTCATACCTGTCCATAATTTAAGTTCACTGTCAGTCCTAGCCTTATTTAAGTTTTCTGACAGTCTTGTCCTTAATTTCAGTTTACTGACAGTCCTGGCCATAATATAAGTTTACTATCAGTCCTGTCATTAGTTTAAGTTTACTGAGAGTCCTGTCCTTAATTTAAGTTTACTGTCAGTCCTGGCCTTAATTTGTATTTACTCTCAGTTCTGTCATTAATTTAAGTTTACTCTCTGTCCTGCCCTTAATTTTAGCTTACTGTCTGTCCCCTTAATTTAAGCTTTTTGACAGTCCTGTCCTTAATTTAAGTTTACTGTCAGTCCTGATCTTATTTTAAGTTTACTATCAGTCCTGTCCTTAATTTAAGTTTACTGTCAGTCATTCCCTTAATTTGTGCTTACTGACAGTCCTGTCCTTATTTTAAGTTAACCGACAGTCCTGACCTTAATTTACGTTTACTGATAGTCTTGTCCTTAATTTATATTTACTCTCAGTTCTGTCCTTAATTTAAATTTACTGTCAATCTTGCCCTTAATTTAAGCTTACTGACAGTCCTGTTCTTACTTTAAGTTTACTGACAGTCCTGGTCTTAATTTAAGTTTACTGTCAGTCCTGTCATTAATTTAAGTTTACTGACACTCCTGTCCTTAATTTAAGTTTACTGTCAGCCTTGTCCTTCATTTATGCTTACTCTCAGTTCTGTCCTTAATTTAAATTTACTGTTAATCCTGCCCTTAATTTAAGCTTACTGATGGTCCTGTTCTTAATTTATGTTTACTGACAGTGATGGCCTTAATTTATGTTTACTGTCAGTCTTGTCCTTAATTTATGCTTACTGCCAGTCCTGCCCTTAATTTAACCTTTTTGACAGTCCTGTCCTTAATTTAAGTTTACTGTCAGTCCTGATCTTATTTTAAGTTTACTATCAGTCCTGTCCTTAATTTGAGTTTACTCTCAGTCCTGTCCTTAATTTAAATTTAGTCAGTCCTGTCCTTAATTTAAGTTTACTCTCTGTCCTGTCCTTAATTTAAGTGAACTGTTAGTGCTGTCCTTAATTTAAGGTTACTGTCAGTCATGTCCTTAATTTAAGTTTACTGTCAGTCCTATTATGACAAATTAAAAGCCTGCTTAAAAGAAACGATTTACAAAGTTTTCAATCCTAGAAACGATGGCTCAAAATGTGTTGTATTAGGCTACAATTCGACATATATTTTAAACAATATTCGAAAAGGTAAAACATGCTACTCCGAGGAACAAGTGATCAGTATGCTGGAGTTTCTCATCGATAAGATATTTGTCTCCTTTGGAGGGGCACTGTTTCAGCAGGTCGTTGACATACCAATGGGTAAGAATTGTGCCCCTCTTCTAGCCGAATTATATTTATACTCATATGAGTCGGAGTCTCTTCAAAATCTTGTAAAACATAAGAAGATTCATGAAGCTAGAGCCTTTAATTTCACATAGAGGTATATTGATGACGTTTTATCTATCAATAATCCGAGATTTGCAGAATTTCTTCCATTGATATATCCTCCAGAGCTATAAATTAAAGAGACCACAGATATAGCTTCGTCTACATCATTATTGGACTTATACCTCGAATTTGACGACAGTGGTCAACTCAGTTCTAAAATTTATGATAAACGGGATGACTTCAATTTTAAAATCATAAATTTTTCAAATATGTGCAGCAATATACCAGCTTTTCCTGCATATGGTGTTTACATCTCGCAATTGATTCGTTATACAAGGACCAGTAGCAATTATTCTGATTTCTTGAAACGTCATCTTTATCCTAGAAACAGGCTACTGGATCAGGGCTATTAAAAGATTAGTCTTATTCGATCTCTTAAAAAGTTTATATTACGATACCAAGATCTTGTCGAAATATATTCTGTCTCTGCAGAGACAATAATAAACGATGGATTTTCATAAAGTAAATATGGAAAATGTATAAAGATAAAGATTAAGTAATCGTGGTTTAGATATGATGTCATTCAACATCTCATTTGAAATCAAATTGTGTAAAAAGATGACCGTTTAGTTAAGCCGTTCTGCAAAGACGATAATAAACGATGGATTTTCATAAAGTACTGCGTTGACTACTATTTTACCTAATTTGTCCCAGTATTGTTAAAAAGTCTGTTATAGTGACAACCGGAACCTTTTAACCGTAATTGAAGCGGGACGTTTGGTGCCGTAAAATATGATTCAACACACCATTTCTTTGGAAATGCCTGTACCAAGTCAGGGTCATTGCGGTTTTCCCAGTTTTCCGGTTGTTGACTGATTTT
The DNA here is from genome assembly GCA_963680875.1 of Bathymodiolus brooksi. Lineage (NCBI taxonomy): Eukaryota > Metazoa > Mollusca > Bivalvia > Mytilida > Modiolidae > Bathymodiolus > Bathymodiolus brooksi. The sequence goes on along the minus strand of OY804581.1, from coordinate 42,088,233 downwards.
GTGTTTGTTGACTTATGAGTTTTGCCTTTCCCTTTGGAAGATTGCTCGATGTTCGGTAATTCTGTTATTACCCTTATCCTTAATTTAAGTTTACTGTCAGTCCTGTCCTTAATTTAAGTTTACTGTCAGTCCTGTCCTTAATTTAAGTTTACTGTCAGTCCCATCCTTAATTTATGTTTATGTTCAGTCCTGTCCTTAATTTAAGTTTACTGTCAGTCCTGTCCTTAATTTATGTTTACTGTCAGTCATGTCCTTAATTTGAGTTTACTGTCAGTCCTGTCCTTAATTTATGTTTATTGTAAGTCCTGTCCTTAATTTAAGTTTACTGTCAGTCTTGTCCTTAATTTATGTTTACTGTCAGTCCTGTCCTTAATTTAAGTTTACTGTCAGTCCTGTCCTTGATTTATGTTTACTGTCAGTCCTGTCCTTAATTTATGTTTACTGTCAGTCCTGTCCTTAATTTAAGTTTACTGTCAGTCCTGTCCTTAATTTAAGTTTACTGTCAGTCATGTCTTTAATTTATGCTTACTGTCAGTCCTGTCCTTAATTTAAGTTTACTGTCAGTCCTGTCCTTAATTTAAGTTTACTGTCGTCAGTCCTGTCCTTAATTTAAGTTTACTGTCAGTCCTGTCCTTAATTTAAGTTTACTGTCAGTCATGTCCTTAATTTATGTTTACTGTCAGTCCTGTCCTTAATTTAAGTTTACTGTCAGTCCTGTCCTTAATTTAAGCTTTCTGACAGGCCTGTCCTTAATTTAAGTTTACTGTCAGTCCTGTCCTTAATTTATGTTTACTGTCAGTCCTGTCCTTAATTTAAGTTTACTGTCGTCAGTCCTGTCCTTAATTTAAGTTTACTGTTGCTACTTAAAGTAGAAATTTCCTAAAAATGTATAAGAAAATTGCATATTATAATATATCAAGATAAACTTTGCTATATATAGAATAACACCAGTTATGAAGGTCAAGACAGAAATTATTGCTAGTTTATCAGCAAATCCAATAGCATAAGCTGTGATGCAAGTGATAATGTATGTCAAGGTCTTCAAAACTGACGTTATTGTTTTTTTATCTCTGACACTATACAGTAAAGGGTGTAAAGTACGGTAGACCATGTGTTTGAGCCTCGATCGGGTCAAACCAAAGACTATGAAATTGGTAATTGTTGCTTCTCCACTAAGCACGCAGCATTAAGGAGAAACAACAAAGTTGGCTTGGAATCAGGATAATGTATCAGAGTGGAACGACATGTCTTTCCGCGGACTGTTGCTTTAATGAGTTAAAAAAGTGTGTTGGTCTAACACAAAATGGACCTCATCATCATCTCATTGAAAATTTACGTGTTCTCGCCATGATATAGCAGACAAATTGCTGAGTTGACGTCAAACAACAATCACTCACTCACACACTCTTTGTCTAAACCAAACCTCCTTGGGACCAACTGATGTGTTTTTAATAGACAGGTGTTTGGTTTATACAGGTTAAGTTAAAGATTTCCTAACTTGGAACATGATGTAAAGCTCAGTTTATAAAGGATTCCAGTTTATTCAGGGTTTGGTTTAGACAGGTTACACTGTATTGTATTTGATGTCACACTGAATGATAATCTTCAGTATCAGAGTCAGTTAGCTGATGCTGACAATATCACTTAGTGAGATGAAAGGAAAAAAGTCAGTTTGTTGATACTGACAATATCACTTAGTGAGATCAAAGGAAAAAAGTCAGTTTGTTGATACTGACAATATCACTTAGTGAGATTAAAGGAAAAATAGTCAGTTTGTTGATACTGACAATATCACTTAGTGAGATCAATGGAAAAAAAGTCAGTTTGTTGATACTGACAATATCACTTAGTGAGATCAAAGGAAAAAAGTATGTTTGTTGATATTGACAATATCACTTAGTGAGATCAAAGGGAAAAAGTCAGTTTGTTGATACTGACAATATCACTTGGTGAGATCAAAGGAAAAATAGTCAGTTTGTTGATACTGACAATATGTTCTGATTACTGATAACTTCAATTACTAGTTTGTTAATGATGCTAAATGCATTTCATGCATTTCCGTTCAATGTCAAAATAGCATCACATGAAAATGTTTATGTTTACTAGTTTACTTGGTGACTGCTATCAATATTATTACAATGAAATGAAAGACAACAATACCACACTGTCGAAACAATTCTAAAAATACCACACTGTCGAAACAATTCTAAAAATACCACACTGTTGAAACAGATCCAAAATTCAATCGAAAAATCGTAGAAAAAGGAAAATCGAAACCCCTAACATACATATGCACGACGACTCACTTTCCTGGCTTAGTACAAGCACTTCAATAAAAAGTGACAGGGCTAAACTAGTTTTATGAGTCCAAACTAGGGATGTAACGATACACTTTGTCCACAAACGATACGTATTGCGATATTTGATATGTATTACGATACGTATCACGATACATTTTATAGGAAACTGTAACTATTCCTTGAAGTCCGTGTTGGTCGACATGGGCGCTGCCATGTTTTTTTTAGCTCACCTGGCCATAGGCCATGTGAGCCTTTGTCATGGGTAAGCGTCCGTCGTCCGTCAGTCCGTTAGCTTTTCACATTTAACTCTTCTTCTCTGAAACGGCAGAACAGATTTCAACCAATCTTGCCATAAATGTTCATTGGATGGTCCTCTACCAGATTGGTGTTTTAGGTGTAGATCGGAAATTCAACATGGCTGCCAGGGCCAATAATGTGTTCTGATTGGTTGAAACCTTGCAAATCTTCTTGTCAGAAACCACCAAACCAATTGAATTGTGACTTTGCAGGAATGATCATTGGGTGGTCCTCTACTAAACCTGTGAATCGTTTGCTGATCGGAAATTCAAGATGGCCACCATGACTTGACTTAGTTTGACATTGGACCCTATGGGAATTTCACATTTTCATTTTTTTTTCTGAAACCACAAAACAGATTTGAACCAAACTTGGCAGAAATGTTCATTGGATGGTCATATACAAGATTTTTGTTTTTGGCGCTGATCGGAAATCCAACATGGCTGTCAGGGCCCATAATGTGTTCTGATTGGTCGAAATTTAAAAAATCTTCTTGTTAGAAACCACCAAGCCAATTGAATTGTGACTTTGCAGGAATGATCATTGGGTGGTTCTGTACTAAACCTGTGAATCGTTTGCTGATCGGAAATTCAAGATGGCCACCATGACTCGACTTAATTTTAACATAGGATCCTATGGGAAAAATGTTTTTTAAAAAAAATTTCCTCTGAAACCAGTAAGCCAATTTAAAGCAAACATGGCATGAATGGTCCTTAAATAGTCAACTTTTGAACGAACATGGCATGGATGGTCCTTAAGTGGTCAATTTTCAAAATTGTGTCCGGTGACCCTGACCTCCATCCAAGATGGCTGCCTTCAGCGGATATACTGTAGTTTTAACATAGGACCCTATGGGAAAAATTGTTTTAAAATCTTCTCCTCTGAAACCAGTAAGCCAATATAGCCAACATGTCATCGATGGTCCTTACTTGGTCAACTTCCAGAATTGTGTTCAGTGATCCCGATCTCGGTTCAAAATGGCCGCCGTCAGCGGACATAGTTTTAACATAGGACCCTATGGGAAAATTGTTTAAAAGTCTCCTCTTCTGAAACCAGTCAGCCAATTTAAAGCAAACATGGCATGGATGGTCCTTGGGTAGTATACTTTCAAAATTGTGTCCGGTGACCACGACCTCCATCCAAGATGGCTGCCATGAGCAAACATAGTTTTAACATAGAACCCTATGGCAGTATGGGATTTGAATAGTAACTTAGATGTATTCGGCATGCAGACATTCTTAAGAGGACTTATTTATGTCAGGTGAGCAATACAGGCTCACCTGAGCCTCTAGTTTTAATATGAAGTCGCTTACGTACTAGCGGAAATTATAAATATTTGATATTTGATTAATTAATTTTAAAAGCATAAATTAATCGATTCATTTTTCTCAAAATATTAATTAAATGATCACCAAAAGAAGAAAACGGAAGTTCAACACTACTTATTTTTCAAAAAATGAGCATCATATCGTTTGTATCGTAAGCGGCCTCCATGTATCGTGAACCGAACCGTCCCCAAAATAGTCGCGATTTCGGTACATACGGTGAATCGTTTCCCCCTTAGTCCAAACCATCACTTATAACCAGGCAAACAGTGTTATTATAAAGAATGCTGTAATCTTGAACATTATGCATAATATATTTAATCTCTGTGACACAGAAGTTGGCATAGGTATGTTATTTTAATTCTATATAAGAAATAAGATGGCTGCAGCCATCAATTAAATATTACATAGTACACATTTATTTTCTTTTGCATATCTGATATAGATTCATTTCCTCGAAGATTGGCACCATTAGATGAAGATATAGACACTGATACAGATGATGAAAGTGGTAGGAATTTATCTCTATATTGATATAATTTTAACACCAATAGCTGCTACTATGGACGGGCAGAATTTATCTCTATATTGATATAATTTTAACACCAATAGCTGCTACTATGGATGGGCAGAATTTATCTCTATATTGATATAATTTTAATACCAATAGCTGCTACTATGGACGGGCAGAATTTATCTCTATTGATATAATTTTAACACCAATAGCTGCTACTATGGATGTGCAGAATGTCAGTCCTATCCTTAATTTAAGTTTACTGTCAGTCCTGTCCTTTATTTAAGCTTTCGGTCAGTCCTGTCCTTAATTTAAGTTTACTGTCAGACCTGCCCTTGATTTAAGTTTACTGACAGTCCTGTTCTTAATTTAAATTTACTGACTAGGTTTACTGTCAGTCCTGCCCTTAATTTAAGTTTGCTGTCAGTCCTGGTCCTTAATATAAGTTTACTGTCAGTCCTGCCCTTGATTTAAGTTTACTGACAGTCCTGTCGTTAATTTAACTTTACTGACAGTCCTGCCCTTAATTTAAGTTTGCTATCAGTCCTGTCCTTAATTTAAGTTTACTGTCAGTTCTGTCTTTAGTTTAGATTTACTGTCAGTCCTGCCCTTAATTTAAGTTTACTGAGTCTTGACCTTAATTTAAGCTTACTGTCTGTCCTGATCTTAATTTAAGTTTACTATCAGTCCTGGCCCTTAATTTATGTTTACGGTCAGTCCTGTACTTAATTGAAGTTTATTGTCAGTCCTGTACTTAATTTAGATTTACTGTCAATCCTGCCCTTAATTTAAGTTTACTGTCAGTCCTGTCCTTAATTTATGTTTACGGTCAGTCCTATCCTTAATTTAAGTTTACTGTCAGTCCTGTCTTTATTTTAAGCTTACTGACTGTCCTGCCCTTAATTTAAGTTTACTGTCAGTCCTGTCCTTAGTTTAAGCTTACTGTCAGTCATGTCCTTAATTTAAGTTTACTGTTAGTCCTGCCCTTGATGTACATTTCCTGACAATCCTGTCCTTAATTTAACTTTACTGACAGTCCTGACCTTAATTTAAGCTTACTGTCAGTCCTGTCCTTAATTTAAGTTTACTGTCTGTCCTGCCCTTAATTGAAGCATACTGTCTATCCTGCCCTTAATTTAAGAATTCTGACAGTCCTGTCCTTAATTTAAGCTTACTGTCAGTCCTGCCCTTAATTGAAGTTTTCTGACAGTCTTGTCCCTAATTTGAGTTTACTGTCAGTCCTGTCTTTAATTTAAGCTTAATGTTAGTCCTGCCCTTAATTTGTGTTTACTGACAGTTCTGTACTTAATTTATGTTTACTGTCAGTCCTGTCCTTAATTTACGTTTACTGTCAGTCCTGTCCTTAATTTAAGTTTACTGTCAGTCCTGTACTTAATTTAAGTTTACTATCAGTCCTGTCTTTAATTTATGCTTACTGTCAGTCCTGTCCTTAATTTAAGTTTACTGTCAGTCCTGTCCTTAATTTAAGTTTACTGTCAGTCCTGTCCTTAATTTAAGTTTACTGCCATCAGTCCTGTCCTTAATTTAAGTTTACTGTTGCTACTTAAAGTAGAAATTTCCTAAAAGTGTATAAGAAAATTGCATATTATAATATATCAAGATAAACTTTGCTATATATAGAATAACACCAGTTATGAAGGTCAAGACAGAAATTATTGTTAGTTTATCAGCAAATCCAATAGCATAAGCTGTGATGCAAGTGATAATTTATGTTGAAGTTTTCAAAACTGACGTTATTATTTTTTTTCTGTGATACCATACAGTAAACCTCATACATTTGTTGTAGCTTTTACTGTTTTTTTCTCTCAAAATGTAGACTTGATTGAACATAAACTTTATGAATGACCAGGTGAGCTATATAGGCTCAAGCATGTCTCTAGTTTTCTTTGTTTTTTACAGGACCGAGGAAATACCTTGAAGGTGAATATGGTTTTTTTATTTGAAAAAGAATATTTATACATTTATATATCAAAATGAAGCTGCTGGACTAACTTAAACCAAATTTGGTGGGATGATCATTGAATTGTTCCCTTCAAAAAATGCACTGCTCTGTATCCAAGATCTCTGCAGATTCTTAAACAAATTTTGTTTTATTTTCTGAAAGTCAAACAACAGCTTGATTGTAATGATTTAAGATATATTCCAAATTTTATGTGTAATTGGCTATTTTTCTTGTGAATTATGAACCATGTAAAATAAAGTGATTTTAGTAACACAAATTATATTTATATGATCATCTTTTCCTTGAATTAGACTGGAATGGTTCATTAGAAATCTTAACCGAAATGGTATCTGACTCTGACAGTCCTCTCCTTAATTTAAGTTTACTGTCAGTCCTGTCCTTAATTTAAGTTTACTGACAGTACTGCCCTCAATCTAAGTTTACTGACAGTCCTGCCCTTAATTTATGTTTACTGTCTGTCCTTTCCTTATTTTAAGTTTACTGTCATACCTGTCCTTATTTTAAGCTTACTGTCAGTCTTGGCCTTATTTAAGTTTTCTGACAGTCCTGTCCTTATTTTATGTTTACTGTCAGACCTGCCCTTAATTTAAGTTTTCTGACAGGACTGTCCTTACTTTAAGTTTACTGTCAGTTCTGATCTTAATTTAAGTTTACTATGAGTCCTGTCCTAATTTAAGTTTGCTGTTAGTCCTGCCCTTAATTTAAGTTTACTGACAGTCCTGTACTTAATTTAGTTTTACTGTCAGTCCTGTCATCAATTTATGTTTACTGTCAGTCTTTTCCTTAATTTATGTTTACTGTCAGTTCTGTCCTTAATTTAAATTTACTCTCAGTCCTCCCCTTAATTTAAGTTTACTGTCAGTCCTGGCCTTAATTTAAGCTTACTGTCAGTTCTGATCTTAATTTAAGTTTACTATCAGTCCTGTCCATAATTTAAGTTTACTGTAAGTCCTTCCCTTAATTTGTGTTTACTGACAGTCCTGTCCTTAATTTATGTTTACTGACAGCCCTGTCCTTAATTTAAGTTTACTGACAGTCCTGTCCTTAATTTAAGTTTACTGTCAGTTCTCTCCTTGATTTATGTTTACTGTCAATCCTGTACTAAATCTAAGTTTACTGACAGTTCTGCCCTTAATTTATGTTTATTGTCTGTCCTATCCTTATTTTAAGTTTACTGTCATACCTGTCCTTATTTTAAGCTTACTGTCAGTCTTGGCCTTATTTAAGTTTTCTGACAGTCCTGTCCTTATTTCACGTTTACTGTTAGACCTGCCCTTAATTTAAGTTTACTGTCAGTCCTGGCCTTATTTAAGTTTTCTGACAGGACTGTCCTTCATTTAAGCTTACTGTCAGTTCTGATCTTAATTTAAGTTTACTATGAGTCCTGTCCTAATTTATGTTTGCTGTTAGTCCTGCCCTTAATTTAAGTTTACTGACAGTCCTGTACTCAATTTAGGTTTACTGTCTGTCCTGTCCTCAATTTAAGTTTACTGTCAGTCTTTTCCTTAATTTATATTTACTCTCAGTTCTGTCCTTAATTTAAATTTATTCTCAGTCCTCCCCTTAATTTAAGCTTACCTACAGTCCTGACCTTAATTTAAGTTTACTGTCAGTCCTGGCCTTAATTTAAGTTTACTGACAGTTCTGATCTTAATTTAAGTTTACTATCAGTCCTGTCCATAATTTAAGTTTACTGTCAGTCCTTCCCTTAATTTGTGTTTACTGACAGTCCTGTCCTTAATTTAAGTTTACTGTCAGTCCTGACCTTAATTTAAGTTTACTGTCAGTCCTGTCCTTAATTATGTCTCCCCTTCGAACTTAAATTAAGCCCAGGACTTGTTTGTCTTTCCAGATCGGTCAATTATATTTGGTATGTGGGTGCATGACCATAAGGTGGTGTTTCGCATACCATAATGACCTTCGTGGGATCTTTACCTTTGACCTCAAGGTCAAATAATTAAGTCTAGTTTGGGAGACTTATTGTTTTTTCTTCTTCTTCTTCTTCTTCTTTATTCTCCTTTCTTTCTTTGGCACATGAACTTGTCCACGGAAGATCTCAGGAACTACAGGACAGAATTTCATGAAACTTGGTGGAGTTATAGATATATGTTTCTAGTTAGTCCTAATGTTTTCAGCTTTGTGGTAAAGGCGGTCAAAGTCATATTTTGAGGGGTTCAAGTGGAGTGGGGGTTACTATAGAATCCTATGGGAAAGTTGAAATTTCGTACATTAATGTTGATAACTTCTAAATGGATAATGATAGAGACATAAAATTTGACATAGTGATAGGTCACCATTAGAGGAGCAATTCGGCGTTTTCAAAATTTTCGAGATGTCTGCCATTTTCAAAATGGCTGCCAAAGCACGGCATAAAATTTGGGCGGTAAAAATTCAACATTTTCCAATATCATCAAAATTTGATATGTGGGTAGATAATGATGTCCCGAATTGATTCCCGACATTGAAAAATTTCTACCGGTCGCCATGTTCAAAATGGCCACCACAATACCGCACAAATTCAACATTGTCCAATTTCAATGACATTTCATATGTGGGTAGATTATGATGTCCCGAATTGATTCCTGACATCGAAAAATTTCTACCGGTCGCCATTTTCAAAATGGCCACCACAATACTGCACAAATTCAACATTGTTCGATTTCAATGTCCTGAATTGATTCCCGACATCGAACAATTTCTCCCAGTCTCCATTTTCAAAATGGCCGTCACAATACCGGAAAAATTCAACATTGTTCGAGTTCAAAGGTAGCTTTTAATTTATTTTTAAAACCTGTTGTCCGTGGCCGGTTTGGGAGACTTCATAATCGTTAGATTATAATCATATCTTGTTGTTTTTTAAATAGTATTTTCTTGTCCGGGCCATAGCATTTTTTTCTTTCGAGATAGGTCAATGATATTTGGCATGTGGGTGCATGACCATAAAGTGGTGTGTTGCCTACCGTAATGACCTTTGTGGCACCTTGACCTTTAACCTCAAGGTCAAATAAATGTTTTTTAAATAGTATTTATTTGGTATGTGGGTGCATGACCATAAGGCGGTGTGTCGCATACCGTAATGACCTTCGTGGGACCTTGACCTTTGACCTTAAGGTAAAATAATTGTTTTTTAAATAGTATTTTCTTGTCTGGGCCATAACATTTTTGTCTTTCGAGATAGGTCAATGATATTTGGTATATGGGTGCATGACCATAAGGCGGTGTGTCACGTACCATTATGACCTTCGTGGGACCTTCACCTTTGACCACTAAGCCAATTGAATTGTGACTTTGCAGGAATGATCATTGGGTGGTTCTGTACTAAACCTGTGAATCGTTTGCTGATCGGAAATTCAAGATGGCTGCCATGACTCGACTTAATTTTAACATAGGATCCTATGGGAAAAATGTTTTTTAAAAAAAAATTCCTCTGAAACCAGTAAGCCAATTTAAAGCAAACATGGCATGAATGGTCCTTAAATAGTCAACTTTTGGAATTATATACAGTGACCCAGACCTCCATCCAAGATGGCCACCATCAGCGGACATAGTTTTAACATAGGACCCTATGGGAAATATGTTTAAAAATTTTCTCCTCTGAAACCAGTAAGTCAATTTAAAGCAAACATGGCATGGATGGTCCTTGGGTAGTATACTTTCAAAATTGTGTCCGGTGACCACGACCTCCATCCAAGATGGCTGCCATGAGCAAACATAGTTTTAACATAGAACCCTATGGCAGTATGGGATTTGAATAGTAACTTAGATGTATTCGGCATGCAGACATTCTTAAGAGGACTTATTTATGTCAGGTGAGCAATACAGGCTCACCTGAGCCTCTAGTTTTAATATGAAGTCGCTTACGTACTAGCGGAAATTATAAATATTTGATATTTGATTAATTAATTTTAAAAGCATAAATTAATCGATTCATTTTTCTCTAAATATTAATTAAATGATCACCAAAAGAAGAAAACGGAAGTTCAACACTACTTATTTTTCAAAAAATGAGCATCATATCGTTTGTATCGTAAGTGGCCTCCATGTATCGTGAACCGAACCGTCCCCAAAATAGTCGCGATTTCGGTACATACGGTGAATCGTTTCCCCCTTAGTCCAAACCATCACTTATAACCAGGCAAACAGTGTTATTATAAAGAACGCTATAATCTTGAACATTATGCATAATATATTTAATCTCTGTGACACAGAAGTTGGCATAGGTATGTTATTTTAATTCTATATAAGAAATAAGATGGCTGCAACCATCAATTAAATATTACATAGTACACATTTATTTTCTTTTGCATATCTGATATAGATTCATTTCCTCGAAGATTGGCACCATTAGATGAAGATATAGACACTGATACAGATGATGAAAGTGGTAGGAATTTATCTCTATATTGATATAATTTTAACACCAATAGCTGCTACTATGGACGGGCAGAATTTATCTCTATATTGATATAATTTTAACACCAATAGCTGCTACTATGGACGGGCAGAATTTATCTCTATATTGATATAATTTTAATACCAATAGCTGCTACTATGGACGGGCAAAATTTATCTCTATAGTGACATAATTTTAACACCAATAGCTGCTACTATGGACGGGCAGAATTTATCTCTATATTGATATAATTTTAACACCAATAGCTACTACTATGTACGGGCAGAATTTATCTCTATTGATATAATTTTAACACCAATAGCTGCTACTATGGATGTGCAGAATGTCAGTCCTGTCCTTAATTTAAGTTTACTGTCAGTCCTGTCCTTTATTTAAGCTTTCGGTCAGTCCTGTCCTTAATTTAAGTTTACTGTCAGACCCGCCCTTGATTTAAGTTTACTGACAGTCCTGTTCTTAATTTAAATTTACTGACTAGGTTTACTGTCAGTCCTGCCCTTAATTTAAGTTTACTGTCAGTCCTCTCCTTAATATAAGTTTACTGTCAGTCCTCTCCTTAATATAAGTTTACTGTCAGTCCTGCCCTTGATTTAAGTTTACTGACAGTCCTGTCGTTAATTTAACTTTACTGACAGTCCTGCCCTTAATTTAAGTTCGCTATCAGTCCTGTCCTTAATTTAAGTTTACTGTCAGTTCTGTCTTTAGTTTAGATTTACTGTCAGTCCTGCCCTTAATTTAAGTTTACTGAGTCTTGACCTTAATTTAAGCTTACTGTCTGTCCTGATCTTAATTTAAGTTTACTATCAGTCCTGGCCCTTAATTTATGTTTACGGTCAGTCCTGTACTTAATTGAAGTTTATTGTCAGTCCTGTACTTAATTTAGATTTACTGTCAATCCTGCCCTTAATTTAAGTTTACTGTCAGTCCTGTCCTTAATTTATGTTTACGGTCAGTCCTATCCTTAATTTAAGTTTACTGTCAGTCCTGTCTTTATTTTAAGCTTACTGACTGTCCTGCCCTTAATTTAAGTTTACTGTCAGTCCTGTCCTTAGTTTAAGCTTACTGTCAGTCATGTCCTTAATTTAAGTTTACTGTTAGTCCTGCCCTTGATGTACATTTCCTGACAATCCTGTCCTTAATTTAACTTTACTGACAGTCCTGACCTTAATTTAAGCTTACTGTCAGTCCTGTCCTTAATTTAAGTTTACTGTCTGTCCTGCCCTTAATTGAAGCATACTGTCTATCCTGCCCTTAATTTAAGAATTCTGACAGTCCTGTCCTTAATTTAAGCTTACTGTCAGTCCTGCCCTTAATTGAAGTTTTCTGACAGTCTTGTCCCTAATTTGAGTTTACTGTCAGTCCTGTCTTTAATTTAAACTTAATGTTAGTCCTGCCCTTAATTTGTGTTTACTGACAGTCCTGTCCTTAATTTATGTTTACTGTCAGTCCTGTCCTTAATTTACGTTTACTGTCAGTCCTGTCCTTAATTTAAGTTTACTGTCAGTCCTGTACTTAATTTAAGTTTACTATCAGTCCTGTCTTTAATTTATGCTTACTGTCAGTCCTGTCCTTAATTTAAGTTTACTGTCAGTCCTGTCCTTGATTTAAGTTTACTGTCAGTCCTGTCCTTAATTTAAGTTTACTGTCATCAGTCCTGTCCTTAATTTAAGTTTACTGTTGCTACTTAAAGTAGAAATTTCCTAAAAGTGTATAAGAAAATTGCATATTATAATATATCAAGATAAACTTTGCTATATATAGAATAACACCAGTTATGAAGGTCAAGACAGAAATTATTGCTAGTTTATCAGCAAATCCAATAGCATAAGCTGTGATGCAAGTGATAATGTATGTCAAGGTCTTCAAAACTGACGTTATTGTTTTTTTATCTCTGACACTATACAGTAAAACCTGTCTAAACCTAACTGCATCACAGGTGTAAAGTACGGTAGATCATGTGTTTGAGCCTCGATCGGGTCAAACCAAAGACTATGAAATTGGTAATTGTTGCTTCTCCGCTAAGCACGCAGCATTAAGGAGAAACAACAAAGTTGGCTTGGAATCAGTATAATGTGTCAGAGTGGAACGACATGTCTTTCCGCGGACTGTTGCTTTAATGAGTTAAAAAAAGTGTGTTGGTCTAACACAAAATGGACCTCATCATCATCTCATTGAAAATTTACGTGTTCTCGCCATGATATAGCAGACAAATTGCTGAGTTGATGTCAAACAACAATCACTCACTCACACACTCTTTGTCTAAACCAAACCTCCTTGGGACCAACTGATGTGTTTTTAATAGACAGGTGTTTGGTTTATACAGGTTAAGTTAAAGATTTCCTAACTTGGAACATGATGTAAAGCTCAGTTTATAAAGGATTCCAGTTTATTCAGGGTTTGGTTTAGACAGGTTACACTGTATTGTATTTGATGTCACACTGAATGATAATCTTCAGTATCAGAGTCAGTTAGCTGATGCTGACAATATCACTTAGTGAGATCAAAGGAAAAAAGTCAGTTTGTTGATACTGACAATATCACTTAGTGAGATCAAAGGAAAAAAGTCAGTTTGTTGATACTGACAATATCACTTAGTGAGATTAAAGGAAAAATAGTCAGTTTGTTGATACTGACAATATCACTTAGTGAGATCAAAGGAAAAAAAGTCAGTTTGTTGATACTGACAATATCACTTAGTGAGATCAAAGGAAAAAAGTCAGTTTGTTGATACTGACAATATCACTTAGTGAGATTAAAGGAAAAATAGTCAGTTTGTTGATACTGACAATATCACTTAGTGAGATCAAAGGAAAAAAGTATGTTTGTTGATATTGACAATATCACTTAGTGAGATCAAAGGAAAAAAAGTCAGTTTGTTGATACTGACAATATCACTTAGTGAGATCAAAGGAAAAAAGTATGTTTGTTGATATTGACAATATCACTTAGTGAGATCAAAGGGAAAAAGTCAGTTTGTTGATACTGACAATATCACTTAGTGAGATCAAAGGAAAAATAGTCAGTTTGTTGATACTGACAATATGTTCTGATTACTGATAACTTCAATTACTAGTTTGTTAATGAGGCTAAATGCATTTGCATTATTTAAATTTTCATGCATTTCCGTTCAATGTCAAAATAGCATCACATGAAAATGTTTATGTTTACTAGTTTACTTGATGACTGCTATCAATATTATTACAATGAAATGAAAGACAACAATACCACACTGTCGAAACAATTCTAAAAATACCACACTGTCGAAACAATTCTAAAAATACCACACTGTCGAAACAGATCCAAAATCCAATCGAAAAATCGTAGAAAAAGGAAAATCGAAACCCCTAACATACATATGCACGACGACTCACTTTCCTGGCTTAGTAAAAAGTGACAGGACTAAACTAGTTTTATGGGTCCAAACTAGGGATGTAACGATACACTTTGTCCACAAACGATACGTATTGCGATATTTGATATGTATTACGATACGTATCACGATACATTTTATAGGAAACTGTAGCTATTCCTTGAAGTCCGTGTTGGTCGACATGGGCGCTGCCATGTGTTTTTAGCTCACCTGGCCATAGGCCATGTGAGCCTTTGTCATGGGTAAGCATCCGTCGTCCGTCCGTCCGTTAGCTTTTCACATTTAACTCTTCTTCTCTGAAACGGCTGAACAGATTTCAACCAATCTTGCCATAAATGTTCATTGGATGGTCCTCTACCAGATTGGTGTTTTAGGTGTAGATCGGAAATTCAACATGGCTGCCAGGGCCAATAATGTGCTCTGATTGGTTGAAACCTTGCAAATCTTCTTGTCAGAAACCACCAAACCAATTGAATTGTGACTTTGCAGGAATGATCATTGGGTGGTCCTGTACTAAACCTGTGAATCGCTTGCTGATCGGAAATTCAAGATGGCCGCCATGACTCGACTTAGTTTGACATTGGACCCTATGGGAATTTCACATTTTCATTTTTTTTTCTGAAACCACAAAACAGATTTGAACCAAACTTGGCAGAAATGTTCATTGGATGGTCATATACAAGATTTTTGTTTTTGGCGCTGATCGGAAATCCAACATGGCTGTCAGGGCCCATAATGTGTTCTGATTGGTCGAAATTTAAAAAATCTTCTTGTTAGAAACCACTAAGCCAATTGAATTGTGACTTTGCAGGAATGATCATTGGGTGGTTCTGTACTAAACCTGTGAATCGTTTGCTGATCGGAAATTCAAGATGGCCACCATGACTCGACTTAATTTTAACATAGGATCCTATGGGAAAAATGTTTTTTAAAAAAAATTTCCTCTGAAACCAGTCAGCCACATGGCATGAATGGTCCTTAAATAGTCAACTTTTGGAATTATATACAGTGACCCAGACCTCCATCCAAGATGGCCACCATCAGCAGACATAGTTTTAACATAGGACCCTATGGGAAATATGTTTAAAAATTTTCTCCTCTGAAACCAGTAAGCCAATTTAAAACAAACATGGCATGGATGGTCCTTAAGTGGTCAATTTTCAAAATTGTGTCCGGTGACCCTGACCTCCATCCAAGATGGCTGCCTTCAGCGGATATACTGTAGTTTTAACATAGGACCCTATGGGAAAAATTGTTTTAAAATCTTCTCCTCTGAAACCAGTAAGCCAATATAGCCAACATGTCATCGATGGTCCTTAGGTGGTCAACTTCCAAAATTGTGTTCAGTGATCCCGATCTCGGTTCAAAATGGCCACCGTCAGCGGACATAGTTTTAACATAGGACCCTATGGGAAAATTGTTTAAAAGTCTTCTCTTCTGAAACCAGTCAGCCAATTTAAAGCAAACATGGCATGGATGGTCCTTGGGTAGTATACTTTCAAAATTGTGTCCGGTGACCACGACCTCCATCCAAGATGGCTGCCATGAGCAAACATAGTTTTAACATAGAACCCTATGGCAGTATGGGATTTGAATAGTAACTTAGATGTATTCGGCATGCAGACATTCTTAAGAGGACTTATTTATGTCAGGTGAGCAATACAGGCTCACCTGAGCCTCTAGTTTTAATATGAAGTCGCTTACGTACTAGCGGAAATTATAAATATTTGATATTTGATTAATTAATTTTAAAAGCGTAAATTTTTTCTCAAAATATTAATTAAATGATCACCAAAAGAAGAAAACGGAAGTTCAACACTACTTATTTTTCAAAAAATGAGCATCATATCGTTTGTATCGTAAGCGGCCTCCATGTATCGTGAACCGAACCGTCCCCAAAATAGTCGCGATTTCGGTACATACGGTGAATCGTTTCCCCCTTAGTCCAAACCATCACTTATAACCAGGCAAACAGTGTTATTATAAAGAACGCTATAATCTTGAACATTATGCATAATATATTTAATCTCTGTGACACAGAAGTTGGCATAGGTATGTTATTTTAATTCTATATAAGAAATAAGATGGCTGCAACCATCAATTAAATATTACATAGTACACATTTATTTTCTTTTGCATATCTGATATAGATTCATTTCCTCGAAGATTGGCACCATTGGATGAAGATATAGACACTGATACAGATGATGAAAGTGGTAGGAATTTATCTCTATATTGATATAATTTTAACACCAATAGCTGCTACTATGGACGGGCAGAATTTATCTCTATATTGATATAGTTTTAACACCAATAGCTGCTACTATGGACGGGCAGAATTTATCTCTATATTGATATAATTTTAATACCAATAGCTGCTACTATGGACGGGCAAAATTTATCTCTATAGTGACATAATTTTAACACCAATAGCTGCTACTATGGACGGGCAGAATTTATCTCTATATTGATATAATTTTAACACCAATAGCTACTACTATGTACGGGCAGAATTTATCTCTATTGATATAATTTTAACACCAATAGCTGCTACTATGGATGTGCAGAATGTCAGTCCTGTCCTTAATTTAAGTTTACTGTCAGTCCTGTCCTTTATTTAAGCTTTCGGTCAGTCCTGTCCTTAATTTAAGTTTACTGTCAGACCTGCCCTTGATTTAAGTTTACTGACAGTCCTGTTCTTAATTTAAATTTACTGACTAGGTTTACTGTCAGTCCTGCCCTTAATTTAAGTTTACTGTCAGTCCTCTCCTTAATATAAGTTTACTGTCAGTCCTGCCCTTGATTTAAGTTTACTGACAGTCCTGTCGTTAATTTAACTTTACTGACAGTCCTGCCCTTAATTTAAGTTCGCTATCAGTCCTGTCCTTAATTTAAGTTTACTGTCAGTTCTGTCTTTAGTTTAGATTTACTGTCAGTCCTGCCCTTAATTTAAGTTTACTGAGTCTTGACCTTAATTTAAGCTTACTGTCTGTCCTGATCTTAATTTAAGTTTACTATCAGTCCTGGCCCTTAATTTATGTTTACGGTCAGTCCTGTACTTAATTGAAGTTTATTGTCAGTCCTGTACTTAATTTAGATTTACTGTCAATCCTGCCCTTAATTTAAGTTTACTGTCAGTCCTGTCCTTAATTTATGTTTACGGTCAGTCCTATCCTTAATTTAAGTTTACTGTCAGTCCTGTCTTTATTTTAAGCTTACTGACTGTCCTGCCCTTAATTTAAGTTTACTGTCAGTCCTGTCCTTAGTTTAAGCTTACTGTCAGTCATGTCCTTAATTTAAGTTTACTGTTAGTCCTGCCCTTGATGTACATTTCCTGACAATCCTGTCCTTAATTTAACTTTACTGACAGTCCTGACCTTAATTTAAGCTTACTGTCAGTCCTGTCCTTAATTTAAGTTTACTGTCTGTCCTGCCCTTAATTGAAGCATACTGTCTATCCTGCCCTTAATTTAAGAATTCTGACAGTCCTGTCCTTAATTTAAGCTTACTGTCAGTCCTGCCCTTAATTGAAGTTTTCTGACAGTCTTGTCCCTAATTTGAGTTTACTGTCAGTCCTGTCTTTAATTTAAACTTAATGTTAGTCCTGCCCTTAATTTGTGTTTACTGACAGTCCTGTCCTTAATTTATGTTTACTGTCAGTCCTGTCCTTAATTTACGTTTACTGTCAGTCCTGTCCTTAATTTAAGTTTACTGTCAGTCCTGTACTTAATTTAAGTTTACTATCAGTCCTGTCTTTAATTTATGCTTACTGTCAGTCCTGTCCTTAATTTAAGTTTACTGTCAGTCCTGTCCTTGATTTAAGTTTACTGTCAGTCCTGTCCTTAATTTAAGTTTACTGTCATCAGTCCTGTCCTTAAATTAAGTTTACTGTTGCTACTTAAAGTAGAAATTTCCTAAAAGTGTATAAGAAAATTGCATATTATAATATATCAAGATAAACTTTGCTATATATAGAATAACACCAGTTATGAAGGTCAAGACAGAAATTATTGCTAGTTTATCAGCAAATCCAATAGCATAAGCTGTGATGCAAGTGATAATGTATGTCAAGGTCTTCAAAACTGACGTTATTGTTTTTTTATCTCTGACACTATACAGTAAAACCTGTCTAAACCTAACTGCATCACAGGTGTAAAGTACGGTAGATCATGTGTTTGAGCCTCGATCGGGTCAAACCAAAGACTATGAAATTGGTAATTGTTGCTTCTCCGCTAAGCACGCAGCATTAAGGAGAAACAACAAAGTTGGCTTGGAATCAGTATAATGTGTCAGAGTGGAACGACATGTCTTTCCGCGGACTGTTGCTTTAATGAGTTAAAAAAAGTGTGTTGGTCTAACACAAAATGGACCTCATCATCATCTCATTGAAAATTTACGTGTTCTCGCCATGATATAGCAGACAAATTGCTGAGTTGATGTCAAACAACAATCACTCACTCACACACTCTTTGTCTAAACCAAACCTCCTTGGGACCAACGGATGTGTTTTTAATAGACAGGTGTTTGGTTTATACAGGTTAAGTTAAAGATTTCCTAACTTGGAACATGATGTAAAGCTCAGTTTATAAAGGATTCCAGTTTATTCAGGGTTTGGTTTAGACAGGTTACACTGTATTGTATTTGATGTCACACTGAATGATAATCTTCAGTATCAGAGTCAGTTAGCTGATGCTGACAATATCACTTAGTGAGATCAAAGGAAAAAAGTCAGTTTGTTGATACTGACAATATCACTTAGTGAGATCAAAGGAAAAAAGTCAGTTTGTTGATACTGACAATATCACTTAGTGAGATTAAAGGAAAAATAGTCAGTTTGTTGATACTGACAATATCACTTAGTGAGATCAAAGGAAAAAAAGTCAGTTTGTTGATACTGACAATATCACTTAGTGAGATCAAAGGAAAAAAGTCAGTTTGTTGATACTGACAATATCACTTAGTGAGATTAAAGGAAAAATAGTCAGTTTGTTGATACTGACAATATCACTTAGTGAGATCAAAGGAAAAAAGTATGTTTGTTGATATTGACAATATCACTTAGTGAGATCAAAGGAAAAAAAGTCAGTTTGTTGATACTGACAATATCACTTAGTGAGATCAAAGGAAAAAAGTATGTTTGTTGATATTGACAATATCACTTAGTGAGATCAAAGGGAAAAAGTCAGTTTGTTGATACTGACAATATCACTTAGTGAGATCAAAGGAAAAATAGTCAGTTTGTTGATACTGACAATATGTTCTGATTACTGATAACTTCAATTACTAGTTTGTTAATGAGGCTAAATGCATTTGCATTATTTAAATTTTCATGCATTTCCGTTCAATGTCAAAATAGCATCACATGAAAATGTTTATGTTTACTAGTTTACTTGATGACTGCTATCAATATTATTACAATGAAATGAAAGACAACAATACCACACTGTCGAAACAATTCTAAAAATACCACACTGTCGAAACAATTCTAAAAATACCACACTGTCGAAACAGATCCAAAATCCAATCGAAAAATCGTAGAAAAAGGAAAATCGAAACCCCTAACATACATATGCACGACGACTCACTTTCCTGGCTTAGTAAAAAGTGACAGGACTAAACTAGTTTTATGGGTCCAAACTAGGGATGTAACGATACACTTTGTCCACAAACGATACGTATTGCGATATTTGATATGTATTACGATACGTATCACGATACATTTTATAGGAAACTGTAGCTATTCCTTGAAGTCCGTGTTGGTCGACATGGGCGCTGCCATGTGTTTTTAGCTCACCTGGCCATAGGCCATGTGAGCCTTTGTCATGGGTAAGCATCCGTCGTCCGTCCGTCCGTTAGCTTTTCACATTTAACTCTTCTTCTCTGAAACGGCTGAACAGATTTCAACCAATCTTGCCATAAATGTTCATTGGATGGTCCTCTACCAGATTGGTGTTTTAGGTGTAGATCGGAAATTCAACATGGCTGCCAGGGCCAATAATGTGCTCTGATTGGTTGAAACCTTGCAAATCTTCTTGTCAGAAACCACCAAACCAATTGAATTGTGACTTTGCAGGAATGATCATTGGGTGGTCCTGTACTAAACCTGTGAATCGTTTGCTGATCGGAAATTCAAGATGGCCGCCATGACTCGACTTAGTTTGACATTGGACCCTATGGGAATTTCACATTTTCATTTTTTTTTCTGAAACCACAAAACAGATTTGAACCAAACTTGGCAGAAATGTTCATTGGATGGTCATATACAAGATTTTTGTTTTTGGCGCTGATCGGAAATCCAACATGGCTGTCAGGGCCCATAATGTGTTCTGATTGGTCGAAATTTAAAAAATCTTCTTGTTAGAAACCACTAAGCCAATTGAATTGTGACTTTGCAGGAATGATCATTGGGTGGTTCTGTACTAAACCTGTGAATCGTTTGCTGATCGGAAATTCAAGATGGCCACCATGACTCGACTTAATTTTAACATAGGATCCTATGGGAAAAATGTTTTTTAAAAAAAATTTCCTCTGAAACCAGTCAGCCACATGGCATGAATGGTCCTTAAATAGTCAACTTTTGGAATTATATACAGTGACCCAGACCTCCATCCAAGATGGCCACCATCAGCAGACATAGTTTTAACATAGGACCCTATGGGAAATATGTTTAAAAATTTTCTCCTCTGAAACCAGTAAGCCAATTTAAAACAAACATGGCATGGATGGTCCTTAAGTGGTCAATTTTCAAAATTGTGTCCGGTGACCCTGACCTCCATCCAAGATGGCTGCCTTCAGCGGATATACTGTAGTTTTAACATAGGACCCTATGGGAAAAATTGTTTTAAAATCTTCTCCTCTGAAGCCAGTAAGCCAATATAGCCAACATGTCATCGATGGTCCTTAGGTGGTCAACTTCCAAAATTGTGTTCAGTGATCCCGATCTCGGTTCAAAATGGCCACCGTCAGCGGACATAGTTTTAACATAGGACCCTATGGGAAAATTGTTTAAAAGTCTTCTCTTCTGAAACCAGTCAGCCAATTTAAAGCAAACATGGCATGGATGGTCCTTGGGTAGTATACTTTCAAAATTGTGTCCGGTGACCACGACCTCCATCCAAGATGGCTGCCATGAGCAAACATAGTTTTAACATAGAACCCTATGGCAGTATGGGATTTGAATAGTAACTTAGATGTATTCGGCATGCAGACATTCTTAAGAGGACTTATTTATGTCAGGTGAGCAATACAGGCTCACCTGAGCCTCTAGTTTTAATATGAAGTCGCTTACGTACTAGCGGAAATTATAAATATTTGATATTTGATTAATTAATTTTAAAAGCGTAAATTTTTTCTCAAAATATTAATTAAATGATCACCAAAAGAAGAAAACGGAAGTTCAACACTACTTATTTTTCAAAAAATGAGCATCATATCGTTTGTATCGTAAGCGGCCTCCATGTATCGTGAACCGAACCGTCCCCAAAATAGTCGCGATTTCGGTACATACGGTGAATCGTTTCCCCCTTAGTCCAAACCATCACTTATAACCAGGCAAACAGTGTTATTATAAAGAACGCTATAATCTTGAACATTATGCATAATATATTTAATCTCTGTGACACAGAAGTTGGCATAGGTATGTTATTTTAATTCTATATAAGAAATAAGATGGCTGCAACCATCAATTAAATATTACATAGTACACATTTATTTTCTTTTGCATATCTGATATAGATTCATTTCCTCGAAGATTGGCACCATTGGATGAAGATATAGACACTGATACAGATGATGAAAGTGGTAGGAATTTATCTCTATATTGATATAATTTTAACACCAATAGCTGCTACTATGGACGGGCAGAATTTATCTCTATATTGATATAGTTTTAACACCAATAGCTGCTACTATGGACGGGCAGAATTTATCTCTATATTGATATAATTTTAATACCAATAGCTGCTACTATGGACGGGCAAAATTTATCTCTATAGTGACATAATTTTAACACCAATAGCTGCTACTATGGACGGGCAGAATTTATCTCTATATTGATATAATTTTAACACCAATAGCTACTACTATGTACGGGCAGAATTTATCTCTATTGATATAATTTTAACACCAATAGCTGCTACTATGGATGTGCAGAATGTCAGTCCTGTCCTTAATTTAAGTTTACTGTCAGTCCTGTCCTTTATTTAAGCTTTCGGTCAGTCCTGTCCTTAATTTAAGTTTACTGTCAGACCTGCCCTTGATTTAAGTTTACTGACAGTCCTGTTCTTAATTTAAATTTACTGACTAGGTTTACTGTCAGTCCTGCCCTTAATTTAAGTTTACTGTCAGTCCTCTCAATATAAGTTTACTGTCAGTCCTGCCCTTGATTTAAGTTTACTGACAGTCCTGTCGTTAATTTAACTTTACTGACAGTCCTGCCCTTAATTTAAGTTCGCTATCAGTCCTGTCCTTAATTTAAGTTTACTGTCAGTTCTGTCTTTAGTTTAGATTTACTGTCAGTCCTGCCCTTAATTTAAGTTTACTGAGTCTTGACCTTAATTTAAGCCTACTGTCTGTCCTGATCTTAATTTAAGTTTACTATCAGTCCTGGCCCTTAATTTATGTTTACGGTCAGTCCTGTACTTAATTGAAGTTTATTGTCAGTCCTGTACTTAATTTAGATTTACTGTCAATCCTGCCCTTAATTTAAGTTTACTGTCAGTCCTGTCCTTAATTTATGTTTACGGTCAGTCCTATCCTTAATTTAAGTTTACTGTCAGTCCTGTCTTTATTTTAAGCTTACTGACTGTCCTGCCCTTAATTTAAGTTTACTGTCAGTCCTGTCCTTAGTTTAAGCTTACTGTCAGTCATGTCCTTAATTTAAGTTTACTGTTAGTCCTGCCCTTGATGTACGTTTCCTGACAATCCTGTCCTTAATTTAACTTTACTGACAGTCCTGACCTTAATTTAAGCTTACTGTCAGTCCTGTCCTTAATTTAAGTTTACTGTCTGTCCTGCCCTTAATTGAAGCGTACTGTCTATCCTGCCCTTAATTTAAGAATTCTGACAGTCCTGTCCTTAATTTAAGTTTACTGTCAGTCCTGCCCTTAATTGAAGTTTTCTGACAGTCTTGTCCCTAATTTGAGTTTACTGTCAGTCCTATCTTTAATTTAAGCTTAATGTTAGTCCTGCTGTTAATTTGTGTTTACTGACAGTCCTGTCCTTAATTTATGTTTACTGTCAGTCCTGTCCTTAATTTACGTTTACTGTCAGTCCTGTCTTTAATTTATGCTTACTGTCAATCCTGTCCTTAATTTAAGTTTACTGTCAGTCCTGTCCTTAATTTAAGTTTACTGTCGTCAGTCCTGTCCTTAATTTAAGTTTACTGTTGCTACTTAAAGTAGAAATTTCCTAAAAGTGTATAAGAAAATTGCATATTATAATATATCAAGATAAACTTTGCTATATATAGAATAACACCAGTTATGAAGGTCAAGACAGAAATTATTGCTAGTTTATCAGCAAATCCAATAGCATAAGCTGTGATGCAAGTGATAATGTATGTCAAGGTCTTCAAAACTGACGTTATTGTTTTTTTATCTCTGACACTATACAGTAAAACCTGTCTAAACCTAACTGCATCGCGGGTGTAAAGTACGGTAGATCATGTGTTTGAGCCTCGATCGGGTCAAACCAAAGACTATGAATTTGTTAATTGTTGCTTCTCCGCTAAGCACGCAGCATTAAGGAGAAACAACAAAGTTGGCTTGGAATCAGGATAATGTGTCAGAGTGGAACGAATATGTCTTTCCGCGGACTGTTGCTTTAATGAGTTAAAAAAAGTGTGTTGGTCTAACACAAAATGGACCTCATCATCATCTCATTGAAAATTTACGTGTTCTCGCCATGATATAGCAGACAAATTGCTGAGTTGATGTCAAACAACAATCACTCACTCACACACTCTTTGTCTAAACCAAACCTCCTTGGGACCAACTGATGTGTTTTTAATAGACAGGTGTTTGGTTTATACAGGTTAAGTTAAAGATTTCCTAACTTGGAACATGATGTAAAGCTCAGTTTATAAAGGATTCCAGTTTATTCAGGGTTTGGTTTAGACAGGTTACACTGTATTGTATTTGATGTCACACTGAATGATAATCTTCAGTATCAGAGTCAGTTAGCTGATGCTGACAATATCACTTAGTGAGATCAAAGGAAAAAAGTCAGTGTGTTGATACTGACAATATCACTTAGTGAGATCAAAGGAAAAAAGTCAGTTTGTTGATACTGACAATATCACTTAGTGAGATTAAAGGAAAAATAGTCAGTTTGTTGATACTGACAATATCACTTAGTGAGATCAAAGGAAAAAAAGTCAGTTTGTTGATACTGACAATATCACTTAGTGAGATCAAAGGAAAAAAGTATGTTTGTTGATATTGACAATATCACTTAGTGAGATCAAAGGGAAAAAGTCAGTTTGTTGATACTGACAATATCACTTAGTGAGATCAAAGGAAAAATAGTCAGTTTGTTGATACTGACAATATGTTCTGATTACTGATAACTTCAATTACTAGTTTGTTAATGAGGCTATAAATGCATTTACATTATTTAAATTTTCATGCATTTCCGTTCAATGTCAAAATAGCATCACATGAAAATGTTTATGTTTACTAGTTTACTTGATGACTGCTATCAATATTATTACAATGAAATGAAAGACAACAATACCACACTGTCGAAACAATTCTAAAAATACCACACTGTCGAAACAATTCTAAAAATACCACACTGTCGAAACAGATCCAAAATCCAATCGAAAAATCGTAGAAAAAGGAAAATCGAAACCCCTAACATACATATGCACGACGACTCACTTTCCTGGCTTAGTAAAAAGTGACAGGACTAAACTAGTTTTATGGGTCCAAACTAGGGATGTAACGATACACTTTGTCCACAAACGATACGTATTGCGATATTTGATATGTATTACGATACGTATCACGATACATTTTATAGGAAACTGTAGCTATTCCTTGAAGTCCGTGTTGGTTGACATGGGCGCTGCCATGTTTTTTTAGCTCACCTGGCCATAGGCCATGTGAGCCTTTGTCATGGGTAAGCATCCGTCGTCCGTTCGTCCGTTAGCTTTTCACATTTAACTCTTCTTCTCTGAAACGGCTGAACAGATTTCAACCAATCTTGCCATAAATGTTCATTGGATGGTCCTCTACCAGATTGGTGTTTTAGGTGTGTATCGGAAATTCAACATGGCTGCCAGGGCCAATAATGTGTTCTGATTGGTTGAAACCTTGCAAATCTTCTTGTCAGAAACCACCAAACCAATTGAATTGTGACTTTGCAGGAATGATCATTGGGTGGTCCTGTACTAAACCTGTGAATCGTTTGCTGATCGGAAATTCAAGATGGCCGCCATGACTCGACTTAGTTTGACATTGGACCCTATGGGAATTTCACATTTTCATTTTTTTTTCTGAAACCACAAAACAGATTTGAACCAAACTTGGCAGAAATGATCATTGGATGGTCATATACAAGATTTTTGTTTTTGGCGCTGATCGGAAATCCAACATGGCTGTCAGGGCCCATAATGTGTTCTGATTGGTCGAAATTTAAAAAATCTTCTTGTTAAAAACCACCAAGCCAATTGAATTGTGACTTTGCAGGAATGATCATTGGGTGGTTCTGTACTAAACCTGTGAATCGTTTGCTGATCGGAAATTCAAGATGGCCGCCATGACTCGACTTAATTTTAACATAGGATCCTATGGGAAAAATGTTTTTTAAAAAAAATTTCCTCTGAAACCAGTAAGCCAATTTAAAGCAAACATGGCATGAATGGTCCTTAAATAGTCAACTTTTGGAATTATATACAGTGACCCAGACCTCCATCCAAGATGGCCACCATCAGCGGACATAGTTTTAACATAGGACCCTATGGGAAATATGTTTAAAAATTTTCTCCTCTGAAACCAGTAAGCCAATTTAAAACAAACATGGCATGGATGGTCCTTAAGTGGTCAATTTTCAAAATTGTGTCCGGTGACCCTGACCCC
Organism: Bathymodiolus brooksi; assembly: GCA_963680875.1. Classification (NCBI taxonomy): domain Eukaryota; kingdom Metazoa; phylum Mollusca; class Bivalvia; order Mytilida; family Modiolidae; genus Bathymodiolus; species Bathymodiolus brooksi. The sequence goes on along the minus strand of OY804581.1, from coordinate 42,061,952 downwards.
CATCCAAGATGGCTGCCTTCAGCGGATATACTGTAGTTTTAACATAGGATCCTATGGGAAAAATTGTTTTAAAATCTTCTCCTCTGAAACCAGTAAGCCAATATAGCCAACATGTCATCGATGGTCCTTAGGTGGTCAACTTCCAAAATTGTGTTCAGTGATCCCGATCTCGGTTCAAAATGGCCGCCGTCAGCAGACATAGTTTTAACATAGGACCCTATGGGAAAATTGTTTAAAAATCTTCTCTTCTGAAACCAGTTAGCCAATTTAAAGCAAACATGACATGGATGGTCCTTGGGTAGTATACTTTCAAAATTGTGTCCGGTGACCACGACCTCCATCCAAGATGGCTGCCATGAGCAAACATAGTTTTAACATAGAACCCTATGGCAGTATGAATAGTAACTTAGATGTATTCGGCATGCAGACATTCTTAAGAGGACTTATTTATGTCAGGTGAGCAATACAGGCTCACCTGAGCCTCTAGTTTTAATATGAAGTCGCTTACGTACTAGCGGAAATTATAAATATTTGATATTTGATTAATTAATTTTAAAAGCATAAATTAATCGATTCATTTTTCTCTAAATATTAATTAAATGATCACCAAAAGAAGAAAACGGAAGTTCAACACTACTTATTTTTCAAAAAATGAGCATCATATCGTTTGTATCGTAAGTGGCCTCCATGTATCGTGAACCGAACCGTCCCCAAAATAGTCGCGATTTCGGTACATACGGTGAATCGTTTCCCCCTTAGTCCAAACCATCACTTATAACCAGGCAAACAGTGTTATTATAAAGAACGCTATAATCTTGAACATTATGCATAATATATTTAATCTCTGTGACACAGAAGTTGGCATAGGTATGTTATTTTAATTCTATATAAGAAATAAGATGGCTGCAACCATCAATTAAATATTACATAGTACACATTTATTTTCTTTTGCATATCTGATATAGATTCATTTCCTCGAAGATTGGCACCATTAGATGAAGATATAGACACTGATACAGATGATGAAAGTGGTAGGAATTTATCTCTATATTGATATAATTTTAACACCAATAGCTGCTACTATGGACGGGCAGAATTTATCTCTATATTGATATAATTTTAACACCAATAGCTGCTACTATGGACGGGCAGAATTTATCTCTATATTGATATAATTTTAATACCAATAGCTGCTACTATGGACGGGCAAAATTTATCTCTATAGTGACATAATTTTAACACCAATAGCTGCTACTATGGACGGGCAGAATTTATCTCTATATTGATATAATTTTAACACCAATAGCTACTACTATGTACGGGCAGAATTTATCTCTATTGATATAATTTTAACACCAATAGCTGCTACTATGGATGTGCAGAATGTCAGTCCTGTCCTTAATTTAAGTTTACTGTCAGTCCTGTCCTTTATTTAAGCTTTCGGTCAGTCCTGTCCTTAATTTAAGTTTACTGTCAGACCCGCCCTTGATTTAAGTTTACTGACAGTCCTGTTCTTAATTTAAATTTACTGACTAGGTTTACTGTCAGTCCTGCCCTTAATTTAAGTTTACTGTCAGTCCTCTCCTTAATATAAGTTTACTGTCAGTCCTGCCCTTAATTTAAGTTTACTGTCAGTCCTCTCAATATAAGTTTACTGTCAGTCCTGCCCTTGATTTAAATTCGCTATCAGTCCTGTCCTTAATTTAAGTTTACTGTCAGTTCTGTCTTTAGTTTAGATTTACTGTCAGTCCTGCCCTTAATTTAAGCTTACTGAGTCTTGACCTTAATTTAAGCTTACTGTCTGTCCTGATCTTAATTTAAGTTTACTATCAGTCCTGGCCCTTAATTTATGCTTACGGTCAGTCCTGTACTTAATTGAAGTTTATTGTCAGTCCTGTACTTAATTTAGATTTACTGTCAATCCTGCCCTTAATTTAAGTTTACTGTCAGTCCTGTCCTTAATTTATGTTTATGGTTAGTCCTATCCTTAATTTAAGTTTACTGTCAGTCCTGTCTTTATTTTAAGCTTATTGACTGTCCTGCCCTTAATTTAAGTTTACTGTCAGTCATGTCCTTAATTTAAGTTTACTGTTAGTCCTGCCCTTGATGTACGTTTCCTGACAATCCTGTCCTTAATTTAACTTTACTGACAGTCCTGACCTTAATTTAAGCTTACTGTCAGTCCTGTCCTTAATTTCAGTTTACTGTCTGTCCTGCCCTTAATTGAAGCATACTGTCTATCCTGCCCTTAATTTAAGAATTCTGACAGTCCTGTCCTTAATTTAAGTTTACTGTCAGTCCTGCCCTTAATTGAAGTTTTCTGACAGTCTTGTCCCTAATTTGAGTTTACTGTCAGTCCTATCTTTAATTTAAGCTTAATGTTAGTCCTGCCCTTAATTTGTGTTTACTGACAGTCCTGTCCTTAATTTATGTTTACTGTCAGTCCTGTCCTTAATTTACATTTACTGTCAGTCCTGTCCTTAATTTAAGTTTACTATCAGTCCTGTCCTTAATTGAAGTTTTCTGACAGTCTTGTCCCTAATTTGAGTATACTGTCAGTCCTGTCTTTAATTTAAGCTTAATGTTAGTTCTGCCCTTAATTTACATTTACTGTCAGTCCTGTCCTTAATTTAAGTTTACTGTCAGTCCTGTCCTTAATTTAAGTTTACTGTCATTAGTCCTGTCCTTAGTTTAAGTTTACTGTTGCTACTTAAAGTAGAAATTTCCTAAAAGTGTATAAGAAAATTGCATATTATAATATATCAAGATAAACTTTGCTATATATAGAATAACACCAGTTATGAAGGTCAAGACAGAAATTATTGTTAGTTTATCAGCAAATCCAATAGCATAAGCTGTGATGCAAGTGATAATTTATGTTGAAGTCTTCAAAACTGACGTTATTATTTTTAATCTGTGACACCATACAGTAAAGCCAACGGATTATGAGGACCCTATATGAAATAAATAAAATATTTTTTCTCAAAATGTATACTTGATTGAACATAAACTTTATGAATGACCAGGTGAGATATATAGGCTCAAACGTGTCTCTAGTTTTCTTTGTTTTTTACAGTACCGATGATGACATTACGTACAGGTGAATATGTTTTTTTATTTGAAAAAGAGTATTTATACATTTATATATCAAAATGAAGCTGTTGGATTAACTTAAGCCAAACTTGGTGGGATGACCATTGAATTGTTCCCTTCTAAAAATGTATCTCCAGGACTGCTCTGTATCCAAGATGTCTGCAGATTCTTAAAAAAATTGTGTTTTATTTTCTGAAAGTCAAACAACAGCTTGATTGTAATGATTTAAGATATATTCCAAGTTTTATGTGTAATTGGCTATTTTTCTTGTGAATTATGAAGCATGTAAAATAAAGTGATTTCAGTAACAAAAATTATATTTATATGATCATCTTTTCCTTGAATTAGACTGGAATGGTTCATTAGAAATCATAACCAAAATGGTATCTGACTCTGACAGTCCTACCTTTAATTTAAGTTTACTGTCAGTTCTCTCCTTAATTTAAGTTTACTGTCAATCCTGCACTAAATTTAAGCTTACTGTCAGTTCTCTCCTTAATTTAATTTTACTGTCAATCCTGCCCTAAATCTAATGTTACTGTCAGTCCTGTCCTTAATTTATGTTTACTGTCAGTCCTGTCCTTAATTTAAGTTTACTGTCAGTCCTGTCCTTAATTTAAGCTTACTGTCAGTCCTGTCCTTAATTTAAGTTTACTGTCAGTCCTGTCCTTAATTTAAGTTTACTGCCAGTCCTGTCCTTAATTTAAGTTTACTGTCAGTCCTGTCCTTAATTTAAGCTTACTGTCAGTCCTGTCCTTAGTTTAAGTTTACTGTCAGTCCTGTCCTTAATTTAAGTTTACTGTCATTAGTCCTGTCCTTAGTTTAAGTTTACTGTTGCTACTTAAAGTAGAAATTTCCTAAAAGTGTATAAGAAAATTGCATATTATAATATATCAAGATAAACTTTGCTATATATAGAATAACACCAGTTATGAAGGTCAAGACAGAAATTATTGTTAGTTTATCAGCAAATCCAATAGCATAAGCTGTGATGCAAGTGATAATTTATGTTGAAGTTTTCAAAACTGACGTTATTATTTTTTTTCTGTGATACCATACAGTAAACCTCACGCATTTGTTGTAGCTTTTACTGTTTTTTTCTCAAAATGTAGACTTGATTGAACATAAACTTTATGAATGACCAGGTGAGCTATATAGGCTCAAGCATGTCTCTAGTTTTCTTTGTTTTTTACAGTACTGTGGAAATACCTTAAAGGTGAATATGGTTTTTTTATTTGAAAAAGAATATTTATACATTTATATATCAAAATGAAGCTGTTGGACTAACTTAAACCAAATTTGGTGGGATGATCATTGAATTGTTCCCTTCAAAAAATGTATCTCCAGCACTGCTCTGTATCCAAGATCTCTGCAGATTCTTAAAAAAATTGTGATTTATTTTCTGAAAGTCAAACAACAGCTTGATTGTAATGATTTAAGATATATTCCAAATTTTATGTGTAATTGGCTATTTTTCTTGTGAATTATGAAGCATGTAAAATAAAGTGATTTTAGTAACACAAATTATATTTATATGATCATCTTTTCCTTGAATTAGACTGGAATGGTTCATTAGAAATCATAACCGAAATGGTATCTGACTCTGACAGTCCTCTCCTTAATTTAAGTTTACTGTCAGTCCTGTCCTTAATTTAAGTTTACTGACAGTACTGCCCTCAATCTAAGTTTACTGACAGTCCTGCCCTTAAGTTAAATTTGTGGTCAGTCCTGTCCTTAATTTAAGTTTACTGTCAGTTCTCTCCTTGATTTATGTTTACTGTCAATCCTGTACTAAATCTAAGTTTACTGACAGTCCTGCCCTTAATTTATGTTTACTGTCTGTCCTATCCTTATTTTAAGTTTACTGTCATACCTGTCCTTATTTTAAGCTTACTGTCAGTCTTGGCCTTATATAAGTTTTCTGACAGTCCTGTCCTTATTTTACGTTTACTGTCAGACCTGCCCTTAATTTAAGTTTTCTGACAGGACTGTCCTTACTTTAAGTTTACTGTCAGTTCTGATCTTAATTTAAGTTTACTATCAGTCCTGTACTTAATTTAGTTTTACTGTCAGTCCTGTCCTTAATTTAAGTTTACTGTCAGTCCTGGCCTTAATTTAAGTTTACTGTCAGTTCTGATCTTAATTTAAGTTTACTATCAGTCCTGTCCATAATTTAAGTTTACTGTTAGTCCTTCCCTTAATTTATGTTTACTGTCTGTCCTGTCCTCAATTTATGTTTACTGTCAGTCTTTTCATTAATTTATGTTTACTGACAGTTCTGCCCTTAATTTATGTTTATTGTCTGTCCTATCCTTATTTTAAGTTTACTGTCATACCTGTCCTTAATTTAAGTTTACTGTCAGTCTTGGCATTATTGAAGTTAAGTTTTCTGACAGGACTGTCCTTAATTTAAGCTTACTGTCAGTTCTGAGCTTAATTTAAGTTTACTATGAGTCCTGTCCTAATTTAAGTTTGCTGTTAGTCCTGCCTGAATTTAAGTTTACTGACAGTCCTGTACTCAATTTAGGTTTACTGTCTGTCCTGTCCTCAATTTAAGTTTACTGTCAGTCTTTTTCTTAATTTATATTTACTCTCAGTTCTGTCCTTAATTTAAATTTACTCTCAGTCCTCCCCTTAATTTAAGTTTACCTACAGTCCTGACCTTAATTTAAGTTTACTGTCAGTCCTGGCCTTAATTTAAGTTTACTGTCAGTTCTGATCTTAATTTAAGTTTACTATCAGTCCTGTCCATAATTTAAGTTTACTGTCAGTCCTTCCCTTAATTTATGTTTACTGTCAGTTCTGTCCTTAATTTAAATTTACTCTCAGTCCTCCCCTTAATTTAAGTTTACCTACAGTCCTGACCTTAATTTAAGTTTACTGTCAGTCCTGGCCTTAATTTAAGCTTACTGTCAGTTCTGATCTTAATTTAAGTTTACTATTAGTCCTGTCCATAATTTAAGTTTACTGTCAGTCCTTCCCTTAATTTGTGTTTACTGACAGTCCTGTCCTTAATTTATGTTTACTGACAGTCCTGTCCTTAATTTAAGTTTACTTACAGTCCTGTCCTTAATTTAAGTTTACTGTCAGTTCTCTCCTTGATTTATGTTTACTGTCAATCCTGTACTAAATCTAAGTTTACTGACAGTTCTGCCCTTAATTTATGTTTATTGTCTGTCCTATCCTTATTTTAAGTTTACTGTCATACCTGTCCTTATTTTAAGTTTACTGTCAGTCTTGGTCTTATTTAAGTTTTCTGACAGTCCTGTCCTTATTTTACATTTACTGTTAGAGCTGCCCCTAATTTAAGTTTACTGTCAGTCCTGGCCTTATTTAAGTTTTCTGACAGGACTGTCCTTAACTTAAGCTTACTTTCAGTTCTGATCTTAATTTAAGTTTACTATGAGTCCTGTCCTAATTTAAGTTTGCTGTTAGTCCTGCCCTGAATTTAAGTTTACTGACAGTCCTGTCCTTAATTTAAGTTCGCTATCAGTCCTGTCCTTAATTTAAGTTTACTGTCAGTTCTGTCTTTAGTTTAGATTTACTGTCAGTCCTGCCCTTAATTTAAGCTTACTGAGTCTTGACCTTAATTTAAGCTTACTGTCTGTCCTGATCTTAATTTAAGTTTACTATCAGTCCTGGCCCTTAATTTATGTTTACGGTCTGTCCTCTACTTAATTGAAGTTTATTGTCAGTCCTGTACTTAATTTAGATTTACTGTCAATCCTGCCCTTAATTTAAGTTTACTGTCAGTCCTGTCCTTAATTTATGTTTACGGTCCGTCCTATCCTTAATTTAAGTTTACTGTCAGTCCTGTCTTTATTTTAAGCTTACTGACTGTCCTGCCCTTAATTTAAGTTTACTATCAGTCCTGTCCTTAGTTTAAGCTTACTGTCAGTCATGTCCTTAATTTAAGTTTACTGTTAGTCCTGCCCAAGATGTACGTTTCCTGACAATCCTGTCCTTAATTTAATTTTACTGACAGTCCTGACCTTAATTTAAGCTTACTGTCAGTCCTGTCCTTAATTTAAGTTTACTGTGTGTCCTGCCCTTAATTGAAGCGTACTGTCTATTCTGCCCTTAATTTAAGAATTCTGACAGTCCTGTCCTTAATTTAAGTTTACTGTCAGTCCGGCCATTAATTGAAGTTTTCTGACAGTCTTGTCCCTAATTTGAGTTTACTGTCAATCCTGTCTTTAATTTAAGCTTAATGTTAGTCCTGCCCTTAATTTGTGTTTACTGACAGTCCTGTTCTTAATTTATGTTTACTGTCAGTCCTGTCCTTAATTTACGTTTACTGTCAGTCCTGTCTTTAATTTAAGCTTAATGTTAGTCCTGCCCTTAATTTACATTTACTGTCAGTCCTGTCCTTAATTTAAGTTTACTGTCAGTCCTGTCCTTAATTTAAGTTTACTGTCATTAGTCCTGTCCTTAGTTTAAGTTTACTGTTGCTACTTAAAGTAGAAATTTCCTAAAAGTGTATAAGAAAATTGCATATTATAATATATCAAAATAAACTTTGCTATATATAGAATAACACCAGTTATGAAGGTCAAGACAGAAATTATTGTTAGTTTATCAGCAAATCCAATAGCATAACCTCATGCATTTGTTGTAGCTTTTACTGTTTTTTTCTCAAAATGTAGACTTGATTGAACATAAACTTTATGAATGACCAGGTGAGCTATATAGGCTCAAGCATGTCTCTAGTTTTCTTTGTTTTTTACAGGACGGCTGAGGTCATTATTAGCAGGTGAATATGTTTTTTTATTTGAAAAAGAGTATTTATACATTTATATATCAAAATGAAGCTGTTGGACTAACTTAAATCAAACTTGGTGGGATGACCATTGAATTGTTCCCTTCTAAAAATGTATCTCCAGGACTGCTCTGTATCCAAGATGTCTGCAGATTCTTAAAAAAATTGTGTTTTATTTTCTGAAAGTCAAACAACAGCTTGATTGTAATGATTTAAGATATATTCCAAGTTTTATGTGTAATTGGCTATTTTTCTTGTGAATTATGAAGCATGTAAAATAAAGTGATTTTAGTAACACAAATTATATTTATATGATCATCTTTTCCTTGAATTAGACTGGAATGGTTCATTAGAAATCATAACCGAAATGGTATCTGACTCTGACAGTCCTCTCCTTAATTTAAGTTTACTGTCAGTCCTGTCCTTAATTTAAGTTTACTGACAGTACTGCCCTCAATCTAAGTTTACTGACAGTCCTGCCCTTAAGTTAAATTTGTGGTCAGTCCTGTCCTTAATTTAAGTTTACTGTCAGTTCTCTCCTTGATTTATGTTTACTGTCAATCCTGTACTAAATCTAAGTTTACTGACAGTCCTGCCCTTAATTTATGTTTACTGTCTGTCCTATCCTTATTTTAAGTTTACTGTCATACCTGTCCTTATTTTAAGCTTACTGTCAGTCTTGGCCTTATTTAAGTTTTCTGACAGTCCTGTCCTTACTTTAAGTTTACTGTCAGTTCTGATCTTAATTTAAGTTTACTATGAGTCCTATCCTAATTTAAGTTTGCTGTCAGTCCTGCCCTTAATTTAAGTTTACTGACAGTCCTGTACTTAATTTAGTTTTACTGTCAGTCCTGTCCTCAATTTATGTTTACTGTCAGTTCTGTTCTTGATTTAAATTTACTCTCAGTCCTCCCCTTAATTTAAGTTTACCTACAGTCCTGACCTTAATTTAAGTTTACTGTCAGTCCTGGCCTTAATTTAAGCTTACTGTCAGTTCTGATCTTAATTTAAGTTTACTATCAGTCCTGTCCATAATTTAAGTTTACTGTCAGTCCTTCCCTTAATTTGTGTTTACTGACAGTCCTTAATTTATGTTTACTGACAGTCCTGTCCTTAATTTACGTTTACTGACAGTCCTGTCCTTAATTTAAGTTTACTGTCAGTTCTCTCCTTGATTTATGTTTACTGTCAATCCTGTACTAAATCTAAGTTTACTGACAGTTCTGCCCTTAATTTATGTTTATTGTTTGTCCTATCCTTATTTTAAGTTTACTGTCATACCTGTCCTTAATTTAAGTTTACTGTCAGTCTTGGCCTTATTTAAGTTTTCTGACAGGACTGTCCTTAATTTAAGCTTACTGTCAGTTCTGATCTTAATTTAAGTTTACTATGAGTCCTGTTCTAATTTAAGTTTGCTGTTAGTCCTGCCCTGAATTTAAGTTTACTGACAGTCCTGTACTCAATTTAGGTTTACTGTCTGTCCTGTCCTCAATTTAAGTTTACTGTCAGTCTTTTCCTTAATTTATATTTACTCTCAGTTCTGTCCTTAATTTAAATTTACTCTCAGTCCTCCCCTTAATTTAAGTTTACCTACAGTCCTGACCTTAATTTAAGTTTACTGTCAGTCCTGGCCTTAATTTAAGTTTACTGTCAGTTCTGATCTTAATTTAAGTTTACTATCAGTCCTGTCCATAATTTAAGTTTACTGTTAGTCCTTCCCTTAATTTATGTTTACTGTCTGTCCTGCCCTCAATTTATGTTTACTCTCAGTCTTTTCCTTAATTTATGTTTACTGTCAGTTCTGTCCTTAATTTAAATTTACTCTCAGTCCTCCCCTTAATTTAAGTTTACCTACAGTCCTGACCTTAATTTAAGTTTACTGTCAGTCCTGGCCTTAATTTAAGCTTACTGTCAGTTCTGATCTTAATTTAAGTTTACTGTCAGTCCTTCCCTTAATTTGTGTTTACTGACAGTCCTGTCCTTAATTTATGTTTACTGACAGTCCTGTCCTTAATTTAAGTTTTCTGACAGTCCTGTCCTTAATTTAAGTTTACTGTCAGTTCTCTCCTTGATTTATGTTTACTGTCAATCCTGTACTAAATCTAAGTTTACTGACAGTTCTGCCCTTAATTTATGTTTATTGTCTGTCCTATCCTTATTTTAAGTTTACTGTCATACCTGTCCTTATTTTAAGTTTACTGTCAGTCTTGGTCTTATTTAAGTTTTCTGACAGTCCTGTCCTTATTTTACATTTACTGTTAGAGCTGCCCTTAATTTAAGTTTACTGTCAGTCCTGGCCTTATTTAAGTTTTCTGACAGGACTGTCCTTAATTTAAGCTTACTGTCAGTTCTGATCTTAATTTAAGTTTACTATGAGTCCTGTCCTAATTTAAGTTTGCTGTTAGTCCTGCCCTGAATTTAAGTTTACTGACAGTCCTGTACTCAATTTAGGTTTACTGTCTGTCCTGTCCTCAATTTAAGTTTACTGTCAGTCTTTTCCTTAATTTATATTTACTCTCAGTTCTGTCCTTAATTTAAATTTACTCTCAGTCCTCCCCTTAATTTAAGTTTACCTACAGTCCTGACCTTAATTTAAGTTTACTGTCAGTTCTGGCCTTAATTTAAGTTTACTGACAGTTCTGATCTTAATTTAAGTTTACTATCAGTCCTGTCCATAATTTAAGTTTACTGTCAGTCCTTCCCTTAATTTGTGTTTACTGACAGTCCTGTCCTTAATTTAAGTTTACTGTCAGTCCTGACCTTAATTTAAGTTTACTGTCAGTCCTGTCCTTAATTATGTCTCCCCTTCGAACTTAAATTAAGGCCAGGACTTTTTTGTCTTTCCAGATCGGTCAATTATATTTGGTATGTGGGTGCATGACCATAAGGCGGTGTTTCGCATACCATAATGACCTTCGTGGGACCTTTACCTTTGACCTCAAGGTCAAATAATTAAGTCTAGTTTGGGAGACTTATTGTTTTTTCTTCTTCTTCTTCTTCTTTATTCTCCTTTCTTTCTTTGGCACATGAACTTGTCCACGGAAGATCTCAGGAACTACAGGACAGAATTTCATGAAACTTGGTGGAGTTATAGATATATGTTTCTAGTTGGTCCTAATGTTTTCAGCTTTGTGGTAAAGGCGGTCAAAGTCATATTTTGAGGGGTTCAAGTGGAGTGGGGGTTACTATAGAATCCTATGGGAAAGTTGAAATTTCGTACATTAATGTTGATAACTTCTAAATGGATAATGATAGAGACATAAAATTTGACATAGTGATAGGTCACCATTAGAGGAGCAATTCGGCGTTTCGAGATGTCTGCCATTTTCAAAATGGCTGCCAAAGCACGGCATAAAATATGGGCGGTAAAAATTCAACATTTTCCAATATCATCAAAATTTGATATGTGGGTAGATAATGATGTCCCGAATTGATTCCCGACATTGAAAAATTTCTACCGGTTGCCATTTTCAAAATGGCCACCACAATACCGCACAAATTCAACATTGTCCAATTTCAACGCCATTTCATATGTGGTTAGATTATGATGTCCCGAATTGATTCCTGACATCGAAAAATTTCTACCGGTCGCCATTTTCAAAATGGCCACCACAATACCGCACAAATTCAACATTGTTCGATTTCAATGTCCTGAATTGATTCCCGACATCGAACAATTTCTCCCAGTCTCCATTTTCAAAATGGCCGTCACAATACCGGAAAAATTCAACATTGTTCGAGTTCAAAGGTAGCTTTTAATTTATTTTTAAAACCTGTTGTCAGTGGCCGGTTTGGGAGACTTCATAATCGTTAGATTATAATCATATCTTGTTGTTTTTTAAATAGTATTTTCTTGTCCGGGCCATAGCATTTTTTTCTTTCGAGATAGGTCAATGATATTTGGCAGGTGGGTGCATGACCATAAAGTGGTGTGTTGCCTACCGTAATGACCTTTGTGGCACCTTGACCTTTAACCTCAAGGTCAAATAATTGTTTTTTAAATAGTATTTATTTGGTATGTGGGTGCATGACCATAAGGGAGTGTGTCGCATACCGTAATGACCTTCGTGGGGACCTTGACCTTTGACCTTAAGGTAAAATAATTGTTTTTTAAATTAGTATTTTCTTGTCTGGGCCATAACATTTTTGTCTTTCGAGATAGGTCAATGATATTTGGTATATGGGTGCATGACCATAAGGCGGTGTGTCACGTACCATTATGACCTTCGTGGAACCTTCACCTTTGAACTCAAGGTAAACTAATTGTTTTTTAAATAATGTTTTCTTGCCCGGGCCATAACATTTTTGTCTTTCAAGATAGGTTGTACAGATGGCCGCATTTAAGGGAGACATAAGTTTTAGGTATTTAAACAGTTCTTCCTAGTTTAAGCTTACTTAAAGTCCTTAATTTAAGTTTACTGTCTGTCCTGCCCTTAATTTAAGTTTACTGTCTGTCCTGCCCTTAATTTAAACTTTCTGACAGTCCTGTCCTTAATATAAGTTAACTGTCAGTCCTGATCTTATTTTAAATTTACTGCCAGTCCTGTCCTTAATATAAGTTTGCGGTCAGTCCTGTCCTTAATTTATGTGAACTGTTAGTCCTTCCCTTAATTTAAGGTTACTGTCAGTCGTGTTCTTAATTTAAGTTTACTGTCAGTCCTATCATGACAAACTAAAAACCTGCTTAAAAGAAACCATTCACAACGCTTTCAGTCTTAGAAACGATGACTCAAAATTTGTTGTATTGGGCTACAATTCGACATATTTTTCAAACAAAATTCAAAAAGGTAAAACATGCTACTCCGAGGAACAAGTGATCAGTATGTTGGAGTTCCTCATCGATAAGATATTTGTCTCCTTTGGAGGGACACTGTTTCAGCAGGTCGTCAGCATACCAATGGGTACGAATTGTGCCCCTCTTCTAGCCGATTTATTTGTATTCTCATATGAATCGGAGTTTCTTCAAAATTTTGTAAAAGATAAGAAGATTCATGAAGCTAGAGCCTTTGATTTCACATAAAGGTATATTGATGACGTTTTATCTATCAATAATCCGAGATTTGCAGAATTTCTAATATTGATATATCCTCCAGAGCTAGAAATTAAAGAAACCACAGATACAGCTTCGTCCAGAACATTTTTGGACCTATGCCTCAAATTTGACGACAGTGGTCAACTCAGTACTCAAATTTATGATAAACGGGATGATTTCAATTTTAAAATCATAAATTTTCCAAGTATGTGCAGCAATATACCAGCTTTTCCTGCATATGGTGTTTACATCTCGCAATTGATTCGTTATGCAAGGGCCAGTAGCAATTATTCTGATTTCTTGAAACGTCATCTTTATCTGAGAAACAGGCTACTGGACCAGGGCTATGAAAAGATTCGCCTTATTCGATCTCTTAAAAAGTTTATGTTACGATACCAAGATCTTGTCGAAATATATTCTGTCTCTGCAGAGACAATAATAAACGATGGATTTTCATAAAGTAAATATGGAAAATGTATAAAGATAACGATTAAGTAATCGTGGATTAGACATGACGTCATTCAACATCTCATTTGAAATCAAATTGTGTAAGCAGATGACCGTTTAGTTAAGCCGTTCTGCAGAGACGATAATAAACGATGGATTTTCATAAAGTACTGCGTTGACTACTATTATACCTAATTTGTCCCAGTATTGTTAAACATGCTGTTATAGTGACAACCGGAACGTTTTAACCGTAATGGAAGCGGGACGTTTGGAGCCGTAAAATATGATTCAACCCACCATTTCTTTGGAAATGTCTGTACCAAGTCAGGGCCATTGCGGTTTTCCCAGTTTTCCGGTTGTTGACTGATTTTGTGTTTGTTGACATATGAGTTTTGATTTTCCCTTTGGAAGATTGCTCGATGTTCGGTAATTTTGTTATTACCCTTATCCTTAATTTAAGTTTACTGCCAGTCATGTCCTTAATTTAAGTTTACTGTCAGTCCTGACCTTAATTTATGTTTACTGTCGGTCTTGCCCTTAATTTAAGTTTACTGTCAGTCCTGTCCTTAATTTATGTTTACTGTCAGTCCTGCCCTTAATTTAAGTTTACTGTCATTCCTGTCCTTAATTTTAGTTTACTGTCAGTCCAGTCCTTAATTTAAGCTTACTGTTGCTATTTAAAGTAGAAATTTCCTAAAAATGTATAAAAAATTGCATATTATAATATATCAAGATAAACTTGGCTATATATAGAATAACACCAGTTATGAAAGTCAAGACAGAAATTATTGCTAGTTTATCAGCAAATCCAATAGCATAAGCTGTGATGCAAGTGATAATTTATGTTGAAGTCTTCAAAACTGACGTTATTATTTTTAATCTGTGACACCATACAGTAAAGCCAACGGATTATGAGGACCCTATATGAAATAAATAAAATATTTTTTCTCAAAATGTATACTTGATTGAACATAAACTTTATGAATGACCAGGTGAGATATATAGGCTCAAGCGTGTCTCTAGTTTTTTTTGTTTTTTACAGGACGGCTGAGGTCATTTTTAGCAGGTGAATATGTTTTTTTATTTGAAAAAGAGTATTTATATATTTATATATCAAAATGAAGCTGTTGGACTAACTTAAACCAAACTTGGTGGGATGACCATTGAATTGTTCCCTTCTAAAAATGTATCTCCAGGACTGCTCTGTATCCAAGATGTCTGCAGATTCTTAAAAAAATTGTGTTTTATTTTCTGAAAGTCAAACAACAGCTTGATTGTAATGATTTAAGATATATTCCAAGTTTTATGTGTAATTGGCTATTTTTCTTGTGAATTATGAGGCATGTAAAATAAAGTGATTTCAGTAACAAAAATTATATTTATATGATCATCTTTTCCTTGAATTAGACTGGAATGGTTCATTAGAAATCATAACCAAAATGGTATCTGACTCTGACAGTCCTACCTTTAATTTAAGTTTACTGTCAGTTCTCTCCTTAATTTAAGTTTACTGTCAATCCTGCACTAAATTTAAGCTTACTGTCAGTTCTCTCCTTAATTTAATTTTACTGTCAATCCTGCCCTAAATCTAAGGTTACTGTCAGTCCTGTCCTTAATTTAAATTTACTGTCAGTCCTGTCCTTAATTTAAGTTTACTGCCAGTCCTGTCCTTAATTTAAGTTTACTGTCAGTCCTGTCCTTAATTTAAGCTTACTGTCAGTTCTGTCCTTAATTTAAGTTTACTGTCAGTCCTGTCCTTAATTTAAGCTTACTGTCAGTCCTGTCCTTAATTTAAGTTTACTGTCAGTCCTGTCCTTAATTTAAGTTTACTGCCAGTCCTGTCCTTAATTTAAGTTTACTGTCAGTCCTGTCCTTAATTTAAGCTTACTGTCAGTCCTGTCCTTAATTTAAGCTTACTGTCAGTCCTGTCCTTAATTTAAGTTTACTGACAGTCCTGTCCTTAATTTAAGTTTACTGTCAGTCCTGCCCTTAATTGAAGTTTTCTGACAGTCTTGTCCCTAATTTGAGTTTACTGTCAGTCCTATCTTTAATTTAAGCTTAATGTTAGTCCTGCCCTTAATTTGTGTTTACTGACAGTCCTGTCCTTAATTTATGTTTACTGTCAGTCCTGTCCTTAATTTACATTTACTGTCAGTCCTGTCCTTAATTTAAGTTTACTATCAGTCCTGTCCTTAATTGAAGTTTTCTGACAGTCTTGTCCCTAATTTGAGTATACTGTCAGTCCTGTCTTTAATTTAAGCTTAATGTTAGTTCTGCCCTTAATTTACATTTACTGTCAGTCCTGTCCTTAATTTAAGTTTACTGTCAGTCCTGTCCTTAATTTAAGTTTACTGTCATTAGTCCTGTTCTTAGTTTAAGTTTACTGTTGCTACTTAAAGTAGAAATTTCCTAAAAGTGTATAAGAAAATTGCATATTATAATATATCAAGATAAAGTTTGCTATATATAGAATAACACCAGTTATGAAGGTCAAGACAGAAATTATTGTTAGTTTATCAGCAAATCCAATAGCATAAGCTGTGATGCAAGTGATAATTTATGTTGAAGTTTTCAAAACTGACGTTATTATTTTTTTTCTGTGATACCATACAGTAAACCTCACGCATTTGTTGTAGCTTTTACTGTTTTTTTTCTCAAAATGTAGACTTGATTGAACATAAACTTTATGAATGACCAGGTGAGCTATATAGGCTCAAGCATGTCTCTAGTTTTCTTTGTTTTTTACAGGACAGAGGAAATACCTTAAAGGTGAATATGGTTTTTTTATTTGAAAAAGAATATTTATACATTTATATATCAAAATGAAGCTGTTGGACTAACTTAAACCAAATTTGGTGGGATGATCATTGAATTGTTCCCTTCAAAAAATGTATCTCCAGCACTGCTCTATATCCAAGATCTCTGCAGATTCTTAAAAAAATTGTGATTTATTTTCTGAAAGTCAAACAACAGCTTGATTGTAATGATTTAAGATATATTCCAAATTTTATGTGTAATTGGCTATTTTTCTTGTGAATTATGAAGCATGTAAAATAAAGTGATTTCAGTAACACAAATTATATTTATATGATCATCTTTTCCTTGAATTAGACTGGAATGGTTCATTAGAAATCATAACCGAAATGGTATCTGACTCTGACAGTCCTCTCCTTAATTTAAGTTTACTGTCAGTCCTGTCCTTAATTTAAGTTTACTGACAGTACTGCCCTCAATCTAAGTTTACTGACAGTCCTGCCCTTAAGTTAAATTTGTGGTCAGTCCTGTCCTTAATTTAAGTTTACTGTCAGTTCTCTCCTTGATTTATGTTTACTGTCAATCCTGTACTAAATCTAAGTTTATTGACAGTCCTGCCCTTAATTTATGTTTACTGTCTGTCCTATCCTTATTTTAAGTTTACTGTCATATCTGTCCTTATTTTAAGCTTACTGTCAGTCTTGGCCTTATTTAAGTTTTCTGACAGTCCTGTCCTTATTTTACGTTTACTGTCAAACCTGCCCTTAATTTAAGTTTTCTGACAGGACTGTCCTTACTTTAAGTTTACTGTCAGTTCTGATCTTAATTTAAGTTTACTATCAGTCCTGTACTTAATTTAGTTTTACTGTCAGTCCTGTCCTTAATTTAGGTTTACTGTCAGTCCTGGCCTTAATTTAAGTTTACTGTCAGTTCTGATCTTAATTTAAGTTTACTATC
This sequence comes from Bathymodiolus brooksi, assembly GCA_963680875.1. Classification (NCBI taxonomy): domain Eukaryota; kingdom Metazoa; phylum Mollusca; class Bivalvia; order Mytilida; family Modiolidae; genus Bathymodiolus; species Bathymodiolus brooksi. Next base: position 42,044,910 of record OY804581.1, on the reverse strand, counting down.
AGTCCTGTCCATAATTTAAGTTTACTGTCAGTCCTGTCTTTATTTTAAGCTTACTGACTGTCCTGCCCTTAATTTAAGTTTACTGTCAGTCCTGTCCTTAGTTTAAGCTTACTGTCAGTCATGTCCTTAATTTAAGTTTACTGTTAGTCCTGCCCTTGATGTACGTTTCCTGACAATCCTGTCCTTAATTTAACTTTACTGACAGTCCTGACCTTAATTTAAGCTTACTGTCAGTCCTGTCCTTAATTTAGGTTTACTGTCTGTCCTGCCCTTAATTGAAGCGTATTGTCTATTCTGCCCTTAATTTAAGAATTCTGACAGTCCTGTCCTTAATTTAAGTTTACTGTCAGTCCGGCCATTAATTGAAGTTTTCTGACAGTCTTGTCCCTAATTTGAGTTTACTGTCAATCCTGTCTTTAATTTAAGCTTAATGTTAGTCCTGCCCTTAATTTGTGTTTACTGACAGTCCTGTTCTTAATTTATGTTTACTGTCAGTCCTGTCCTTAATTTACGTTTACTGTCAGTCCTGTCCTTAATTTAAGTTTACTGTCAGTCCTGTCCTTAATTTAAGTTTACTGCCATTAGTCCTGTCCTTAGTTTAAGTTTACTGTTGCTACTTAAAGTAGAAATTTCCTAAAAGTGTATAAGAAAATTGCATATTATAATATATCAAGATAAACTTTGCTATATATAGAATAACACCAGTTATGAAGGTCAAGACAGAAATTATTGTTAGTTTATCAGCAAATCCAATAGCATAACCTCACGCATTTGTTGTAGCTTTTACTGTTTTTTTCTCAAAATGTAGACTTGATTGAACATAAACTTTATGAATGACCAGGTGAGCTATATAGGCTCAAGCATGTCTCTAGTTTTCTTTGTTTTTTACAGGACAGAGGAAATACCTTAAAGGTGAATATGGTTTTTTTATTTGAAAAAGAATATTTATACATTTATATATCAAAATGAAGCTGTTGGACTAACTTAAACCAAATTTGGTGGGATGATCATTGAATTGTTCCCTTCAAAAAATGTATCTCCAGCACTGCTCTGTATCCAAGATCTCTGCAGATTCTTAAAAAAATTGTGATTTATTTTCTGAAAGTCAAACAACAGCTTGATTGTAATGATTTAAGATATATTCCAAATTTTATGTGTAATTGGCTATTTTTCTTGTGAATTATGAAGCATGTAAAATAAAGTGATTTTAGTAACACAAATTATATTTATATGATCATCTTTTCCTTGAATTAGACTGGAATGGTTCATTAGAAATCATAACCGAAATGGTATCTGACTCTGACAGTCCTCTCCTTAATTTAAGTTTACTGTCAGTCCTGTCCTTAATTTAAGTTTACTGACAGTACTGCCCTCAATCTAAGTTTACTGACAGTCCTGCCCTTAAGTTAAATTTGTGGTCAGTCCTGTCCTTAATTTAAGTTTACTGTCAGTTCTCTCCTTGATTTATGTTTACTGTCAATCCTGTACTAAATCTAAGTTTATTGACAGTCCTGCCCTTAATTTATGTTTACTGTCTGTCCTATCCTTATTTTAAGTTTACTGTCATACCTGTCCTTATTTTAAGCTTACTGTCAGTCTTGGCCTTATTTAAGTTTTCTGACAGTCCTGTCCTTACTTTAAGTTTACTGTCAGTTCTGATCTTAATTTAAGTTTACTATGAGTCCTATCCTAATTTAAGTTTGCTGTCAGTCCTGCCCTTAATTTAAGTTTACTGACAGTCCTGTACTTAATTTAGTTTTACTGTCAGTCCTGTCCTCAATTTATGTTTACTGACAGTCTTTTCCTTAATTTCTGTTTACTGTCAGTTCTGTCCTTAATTTAAATTTACTCTCAGTCCTCCCCTTAATTTAAGTTTACCTACAGTCCTTACCTTAATTTAAGTTTACTGTCAGTCCTGGCCTTAATTTAAGCTTACTGTCAGTTCTGATCTTAATTTAAGTTTACTATCAGTCCTGTCCATAATTTAAGTTTACTGTCAGTCCTTCCCTTAATTTGTGTTTACTGACAGTCCTTAATTTATGTTTACTGACAGTCCTGTCCTTAATTTACGTTTACTGACAGTCCTGTCCTTAATTTAAGTTTACTGTTATTTCTCTCCTTGATTTATGTTTACTGTCAATCCTGTACTAAATCTAAGTTTACTGACAGTTCTGCCCTTAATTTATGTTTATTGTCTGTCCTATCCTTATTTTAAGTTTACTGTCATACCTGTCCTTATTTTAAGTTTACTGTCAGTCTTGGTCTTATTTAAGTTTTCTGACAGTCCTGTCCTTATTTTACATTTACTGTTAGAGCTGCCCTTAATTTAAGTTTACCGTCAGTCCTGGCCTTATTTCAGTTTTCTGACAGGACTGTCCTTAATTTAAGCTTACTGTCAGTTCTGATCTTAATTTAAGTTTACTATGAGTCCTGTCCTAATTTAAGTTTGCTGTTAGTCCTGCCCTGAATTTAAGTTTACTGACAGTCCTGTACTCAATTTAGGTTTACTGTCTGTCCTGTCCTCAATTTAAGTTTACTGTCAGTCTTTTCCTTAATTTATATTTACTCTCAGTTCTGTCCTTAATTTAAATTTACTCTCAGTCCTCCCCTTAATTTAAGTTTACCTACAGTCCTGACCTTAATTTAAGTTTACTGTCAGTCCTGGCCTTAATTTAAGTTTACTGACAGTTCTGATCTTAATTTAAGTTTACTATCAGTCCTGTCCATAATTTAAGTTTACTGTCAGTCCTTCCCTTAATTTGTGTTTACTGACAGTCCTGTCCTTAATTTAAGTTTACTGTCAGTCCTGACCTTAATTTAAGTTTACTGGCAGTCCTGTCCTTAATTATGTCTCCCCTTCGAACTTAAATTAAGGCCAGGACTTTTTTGTCTTTCCAGATCGGTCAATTATATTTGGTATGTGGGTGCATGACCATAAGGCGGTGTTTCGCATACCATAATGACCTTCGTGGGACCTTTACCTTTGACCTCAAGGTCAAATAATTAAGTCTAGTTTGGGAGACTTATTGTTTTTTCTTCTTCTTCTTCTTTATTCTCCTTTCTTTCTTTGGCACATGAACTTGTCCACGGAAGATCTCAGGAACTACGGGACAGAATTTCATGAAACTTGGTGGAGTTATAGATATACGTTTCTAGTTGGTCCTAATGTTTTCAGCTTTGTGGTAAAGGCGGTCAAAGTCATATTTTGAGGGGTTCAAGTGGAGTGGGGGTTACTATAGAATCCTATGGGAAAGTTGAAATTTCGTACATTAATGTTGATAACTTCTAAATGGATAATGATAGAGACATAAAATTTGACATAGTGATAGGTCACCATTAGAGGAGCAATTCGGCGTTTCGAGATGTCTGCCATTTTCAAAATGGCTGCCAAAGCACGGCATAAAATATGGACGGTAAAAATTCAACATTTTCCAATATCATCAAAATTTGATATGTGGGTAGATAATGATGTCCCGAATTGATTTCCGACATTGAAAAATTTCTACCGGTTGCCATTTTCAAAATGGCCACCACAATACCGCACAAATTCAACATTGTCCAATTTCAACGCCATTTCATATGTGGTTAGATTATGATGTCCCGAATTGATTCCTGACATCGAAAAATTTCTACCGGTCGCCATTTTCAAAATGGCCGCCACAATACCGCACAAATTCAACATTGTTCGATTTCAATGTCCTGAATTGATTCCCGACATCGAACAATTTCTCCCAGTCTCCATTTTCAAAATGGCCGTCACAATACCGGAAAAATTCAACATTGTTCGAGTTCAAAGGTAGCTTTTAATTTATTTTTAAAACCTGTTGTCAGTGGCCGGTTTGGGAGACTTCATAATCGTTAGATTATAATCATATCTTGTTGTTTTTTAAATAGTATTTTCTTGTCCGGGCCATAGCATTTTTTTCTTTCGAGATAGGTCAATGATATTTGGCAGGTGGGTGCATGACCATAAAGTGGTGTGTTGCCTACCGTAATGACCTTTGTGGCACCTTGACCTTTAACCTCAAGGTCAAATAATTGTTTTTTAAATAGTATTTATTTGGTATGTGGGTGCATGACCATAAGGGAGTGTGTCGCATACCGTAATGACCTTCGTGGGGACCTTGACCTTTGACCTTAAGGTAAAATAATTGTTTTTTAAATAGTATTTTCTTGTCTGGGCCATAACATTTTTGTCTTTCGAGATAGGTCAATGATATTTGGTATATGGGTGCATGACCATAAGGCGGTGTGTCACGTACCATTATGACCTTCGTGGGACCTTCACCTTTGACCTCAAGGTAAACTAATTGTTTTTTAAATAATGTTTTCTTGCCCGGGCCATAACATTTTTGTCTTTCAAGATAGGTTGTACAGATGGCCGCATTTAGGGGAGACATAAGTTTTAGGTATTTAAACAGTTCTTCCTAGTTTAAGCTTACTTAAAGTCCTTAATTTAAGTTTACTGTCTGTCCTGCCCTTAATTTAAGTTTACTGTCTGTCCTGCCCTTAATTTAAACTTTCTGACAGTCCTGTCCTTAATATAAGTTAACTGTCAGTCCTGATCTTATTTTAAATTTACTGTCAGTCCTGTCCTTAATATAAGTTTGCGGTCAGTCCTGTCCTTAATTTATGTGAACTGTTAGTCCTTCCCTTAATTTAAGGTTACTGTCAGTCGTGTTCTTAATTTAAGTTTACTGTCAGTCCTATCATGACAAACTAAAAACCTGCTTAAAAGAAACCATTCACAACGCTTTCAGTCTTAGAAACGATGACTCAAAATTTGTTGTATTAGGCTACAATTCGACATATTTTTCAAACAAAATTCAAAAAGGTAAAACATGCTACTCCGAGGAACAAGTGATCAGTATGTTGGAGTTCCTCATCGATAAGATATTTGTCTCCTTTGGAGGGACACTGTTTCAGCAGGTCGTCAGCATACCAATGGGTACGAATTGTGCCCCTCTTCTAGCCGATTTATTTGTATTCTCATATGAATCGGAGTTTCTTCAAAATTTTGTAAAAGATAAGAAGATTCATGAAGCTAGAGCCTTTGATTTCACATAAAGGTATATTGATGACGTTTTATCTATCAATAATCCGAGATTTGCAGAATTTCTAATATTGATATATCCTCCAGAGCTAGAAATTAAAGAAACCACAGATACAGCTTCGTCCAGAACATTTTTGGACCTATGCCTCAAATTTGACGACAGTGGTCAACTCAGTACTCAAATTTATGATAAACGGGATGATTTCAATTTTAAAATCATAAATTTTCCAAGTATGTGCAGCAATATACCAGCTTTTCCTGCATATGGTGTTTACATCTCGCAATTGATTCGTTATGCAAGGGCCAGTAGCAATTATTCTGATTTCTTGAAACGTCATCTTTATCTGAGAAACAGGCTACTGGACCAGGGCTATGAAAAGATTCGCCTTATTCGATCTCTTAAAAAGTTTATGTTACGATACCAAGATCTTGTCGAAATATATTCTGTCTCTGCAGAGACAATAATAAACGATGGATTTTCATAAAGTAAATATGGAAAATGTATAAAGATAACGATTAAGTAATCGTGGATTAGACATGACGTCATTCAACATCTCATTTGAAATCAAATTGTGTAAGCAGATGACCGTTTAGTTAAGCCGTTCTGCAGAGACGATAATAAACGATGGATTTTCATAAAGTACTGCGTTGACTACTATTATACCTAATTTGTCCCAGTATTGTTAAACATGCTGTTATAGTGACAACCGGAACGTTTTAACCGTAATGGAAGCGGGACGTTTGGAGCCGTAAAATATGATTCAACCCACCATTTCTTTGGAAATGTCTGTACCAAGTCAGGGCCATTGCGGTTTTCCCAGTTTTCCGGTTGTTGACTGATTTTGTGTTTGTTGACTTATGAGTTTTGATTTTCCCTTTGGAAGATTGCTCGATGTTCGGTAATTTTGTTATTACCCTTATCCTTAATTTAAGTTTACTGCCAGTCATGTCCTTAATTTAAGTTTACTGTCAGTCCTGTCCTTAATTTATGTTTACTGTCAGTCCTGCCCTTAATTTAAGTTTACTGTCAGTCCTGTCCTTAATTTATGTTTACTGTCAGTCCTGCCCTTAATTTAAGTTTACTGTCATTCCTGTCCTTAATTTTAGTTTACTGTCAGTCCAGTCCTTAATTTAAGCTTACTGTTGCTATTTAAAGTAGAAATATCCTAAAAATGTATAAAAAATTGCATATTATAATATATCAAGATAAACTTTGCTATATATAGAATAACACCAGTTATGAAAGTCAAGACAGAAATTATTGCTAGTTTATCAGCAAATCCAATAGCATAAGCTGTGATGCAAGTGATAATTTATGTTGAAGTCTTCAAAACTGACGTTATTATTTTTAATCGGTGACACCATACAGTAAAGCCAACGGATTATGAGGACCCTATATGAAATAAATAAAATATTTTTTCTCAAAATGTATACTTGATTGAACATAAACTTTATGAATGACCAGGTGAGCTATATAGGCTCAAGCATGTCTCTAGTTTTCTTTGTTTTTTACAGGACGGCTGAGGTCATTTTTAGCAGGTGAATATGTTTTTTTATTTGAAAAAGAGTATTTATATATTTATATATCAAAATGAAGCTGTTGGACTAACTTTAACCAAACTTGGTGGGATGACCATTGAATTGTTCCCTTCTAAAAATGTATCTCCAGGACTGCTCTGTATCCAAGATGTCTGCAGATTCTTAAAAATATTGTGTTTTATTTTCTGAAAGTCAAACAACAGCTTGATTGTAATGATTTACGATATATTCCAAGTTTTATGTGTAATTGGCTATTTTTCTTGTGAATTATGAGGCATGTACAATAAAGTGATTTCAGTAACAAAAATTATATTTATATGATCATCTTTTCCTTGAATTAGACTGGAATGGTTCATTAGAAATCATAACCAAAATGATATCTGACTCTGACAGTCCTACCTTTAATTTAAGTTTACTGTCAGTTCTCTCCTTAATTTAAGTTTACTGTCAATCCTGCACTAAATTTAAGCTTACTGTCAGTTCTCTCCTTAATTTAATTTTACTGTCAATCCTGCCCTAAATCTAAGGTTACTGTCAGTCCTGTCCTTAATTTATGTTTACTGTCAATCCTGCCCTAAATCTAAGGTTACTGTCAGTCCTGTCCTTAATTTATGTTTACTGTTGCTACTTAAAGAAGACATTTCCTAAAAATGTATAAAAAATTGCATATTATAATATATCAAGATACACTTTGCTATATATAAAATATAGTTTATCAGCAAATCCAACAGCATAAGCTGTGATGCAAGTGATAATTTATGTTGAAGTCTTCAAAACTGACGTTATTATTTGTTATCTGTGATACCATACAGTAAAGCCAACGGATTATGAGGACCCTATATGAAATAAATAAAATATTTTTTCTCAAAATGTATACTTGATTGAACATAAACTTTATGAATGACCAGGTGAGATATATAGGCTCAAGCGTGTCTCTAGTTTTCTTTGTTTTTTACAGGACGGCTGAGGTCATTTTTAGCAGGTGAATATGTTTTTTTATTTGAAAAAGAGTATTTATACATTTATATATCAAAATGAAGCTGTTGGACTAACTTAAGCCAAACTTGGTGGGATGACCTTTGAATTGTTCCTGAATTTAAGTTTATTGTCTGTCCTGCCCTTAATTTAAGTTTACTGTCAGTCCTTCCCTTAATTTAAGTTGACTGTCAGTTCTCTCATTAATTTAAGTTTACTGTCAGTCCTGTCCTTAATTTAAATTTACTATTGCTACTTAACGTATATATTTCCTAAAAATGTATAAAAAATTGCATATTATAATATATCAAGATACACTTTGCTATATATAGAATAACACCAGTTATGAAGGTCAAGACAGAAAATATTGCTAGTTTATCAGCAAATCCAATAGCATAAACTGTGATGCCAAGTGATAATTTATGTCGAGGTTTTGAAAACTGACGTTATTGTTTTTTTATCTGTGACACTACAGTAAAACCTGTCTAAACTTAACTACATCAGTGGTGTAAAGTACGGTAGATCATGTGTTTCAGCATCGATCTGGTCAAACCAAAGACTATAAAATTGGTAATTGTTGCTTCTCCGCTAAACACGTAGCATTAAGGAGAAACAACAAAGTTGGTTCGGAATCAGGATAATGTGTCAGAGTGGAACGACATGTCTTTCCGCGGACTGTTGCTTCGGTGAGCTAGCACTATAAAAATCCAGCTAAGCGTGTTGGTCTAACACAAAATGGACCTCATCATCACCTCATTGAAAATTTACGTGTTCTCACCATGATATAGCAGAAAAATTGCTGAGTTGACGTTAAGCAACAACCACTCACTCACTCCCTGTCTAACCAAACCTCCTTGGGACCAAGTGATGTGTTTTTAATTGACAGGTGTTTGGTTTATACAGATTAAGTTAAAGATTTCCTAACTTGGAACATGGTGTAAAGCTCAGTTTATTCAGGATTTGGTTTAGACAGGTTACACTGATGTCACACTGAATGATATTTTTCAGTATCAGAGTCAGTTTGTTGATACTGACAATATCACTTAGTGAGATCAAAGGAAAAAAAGTCAGTTTGTTGATACTGACAATATCACTTAGTGAGATCAAAGGAAAAAAAGTCAGTTTGTTGATACTGACAATATCACTTAGTGAGATCAAAGGAAACAAGTCAGTTTGTTGATACTGACAATATCACTTAGTGAGATCAAAGGAAAAATAGTCAGTTTGTTGATACTGACAATATGTTCTGATTACTGATAACTTCAATTACTAGTTTGTTAATGAGGCTAAATGCATTTGCATTATTTAAATTTTCATGCATTTCCGTTCGATGTCAAAATAGCATCACATGAAAATGTTTATGTTTACTTGTTTACTTGATGACCGCTATCAATATTATTACAATGAAATGAAAGACAAAAATAACACACTGTCGAAACAATTCTAAAAATACCACACTGTCGAAACAATTCTAAAAATACCACACTGTCGAAACAATTCTAGAAATACCACACTGTCGAAACCGCTCCAAAATCCAATCGAAAAATCGTAGAAAAAGGAAAATCGAAACCCCTAACATACATATGCACGACGACTCACTTTCCTGGCTTAGTACAAGCACTTCAATAAAAAGTGACAGGGCTAAACTAGTTTTATGGGTCCAAACCATCACTTGTAACCAGGCAAACAGTGTTATTATAAAGAACGCTATAATCTTGAACATTATGCATAATATATTTAATCTCTGTGACACAGAAGTTGGCATAGGTATGTTATTTTAATTCTATATAAGAAATAAGATGGCTGCAACCATCAATTAAATATTACATAGTACACATTTATTTTCTTTTGCATAGATGAAATAGATTCCCGTCTTCGTATGGTGGCACTATTAGATGTAGCTATAGACAAAGATGAAAGATGTAGGAATTTATCTCTATATTGATATAATTTTAACACCAATAGTCCTGCCCTTAATTTAAGGTTACTGTCAGTCCTGTCCTTAATTTAAGTTTACTGTCAGTCCTATCATGACAAATTAAAAGCCTGCTTAAAGGAAACCATTCACAAACCTTTCCTTCATAGAAATGATGGCTCAAAATTTGTTGTATTAGGCTACAATTCGACATATTTTTCAAACAAAATTCAAAAAGGTAAAACATGCTACTCCGAGGAACAAGTGATCAGTATGCTTCGTAGATTGGCACTATTAGATGAAGATATAGACACTGATACAGATGATGAAAGTGGTAGGAATTTATCTCTATATTGATATAATTTTAACACCAATAGCTGCTACTATGGACGAGCAGAATTTATCTCTATATTGATATAATTTTAACACCAATAGCTGCTACTATGGACGGGCAGAATTTCTCTCTATAGTGACATAATTTTAGCACTGACGGGCAGAATTTATCTCTATATTGATATAATTTTAACACCAATAGCTGCTACTATGGACGGGCAGAATTTATCTCTATAGTGACATAATTTTAACACTGACGGGCAGAATTTATCTCTATATTGATATAATTTTAACACCAATAGCTGCTACTATGGACGGGCAGAATTTATCTCTATATTGATATAATTTTAACGCCAATAGCTGCTACTATGGACGGGCAGAATTTATCTCTATATTGATATAATTTTAACACCAATAGCTGCTACTATGGACAGGCAGAATTTCTCTCTATATTGATATAATTTTAACACCAATAGCTACTACAGTAAAACTTGCTTATAACGAATTTCTGGGGAAAGGTGAAATAAATTCGCAATAAGCGTAATTCGTTGTATTGATATAACGAAGTTCGTTATAAAATATAACGAATTCGTTATAAGAGGATCATACGGGGAAACTATAACGACAAAGACACGTGTGATAAAGACGATAAATTACAAGCAATGCATTTAATATTTCAATTATGTATACAACATATTCAAAAGAAAATTTATTTAGATTTTATTGAAGAAACTAGCAATATCGGTTTGTTTTTGTTTGCTTGTGAAGATTTGTTCTATTTTAGCTAAAACGGCACTATTAGATGAAGATATAGACACTGATACAGATGATGAAAGTGGTAGGAATTTATCTCTATATTGATATAATTTTAACACCAATAGCTGCTACTATGGACGAGCAGAATTTATCTCTATATTGATATAATTTTAACACCAATAGCTGGTACTATGGACGGGCAGAATTTATCTCTATAGTGACATAATTTTAACACTGACGGGCAGAATTTATCTCTATATTGATATAATTTTAACACCAATAGCTGCTACTATGGACGGGCAGAATTTATCTCTATAGTGACATAATTTTAACACTGACGGGCAGAATTTATCTCTATATTGATATAATTTTAACACCAATAGCTGCTACTATGGACGGGCAGAATTTATCTCTATATTGATATAATTTTAACGCCAATAGCTGCTACTATGGACGGGCAGAATTTATCTCTATATTGATATAATTTTAACACCAATAGCTGCTACTATGGACAGGCAGAATTTCTCTCTATATTGATATAATTTTAACACCAATAGCTACTACAGTAAAACTTGCTTATAACGAATTTCTGGGGAAAGGTGAAATAAATTCGCAATAAGCGTAATTCGTTGTATTGATATAACGAAGTTCGTTATAAAATATAACGAATTCGTTATAAGAGGATCATACGGGGAAACTATAACGACAAAGACACGTGTGATAAAGACGATAAATTACAAGCAATGCATTTAATATTTCAATTATGTATACAACATATTCAAAAGAAAATTTATTTAGATTTTATTGAAGAAACTAGCAATATCGGTTTGTTTTTGTTTGCTTGTGAAGATTTGTTCTATTTTAGCTAAAACGGCACTATTAGATGAAGATATAGACACTAATACAGATGATGGAAGTGGTAGGAATTTATCTCTATATTGATATAATTTTAACACCAATAGCTGCTACTATGGACGGGCAGAATTTATCTCTATATTGATATAATTTTAACACCAATAGCTGCTACTATGGACGGGCAGAATTTATCTCTATATTGATATAATTTTAACACCAATAGCTGCTACTATGGACGGGCAGAATTTATCTCTATATTAATATAATTTTAACACCAATAGCTGCTACTATGGACGGGCAGAATTTATCTCTATAGTGACATAATTTTAAGACTGACGGGCAGAATATATCTCTATATTGATATAATTTTAACGCCAATAGCTGCTACTATGGACGGGCAGAATTTATCTCTATATTGATATAATTTTAACACCAATAGCTACTACAGTAAAACTTGCTTATAGCGAATTTCTGGGGAAAGGTGAAATAAATTCGCAATAAGCGTAATTCGTTGTATTGATATAACGAAGTTCGTTATAAAATATAACGAATTCGTTATAAGAGGATCATACGGGGAAACTATAACGACAAAGACACATGTGATAAAGACGATAAATTACAAGCAATTCATTTAATATTTCAATTATGTATACAACATATTCAAAAGAAAATTTATTTAGATTTTATTGAAGAAACTAGCAATATCGGTTTGTTTTTGTTTGCTTGTGCAGATTTGTTCTATTTTAGCTAAAACGGAAAATAATTTCTCGTCGACATTTTCTTGGGTTTCTAATCGATTCACGGCGAACTGTTTCTAGTCCCTGTAAGCCCTCAATCTATGTTGGAACATTATCTTCAATCGGTTCGTCATCTATTTCCGAATCGTCCGTGTCAGATTCCTTGTTTAAGAGATCCCCTACGATGTCATCATCAGATTTAGATTCGGTTGAAACCGGTACTACTAAACAGAGTCCGGAAGAGTCCGGAGAAGTCCGGTAGAGTCCGGAGGCTTAATATTAGTTTATATGTATATTAAATGATGTATTCCTGTGGTATTGGTTGTTTTTTATATATTTCTTATAATTTCCAACAAAATAAATACTAAATAATAGGTTTTTATTGAAATATACAAGGTGATCAGCAATCGTTCATAGATTCAAAATGGCGGATATAGAGTCCGGTAGCAATATCGTCGATTTACAGCATGTATTCTGTACATTTAATGATTGATTATTATTGTATATGTGTTTATCTATAGGCATTTTATCAAAGATTGAATAAAATAGCAAGTAACGTGGAAATATTCATATATACAAGATGATATGTAAATAGAGTCCGGTATTCAAAATGGCGGACAACAGAGTCCGGTGCGATTTATGTTGATTTAATATGTGTATACTGTATATAAATCAATGGTTATAGTTATTCTGTTGGTGTACATTAGAGAAAACAGATACAATGTATATGAAAATCTAAATTTCTTTACTTTATTACAATTTTTTTTTTTAAAACGATATATTTCAGCAAATATGATCATTGTTCTGTCCGTCCTGCCCTTAATTTAAGTTTACTGTCAGTCCTTCCCTTAATTTAAGTTGACTGTCAGTTCTGTCCTTAATTTATGTTTACTGTCAGTCTTGTCCTTAATCTATGTTTACTGTCAGTCCTGTCGTTAATTTAAGTTTACTGTCAGTCCTGTCTTTAATTTATGTTTACTGTCAGTCCTGTCGTTAATTTAAGTTTACGGTCAGTCCTGTCCTTAATTTATGTTTACTGTAGGTCCTGTCCTTAATTTATATTTACTGTCAGTCCTGTCCTTAATTTAAGTTTACTGTCAGTCCTGTCGTTAATTTAAGTTTACTGTCAGTCTTGTCCTTAATTTATGTTTACTGTAGGTCCTGTCCTTCATTTATGTTTACTGTCAGTCCTGTCCTTAATTTATGTTTACTGTCAGTCATGTCCTTAATTTAAGCTTACTGTCAGTTGAAACGGTTGCAAGTTAAATGGTCGGTCTCTTATGTTTTGATTACACGAAACTGCAGTATAAACCCATTGAGTATGCACTGTCGGTAAATATGAAATGTGCTTGTTTCGTAGAGACCTGTTTCCATCATTTGCACAGACTATGTGTTTTGTTTGCCGGTAGTATGCATATAATTTCTATGTATACTTGTGATGTCCTCGCCAAGATGTAAAAAAAATCCTCAACGTGAAAGGAAAAACAAATATTATTATTATTTTTTTTATTTTATTTACGTGAATAATAATAATAATAATTATTATTATTATTATTATTTTTTTAATGGATGTTACCAATATTTGCCGGAATTATAGTACAAAGCAAATAGTAAATGCGATGTTATTGTTCAATATGTGTGTCGTATTTTGTTATCATGTTGGTACACATGTAACCAAAGCTATATTGAACAATTTTTTAACCTACACATATCTACTTTACATCCATCTGCTATTAACTCAAAAAGCTTTAAAAACCAAGTTAACATGAAATACATGCAATCTGTCTTCCCTTTGTTACCTTTTCACATCATGAAAATGAGTAGACATATTTAGTTTTAATTTCTGACAAAAAATCGTTCAATTACCCCACCCAACTTGCCAACTCAAAAAGCTTTCAAAAACCAAGCTAACAAGAAATAAATGCAAATATTACTTTCTTCAGTTTGTTATCTTTTTCATTCATGAAAATAAGTAGATCAATTTGGGTTTTTCTTGCTTCTTGTTTAGTTTCTACTAAAAACAATCCTTCAATTACCCCACCCATGTAGAACCAAAAGAAAAGGAATATTAACTTTTTAGTAAATAATGAGCAAATACGTGTGTAAATACGTTTGTAGACCAAATTCGTGACCTAGATACATGTGCAATTGCTGCTTATCTCTCATTTTCCCAATATACGTGGTTCCCCCTTTTTTCGGAGTGCAATTGTCATTGATGCATCAACCCTACATATTTCTTCTACATATATCTTTATTTCTCAAACATGTATAGCTGGTATAAATGCATTGTTGCAAGTCAGAAAATATACATTTTATTAATCAGGTATAATTTTGTGATGTCTTTGTCGATATATAAAGTTAAGTAGAGCTGTTTGTATTCAGTAATGTCATCGCTTTTGCTTAATTAAAACTGTTCAATAACTCCAATAATAACACATGAAATTAGTATATGTATATATGTTTGTATAGGTGTGTACATGCATTTGTAATACAGTAATCAATGAATAAATATGCTGTTGCCGGAATTTGTATTTTTTGAGTGTGTGTTGTTGTTCAATTGCGGTGTTCGTTGTTATTATGTTGGTAACCAAAGCTGCATCGAATGATTGTTTAACCCCCTTAGAAACCTTTTATTTACCCTCAAAATTCATCTGTTGCTAATTGGAAATTTTTTTCTTTTTCTATTTTTCTTTTTTTTTTCTTCTTCATAAAAAAATTTCACATAACATCCCAAGCATTAAAATATCTCTATCAATTTAATGTCATCATAAACACACCAGAAACATTTTTTTTTTCATTTTCCCCCCTTAATTGTCCCTTTCTCAGTAAATCTTCAAATTCGCCCTTTTTGGAATAACAAAAATAATTATGAAATATTTTTCCTATGTTTTTTCAGCTTTGCCTGAAATAAATCCAATATATGACATCCGCATATGTAACTGTGTACATATTTTTTTTTATTATACTTTTTTGTTTATTGTTCATTCCCATTTTCTTCAATGTTGTATATTTGTTTTATACTTACCTGTACATATACTTGTGTTTTTGTGGATGCGAGGAGGTTCTTACTTTATGACATATAAAATATGACCGTGGCTATCTCTGTATCTATCTTCTTCTGAAACCCAATGGGTAATTCATTAGAAGCTTACAGATCAGTCATAGGCATGTTTCACTGTGTACAATCTGACCCGGCAAAAAATGTTTGGACTCGTGCATATCTAATTCCGCAACGGAACCGGACTGTAAGAAGGCCCTAGGCAAGAAGAAGGTAAGAATTCTGTTTATTTATTTGTTTTTTGCATGAACTTGGGGAAAATAATACAGGATGATGACCCGGTTTTGTTCCAAAAATTGTTACGAACAAATAGGAACCAAAGCAACAGAAATCCACAGCCACCATTGTTTATACTGTGATACAACATTTCCACAATTCGATGGCTTAATAAAACATTCTAGAGAAAATCATGTGTACCATTGTTATTACTGCAAAACAACCTTCGTCCTATTTGAAGAAGTAATAAAACACTCGACGGAAAACCACGGCTCACTAATGTTGAAAGTTAAATAAGTTGAACTGAATCCAATTAGTGGACATTATGGTTACAAAAGCCATAATTTCAATGTTATTCCAAAGAAAATAAAGGCTTTGGTTCCTGTTTGTTCGTAAATTTTTTTGGAACAAAACCGGGTCATCATGCTGTAACATCTTTCACGAAACCGGGTCCTGCCATTTTGACAGGACTCATTTCTTTCGCGCCGTGCTTACTTATATCAATAATTAAAAGCACAAAGTGACGATTCTTGTCATCTTTATTCATCAATCGTTCCTTCAATACATTTCGTTCCATTCAATGTGAGCAAGTCAAAGAGAAATTGAGCGAAATTCGGGGTTGGGGTCAAGCTGATCGTCAGTTTGCGGCACATTATCGCTTATTTCTCAATTAATATACGATGACATAGCCAAAATGTTTCATCTGACAGCAGGAAATGGTTAGTAAAGCATTTATTTCCCCCAAGTTCATGCAAAAAACAAATAAATAAACAGAATTATTGCCTTCTTCTTGCCTTCTTACAGTCCGGTTCCGTTCCGGAATTAGATATGCACGAGTCCAAACATTTTTTGCCGGGTCAGTTTGTACACAGTGCATGATGTTTTATAACTGTTCAAGGATCTCAAGTAAATGTGCGCTTGTACAAGCCGATTCTTATAGAAATATCTTATTAACAAACTTACGGTGTTCTTTTTTGTTCTCCAGAGTTTAAATCCAAACGTAAATGTTGTCTTTCTTTTATTCGTTCTTCACTTCATCTTAATGATCGGTAATATCGAACTAAATCCTGGTCCGGAAACTTACATATCGAGTTCACCGCCTAACTTAGACAATAGTTCAAACGATAATTCCATTTCCTTGTGCAATATCAATATACGTAGTATCAGAAACAAAACAAATTTCGTCCAGCATTTTGTAGATGAATTTGATATTCTAGTAATAACTGAATCGTACCTTGCTAACAGTATTCAGAACGACGATATTGAATTATGTTCCTTCACAAAAAATATCCAACGCCGCGACAGACAGAATCAAACGGGAGGGGGGCTCCTGATTTATACGAAAGAAAATGTAAACATTTCAAGGATAATCCAACTAGAGAATAATTTAGATGAAAGTCTTTGGGTTCAGATTCACGCGAAGGGTCAATCTTTTCTATTATGCAATACATACCGTCCACATTGGACCGACAACGAGTATTGGTCACGATTAACGCATGCTATTGAATTAGCTCATCAGATAAACGAAAATATCGTGATTTCGGGCGACCTGAATTCTAATCTTTTTAATGTAAATAATAACAAGCTGGTTGACTTAGGGAACGACCATTTAACTTGAAGGGTGGGGGGGGGTTATGTTTTTTTTCTAAAAAAATATTCTGATTCCCAATGTTGCTGAAAAAAATATTCTGATTTTGGTGGAGGAAAAAAAAAATCTGATTCAGAGTTTTTGTCATATAACCTAATGTTAAATTCTGGAAAAAAAATTTGCGCTTTGAGCGACAAAAAAAATATATTCTAACTCTTGTGTTGTCCGAAAAAAAAATTCTGAACGAAACAAAAAACCATAACCCCCCCCCCCCCCCTTCAAGTTATATGGTCGGTCCCTTAATGACCACGTTTAAATTTAGAAATGTTATAGTAAAACCAACAAGATTAAATAATTTATTAGTCTCAATTATAATTTCCGATACCATGACCCCACTATATTCTGATGTTTTTGAGATGCCATCAGGAATTAGTGATAACTATGCAGCAGTTGCTTTTCTCAAATGTCCAAAATCTACTTCATGTTCATTTACCAGAGAAATTTGGCAGTATGAGAATATAGATTTAGAACTAAAATGAACGAAATTAACTGGAATGAAAAGATAGGCTTTTTAAACGACGTAGATGACATGGTTGAAGAATTTACAAAATTATTTTTGGACATAGCAAGGCAATGTATTCCAACGAAAACTATAACTGTACGGGATTATGACAAACCATGGTTTAATAACGAAATTAGAAAAGAAATTCGACTACGCGATCGCCTGAGAAAAAATGTTATAAAATTTGGGAGGGAAAGTGATACTTTAAAATATAAAAAACAAAGGAACAAGGTCAATAATATGAAAAAGAAAGCAAAAGAAAATTTGAAAGTAACTTAGATAATATATTATTTGATAGTTCGACAAACCCTACAATTTACTGGAAAATAATGAAAATACTAATTAAATCTAACAAGGGAAGTAACTGTATCCCTCCGCTTTGAAACACAATTAATGATGAACATTTAGATGAGATGGTATATGACGACGAGAAAAAAATATGAACTATTAAATAAATATTTTAGTTTAGTATCTAAGTTGGAGGAAGAAAATATACCAGTACCCCAGACTTGGGGTCAATTACATTCAAATGTAATCGATTACATTACAATTACTTTGCAATTTTCATGATTACATTACATTACGATTACATCAATTTCAAATGTAATCGATTAAATTACAATTACTTTGTAAATGTAATCGATTACATTACTGATTACATTTAATGATAACCAATATATTAGTGTTTTATATTATTTTGTCTCATGTTTATCTGTCCAATATCTCTTATTTAATGTATTTCTTACTCAGAACTATGAATTACAATTCAGTTTTAATGTGATCATTACATGTAATAACATACAGTACATTGTAAATTATAAACAGCAATTCTCATTTTCCTTTTTTCAAAAACTATGTTGTGTCGTATTACTATAACCAATATTCATTCCATCTTATACTATTAGTAAATATTATAACATACATTTGCACATTTTAATAATATATATCAAATAATTTCAAACATCCTGTCAAAAGTTTATTGTGGATAATAAACTAGCAGAATATTTTTTTAGAAAAAAACATACCCCCCCCCCCCCTTCAAGTTAAATGGTCGTTCCCTAACAATCACCATTACTAAATTTCACACCATTTCAATGTGATATATAATTCAGAAAATAAAAAAACAAAAGTCATTCTGGTTCTAAAAACCTGCTTAAAAATATGAGTACCCCCTTTGAAAGTAAAACTAATGACTCAATTACCGACATTTTTGTGACTGCTATTGAAATTGTAGATATCATTCAAATATTAGACCTTAAAAAAAGCGTCCGGTCCTGACAAAATTAGCCATAAAATGCCCAAAATAGCCCCTGAAAAAATTGTCGAACCACTTCAAATTATCTTCAACAAATCTTTACGATAAGGCAAGTATCCTGCAAGCTGGAAAATTGCACACGTGATAGCTATTTAAGAAAAGGTGACGCCTCTTTGCCTTCAAATTACCGTCTGATATCTTTGATAAGTTGTGTTGGTAAAATTATGGAGAGAGTAGTTTATAAAAATGTTTCTAATTATCTTGTTAGAAACAAACTTATATATGAGTATCAGTCTGGCTTTCTTCCAAAACATTCTACTATCCACCAGTTGTTAGAACTATACAACTCTATACTCAATTCACTAGAAAAAAAAGAATTTAGTTGTTTTTTATTCTGTGACTTCCAAAGCTTTCGATAAAGTTTGGCACAGGGGTTTAATACATAAAATGAATTATTATGGTATAAAAGGTCATTTAATCAAATGGTTTGAAAATTATTTGTATCAAAGAAAGCCAAAAGTGATTAACAGGGCAACATCATCAACTGTTTGTGAAGTCTCTGCTGGAGTCCCCCAAGGTTCAGTTTTAGACCCTTTGCTATTTTAATTTATATAAATGATATTGGAGAGAAGCTCCTCTCTCTCAGTAGACTCTTTGCAGATGATACTTCTTTAGGTTATTCAAGTCAAAATGTTGTTGAAATTGAAAATGTTATAAATCATGACTTGTGTGAACTAAATACCTGGTCCACAAAATGGTTAGGGACCGACCATTTAACTTGAAGGGGGAGGGGGGGTTATGGTTTTTTGTTTCGTTCAGAATTTTTTTTCGGACAACACAAGAGTTGGAATATTTTTTTTTTGTCGCGCGAAGCTCGAATTTTTTTTTCCAAAATTAAACATTAGGTTATATGACAAAAACTCTGAATCATATTATTTTTTTTCCTCCACCAAAATCAGAATATTTTTTTCAGCAACATCGGGAATCAGAATATTTTTTTTAGAAAAAAACCATAACCCCCCCCACCCCCCCCCCCCCCCCCCCCCCCCTTCAAGTTAAATGGTCGTTCCCTTAATGTCTTTTAATCCAGACAAAACTGAGGTTATGTTATTTTCCAATACAGACGTTAGATATAATTTTAATTTCACATGTAATGGAAACAATATATATCCCCATAAACACGTGGGTGTAACCTTGTCAAGCGATGCTAAATGGAATAACCACATTGAATATATAATCTTAAGCGTATCAAGACATTTAGGTATTCTGCGGAAATTAAAATATAGGTTAAGTAGACAAAATCTAGAAAAAACTGTACTTAGTATATATCCGCCCAATTTTTGAATATGCCTGTGAAATATGGGATAATTGTGGAGTGTGTTATTCAACCAAACTTGAAAAATTGCAACTAGATGCTGCAAGGATTGTAACTGGATTACCAATTTTCACAAAAACAGATAAATTGTACTCAGAAACAGGATGGACTACTCTCTCTAGTAGAAGACATAATAAGAAACTCCAGTTATTTTATAATATAAAGAATGAACAAGCACCAAATTATCTTAGAGAATTTATTCCTCCTACTGTACAAAGCACGACTATTTACCCCTTAAGAAACGGTCCGGGTTTAATAATACCTTTTTGTAGACTCTCGATTACAACTGAATCTTTTATTCCATCTACTGTTAAACTCTGGAACCGGCTAGATCAATTTGATCGTAATCTTGACACATTAACTAAATTCAAAAAAGACATTCGAAAGGAACAGTCGGATAACACAAAGCGTATCCCGAAACATTTTTATTATGGTCCCAGAAAACTTAATATTATTCTTACTCAACTTCGTAACTCGTATTCCTTTCTAAATTACGATCTATCAAAGGTTATTATAGTAAATGATGCTGCTTGTTCCTGTGGAGCTCCACGGGAAGATGCATTCCATTATTTGTTTACCTATCCTAACTATACTGAAATAAGACTTATTATGATGAACAACTTAAATTGGGTACAGACAAACGATTTGAATCTACATGTACTAACCTGTGGGTCGGATGATTTAACATACGAAGAAAATATTAATATCATCAAACACGTTTTCAATTTTATTAAATCTTCAAAAAGATTCCTTGTAGTATAATTACTCGATAATTATCTACTCTCCAACCTCGCATCCATCCAACACAACCTTTTTATTAATTCGTTAATTATTTACAATATATTTCTATATGTATTATATGCATGCTCAGAATGATCATTATACTATGTGAATTTATTATATTAATGGGAGAAGACTTCATAAGTTGGTAAAACTTGTGTCCTATCCCTTTTGTTAATTTAACAAATAAAATCACCATAAACTAAAAAAAAATTGAAACGACTTCACTGTCAACATTAACTAAATCATCCATGGTGAACCCAATCTGATCAAGCCTGTTACGAATATCGAAGAGGTTCGCTAAGGGGATATCGTCATCATTTTCATCATTTGAATCACTGTTTTCCTGCATTTCGGCATTACCAGACGTAAGTGACATGCTAAATCCAGCTTTTTCGAAACATCGGCTGTTGCAGATATGGGTTACATTACGCCATGAAATATGAATCATTCTGATTGCCTTCAACACATGGATACAAGGTTCAACTTTTTTGTCGTTAAACTGAAATAGAATTGTACCGCTAATCAGTGTTTGTGTAACATTTTATTTTATCTGATTTTATAAGTTACTAATTTTCTTAATTATATAATTAACATTAGTGCAAATAAATATGTACTTAATACTAGTGAAATACTTCTTTATTACTGCGGATTATCTCATTTGATGGTTCAGTTGATTTATCATTTATCGTCGGAAAAAATATTACAGATGTTGACACTGTAAACAAACTGGTTAACAAAATAAACATCAAGAAAGCTACTGGTGTAGATCAGATCTCATCTACACTTTTACGTGCTGGTGCACCTGTACTTAACAAGCATATAACAACACTTGTTAATAACACTATCAAAACCAGTGATTTTCCAACCAGGTTAACAGAAGATCAGGTTGTTCAACTACATAAAAAAAATGACCCTTTAGACAAAAAGAACTACCGGCCAGTTAGGGAACGTCCATTTAACTTGAAAGGGGGGGGGGGGGGGGGGGGGGGGTTATGGTTTTTTTTCTAAAAAAATATTCTGATTCCCAATGTTGCTGAAAAAAATATTCTGATTTTGGTGAAGAAAAAAAAAATAATCTGATTCAGAGTTTTTGTCATATAATCTAATGTTAAATTCTGGAAAAAAATTTCGCGCTTTGCGCGACGAAAAAAAAAAATATTCTAACTCTCGTGTTGTGCGAAAAACAATTTCTGAACGAAACAAAAAACCATAATCCCCCCCCCCCCCTTCAAGTTAAATGGTCGGTCCCTTAGCATCTTAAAGTTCTAAAGTTTATAAAATGGTTTTATCTGACCAACTATCTGATTTATTTGAAAATATTTTTCATACTTTTTTATGCGCTTTAAGAGAGGGTCATGGTTGTCAGACAACTTTGCTGAGACTCCTTGAAGATTAGAAAACAGCCCTAGATAAAAATCAGTATGTGGCAGCCATTCTTATGGATCTTTCGAAGTCTTTTGACTGTCTGCCACATGACATTCTCCTTTGTAAGCTGTCTGCATACGGCCTATCTCCAAAATCTGTGGAATTACTTAGAAATTATTTAACTGGTCGTAAGCAACAAATCAAACTTCAGGGAGATCTCAGCAGTTGGGCTGATATACAAAAAGGGGTACCTCAAGGCTCTATACTTGGTCCCTTGTTATTTAAAATTTTTATTAACGACATCTTTTATTTTATTGAATATGATACATTGTATAATTATGCTGAAGATAACACATTGTCTTATGTAAATGATAATTATGAGAAATTAATAGATATACTTGAAAAAGAAAGCTCAGTATTGATAGACTGGTTCAAATTCTATTGTATGCAGGCTAATCCAGATAAGTTTCAAGCCATTGCAGTTGACAATAAGACACATGCCAAGACACCAGTATTTAAAATAGAGTCAGCTGAAATTACTTGTGATGAAGTTGTAAAATTACTAGGAATAGATATTGATTACCAACTTAATTTCAATTATCATATCAAAAATATATGTCGTAAAGCTTCTCAACAGTTGAATGTTTTAAAGCGCATTGGTTGTTTTCTTTCAAAATAAAATAAATTAACAATTTTTCATACTTTCATTTTGTCTAATTTTAATTTTTGTCCTTTGGCGTGGCATTGTTGCAATAAAAGTAATACCTCTAAATTAGAAAAAATCCAGGCGAGGGGTTTACGATTTATATACGAGGACTATGAGAGCACATATGATGAGTTATTAGAAAAAGCTAAAGTTCCATTTCTGAAAGTTAGAAGAATGCGTAACATGGCTATTGAATGTTTTAAGATTTTAAACAAACTTTCACCATCTTGTTTACATGATTTAGTTGTTTTTAAATATTGTAAATATAATTTTAGATATTCCAATATTGTAGATATATATCTGAGGCGATCATCTTTCTACGGTAAGAATAGTTTTAAATATGCAGCAGCTGTTTTATGGAATGACCTACCTGATGATTTTAGAAAAATTTCCAATTTTAATCAGTTTAAGAATATTTTAAAATCTTGGAATGGAAATGTATGTAAATGTTCAGTTTGTGCTGACTTTTAAATTTGTTTAAATTTCCACCATCTAGGTCATATCCAGTTTTTATTCATTGTGCTTATAAGATTTTTATGCTTTGCTCATAATATCAGCTTTTAGTTGTTCATAGTTTGCTACATTAGCTCTTGGTATGCTTAGCTTATAACATCAGCTTTTAATCTGCTTTTTTGCTTATCTTGTAACTGTTAGTATTTTACATGTAGTGCTTACTTAGTCTTGTATTTTAGTTGTATGTTGCATGCTTGTTATTTGTTATTTATTTTGTGTCTGTGTATATCGGTTCTCAACAGAGCTTATGTTGTATGTTGTTTTAACCATGCCGACTCTAAATAAAGCTTATTTATTTATGTATTTATTATTTATTACAGATGCGTCTCATGATTTAATAATCAGCGTTAGAAATAATATTATGTACCTGTCTATTGTACACTAGGATACTTTTTAAAAGCAATGGAAAGTATTTTATTATAAAATATTTACCGTAACATAAAATTTAATATTAAATTCTTTCCACCGCATAAAATTTCAACCGGAAAAAATTATGTCTTACACATGCATTAAGTTTATTGGTCGGATAATTCAGATTTAGAAACGCCTACAAAATGATTGACAGATTTTGTGTATTTGATGTAAAGGTAATTTTATGATCCCGTAAACATTTCTGATTTAGAAACGCCTACAATACCAATGAAAATTATTGACAGTTATTGTGTATTTGATGTAACGGTAATTTGATGATCCCGTAAACAATTCAAGTTTTTGAGTTTGGATAATTTAATTTGGGGTGCACGTCGTAAATTTAGAAATTGCAATTAGAAATGAATTACATGCATTATGAATCAACAACAAAATAAATTTGTCTTACCTCCAAAATATATTGGATAAGTCGTTGTCTGTATTTGATTTTGAGATTGTAGATGATTCTTTGATCCATTGGTTGAAGTTTGCTTGTTGTGTTTGGTGGCAGAAACTGTAAATTGATGGATTTTAGATTGTCTATGCTTGTATGAGCCGAACAATGGATCAAACCCATTCCACAAATATTTGGCTCGTCATCCATGCTTTCTTATTCCATCGATATTCAACTGGCAAAGATGTTATGCCCTTGAAGCACCGTGGGTTTTGAAATTTTCCAATTACCAAAAGTTAGATTTTTTCTGAACCATCCATGTTGGACGTGACTAGAACGGTCAACCTTTCATTGGATTTTTTTTACCCCCATGACATTTTTCACCTTTCAATTGAAGTGTTTTATTTGGCATAGATTTGTAAAAGTAACTCAGTCTCATCGGCATTGAAAATATCACAAGCCTTGTAATTTTTCACTAAATTTGGAAGTTTATTTTTAAGCCAGTCGCCACAAATATCTGTATCAACAACGGCACTTTCACCACTCATAGATCGGCATACCATGCCGTGACGCTGCTTGACACGATCTAGCCATCCTGTGTTAGGGCTAAAGTCCCTGTCTCCAAATTTTGTAGCGAATTCCTCCGATTTTGCCATTAAAATTGGTTCACTAATTGGAAAATTTTGGTTACGCTTTTCTTTAAACCACTCGTACA
Organism: Bathymodiolus brooksi; assembly: GCA_963680875.1. Taxonomy (NCBI): domain Eukaryota; kingdom Metazoa; phylum Mollusca; class Bivalvia; order Mytilida; family Modiolidae; genus Bathymodiolus; species Bathymodiolus brooksi. The sequence continues at coordinate 42,019,809 of OY804581.1, read as the reverse complement.
AGGCGGCATCCACATTTTCATGGGCGGACGATCTGTGGCGTTTCCTTGCTGGCGAAATTGTCGACATCTCATACGATTCCACAATTTTTTCTTTGTTTTTCAAAATTGTACTTAAGGAATTTGGAAAATGTCAAATCTTGCAGCAACATCCTTTTTCGGCTCATTTCCAATCTCAACACTTTGAATGATTTCCTATTTTGTTTCTAGCGATTTTGCTCTTCCTTTTCGGGTCGGCGTCGCCATACTTGTCTGACCATACTATCAAACACTACATGTTTATTTGATTATATTTTATTGCAATAAAAACAGTTCACCTTCTTTAATTAGACATATTGTCTAATTACATGACCTTTGATAAGCTTCGGACACACTTACCTTTAGGGTATTTTAAATTCGTTGTAACCGTCAATCAATACATATTAATCATTGATCATCGGGACTCAAAAATACTTCGTTGTATCAGAAAATTCGTTAAAAGTGAATTCACTATAACAACACAAATTATCATGTGTTTTTAATGATTTTGGCCGGGGATTCACAAAAAGTTCGCTATATGCGTAAATTCGTTACGGATAGAATTTATCTCTATATTAATATAATTTTATCACTAATAGCTGCTACTATGGACGGGCAGAATTTATCTTTATATTGATATAATTTTATCACTAATAGCTACTACTATGGACGGGCAGAATTTATCTCTATATTGATATAATTTTAACACCAATAGCTGCTACTATGGACGGGCAGAATTTATCTATATTGATATAATTTTAACACCAATAGCTGCTACTATGGACGGGCAGAATGTCAGTCCTGTCCTTAATTTATGTTTACTGTCTGTCCTGCCCTTAATTTAAGCTTTCTGACAGGCCTGTCCTTAATTTAAGTTTACTGTCAGTCCTGTCCTTAATTTATATTTACTGTCAGTCCTGCCTTTAATTTAAGCTTACTGTCTGTCCTGCCCTTACTAATTTAAGTTTACTGTCAGTCCTTCCCTTAATTTATGTTTACTGTCAGTCCTGTCCTTAATTTAAGTTTACTGTCAGTCCAGTCCTTAATTTAAGTTTACTGTCAGTCCTGTCCTTAATTTAAGTTTACTGTTGCTACTTAATGTATATATTTCCTAAAAATGTATAAAAATTGCATATTATAATATATCAAGATAAACTTTGCTATATATAGAATAACACCAGTTATGAAAGTCAAGACAGGAATTATTGCTAGTTTATCAGCAAATCCAATAGCATAAGCTATGACGCAAGTGATAATTGATGTTGAAGTCTTCAAAACTGACGTTATTATTTTTAATCTGTGACAACATACAGTAAAGCCAACGGATTATGAGGACCCTATGTGAAATAAATAAAATATTTGTTCTCAAAATGTATACATGATTGAACATAAACTTTATGAATGACCAGGTGAGATATATAGGCTCAAGCGTGTCTCTAGTTTTCTTTGTTTTTTACAGGACGGCTGAGGTCATTATTAGCAGGTGAATATGTTTTTTTATTTGAAAAAGAGTATTTATACATTTATATATCAAAATGAAGCTGTTGGACTAACTTAAACCAAACGTTTTATGTGTAATTGGCTATTTTTCTTGTGAATTATGAGGCATGTAAAATAAAGTGATTTCAGTAACAAAAATTATATTTATATGATTATCTTTTCCTTGAATTAGACTGGAATGGTTCATTAGAAATCATAACCAAAATGGTATCTGACTCTGACAGTCCTACCTTTAATTTAAGTTTACTGTCAGTTCTCTCCTTAATTTAAGTTTACTGTGAATCCTGCCCTAAATTTAAGCTTACTGTCAGTTCTCTCCTTAATTTAATTTTACTGTCAATCCTGCCCTAAATCTAAGGTTACTGTCAGTCCTGTCCTTAATTTATGTTTACTGTCTGTCCTGTCCTTATTTTAAGTTTACTGTCAGACCTGTCCTTAATTTAAGTTTACTGTCAATCCTTCCCTAAATCTAAGTTTACTGACAGTCCTGACCTTAATAAAAGTTTATCGTCAGTCCTGACCTTAATAAAAGTTTATCGTCAGTCCTGACCTTAATTTAAGTTTACTGTCAGGCCTGTCCATAATTTAAGTTTACTGACAGTCCTGTCCTTAATTTAGGGTTACTGTCAGTCATGTCCTTAATTTAAGTTTACTGTATGTCATGCCCTTAATTAAGGTTTACTCTCAGTCCTGTCCTTAATTTAAGTTTACTGTCTGTCCTGCCCTTAATTTAAGCTTTCTGACAGTCCTGTCCTTAATCTAAGTTTACTGTCAGTCCTGTCCTTAATTTAAGATTACTGTCAGCCCTGCCCTGAATTTAAGTTTACTGTCCGTCCTGCCCTTAATTTAAGTTTACTGTCAGTCCTTCCCTTAATTTAAGTTTACTGGCAGTCCTGTCAATAATTTATGTTTACTGTCAATCCTGCCCTTAATTTATGTTTACTGTCAGTCCTGTCCTTATTTTAAGTTTACTGTCAGTCCAGTCCTTAATTTAAGTTTACTGTCAGTCATGTCCTTAATTTAAGTTTACTGTTGCTACTTAATGTATATATTTCCTACAAATGTATAAAAATTGCATATTATAATATATCAAGATAAACTTTGCTATATATAGAATAACACCAGTTATGAAAGTCAAGACAGGAATTATTGCTAGTTTATCAGCAAATCCAATAGCATAAGCTATGATGCAAGTGATAATTTATGTTGAAGTCTTCAAAACTGACGTTATTATTTTTAATCTGTGACAACATACAGTAAAGCCAACGGATTATGAGGACCCTATGTGAAATAAATAAAATATTTGTTCTCAAAATGTATACATGATTGAACATAAACTTTATGAATGACCAGGTGAGATATATAGGCTCAAGCGTGTCTCTAGTTTTCTTTGTTTTTTACAGTACCGAAGACATCATATACAGGTGAATATGTTTTTTTATTTGAAAAAGAGTATTTATACATTTATATATCAAAATGAAGCTGTTGGACTAACTTAAGCCAAACTTGGTGGGATGACCATTGAATTGTTCCCTTCTAAAAATGTATCTCCAGGACTGCTCTGTATCCAAGATGTCTGCAGATTCTTAAAAAAATTGTGTTTTATTTTCTGAAAGTCAAACAACAGCTTGATTGTAATGATTTAAGATATATTCCAAGTTTTATGTGTAATTGGCTATTTTTCTTGTGAATTATGAGGCATGTAAAATAAAGTGATTTCAGTAACAAAAATTATATTTATATGATTATCTTTTCCTTAAATAGACTGGAATGGTTCATTAGAAATCATGACCAAAATGGTATCTGACTCTGACAGTCCTACCTTTAATTTAAGTTTACTGTCAGTTCTCTCCTTAATTTAAGTTTACTGTCAATCCTACCCTAAATTTAAGCTTACTGTCAGTTCTCTCCTTAATTTAATTTTACTGTCAATCCTGCCCTAAATCTAAGGTTACTGTCAGTCCTGTCCTTAATTTATGTTTACTGTCTGTCCTGTCCTTATTTTAAGTTTACTGTCAGACCTGTCCTTAATTTAAGTTTACTGTCAATCCTTCCCTAAATCTAAGTTTACTGACAGTCCTGACCTTAATAAAAGTTTATCGTCAGTCCTGACCTTAATAAAAGTTTATCGTCAGTCCTGACCTTAATTTAAGTTTACTGTCAGGCCTGTCCATAATTTAAGTTGACTGACAGTCCTGTCCTTAATTTAGGGTTACTGTCAGTCATGTCCTTAGTTTAAGTTTACTGTCTGTCATGCCCTTAATTTAGGTTTACTCTCAGTCCTGTCCTTAATTTAAGTTTACTGTCTGTCCTGCCCTTAATTTAAGCTTTCTGACAGTCCTGTCCTTAATCTAAGTTTACTGTCAGTCCTGTCCTTAATTTAAGATTACTGTCAGCCCTGCCCTGAATTTAAGTTTACTGTCCGTCCTGCCCTTAATTTAAGTTTACTGTCAGTCCTTCCCTTAATTTAAGTTTACTGTCAGTCCTGTCCTTAATTTATGTTTACTGTCAGTCCTGCCCTTAATTTAAGTTTACTGTCAGTCCTGTCCTTAATTCATGTTTACTGTCAGTCCTGCCTTTAATTTAAGTTTACTGTCATTCCTGTCCTTAATTTTAGTTTACTGTCAGTCCAGTCCTTAATTTAAGCTTACTGTTGCTATTTAAAGTAGAAATTTCCTAAAAATGTATAAAAAATTGCATATTATAATATATCAAGATAAACTTTGCTATATATAGAATAACACCAGTTATGAAAGTCAAGACAGAAATTATTGCTAGTTTATCAGCAAATCCAATAGCATAGGCTGTGATGCAAGTGATAATTTATGTTGAAGTCTTCAAAACTGACGTTATTATTTTTAATCGGTGACACCATACAGTAAAGCCAACGGATTATGAGGACCCTATATGAAATAAATAAAATATTTTTTCTCAAAATGTATACTTGATTGAACATAAACTTTATGAATGACCAGGTGAGATATATAGGCTCAAGCGTGTCTCTAGTTTTCTTTGTTTTTTACAGGAGAGGTGATGTCATTATTAGCAGGTGAATATGTTTTTTTATTTGAAAAAGAGTATTTATACATTTATATATCAAAATGAAGCTGTTGGACTAACTTAAACCAAACTTGGTGGGATGACCATTGAATTGTTCCCTTCTAAAAATGTATCTCCAGGACTGCTCTGTATCCAAGATGTCTGCAGATTCTTAAAAAAATTGTGTTTTATTTTCTGAAAGTCAAACAACAGCTTGATTGTAATGATTTAAGATATATTCCAAGTTTTATGTGTAATTGGCTATTTTTCTTGTGAATTATGAGGCATGTAAAATAAAGTGATTTCAGTAACAAAAATTATATTTATATGATCATCTTTTCCTTGAATTAGACTGGAATGGTTCATTAGAAATCATAACCAAAATGGTATCTGACTCTGACAGTCCTACCTTTAATTTAAGTTTACTGTCAGTTCTCTCCTTAATTTAAGTTTACTGTGAATCCTGCCCTAAATTTAAGCTTACTGTCAGTTCTCTCCTTAATTTAATTGTACTGTCAATCCTGCCCTAAATCTAAGGTTACTGTCAGTCCTGTCCTTAATTTATGTTTATTGTCTGTCCTGTCCTTATTTTAAGTTTACTGTCAGACCTGTCCTTAATTTAAGTTTACTGTCAATCCTTCCCTAAATCTAAGTTTACTGACAGTCCTGACCTTAATTTAAGTTTATCGTCAGTCCTGACCTTAATTTAAGTTTATTGTCAGGCCTGTCCATAATTTAAGTTTACTGACAGTCCTGTCCTTAATTTAGGGTTACTGTCAGTCATGTCCTTAATTTAAGTTTACTCTCTGTCATGCCCTTAATTTAGGTTTACTCTCAGTCCTGTCCTTAATTTAGGTTTACTGTCTGTCCTGCCCTTAATTTAAGCTTTCTTACAGTCCTGTCCTTAATCTAAGTTTACTGTCAGTCCTGTCCTTAATTTAAGATTACTGTCAGCCCTGCCCTGAATTTAAGTTTACTGTCCGTCCTGCCATTAATTTAAGTTTACTGTCAGTCCTTCCCTTAATTTAAGTTGACTGTCAGTTATGTCCTTAATTTATGTTTACTGTCAGTCCTGTCCTTAATCTATGTTTACTGTCAGTCCTGTCGTTAATTTAAGTTTACTGTCAGTCCTGTCTTTAATTTATGTTTACTGTCAGTCCTGTCGTTAATTTAAGTTTACGGTCAGTCCTGTCCTTAATTTATGTTTACTGTAGGTCCTGTCCTTAATTTATATTTACTGTCAGTCCTGTCCTTAATTTAAGTTTACTGTCAGTCCTGTCGTTAATTTAAGTTTACTGTCAGTCTTGTCCTTAATTTATGTTTACTGTAGGTCCTGTCCTTCATTTATGTTTACTGTCAGTCCTGTCCTTAATTTATGTTTACTGTCAGTCATGTCCTTAATTTAAGCTTACTGTCAGTTGAAACGGTTGCAAGTTAAATGGTCGGTCCCTTATGTTTTGATTACACGAAACTGCAGTATAAACCCATTGAGTATGCACTGTCGGTAAATATGAAATGTGCTTGTTTCGTAGAGACCTGTTTCCATCATTTGCACAGACTATGTGTTTTGTTTGCCGGTAGTATGCATATAATTTCTATGTATACTTGTGATGTCCTCGCCAAGATGTAAAAAAAATCCTCAACGTGAAAGGAAAAACAAATATTATTATTATTTTTTTTATTTTATTTACGTGAATAATAATAATAATAATTATTATTATTATTATTATTTTTTTAATGGATGTTACCAATATTTGCCGGAATTATAGTACAAAGCAAATAGTAAATGCGATGTTGAATTTGTATTTTTTACATGTTATTGTTCAATATGTGTGTCGTATTTTGTTATCATGTTGGTACACATGTAACCAAAGCTATATTGAACAATTTTTTAACCTACACATATCTACTTTACATCCATCTGCTATTAACTCAAAAAGCTTTAAAAACCAAGTTAACATGAAATACATGCAATCTGTCTTCCCTTTGTTACCTTTTCACATCATGAAAATGAGTAGACATATTTAGTTTTAATTTCTGACAAAAAATCGTTCAATTACCCCACCCAACTTGCCAACTCAAAAAGCTTTCAAAAACCAAGCTAACAAGAAATAAATGCAAATATTACTTTCTTCAGTTTGTTATCTTTTTCATTCATGAAAATAAGTGGATCAATTTGGGTTTTTCTTGCTTCTTGTTTAGTTTCTACTAAAAACAATCCTTCAATTACCCCACCCATGTAGAACCAAAAGAAAAGGAATATTAACTTTTTAGTAAATAATGAGCAAATACGTGTGTAAATACGTTTGTAGACCAAATTCGTGACCTAGATACATGTGCAATCGCTGCTTATCTCTCATTTTCCCAATATACGTGGTTCCCCCTTTTTTCGGAGTGCAATTGTCATTGATGCATCAACCCTACATATTTCTTCTACATATATCTTTATTTCTCAAACATGTATAGCTGGTATAAATGCATTGTTGCAAGTCAGAAAATATACATTTTATTAATCAGGTATAATTTTGTGATGTCTTTGTCGATATATAAAGTTAAGTAGAGCTGTTTGTATTCAGTAATGTCATCGCTTTTGCTTAATTAAAACTGTTCAATAACTCCAATAATAACACATGAAATTAGTATATGTATATATGTTTGTATAGGTGTGTACATGCATTTGTAATACAGTAATCAATGAATAAATATGCTGTTGCCGGAATTTGTCTTTTTTGTGTGTGTGTGTTGTTGTTCAATTGTGGTGTTCGTTGTTATTATGTTGGTAACCAAAGCTGCATCGAATGATTGTTTAACCCCCTTAGAAACCTTTTATTTACCCTCAAAATTCATCTGTTGCTAATTGGAAATTTTTTTCTTTTTCTATTTTTCTTTTTTTTTTCTTCTTCATAAAAAAATTTCACATAACATCCCAAGCATTAAAATATCTCTATCAATTTAATGTCATCATTAACACACCAGAAACATTTTTTTTTTCATTTTCCCCCCTTAATTGTGCCTTTCTCAGTAAATCTTCAAATTCGCCCTTTTTGGAATAACAAAAATAATTATGAAATATTTTTCCTATGTTTTTTCAGCTTTGCCTGAAATAAATCCAATATATGACATCCGCATATGTAACTGTGTACATATTTTTTTTTATTATACTTTTTTGTTTATTGTTCATCCCCATTTTCTTCAATGTTGTATATTTGTTTTATACTTACCTGTACATATACTTGTGTTTTTGTGGATGCGAGGAGGTTCTTACTTTATGACATATAAAATATGACCGTGGCTATCTCTGTATCTATCTTCTTCTGAAACCCAATGGGTAATTCATTAGAAGCTTACAGATCAGTCATAGGCATGTTTCACTGTGTACAATCTGACCCGGCAAAAAATGTTTGGACTCGTGCATATCTAATTCCGCAACGGAACCGGACTGTAAGAAGGCCCTAGGCAAGAAGAAGGTAAGAATTCTGTTTATTTATTTGTTTTTTGCATGAACTTGGGGAAAATAATACAGGATGATGACCCGGTTTTGTTCCAAAAATTGTTACGAACAAATAGGAACCAAAGCAACAGAAATCTACAGCCACCATTGTTTATACTGTGATACAACATTTCCACAATTCGATGACTTAATAAAACATTCTAGAGAAAATCATCTGTACCATTGTTATTACTGCAAAACAACCTTCGTCCTATTTGAAGAAGTAATAAAACACTCGACAGAAAACCACGGCTCACTAATGTTGAAAGTTAAATAAGTTGAACTGAATCCATTTAGTGGACATTATGGTTACAAAAGCCATAATTTCAATGTTATTCCAAAGAAAATAAAGGCTTTGGTTCCTGTTTGTTCGTAAATTTTTTTGGAACAAAACCGGGTCATCATGCTGTAACATCTTTCACGAAACCGGGTCCTGCCATTTTGACATGACTCATTTCTTTCGCCCCGTGCTTACTTATATCAATAATTAAAAGCACAAAGTGACGATTCTTGTCATCTTTATTCATCAATCGTTCCTTCAATACATTTCGTTCCATTCAATGTGAGCAATTCAAAGAGAAATTGAGCGAAATTCGGGGTTGGGGTCAAGCTGATCGTCAGTTTGCGGCACATTATCGCTTATTTCTCAATTAATATACGATGACATAGCCAAAATGTTTCATCTGACAGCAGGAAATGGTTAATAAAGCATTTATTTCCCCCAAGTTCATGCAAAAAACAAATAAATAAACAGAATTATTGCCTTCTTCTTGCCTTCTTACAGTCCGGTTCCGTTCCGAATTAGATATGCACGAGTCCAAACATTTTTTGCCGGGTCAGTTTGTACACAGTGATGTTTTATAACTGTTCAAGGATCTCAAGTAAATGTGTGCTTGTACAAGCCGATTCCTATAGAAATATCTTATTAACAAACTTACGGTGTTCTTTTTTGTTCTCCAGAGTTTAAATCCAAACGTAAATGTTGTCTTTCTTTTATTCGTTCTTCACTTCATCTTAATGATCGGTAATATCGAACTAAATCCTGGTCCGGAAACTTACATATCGAGTTCACCGCCTAACTTAGACAATAGTTCAAACGATAATTCCATTTCCTTGTGTAATATCAATATACGTAGTATCAGAAACAAAACAAATTTCGTCCAGCATTTTGTAGATGAATTTGATATTCTAGTAATAACTTAAACGTACCTTGATAACAGTATTCAGAACGACGATATCTTTTTAATGTAAATAATAACAAGCTGGTTGACTTAGGGAACGACCATTTAACTTGAAGGGGGGGGGGGGGTTATGGTTTTTTTTCTAAAAAAATATTCTGATTCCCAATGTTGCTGAAAAAAATATTCCACGTTTAATTTTAGAAATGTTATAGTAAAACCAACAAGATTAAATAATTTATTAGTCTCAATTATAATTTCCGATACCATGACCCCACTATATTCTGATGTTTTTGAGATGCCATCAGGAATTAGTGATAACTATGCAGCAGTTGCTTTTCTCAAATGTCCAAAATCGACTTCATGTTCATTTACCAGAGAAATTTGGCAGTATGAGAATATAGATTTAGAACTAAAATGAACGAAATTAACTTGAATGAAAAGATAGGCTTTTTAAACGACGTAGATGACATGGTTGAAGAATTTACAAAATTATTTTTGGACATAGCAAGGCAATGTATTCCAACGAAAACTATAACTGTACGGGATTATGACAAACCATGGTTTAATAACGAAATTAGAAAAGAAATTCGACTACGCGATCGCCTGAGAAAAAATGTTATAAAATTTGGGAGGGAAAGTGATACTTTAAAATATAAAAAACAAAGGAACAAGGTCAATAATATGAAAAAGAAAGCAAAAGAAAATTTTGAAAGTAACTTAGACAATACATTATTTGATAATTCGACGAACCCTACAATTTACTGGAAAATAATGAAAATACTAATTAAATCTAACAAGGGAAGTAACTGTATCCCTCCGCTTTGAAACACAATTAATGATGAACATTTAGATGAGATGGTATATGACGACGAGAAAAAAATATGAACTATTAAATAAATATTTTAGTTTAGTATCTAAGTTGGAGGAAGAAAATATACTAGTACCCCAGACTTGGGGTCAATTACATTCAAATGTAATCGATTACATTACAATTACTTTGCAGTTTTCATGATTACATTACATTACGATTACATCAATTTTCAAATGTAATCGATTAAATTACAATTACTTTGTAAAAGTAATCGATTACATTACTGATTACATTTAATGATAACCAATATATTAGTGTTTTATATTATTTTGTCTCATGTTTATCTGTCCAATATCTCTTATTTAATGTATTTCTTACTCAGAACTATGAATTACAATTCAGTTTTAATGTGATCATTACATGTAATAACATACAGTACATTGTAAATTATAAACAGCAATTCTCATTTTCCTTTTTTCAAAAACTATGTTGTGTCGTATTACTACAACCAATATTCATTCCATCTTATACTATTAGTAAATATTATAACATACATTTGCACATTTTAATAATATATATCAAATAATTTCAAACATCCTGTCAAAAGTTTATTGTGGATAATAAACTAGCAGTTAACCTGTGCCACAGATAAAATTTGTAATTATGGTCTTATTTATGACATCAAATTATGTAAGGGACGGACCATTTAACTTGAAGGGGAGGGGGGGTTATGGATTTTTGTTTCGTTCAGAATTTTTTTTTCGGACAACACGAGAGTTAGAAATTTTTTTTTTATCGCGCTAAGTGCGAATTTTTTTTCCAGAATTTAACATTAGGTTTTATGACGAAAACTCTGAATCAGATTATTTTTTTTCCTGCACCAAAATCAGAATATTTTTTTCAGCAACATTGGGAATCAGACTATTTTTTTTAGAAAAAAAACATAACCCCCATCCCCCCCCCCCTTCAAGTTAAATGGTCGTTCCCTAACAATCACCATTACTAAATTTCACACCATTTCAATGTGATATATAATTCAGAAAATAAAAAAACAAAAGTCATTCTGGTTCTAAAAACCTGCTTAAAAATATGAGTACCCCTTTGAAAGTAAAACTAATGACTCAATTACCGACATTTTTGTGACTGCTATTGAAATTGTAGATATCATTCAAATATTAGACCTAAAAAAAGCGTCCGGTCCTGACAAAATTAGCCATAAATTGCCCAAAATAGCCCCAGAAAAAATTGCCGAACCACTTCAAATTATCTTCAACAAATCTTTACGATAAGGCAAGTATCCTGCAAGCTGGAAAATTGCACACGTGATAGCTATTTAAAAAAGGTGATGCCTCTTTGCCTTCAAATTACCGTCCGATATCTTTGATAAGTTGTGTTGGTAAAATTATGGAGAGAGTAGTTTATAAAAATGTTTCTAATTATCTTGTTAGAAACAAACTTATATATGAGTATCAGTCTGGCTTTCTTCCAAAACATTCTACTATCCACCAGTTGTTAGAACTATACAACTCTATACTCAATTCACTAGAAAAAAAAAGAATTTAGTTGTTTTTTATTCTGTGACTTCCAAAGCTTTCGATAAAGTTTGGCACAGGGGTTTAATACATAAAATGAATTATTATGGTATAAAAGGTCATTTAATCAAATGGTTTGAAAATTATTTGTATCAAAGAAAGCCAAAAGTGATTAACAGGGCAACCTCATCAACTGTTTGTGAAGTCTCTGCTGGAGTCCCCCAAGGTTCAGTTTTAGACCCTTTGCTATTTTAATTTATATAAATGATATTGGAGAGAAGCTCCTCTCTCTCAGTAGACTCTTTGCAGATGATACTTCTTTAGGTTATTCAAGTCAAAATGTTGTTGAAATTGAAAATGTTATAAATCATGACTTGTGTGAACTAAATACCTGGTCCACAAAATGGTTAGGGACCGACCATTTAACTTGAAGGGGGGGGGGGGGGAGGGGGGTTATGGTTTTTTGTTTCGTTCAGAATTTTTTTTTCGGACAACACAAGAGTTGGAATATTTTTTTTTTGTCGCGCGAAGCTCGAATTTTTTTTCCAAAATTTAACATTAGGTTATATGACAAAAACTCTGAATCAGATTATTTTTTTTTTCCTCCACCAAAATCAGAATATTTTTTTCAGCAACATTGGGAATCAGAATATTTTTTTAGAAAAAAACCATAACCACCCCCCCCCCCCCCCCCCCCCCCCTTCAAGTTAAATGGCCGTTCCCTTAATGTCTTTTAATCCAGACAAAACTGAGGTTATGTTATTTTCCAATACAGACGTTAGATATAATTTTAATTTCACATGTAATGCCTGTGAAATATGGGATAATTGTGGAGTGTGTTATTCAACCAAACTTGAAAAATTGCAACTAGATGCTGCAAGGATTGTAACTGAATTACCAATTTTCACAAAAACAGATAAATTGTACTCAGAAACAGGATGGACTACTCTCTCTAGTAGAAGGCATAATAGGAAACTCCAGTTATTTTATAATATAAAGAATGGACAAGCACCAAATTATCTTAGAGAATTTATTCCTCCTACTGTACAAAGCACGACTATTTACCCATTAAGAAACGGTCCGGGTTTAATAATACCTTTTTGTAGACTCTCGATTACAACTGAATCTTTTATTCCATCTACTGTTAAACTCTGGAACCGGCTAGATCAATTTGATCGTAATCTTGACACATTAACTAAATTCAAAAAAGACATTCGAAAGGAACAGTCGGATAACACAAAGCGTATCCCGAAACATTTTTATTATGGTCCCAGAAAACTTAATATTATTCTTACTCAACTTCGTAACTCGTATTCCTTTCTAAATTACGATCTATCAAAGGTTATTATAGTAAATGATGCTGCTTGTTCCTGTGGAGCTCCACGGGAAGATGCATTCCATTATTTGTTTACCTATCCTAAATATACTGAAATAAGACTTATTATGATGAACAACTTAAATTGGGTACAGACAAACGATTTGAATCTACATGTACTAACCTGTGGGTCGGATGATTTAACATACGAAGAAAATATTAATATCATCAAACACGTTTTCAATTTTATTACATCTTCAAAAAGATTCCTTGTAGTATAATTACTCGATAATTATCTACTCTCCAACCTCGCATCCATCCAACACAACCTTTTTATTAATTCGTTAATTATTTACAATATATTTCTATATGTATTATATGCATTCTCAGAATGATCATTATACTATGTGAATTTATTATATTAATGGGAGAAGACTTCATAAGTTGGTAAAACTTGTGTCCTATCCCTTTTGTTAATTTAACAAATAAAATCACCATAAACTAAAAAAAAATTGAAACGACTTCACTGTCAACATTAACTAAATCATCCATGGTGAACCCAATCTGATCAAGCCTGTTACGAATATCGAAGAGGTTCGCTAAGGGGATATCGTCATCATTTTCATCATTTGAATCACTGTTTTCCTGCATTTCGGCATTACCAGACGTAAGTGACATGCTAAATCCAGCTTTTTCGAAACATCGGCTGTTGCAGATATGGGTTACATTACGCCATGAAATATGAATCATTCTGATTGCCTTCAACACATGGATACAAGGTTCAACTTTTTTGTCGTTAAACTGAAATAGAATTGTACGCTAATCAGTGTTTGTGTAACATTTTATTTTATCTGATTTTATAAGTTACTAATTTTCTTAATTATATAATTAACATTAGTGCAAATAAATATGTACTTAATACTAGTGAAATACTTCTTTATTACTGCGGATTATCTCATTTGATGGTTCAGTTGATTTATCATTAATCGTCGGAAAAAATATTACAGATGTTGACACTGTAAACAAACTGGTTAACAAAATAAACATCAAGAAAGCTACTGGTGTAGATCAGATCTCATCTAAACTTTTACGTGCTGGTGCACCTGTACTTAACAAGCATATAACAACACTTGTTAATAACACTATCAAAACCAGTGTTTTTCCAACCAGGTTAACAGAAGATCAGGTTGTTCCACTACATAATAAAAATGAACCTTTCAAGTTAAATGGTCGGTCCCTTAGCATCTTAAAGTTCTAAAGTTTATAAAATGGTTTTATCTGACCAACTATCTGATTTATTTGAAAAATATTTTTCATACTTTTTTATGCGCTTTAAGAATAGTTTTAAATATGCAGCAGCTGTTTTATGGAATGACCTACCTGATGATTTTAGAAAAATTTCCAATTTTAATCAGTTTAAGAATATTTTAAAATCTTGGAATGGAAATGTATGTAAATGTTCAGTTTGTGCTGACTTTTAAATTTGTTTAAATTTCCACCATCTAGGTCATATCCAGTTTTTATTCATTGTGCTTATAAGATTTTTATGCTTTGCTCATAATATCAGCTTTTAGTTGTTCATAGTTTGCTACATTAGCTCTTGGTATGCTTAGCTTATAACATCAGCTTTTAATCTGCTTTTTTGCTTATCTTGTAACTGTTAGTATTTTACATGTAGTGCTTACTTAGTCTTGTATTTTAGTTGTATGTTGCATGCTTGTTATTTGTTATTTATTTTGTGTCTGTGTATATCGGTTTTCAACAGAGCTTATGTTGTATGTTGTTTTAACCATGCCGACTCTAAATAAAGCTTATTTATTTATGTATTTATTATTTATTACAGATGCGTCTCATGATTTAATAATCAGCGTTAGAAATAATATTATGTACCTGTCTATTGTACACTAGGATACTTTTTAAAAGCAATGGAAAGTATTTTATTATAAAATATTTACCGTAACATAAAATTTAATATTAAATTCTTTCCACCGCATAAAATTTCAACCGGAAAAAATTATGTCTTACACATGCATTAAGTTTATTGGTCGGATAATTCAGATTTAGAAACGCCTACAAAATGATTGACAGATTTTGTGTATTTGATGTAAAGGTAATTTTATGATCCCGTAAACATTTCAGATTTAGAAACGCCTACAATACCAATGAAAATTATTGACAGTTTTTGTGTATTTGATGTAACGGTAATTTGATGATCCCGTAAACAATTCAAGTTTTTGAGTTTGGATAATTTAATTTGGGGTGCACGTCGTAAATTTAGAAATTGCAATTAGAAATGAATTACATGCATTATGAATCAACAACAAAATAAATTAGGCTTACCTCCAAAATATATTGGATAAGTCGTTGTCTGTATTTGATTTTGAGATTGTAGATGATTCTTTGATCCATTGGTTGAAGTTTGCTTGTTGTGTTTGGTGGCAGAAACTGTAAATTGATGGATTTTAGATTGTCTATGCTTGTATGAGCCGAACAATGGATCAAACCCATTCCACAAATATTTTGGCTCGTCATCCATGCTTTCTTATTCCATCGATATTCAACTGGCAAAGATGTTATGCCCTTGAAGCACCGTGGGTTTTGAAATTTTCCAATTACCAAAAGTTTGATTTTTTCTGAACCATCCATGTTGGACGTGACTAGAACGGTCAACCTTTCATTGGATTTTTTTTACCCCCATGACATTTTTCACCTTTCAATTGAAGTGTTTTATTTGGCATAGATTTGTAAAAGTAACTCAGTCTCATCGGCATTGAAAATATCACAAGCCTTGTAATTTTTCACTAAATTTGGAAGTTTATTTTTAAGCCAGTCGCCACAAATATCTGTATCAACAACGGCACTTTCACCACTCATAGATCGGCATACCATGCCGTGACGCTGCTTGAAACGATCTAACCATCCTGTGTTAGGGCTAAAGTCCCTGTCTCCAAGTTTTGTAGCGAATTCCTCCGATTTTGCCATTAAAATTGGTTCACTAATTGGAAAATTTTGGTTACGCTTTTCTTTAAACCACTCGCACAAGGCGGCATCCACATTTTCATGGGCGGACGATCTGTGGCGTTTCCTTGCTGGCGAAATTGTCGACATCTCATACGATTCCACAATTTTTTCTTTGTTTTTCAAAATTGTACTTAAGGAATTTGGAAAATGTCAAATCTTGCAGCAACATCCTTTTTCGGCTCATTTCCAATCTCAACACTTTGAATGATTTCCTATTTTGTTTCTAGCGATTTTGCTTTTCCTTTTCGGGTCGGCGTCGCCATACTTGTCTGACCATACTATCAAACACTACATGTTTATTTGATTATATTTTATTGCAATAAAAACAGTTCACCTTCTTTAATTAGACATATTGTCTAATTACATGACCTTTGATAAGCTTCGGACACACTTACCTTTAGGGTATTTTAAATTCGTTGTAACCGTCAATCAATACATATTAATCATTGATCACCGGGACTCAAAAATACTTCGTTGTATCAGAAAATTCGTTAAAAGTGAATTTGCTATAACAACACAAATTATCATGTGTTTTTAATGATTTTGGTCGGGGATTCACAAAAAGTGCGCTATATGCGTAAATTCGTTATATGCGTGTTCGCTATAATCGAGTTTTACTGTACTATGGACGGACAGAATTTATCTCTATATTAATATAATTTTATCACTAATAGCTGTTACTATGGACGGGCAGAATTTATCTCTATATTAATATAATTTTATCACTAATAGCTGCTACTATGGACGGGCAGAATTTATCTCTATATTGATATAATTTTAACACCAATAGCTGCTACTATGGACGGGAAGAATTTATCTATATTGATATAATTTTAACACCAATAGCTGCTACTATGGACGGGCAGAATGTCAGTCCTGTCCTTAATTTATGTTTACTGTCTGTCCTGCCCTTAATTTAAGCTTTCTGACAGGCCTGTCCTTAATTTATGTTTACTGTCAGTCCTGTCCTTAATTTATGTTTACTGTCAGTCCTGTCCTTAATTTAAGTTTACTGTCAGTCCTGTCCTTAATTTATGTTTACTGTCAGTCCTGCCCTTAATTTAAGTTTACTGTCTGTCCTGCCCTTACTAATTTAAGTTTACTGTCAGTCCTTCCCTTAATTTATGTTTACTGTCAGTCCTGTCCTTAATTTAAGTTTACGGTCAGTCCAGTCCTTAATTTAAGTTTACTGTCAGTCCTGTCCTTAATTTAAGTTTACTGTCAGTCCAGTCCTTAATTTAAGTTTACTGTTGCTACTTAATGTATATATTTCCTAAAAATGTATTAGAAAATTGCATATTATAATATATCAAGATAAACTTTGCTATATATAGAATAACACCAGTTATGAAAGTCAAGACAGAAATTATTGCTAGTTTATCAGCAAATCCAATAGCATAAGCTATGATGCCAGTGATAATTTATGTTGAAGTCTTCAAAACTGACGTTATTATTTTTAATCTGTGACACCATACAGTAAAGCCAACGGATTATGAGGACCCTATATGAAATAAATAAAATATTTTTTCTCAAAATGTATACTTGATTGAACATAAACTTTATGAATGACCAGGTGAGATATATAGGCTCAAGCGTGTCTCTAGTTTTCTTTGTTTTTTACAGTACCGAAGACATCATATACAGGTGAATATGTTTTTTTATTTGAAAAAGAGTATTTATATATTTATATATCAAAATGAAGCTGTTGGACTAACTTAAGCCAAACTTGGTGGGATGACCATTGAATTGTTCCCTTCTAAAAATATATCTCCAGGACTGCTCTGTATCCAAGATGTCTGCAGATTCTTAAAAAAATTGTGTTTTATTTTCTGAAAGTCAAACAACAGCTTGATTGTAATGATTTAAGATATATTCCAAGTTTTATGTGTAATTGGCTATTTTTCTTGTGAATTATGAGGCATGTAAAATAAAGTGATTTCAGTAACAAAAATTATATTTATATAATCATCTTTTCCTTGAATTAGACTGGAATGGTTCATTAGAAATCATAACCAAAATGGTATCTGACTCTGACAGTCCTACCTTTAATTTAAGTTTACTGTCAGTTCTCTCCTTAATTTAAGTTTACTGTGAATCCTGCCCTAAATCTAAGGTTACTGTCAGTCCTGTCCTTAATTTATGTTTACTGTCTGTCCTGTCCTTATTTTTAGTTTACTGTCAGACCTGTCCTTAATTTAAGTTTACTGTCAATCCTTCCCTAAATCTAAGTTTACTGACAGTCCTGATCTTAATTTAAGTTTATCGTCAGTCCTGACCTTATTTTAAGTTTACTGTCAGGCCTGTCCATAATTTAAGTTTACTGACAGTCCTGTCCTTAATTTAGGGTTACTGTCAGTCATGTCCTTAATTTAAGTTTACTGTCTGTCATGCCCTTAATTTAGGTTTGCTCTCAGTCCTGTCCTTAATTTAAGTTTACTGTCTGTCCTGCCCTTAATTTAAGCTTTCTGACAGTCCTGTCCTTAATCTAAGTTTATTGTCAGTCCTGTCCTTTATTTAAGATTACTGTCAGCCCTGCCCTGAATTTAAGTTTACTGTCAGTCCTTCCCTTAATTTAAGTTGACTGTCAGTTCTGTCCTTAATTTATGTTTACTGTCAGTCCTGTCCTTAATCTATGTTTACTGTCAGTCCTGTTGTTAATTTAAGTTTACTGTCAGTCCTGTCGTTAATTTATGTCTACTGTCAGTCCTGTCGTTAATTTATGCTTACTGTCAGTCCTGTCGTTAATTTAAGTTTATGGTCAGTCCTGTCCTTAATTTATGTTTACTGTAGGTCCTGTCCTTAATTTATGCTTACTGTCAGTCCTGTCGTTAATTTAAGTTTACTGTCAGTCCTGTCGTTAATTTAAGTTTACTGTCAGTCTTGTCCTTAATTTATGTTTACTGTAGGTCCTGTCCTTAATTTATGTTTACTGTCAGTCTTCTCCTTAATTTATGTTTATTGTCAGTCATGTTCTTAATTTAAGTTTACTGTCAGTCCTGTACTTAATTTATGTTTAGTGTCAGTCATGTCCTTAATTTATGTTTACTGTCAGTCCTGTCATTATTTTATGTTTACTGTCAGTCATGTCCTTAATTTATGTTTACTGTCAGTCCTGTCCTTAATTTAAGTTTACTGTCAGTCCTGTCCTTAATTTAAGTTTACTGCCAGTCCTGTCCTTAATTTATGTTTACTGTCAGTTCTGTCCTTAATTTAAGTTTACTGTCAGTCCTGTCCTTAGCTTAATTATACTGTCAGTCCTGTCCTTAATTTAAGTTTACTGTCCGTCCTGTCATTAATTTAAGTTTACTATCAGTCCTGTCCTTAGTTTAAGATTACTGTCAATCCTGTCCTTATTTTAAGTTTACTGTCAATCCTGTCCTTAGTGTAAGTTTACTGTCACTCCGGTCCTTATTTTAAGTTTACAGTCAGTCCTGTCCTTAATTTGGGTTTGCTGTCAGCCCTGTCCTTAATTTAAGTTTACTGTCAGTCCTGTCCTTAATTTAAGTTTACTGTCAGTCCTGTCCTTAATTTAAGTTTACTGTTGCTACTTAAAGTAGAAATTTCCTAAAAATGTATAAAAGATTGCATATTATAATATATGAAGATAAACTT
The DNA here is from genome assembly GCA_963680875.1 of Bathymodiolus brooksi. Lineage (NCBI taxonomy): Eukaryota > Metazoa > Mollusca > Bivalvia > Mytilida > Modiolidae > Bathymodiolus > Bathymodiolus brooksi. Next base: position 42,000,293 of record OY804581.1, on the reverse strand, counting down.
TGCTATATATAGAATAATAAGACCAGTTATGAAGGTCAAGACAGAAATTATTGCTAGTTTATCAGCAAATCCAATAGCATAAGCTGTGATGCAAGTGATTATTTATATCGAGGTCTTCAAGACTGACGTTATTGTTTTTATACCCCCGCTCCCCAAAGGGGGAAGGGGATATACTGTTTTACCTCTCCGTCTGTTCGTCCGTCCGTCCAAAATATTTTTCCTCGCATTTTTCGCAGGTTCTTTTGTTGGGAAAAATCTGATATTTGGTCACAAGCGTCATATAGGTATACCATATTGTGGGTAGTGTTTTTGGACCCGTCAGATTCCTACTTCCTGTTTGCCGACTTAGTTGGTTTTTATGCACATTGAACATACATGTATATGCACATTTTTCGTCACATTTTTCTCAGCAACTATTGATGGCAGAAATCTGATATTTGGTGGGATGACCATTGAATTGTTCCCTTCTAAAAATATATCTCCAGGACTGCTCTGTATCCAAGATGTCTGCAGATTCTTAAACAAATTGTGTTTTATTTTCTGAAAGTCAAACAACAGCTTGATTGTAATGATTTAAGATATATTCCAAGTTTTATGTGTAATTGGCTATTTTTTTTGTGAATTATGAGGCATGTAAAATAAAGTGATTTCAGTAACAAAAATTATATTTATATAATCATCTTTTCCTTGAATTAGACTGGAATGGTTCATTAGAAATCATAACCAAAATGGTATCTGACTCTGACAGTCCTACCTTTAATTTAAGTTTACTGTCAGTTCTCTCCTTAATTTATGTTTACTGTCAGTCCTGTCCTTAATCTATGTTTACTGTCAGTCCTGTTGTTAATTTAAGTTTACTGTCAGTCCTGTCGTTAATTTATGTCTACTGTCAGTCCTGTCGTTAATTTATGCTTACTGTCAGTCCTGTCGTTAATTTAAGTTTATGGTCAGTCCTGTCCTTAATTTATGTTTACTGTAGGTCCTGTCCTTAATTTATGCTTACTGTCAGTCCTGTCGTTAATTTAAGTTTACTGTCATTCCTGTCGTTAATTTATGTTTACTGTCAGTCTTGTCCTTAATTTATGTTTACTGTCAGTCCTGTCCTTAATTTATGTTTATTGTCAGTCATGTTCTTAATTTAAGTTTACTGTCAGTCCTGTACTTAATTTATGTTTACTGTCAGTCATGTCCTTAATTTATGTTTACTGTCAGTCCTGTACTTAATTTATGTTTACTGTCAGTCATGTCCTTAATTTATGTTTACTGTCAGTCCTGTCCTTATTTTATGTTTACTGTCAGTCATGTCCTTAATTTATGTTTACTGTCAGTCCTGTCCTTAATTTAAGTTTACTGTCAGTCCTGTCCTTAATTTAAGTTTACTGCCAGTCCTGTCCTTAATTTATGTTTACTGTCAGTCCTGTCCTTAATTTATGTTTACTGTCAGTCCTGTCCTTATCTTAATTATACTGTCAGTCCTGTCCTTAATTTAAGTTTACTGTCAGTCCTGTCATTAATTTAAGTTTACTATCAGTCCTGTCCTTAGTTTAAGATTACTGTCAATCCTGTCCTTATTTTAAGTTTACTGTCAATCCTGTCCTTAGTGTAAGTTTACTGTCACTCCGGTCCTTATTTTAAGTTTACAGTCAGTCCTGTCCTTAATTTGGGTTTGCTGTCAGCCCTGTCCTTAATTTAAGTTTACTGTCAGGCCTGTCCTTAATTTAAGTTTACTGTCAGTCCTGTCCTTAATTTAAGTTTACTGTTGCTACTTAAAGTAGAAATTTCCTAAAAATGTATAAAAGATTGCATATTATAATATATGAAGATAAACTTTGCTATATATAGAATAATAAGACCAGTTATGAAGGTCAAGACAGAAATTATTGCTAGTTTATCAGCAAATCCAATAGCATAAGCTGTGATGCAAGTGATAATTTATGTCGAGGTCTTCAAGACTGACGTTATTGTTTTTATACCCCCGCTCCCCAAAGGGGGAAGGGGATATACTGTTTTACCTCTCCGTCTGTTCGTCCGTCCGTCCAAAATATTTTTCCTTGCATTTTTCGCAGGTTCTTTTGTTGGGAAAAATCTGATATTTGGTCACAAGCGTCATATAGGTATACCATATTGTGGGTAGTGTTTTTGGACCCGTCAGATTCCTACTTCCTGTTTGCCGACTTAGTTGGTTTTTATGCACATTGAACATACATGTATATGCACATTTTTCGTCACATTTTTCTCAGCAACTATTGATGGCAGAAATCTGATATTTGGTCACAAACGTCATATAGGTATACCATATTGTGGGTAGTGTTTTTGGACCCGTCAGATTCCTACTTCCTGTTTGCCGACTTAGTTGGTTTTTATGCACATTGAACATACATGTATATGCACATTTTTCGTCACATTTTTATCAGCAACTATTGATGGCAGAAATCTGATATTTGGTCACAAGATTCATATAGGTACCCCATATTGTGGGAAGCGTTTTTGGACCCATCAGATTCCTACTTCCTGTTTGCCGATTTTGTTGATTTTTATACACATTTAACATACATTTGTACATGCAAATTGTTCGTCACATTTTTCTAAGCAACTATTGATGACAGGAATCTGATATTTGGTCACAAGCTTCATATAGGTATGCCATATTGTGGGAAGCGTTTTTGGACTCGTCAGATTCCTACTTCCTGTTTGCCGACTTAGTTGGTTTTTATACACATTGAACATACATTGTATATGCACATTTTTCGTCACATTTTTCTCAGCAACTATTGATGACAGAGATCTGATATTTGGTCACAAGCTTCATATAGGTACCCCATATCGTGGGAAGCGTTTCTGGACCCATCAGATTCCTTCTTCCTGTTTGCCGACTTTATTGATTTTTATACACATTGAACATACATTTTGTATATGCCCACTTTTAGTCGCATTTTTCTCAGCAACTATTGATGGCAGAAATCTGATATTTGGTCACAAGCTTTATATAGGTACCCCATATCGTGGGAAGCGTTTTTGACCCGTCAGATTCCTACTTCCTGTTTGCCGAAGAGCGGGGGTATCATACGTGAACATTAGCTCACAGTTCATCTTGTTATCTGTGACACTATGCAGTAAAACCTGTCTAAACTTAACTGCATCAGTGGTGTACAGTACGGTAGATCATGTGTTTGAGCCTCGATCGGGTCAAACCAAAGACTATAAAATTGGTAATTGTTGCTTCTCCGTTAAGCACACAGCATTAAGGAGAAACAACAAAGTTGGCTCTGAATCAGGATAATGTGTCAGTGCGGAACGACATGTCTTTCCGCCGACTGTTGATTCAGTGAGCTAGTACTATGAAAATCCAGCTAAGCGTGTTGGTCTAACACAAAATGGACCTCATCCTCATCTCATTGAAAATTTACGTGTTCTCGCCATGATATAGCAGACAAATTGCTGAAATGATGTTAAACAACAATCACCCACTCACACACTCTTTGTCTAAACCAAACCTCCTTGGGACCAACTGATGTGTTTTTAATAGACAGGTGTTTGGTTTATACAGGTTAAGTTAAAGATTTCCTAACTTGGAACATGATGTAAGGCTCAGTTTATAAAGGATTCCAGTTTATTCAGAGTTTGATTTAGACAAGTTACACTGCTGTCACACTGAATGATAATTTTCAGTATCAGAGTCAGTTTGTTGATACTGACAAAATCACTTAGTGAGATCAAAGGAAAAAAGTCAGTTTGTTGATACTGACAATATCACTTGGTGAGATCAAAGGAAAAAAGTCAGTTTGTTGATACTGACAATATCACTTAGTGAGATCAAAGGAAAAAAGTCAGTTTGTTGATACTGACAATATCACTTAGTGAGAACAAAGGAAAAAAGTCAGTTTGTTGATACTGACAATATCACTTAGTGAGATCAAAGGAAACAAGTCAGTTTGTTGATACTGATAATATCACTGAGTGAGATCAAAGGAAAAAAAGTCAGTTTGTTGATACTGATAATATCACTTAGTGAGATCAAAGGAAAAAAGTCAGTTTGTTGATACTGATAATATCACTTGGTGAGATCAATGGAAAAAAGTCAGTTTGTTGATACTGATAATATCACTTAGTGAAATCAAAGGAAACAAGTCAGTTTGTTGATACTGATAATATCACTTAGTGAGATCAAAGGAAAAATGTCCTAATTACCGATAACTTCAATTACTAGTTTGTTAATGATGCTAAATGCATTTGCATTATTTAAATTTTCATGCATTTCCGTTCGATGTCAAAATAGCATCACATGAAAATGTTTATGTTTACTTGTTTACTTGATGACTGCTATCAATATTATTACAATGAGATGAAAGACAAAAATACCACACTGTCGAAACAATTCTAAAAATACCACACTGTCGAAACAATTCTAAAAATACCACACTGTCGAAACAATTCTAAAAATACTACACAGTCGAAACAATTCTAAAAATACTACACAGTCGAAACAATTCTAAAAATACCACACTGTCGAAACAATTCTAAAAATACCACACTGTCGAAACAATTCTAAAAATACCACACTGTCGAAACAATTCTAAAAATACCACACTGTCGAAACAATTCTAAAAATACCACACTGTCTAAACAGTTCTAAGCATACCACACTGTCGAAGCAATTCTAAAAATACCACACTGTCGAAACAATTCTAAAAATACCACACTGTCGAAACAATTCTAAGAATACCACACTGTCGAAGCAATTCTAAAAATACCGCATTGTCGAAACAGATCCAAAATCCAATCGAAAAATCGTAGAAAAAAGAAAATTGAAACCCCTAACATACATATGCACGACGACTCACTTTCCTGGCTTAGTACAAGCACTTCAATAAAAAGTGACAAGGCTAAACTAGTTTTATAGGTCCAAACCATCACTTATAACCAGGCAAACAGTGTTATTATAAAGAACGCTATAATCTTGAACATTATACATAATATATTTAATCTCTGTGACACAGAAGTTGTCATAGGTATGTTATTTTAATTCTATATAAGAAATAAGATGGCTGCAACCATCAATTAAATATTACATAGTACACATTTATTTTCTTTTGCATATCTGATATAGATTCATTTCCTCGAAGATTGGCACCATTAGATGAAGATATAGACACTGATACAGATGATGAAAGTGGTAGGAATTTATCTCTATATTGATATAATCTTAACACCAATAACTACTACTATGGACGGGCAGAATTGATCTCTATATTGATATAATTTTAACACCAATAGCTGCTACTATGGACGGGCAGAATTTATCTCTATATTGATATAATTTTAACACCAATAGCTGCTACATTTTTGTACTATGGACAGGCAGAATTTTTAATTAAGGTCAATAGTAACTGTATGTTGTTCGTTTACAGCTACAGAAACAATGTGATTGGACATTGCTATTTATCAGTACTGTTTCTTTATCAGACAGATGATTTTAGGATCTCGTTGTCTATTTTTGTTATGCCCAGCATACAATAGTATGGGGGCAAATAACGGCAGTTTTTTTTTTGATTCGTTCGTTTTCTGCTGGGGCTGCACTTTGTGAATGCAAGCCCGCTGAGGTCGTTGATCTGATAGTTTTCATATTTAGTAGAATGATTGGTCATGATGCGTAGTTGATCATATTTTCCCACCATTTTGATTTGACAATTTTTGTAGAAGTTATGGGACCTTAACGTTTTCATGCAATTTCAGTATAGTTATACTTTGTGAACACAGGTTTCTCAGATTGTTTAAAAAATATATAGCTATCACATATGATTGGTCATAACATGTAGTCGACCATATTATTTAACGAGGCATAGAGTCCTTTGAAAACTTTATTTATTGACAAATTAGGGTAATTACGGTATAGTTTTGGGGCTGGATAATAGTTTAAAATATGTGAGGGCAGGGCATGCTGTCGTGAGGACATTGTTTTATTTTTCAAATGTTACATAAAATTGGCTAGTAGTTGTTTACTGTATATAATTTACTATATTTCTATCAGCTTAAAAGTCGGAGACGATAATACATTATCATATTCTGGCTATGATTTAGATATTGGAAAAAGACAGTCTTAATAGATTGGTTTACCTCAAATCAAATGAAAACAAATCCTGATAAATTCCAAGCAATTGCTATTGGTAAAAATGCACAATCTAAAAATATTTCTTTTAATTTAAATGGTAATTAAATTTTATAAAAACTCAGGATGAAGTTTAGCTCCTTGGAGTAACCATTGATTATAAATTAGAATTTAACTCTCACATCACAAATATCCATAGAAAAGCTTCTAGGCACCTTAATGTATTAAAAAGAATGGGAAAATATTTAAATAGATTAGGCAAATTAACTATGTATTACTCATTTATTCTATCAAACTTTAACTACTGCCCAGTAATTTGACATTTTTGTTCTGAAGCTACATAGTACATGTAATACTAAAAAGATGGAAAACATTCAAGAGAGAGCACAACAATTTATAATGAAAACCACTCCACATATGAAGAACTTCTGGCTAAATCAAAATTACCTTCTCTAAAAATTAGGCGTATACGTACAATAGCTATTGAAACATTTAAAATTATAAATAAGGAAACTCCTCAATACTTACATGATCTTGTAACTTTAAAAAATAACAAATATAGTTTTTGAAAATGTTTGTACAGTGGCCCCGTCGTCTTTAGAATTGAATCCAAGATGGCTATCGCAACAGGTCATAGCTTAACATAGGACGCAAATTGAAAATGAATAACAGCTCTTACTTAAAGACTACAAACATGATTTGTGTCTATCGCTGCTTGACTATAATTCTAAATGAGCTCAAATCATAGCTGCAGCTACATGATAACAAGTAGTATAACATATATTCTGGGTTCTTCTGTATAATTTTTCTTTCAGCCGATTTATACCAATTATGCAAATTGGGCATGTTTTGATAAAAAATCACATATAAATCTTTTCTAAAACCACTGAACCAAATTAAATCATAGTTGATTGGGATGGTCCTTATGCAGTTCTCTTTCAAAATTGGCCCATTTGCAAACTTATGTGGGACACCCCAATTTTCTATAAACTTTAGAAGTCAAATTGAAAAGCAGTTTGCGATTACCGGCTCTTGGGAGCCACTAGTTTTAGATATGTTTCTATCCAATTTCTATTCCTTTGCGAAGCAAATTAATGGCAATAATAGAAAGATGCCCAATAGTAGGCAGGCCAATAGTTTGAACATTCTAAATGCGTTCTAAAAAAAATACAGTGCAATCCGACACCTCAGTTTTTTTACATCCTGTGACATCCGACAAAAATGTATGGTCCTGAAGTATTTCTGTTCACTAAAATAAAACCTGTGTATTCTGACATCCTGTACAATCTGACACATTTCTCTGGTCCCTTGGTGTGACATATTAGACAGGTTCTGACATCCTGTACAATCTGACACATTTCTCTGGTCCCTTGGTGTGACATATTAGACAGGTTATGACATCCTGTACAATCTGACACATTTCTCTGGTCCCTTGGTGTGACATATTAGACAGGTTCTGACATCCTGTACAATCTAACACATTTCTCTGGTCCCTTGGTGTGACATATTAGACAGGTTCTGACATCCTGTACAATCTTACACATTTCTCTGGTCCCTTGGTGTGACATATTAGACAGGTTCTGACATCCTGTACAATCTGACACATTTCTCTGGTCCCTTGGTGTGACATATTAGACAGGTTCTGACATCCTGTACAATCTGACACATTTCTCTGGTCCCTTGGTGAGACATATTAGACAGGTTCTGACATCCTGTACAATCTGACACATTTCTCTGGTCCCTTGGTGTGACATATTAGACAGGTTCTGACATCCTGTACAATCTGACACATTTCACTGGTCCCTTGGTGTGACATATTAGACAGGTTCTGACATCCTGTACAATCTTACACATTTCTCTGGTCCCTTGGTGTGACATATTAGACAGGTTCTGACATCCTGTACAATCTGACACATTTCACTGGTCCCTTGGTGTGACATATTAGACAGGTTCTGACATCCTGTACAATCTGACACATTTCTCTGGTCCCTTGATGTGACATATTAGACATGTTCTGACATCCTGTACAATCTAACACATTTCTCTGGTCCATTGGTGTGACATATTAGACAGGTTCTGACATCCTGTACAATCTGACACATTTCTCTGGTCCCTTGGTGTGACATATTAGACAGGTTCTGACATCCTGTACAATCTGACACATTTCTCTGGTCCCTTGATGTGACATATTAGACAGGTTCTGCCATCCTGTACAATCTGACACATTTCTCTGGTCCATTGGTGTGACATATTAGACAGGTTCTGACATCCTGTACCATCTGACACATTTCTCTGGTCCCTTGGTGTGACATATTAGACAGGTTCTGACATCCTGTACCATCTGACACATTTCTCTGGTCCCTTGGTGTGACATATTAGACAGGTTCTGACATCCTGGACAATCTTACACATTTCTCTGGTCCCTTGGTGTGACGTATTAGACAGGTTCTGACATCCTGTACAATCTGACACATTTCTCTGGTCCCTTGGTGTGACGTATTAGACAGGTTCTGACATCCTGTACAATCTGACATATTTCTCTGGTCCCTTGGTGTGACATATTAGACAGGTTCTGACATCCTGTACAATCTGACACATTTCTCTGGTCCCTTGGTGTGACATATTAGACAGGTTCTGACATCCTGTACAATCTGACACATTTCTCTGGTCCCTTGGTGTGACGTATTAGACAGGTTCTGACATCCTGTACAATCTGACATATTTCTCTGGTCCCTTGGTGTGACATATTAGACAGGTTCTGACATCCTGTACAATCTGACACATTTCTCTGGTCCCTTGGTGTGACATATTAGACAGGTTCTGACATCCTGTACAATCTGACACATTTCTCTGGTCCCTTTGTGTGACGTATTAGACAGGTTCTGAGATCCTGTACAATCTGACACATTTCTCTGGTCCCTTGGTGTGACATATTAGACAGGTTCTGACATCCTGTACAATCTGACACATTTCTCTGGTCCGTTGGTGTGACGTATTAGACAGGTTCTGACATCCTGTACAATTTGACACATTTCTCTGGTCCCTTGGTGTGACGTATTAGACAGGTTCTGACATCCTGTACAATCTGACACATTTCTCTGGTTCCTTGATGTGACATATTAGACAGGTTCTGACATCCTGTACAATTTGACACATTTCTCTGGTCCCTTGGTGTGACATATTAGACAGGTTCTGACATCCTGTACAATCTGACACATTTCTCTGGTCCCTCGGTGAGACATATTAGACAGGTTCTGACATCCTGTACAATCTGACACATTTCTCTGGTCCATTGGTGTGACATATTAGACAGGTTCTGACATCCTGTACAATCTTACACATTTCTCTGGTCCCTTGGTGAGACATATTAGACAGGTTCTGACATCCTCTACAATCTGACACATTTCTCTGGTCCGTTGGTGTGACATATTAGACAGGTTCTGACATCCTGTACAATCTTACACATTTCTCTGGTCCCTTGGTGTGACATATTAGACAGGTTCTGACATCCTGTACAATCTGACACATTTCTCTGGTCCCTTGGTGTGACATATTAGACAGGTTCTGACATCCTGTACAATCTGACACATTTCTCTGGTCCCTTGGTGTGACGTATTAGACAGGTTCTGACATCCTGTACAATCTTAAACATTTCTCTGGTCCATTGGTGTGACATATTAGACAGGTTCTGACATCCTGGACAATCTTACACATTTCTCTGCTCCCTTGGTGTGACGTATTAGACAGGTTCTGACATCCTGTACAATCTGACACATTTCTCTGGTCCCTTGGTGTGACGTATTAGACAGGTTCTGACATCCTGGACAATCTGACATATTTCTCTGGTCCCTTGGTGTGACATATTAGACAGGTTCTGACATCCTGTACAATCTGACACATTTCTCTGGTCCCTTGGTGTGACATATTAGACAGGTTCTGACATCCTGTACAATCTGACACATTTCTCTGGTCCCTTGGTGTGACATATTAGACAGGTTCTGACATCCTGTACAATCTGACACATTTCTCTGGTCCATTGGTGTGACGTATTAGACAGGTTCTGACATCCTTTACAATCTGACACATTTCTCTGGTCCCTTGGTGTGACATATTAGACAGGTTCTGACATCCTGTACAATCTGACACATTTCTCTGGTCCCTTGGTGTGATGTATTAGACAGGTTCTGACATCCTGTACAATCTGACACATTTCTCTGGTCCCTTGGTGTGACGTATTAGACAGGTTCTGACATCCTGTACAATCTTACACATTTCTCTGGTCCCTTGGTGTGACGTATTAGACAGGTTCTGACATCCTGTACAATCTTACACATTTCTCTGGTCCCTTGGTGTGACGTATTAGACAGGTTCTGACATCCTGTACAATCTGACACATTTCTCTGGTCCCCTGGTGTGACATATTAGACAGGTTCTGACATCCTTTATAATCTGACACATTTCTCTGGTCCCTTGGTGTGACGTATTAGACAGGTTCTGACATCCTGTACAATCTGACACATTTCTCTGGTCCCTTGGTGTGACGTATTAGACAGGTTCTGACATCCTGTACAATCTGACATATTTCTCTGGTCCCTTGGTGTGACATATTAGACAGGTTCTGACATCCTGTACAATCTGACACATTTCTCTGGTCCCCTGGTGTCACATATTAGACAGGTTCTGACATCCTGTACAATCTGACACATTTCTCTGGTCCATTGGTGTGACGTATTAGACAGGTTCTGACATCCTGTACAATCTGACACATTTCTATGGTCCCTTGGTGTGACGTATTGGACAGGCTCTGACATCCTGTACAATCTGACACATTTCTCTGGTCCCTTGGTGTGACATATTAGACAGGTTATGACATCCTGTACAATCTGACACATTTCTCTGGTCCATTGGTGTGACGTAATAGACAGGTTCTGACATCCTGTACAATCTGACACATTTCTCTGGTCCCTTGGTGTGACATATTAGACAGGTTCTGACATCCTGTACAATCTGACACATTTCTCTGGTCCCTTGGTGTGACGTATTAGACAGGTTCTGACATCCTGTACAATCTGACACATTTCTCTGGTCCATTGGTGTGACGTATTAAACAGGTTCTGACATCCAGTACAATCTGACACATTTCTCTGGTCCCTTGGTGTGACATATTAGACAGGTTCTGACATCCTGTACAATCTGACACATTTCTCTGGTCCCTTGGTGTGACGTATTAGACAGGTTCTGACATCCTGTACAATCTGACACTTTCTCTGGTCCCTTGGTGTGACGTATTAGACAGGTTCTGACATCCTGTACAATCTGACATATTTCTCTGGTCCCTTGGTGTGACATATTAGACAGGTTCTGACATCCTGTACAATCTGACACATTTCTCTGATCCCTTGGTGTGACGTATTAGACAGGTTCTGACATCCTGTACAATCTGACACATTTCTCTGGTCCCTTGGTGTGACGTATTAGACAGGTTCTGACATCCTGTACAATCTGACACATTTCTCTGGTCCCTTGGTGTGACGTATTAGACAGGTTCTGACATCCTGTACAATCTTACACATTTCTCTGGTCCCTTGGTGTGACGTATTAGACAGGTTCTGACATCCTGTACAATCTTACACATTTCTCTGGTCCCTTGGTGTGACATATTAGACAGGTTCTGACATCCTGTACAATCTGACACATTTCTCTGGTCCCTTGGTGTGACATATTAGACAGGTTCTGACATCCTGTACAATCTGACACATTTCTCTGGTCCCTTGATGTGACATATTAGACAGGTTCTGACATCCTGTACAATCTGACACATTTCTCTGGTCCATTGGTGTGACATATTAGACAGGTTCTGACATCCTGTACAATCTAACACATTTCTCTGGTCCCTTGGTGTGACATATTAGACAGGTTCTGACATCCTGTACAATCTGACACATTTCTCTGGTCCCTTGATGTGACATATTAGACAGGTTCTGACATCCTGTACAATCTGACACATTTCTCTGGTCCATTGGTGTGACATATTAGACAGGTTCTGACATCCTGTACCATCTGACACATTTCTCTGGTCCCTTGGTGTGACATATTAGACAGGTTCTGACATCCTGTACCATCTGACACATTTCTCTGGTCCCTTGGTGTGACATATTAGACAGGTTTTGACATCCTGGACAATCTTACACATTTCTCTGGTCCCTTGGTGTGACGTATTAGACAGGTTCTGACATCCTGTACAATCTGACACATTTCTCTGGTCCCTTGGTGTGACGTATTAGACAGGTTCTGACATCCTGTACAATCTGACATATTTCTCTGGTCCCTTGGTGTGACATATTAGACAGGTTCTGACATCCTGTACAATCTGACACATTTCTCTGGTCCCTTGGTGTGACATATTAGACAGGTTCTGACATCCTGTACAATCTGACACATTTCTCTGGTCCCTTGGTGTGACGTATTAGACAGGTTCTGACATCCTGTACAATCTGACATATTTCTCTGGTCCCTTGGTGTGACATATTAGACAGGTTCTGACATCCTGGACAATCTGACACATTTCTCTGGTCCCTTGGTGTGACATATTAGACAGGTTCTGACATCCTGTACAATCTGACACATTTCTCTGGTCCCTTTGTGTGACGTATTAGACAGGTTCTGACATCCTGTACAATCTGACACATTTCTCTGGTCCCTTGGTGTGACATATTAGACAGGTTCTGACATCCTGTACAATCTGACACATTTCTCTGGTCCGTTGGTGTGACGTATTAGACAGGTTCTGACATCCTGTACAATTTGACACATTTCTCTGGTCCCTTGGTGTGACGTATTAGACAGGTTCTGACATCCTGTACAATCTGACACATTTCTCTGGTTCCTTGATGTGACATATTAGACAGGTTCTGACATCCTGTACAATTTGACACATTTCTCTGGTCCCTTGGTGTGACATATTAGACAGGTTCTGACATCCTGTACAATCTGACACATTTCTCTGGTCCCTTGGTGAGACATATTAGACAGGTTCTGACATCCTCTACAATCTGACACATTTCTCTGGTCCGTTGGTGTGACATATTAGACAGGTTCTGACATCCTGTACAATCTTACACATTTCTCTGGTCCCTTGGTGTGACATATTAGACAGGTTCTGACATCCTGTACAATCTGACACATTTCTCTGGTCCCTTGGTGTGACATATTAGACAGGTTCTGACATCCTGTACAATCTGACACATTTCTCTGGTCCCTTGGTGTGACGTATTAGACAGGTTCTGACATCCTGTACAATCTTAAACATTTCTCTGGTCCATTGGTGTGACATATTAGACAGGTTCTGACATCCTGGACAATCTTACACATTTCTCTGCTCCCTTGGTGTGACGTATTAGACAGGTTCTGACATCCTGTACAATCTGACACATTTCTCTGGTCCCTTGGTGTGACGTATTAGACAGGTTCTGACATCCTGGACAATCTGACATATTTCTCTGGTCCCTTGGTGTGACATATTAGACAGGTTCTGACATCCTGTACAATCTGACACATTTCTCTGGTCCCTTGGTGTGACATATTAGACAGGTTCTGACATCCTGTACAATCTGACACATTTCTCTGGTCCCTTGGTGTGACATATTAGACAGGTTCTGACATCCTGTACAATCTGACACATTTCTCTGGTCCATTGGTGTGACGTATTAGACAGGTTCTGACATCCTTTACAATCTGACACATTTCTCTGGTCCCTTGGTGTGACATATTAGACAGGTTCTGACATCCTGTACAATCTGACACATTTCTCTGGTCCCTTGGTGTGATGTATTAGACAGGTTCTGACATCCTGTACAATCTGACACATTTCTCTGGTCCCTTGGTGTGACGTATTAGACAGGTTCTGACATCCTGTACAATCTTACACATTTCTCTGGTCCCTTGGTGTGACGTATTAGACAGGTTCTGACATCCTGTACAATCTTACACATTTCTCTGGTCCCTTGGTGTGACGTATTAGACAGGTTCTGACATCCTGTACAATCTGACACATTTCTCTGGTCCCCTGGTGTGACATATTAGACAGGTTCTGACATCCTTTATAATCTGACACATTTCTCTGGTCCCTTGGTGTGACGTATTAGACAGGTTCTGACATCCTGTACAATCTGACACATTTCTCTGGTCCCTTGGTGTGACGTATTAGACAGGTTCTGACATCCTGTACAATCTGACATATTTCTCTGGTCCCTTGGTGTGACATATTAGACAGGTTCTGACATCCTGTACAATCTGACACATTTCTCTGGTCCCCTGGTGTCACATATTAGACAGGTTCTGACATCCTGTACAATCTGACACATTTCTCTGGTCCATTGGTGTGACGTATTAGACAGGTTCTGACATCCTGTACAATCTGACACATTTCTATGGTCCCTTGGTGTGACGTATTGGACAGGCTCTGACATCCTGTACAATCTGACACATTTCTCTGGTCCCTTGGTGTGACATATTAGACAGGTTATGACATCCTGTACAATCTGACACATTTCTCTGGTCCATTGGTGTGACGTAATAGACAGGTTCTGACATCCTGTACAATCTGACACATTTCTCTGGTCCCTTGGTGTGACATATTAGACAGGTTCTGACATCCTGTACAATCTGACACATTTCTCTGGTCCCTTGGTGTGACGTATTAGACAGGTTCTGACATCCTGTACAATCTGACACATTTCTCTGGTCCATTGGTGTGACGTATTAAACAGGTTCTGACATCCAGTACAATCTGACACATTTCTCTGGTCCCTTGGTGTGACATATTAGACAGGTTCTGACATCCTGTACAATCTGACACATTTCTCTGGTCCCTTGGTGTGACGTATTAGACAGGTTCTGACATCCTGTACAATCTGACACTTTCTCTGGTCCCTTGGTGTGACGTATTAGACAGGTTCTGACATCCTGTACAATCTGACATATTTCTCTGGTCCCTTGGTGTGACATATTAGACAGGTTCTGACATCCTGTACAATCTGACACATTTCTCTGATCCCTTGGTGTGACGTATTAGACAGGTTCTGACATCCTGTACAATCTGACACATTTCTCTGGTCCCTTGGTGTGACGTATTAGACAGGTTCTGACATCCTGTACAATCTGACACATTTCTCTGGTCCCTTGGTGTGACGTATTAGACAGGTTCTGACATCCTGTACAATCTGACACATTTCTCTGGTCCCTTGGTGTGACGTATTAGACAGGTTCTGACATCCTGTACAATCTTACACATTTCTCTGGTCCCTTGGTGTGACATATTAGACAGGTTCTGACATCCTGTACAATCTGACACATTTCTCTGGTCCCTTGGTGTGACATATTAGACAGGTTCTGACATCCTGTACAATCTGACACATTTCTCTGGTCCCTTGATGTGACATATTAGACAGGTTCTGACATCCTGTACAATCTGACACATTTCTCTGGTCCATTGGTGTGACATATTAGACAGGTTCTGACATCCTGTACAATCTAACACATTTCTCTGGTCCCTTGGTGTGACATATTAGACAGGTTCTGACATCCTGTACAATCTGACACATTTCTCTGGTCCCTTGATGTGACATATTAGACAGGTTCTGACATCCTGTACAATCTGACACATTTCTCTGGTCCATTGGTGTGACATATTAGACAGGTTCTGACATCCTGTACCATCTGACACATTTCTCTGGTCCCTTGGTGTGACATATTAGACAGGTTCTGACATCCTGTACCATCTGACACATTTCTCTGGTCCCTTGGTGTGACATATTAGACAGGTTCTGACATCCTGGACAATCTTACACATTTCTCTGGTCCCTTGGTGTGACGTATTAGACAGGTTCTGACATCCTGTACAATCTGACACATTTCTCTGGTCCCTTGGTGTGACGTATTAGACAGGTTCTGACATCCTGTACAATCTGACATATTTCTCTGGTCCCTTGGTGTGACATATTAGACAGGTTCTGACATCCTGTACAATCTGACACATTTCTCTGGTCCCTTGGTGTGACATATTAGACAGGTTCTGACATCCTGTACAATCTGACACATTTCTCTGGTCCCTTGGTGTGACGTATTAGACAGGTTCTGACATCCTGTACAATCTGACATATTTCTCTGGTCCCTTGGTGTGACATATTAGACAGGTTCTGACATCCTGGACAATCTGACACATTTCTCTGGTCCCTTGGTGTGACATATTAGACAGGTTCTGACATCCTGTACAATCTGACACATTTCTCTGGTCCCTTTGTGTGACGTATTAGACAGGTTCTGACATCCTGTACAATCTGACACATTTCTCTGGTCCCTTGGTGTGACATATTAGACAGGTTCTGACATCCTGTACAATCTGACACATTTCTCTGGTCCGTTGGTGTGACGTATTAGACAGGTTCTGACATCCTGTACAATTTGACACATTTCTCTGGTCCCTTGGTGTGACGTATTAGACAGGTTCTGACATCCTGTACAATCTGACACATTTCTCTGGTTCCTTGATGTGACATATTAGACAGGTTCTGACATCCTGTACAATTTGACACATTTCTCTGGTCCCTTGGTGTGACATATTAGACAGGTTCTGACATCCTGTACAATCTGACACATTTCTCTGGTCCCTTGGTGAGACATATTAGACAGGTTCTGACATCCTCTACAATCTGACACATTTCTCTGGTCCCTTGGTGTGACATATTAGACAGGTTCTGACATCCTGTACAATCTTACACATTTCTCTGGTCCCTTGGTGAGACATATTAGACAGGTTCTGACATCCTCTACAATCTGACACATTTCTCTGGTCCGTTGGTGTGACATATTAGACAGGTTCTGACATCCTGTACAATCTTACACATTTCTCTGGTCCCTTGGTGTGACATATTAGACAGGTTCTGACATCCTGTACAATCTGACACATTTCTCTGGTCCCTTGGTGTGACATATTAGACAGGTTCTGACATCCTGTACAATCTGACACATTTCTCTGGTCCCTTGGTGTGACGTATTAGACAGGTTCTGACATCCTGTACAATCTTAAACATTTCTCTGGTCCATTGGTGTGACATATTAGACAGGTTCTGACATCCTGGACAATCTTACACATTTCTCTGCTCCCTTGGTGTGACGTATTAGACAGGTTCTGACATCCTGTACAATCTGACACATTTCTCTGGTCCCTTGGTGTGACGTATTAGACAGGTTCTGACATCCTGGACAATCTGACATATTTCTCTGGTCCCTTGGTGTGACATATTAGACAGGTTCTGACATCCTGTACAATCTGACACATTTCTCTGGTCCCTTGGTGTGACATATTAGACAGGTTCTGACATCCTGTACAATCTGACACATTTCTCTGGTCCCTTGGTGTGACATATTAGACAGGTTCTGACATCCTGTACAATCTGACATATTTCTCTGGTCCCTTGGTGTGACATATTAGACAGGGTCTGACATCCTGTACAATCTGACACATTTCTCTGGTCCCTTGGTGTGACATATTAGACAGGTTCTGACATCCTGTACAATCTGACACATTTCTCTGGTCCATTGGTGTGACGTATTAGACAGGTTCTGACATCCTTTACAATCTGACACATTTCTCTGGTCCCTTGGTGTGACATATTAGACAGGTTCTGACATCCTGTACAATCTGACACATTTCTCTGGTCCCTTGGTGTGACGTATTAGACAGGTTCTGACATCCTGTGCAATCTGACACATTTCTCTGGTCCCTTGGTGTGACGTATTAGACAGGTTCTGACATCCTGTACAATCTTACACATTTCTCTGGTCCCTTGGTGTGACGTATTAGACAGGTTCTGACATCCTGTACAATCTTACACATTTCTCTGGTCCCTTGGTGTGACGTATTAGACAGGTTCTGACATCCTGTACAATCTGACACATTTCTCTGGTCCCCTGGTGTGACATATTAGACAGGTTCTGACATCCTTTATAATCTGACACATTTCTCTGGTCCCTTGGTGTGACGTATTAGACAGGTTCTGACATCCTGTACAATCTGACACATTTCTCTGGTCCCTTGGTGTGACGTATTAGACAGGTTCTGACATCCTGTACAATCTGACATATTTCTCTGGTCCCTTGGTGTGACATATTAGACAGGTTCTGACATCCTGTACAATCTGACACATTTCTCTGGTCCCTTGGTGTCACATATTAGACAGGTTCTGACATCCTGTACAATCTGACATATTTCTCTGGTCCATTGGTGTGACGTATTAGACAGGTTCTGACATCCTGTACAATCTGACACATTTCTCTGGTCCCTTGGTGTGACGTATTAGACAGGCTCTGACATCCTGTACAATCTGACACATTTCTCTGGTCCCTTGATGTCACATATTAGACAGGTTCTGACATCCTGTACCATCTGACACATTTCTCTGGTCCCTTGGTGTGACATATTAGACAGGTTCTGACATCCTGTACCATCTGACACATTTCTCTGGTCCCTTGGTGTGACATATTAGACAGGTTCTGACATCCTGGACAATCTTACACATTTCTCTGGTCCCTTGGTGTGACGTATTAGACAGGTTCTGACATCCTGTACAATCTGACACATTTCTCTGGTCCCTTGGTGTGACGTATTAGACAGGTTCTGACATCCTGTACAATCTGACATATTTCTCTGGTCCCTTGGTGTGACATATTAGACAGGTTCTGACATCCTGTACAATCTGACACATTTCTCTGGTCCCTTGGTGTGACATATTAGACAGGTTCTGACATCCTGTACAATCTGACACATTTCTCTGGTCCCTTGGTGTGACGTATTAGACAGGTTCTGACATCCTGTACAATCTGACATATTTCTCTGGTCCCTTGGTGTGACATATTAGACAGGTTCTGACATCCTGGACAATCTGACACATTTCTCTGGTCCCTTGGTGTGACATATTAGACAGGTTCTGACATCCTGTACAATCTGACACATTTCTCTGGTCCCTTTGTGTGACGTATTAGACAGGTTCTGACATCCTGTACAATCTGACACATTTCTCTGGTCCCTTGGTGTGACATATTAGACAGGTTCTGACATCCTGTACAATCTGACACATTTCTCTGGTCCGTTGGTGTGACGTATTAGACAGGTTCTGACATCCTGTACAATTTGACACATTTCTCTGGTCCCTTGGTGTGACGTATTAGACAGGTTCTGACATCCTGTACAATCTGACACATTTCTCTGGTTCCTTGATGTGACATATTAGACAGGTTCTGACATCCTGTACAATTTGACACATTTCTCTGGTCCCTTGGTGTGACATATTAGACAGGTTCTGACATCCTGTACAATCTGACACATTTCTCTGGTCCCTTGGTGAGACATATTAGACAGGTTCTGACATCCTCTACAATCTGACACATTTCTCTGGTCCCTTGGTGTGACATATTAGACAGGTTCTGACATCCTGTACAATCTTACACATTTCTCTGGTCCCTTGGTGAGACATATTAGACAGGTTCTGACATCCTCTACAATCTGACACATTTCTCTGGTCCGTTGGTGTGACATATTAGACAGGTTCTGACATCCTGTACAATCTTACACATTTCTCTGGTCCCTTGGTGTGACATATTAGACAGGTTCTGACATCCTGTACAATCTGACACATTTCTCTGGTCCCTTGGTGTGACATATTAGACAGGTTCTGACATCCTGTACAATCTGACACATTTCTCTGGTCCCTTGGTGTGACGTATTAGACAGGTTCTGACATCCTGTACAATCTTAAACATTTCTCTGGTCCATTGGTGTGACATATTAGACAGGTTCTGACATCCTGGACAATCTTACACATTTCTCTGCTCCCTTGGTGTGACGTATTAGACAGGTTCTGACATCCTGTACAATCTGACACATTTCTCTGGTCCCTTGGTGTGACGTATTAGACAGGTTCTGACATCCTGGACAATCTGACATATTTCTCTGGTCCCTTGGTGTGACATATTAGACAGGTTCTGACATCCTGTACAATCTGACACATTTCTCTGGTCCCTTGGTGTGACATATTAGACAGGTTCTGACATCCTGTACAATCTGACACATTTCTCTGGTCCCTTGGTGTGACATATTAGACAGGTTCTGACATCCTGTACAATCTGACATATTTCTCTGGTCCCTTGGTGTGACATATTAGACAGGGTCTGACATCCTGTACAATCTGACACATTTCTCTGGTCCCTTGGTGTGACATATTAGACAGGTTCTGACATCCTGTACAATCTGACACATTTCTCTGGTCCATTGGTGTGACGTATTAGACAGGTTCTGACATCCTTTACAATCTGACACATTTCTCTGGTCCCTTGGTGTGACATATTAGACAGGTTCTGACATCCTGTACAATCTGACACATTTCTCTGGTCCCTTGGTGTGACGTATTAGACAGGTTCTGACATCCTGTGCAATCTGACACATTTCTCTGGTCCCTTGGTGTGACGTATTAGACAGGTTCTGACATCCTGTACAATCTTACACATTTCTCTGGTCCCTTGGTGTGACGTATTAGACAGGTTCTGACATCCTGTACAATCTTACACATTTCTCTGGTCCCTTGGTGTGACGTATTAGACAGGTTCTGACATCCTGTACAATCTGACACATTTCTCTGGTCCCCTGGTGTGACATATTAGACAGGTTCTGACATCCTTTATAATCTGACACATTTCTCTGGTCCCTTGGTGTGACGTATTAGACAGGTTCTGACATCCTGTACAATCTGACACATTTCTCTGGTCCCTTGGTGTGACGTATTAGACAGGTTCTGACATCCTGTACAATCTGACATATTTCTCTGGTCCCTTGGTGTGACATATTAGACAGGTTCTGACATCCTGTACAATCTGACACATTTCTCTGGTCCCTTGGTGTCACATATTAGACAGGTTCTGACATCCTGTACAATCTGACATATTTCTCTGGTCCATTGGTGTGACGTATTAGACAGGTTCTGACATCCTGTACAATCTGACACATTTCTCTGGTCCCTTGGTGTGACGTATTAGACAGGCTCTGACATCCTGTACAATCTGACACATTTCTCTGGTCCCTTGATGTCACATATTAGACAGGTTCTGACATCCTGTACAACTGACACATTTCTCTGGTCCATTGGTGTGACGTATTAGACAGGTTCTGACATCCTGTACAATCTGACACATTTCTCTGGTCCCTTGGTGTGACATATTAGACAGGTTCTGACATCCTGTACAATCTGACACATTTCTCTGGTCCCTTGGTGTGACGTATTAGACAGGTTCTGACATCCTGTACAATCTGACACATTTCTCTGGTCCATTGGTGTGACGTATTAAACAGGTTCTGACATCCAGTACAATCTGACACATTTCTCTGGTCCCTTGGTGTGACATATTAGACAGGTTCTGACATCCTGTACAATCTGACACATTTCTCTGGTCCCTTGGTGTGACGTATTAGACAGGTTCTGACATCCTGTACAATCTGACACTTTCTCTGGTCCCTTGGTGTGACGTATTAGACAGGTTCTGACATCCTGTACAATCTGACACATTTCTCTGGTCCCTTGGTGTGACATATTAGACAGGTTCTGACATCCTGTACAATCTGACACATTTCTCTGATCCCTTGGTGTGACGTATTAGACAGGTTCTGACATCCTGTACAATCTGACACATTTCTCTGGTCCCTTGGTGTGACGTATTAGACAGGTTCTGACATCCTGTACAATCTGACACATTTCTCTGGTCCCTTGGTGTGACGTATTAGACAGGTTCTGACATCCTGTACAATCTGACACATTTCTCTGGTCCCTTGGTGTGACATATTAGACAGGTTCTGACATCCTGTGCAATCTGACACATTTCTCTGGTCCCTTGGTGTGACGTATTAGACAGGTTCTGGCATCCTGTACAATTTGACACATTTCACTGGTCCCTTGGTGTGACGTATTAGACAGGTTCTGACAACCTGTACAATCTGACACATTTCTCTGGTCCCTTGGTGTGAAATATTAGACAGGTTCTGACATCCTGTACAATCTTACACATTTCTCTGGTCCCTTGCTGTGACGTATTAGACAGGTTCTGACATCCTGTACAATCTGACACATTTCTCTGGTCCGTTGGTGTGACGTATTAGACAGGTTCTGACATCCTGTACAATTTGACACATTTCTCTGGTCCCTTGGTGTGACGTATTAGACAGGTTCTGACATCCTGTACAATCTGACACATTTCTCTGGTTCCTTGATGTGACATATTAGACAGGTTCTGACATCCTGTACAATTTGACACATTTCTCTGGTCCCTTGGTGTGACATATTAGACAGGTTCTGACATCCTGTACAATCTTACACATTTCTCTGGTCCCTTGGTGAGACATATTAGACAGGTTCTGACATCCTCTACAATCTGACACATTTCTCTGGTCCCTTGGTGTGACATATTAGACAGGTTCTGACATCCTGTACAATCTTACACATTTCTCTGGTCCCTTGGTGAGACATATTAGACAGGTTCTGACATCCTCTACAATCTGATACATTTCTCTGGTCCGTTGGTGTGACATATTAGACAGGTTCTGACATCCTGTACAATCTTACACATTTCTCTGGTCCCTTGGTGTAACATATTAGACAGGTTCTGACATCCTGTACAATCTGACACATTTCTCTGGTCCCTTGGTGTGACATATTAGACAGGTTCTGACATCCTGTACAATCTGACACATTTCTCTGGTCCCTTGGTGTGACGTATTAGACAGGTTCTGACATCCTGTACAATCTTAAACATTTCTCTGGTCCATTGGTGTGACATATTAGACAGGTTCTGACATCCTGGACAATCTGACACATTTCTCTGGTCCCTTGTTGTGACGTATTAGACAGGTTCTGACATCCTGGACAATCTGACATATTTCTCTGGTCCTTTGGTGTGACATATTAGACAGGTTCTGACATCCTGTACAATCTGACACATTTCTCTGGTCCCTTGGTGTGACATATTAGACAGGTTCTGACATCCTGTACAATCTGACACATTTCTCTGGTCCCTTGGTGTGACGTATTAGACAGGTTCTGACATCCTGTACAATCTGACATATTTCTCTGGTCCCTTGGTGTGACATATTAGACAGGTTCTGACATCCTGTACAATCTGACACATTTCTCTGGTCCCTTGGTGTGACATATTAGACAGGTTCTGACATCCTGTACAATCTGACACATTTCTCTGGTCCATTGGTGTGACGTATTAGACAGGTTCTGACATCCTTTACAATCTGACACATTTCTCTGGTCCCTTGGTGTGACGTATTAGACAGGTTCTGACATCCTGTACAATCTGACACATTTCTCTGGTTCCTTGATGTGACATATTAGACAGGTTCTGACATCCTGTACAATTTGACACATTTCTCTGGTCCCTTGGTGTGACATATTAGACAGGTTCTGACATCCTGTACAATCTTACACATTTCTCTGGTCCCTTGGTGAGACATATTAGACAGGTTCTGACATCCTCTACAATCTGACACATTTCTCTGGTCCCTTGGTGTGACATATTAGACAGGTTCTGACATCCTGTACAATCTTACACATTTCTCTGGTCCCTTGGTGAGACATATTAGACAGGTTCTGACATCCTCTACAATCTGATACATTTCTCTGGTCCGTTGGTGTGACATATTAAACAGGTTCTGACATCCTGTACAATCTTACACATTTCTCTGGTCCCTTGGTGTAACATATTAGACAGGTTCTGACATCCTGTACAATCTGACACATTTCTCTGGTCCCTTGGTGTGACATATTAGACAGGTTCTGACATCCTGTACAATCTGACACATTTCTCTGGTCCCTTGGTGTGACGTATTAGACAGGTTCTGACATCCTGTACAATCTTAAACATTTCTCTGGTCCATTGGTGTGACATATTAGACAGGTTCTGACATCCTGGACAATCTGACACATTTCTCTGGTCCCTTGTTGTGACGTATTAGACAGGTTCTGACATCCTGGACAATCTGACATATTTCTCTGGTCCTTTGGTGTGACATATTAGACAGGTTCTGACATCCTGTACAATCTGACACATTTCTCTGGTCCCTTGGTGTGACATATTAGACAGGTTCTGACATCCTGTACAATCTGACACATTTCTCTGGTCCCTTGGTGTGACGTATTAGACAGGTTCTGACATCCTGTACAATCTGACATATTTCTCTGGTCCCTTGGTGTGACATATTAGACAGGTTCTGACATCCTGTACAATCTGACACATTTCTCTGGTCCCTTGGTGTGACATATTAGACAGGTTCTGACATCCTGTACAATCTGACACATTTCTCTGGTCCATTGGTGTGACGTATTAGACAGGTTCTGACATCCTTTACAATCTGACACATTTCTCTGGTCCCTTGGTGTGACATATTAGACAGGTTCTGACATCCTGTACAATCTGACACATTTCTCTGGTCCCTTGGTGTGACGTATTAGACAGGTTCTGACATCCTGTGCAATCTGACACATTTCTCTGGTCCCTTGGTGTGACGTATTAGACAGGTTCTGACATCCTGTACAATCTTACACATTTCTCTGGTCCCTTGGTGTGACATATTAGACAGGTTCTGACATCCTGTACAATCTTACACATTTCTCTGGTCCCTTGGTGTGACGTATTAGACAGGTTCTGACATCCTGTACAATCTGACACATTTCTCTGGTCTCTTGGTGTGACATATTAGACAGGTTCTGACATCCTGTACAATCTGACACATTTCTCTGGTCCCTTGGTGTGACGTATTAGACAGGTTCTGACTTCCTGTACAATCTGACATATTTTTCTGGTCCCTTGGTGTGATATATTAGACAGGTTCTGACATCCTGTACAATCTGACACATTTCTCTGGTCCCTTGGTGTGACGTATTAGACAGGTTCTGACATCCTGTACAATCTGACACATTTCTCTGGTCCATTGGTGTGACGTATTAAACAGGTTCTGACATCCAGTACAATCTGACACATTTCTCTGGTCCCTTGGTGTGACATATTAGACAGGTTCTGACATCCTGTACAATCTGACACATTTCTCTGGTCCCTTGGTGTGACGTATTAGACAGGTTCTGACTTCCTGTACAATCTGACATATTTCTCTGGTCCCTTGGTGTGATATATTAGACAGGTTCTGACATCCTGTACAATCTGACACATTTCTCTGGTCCCTTGGTGTGACGTATTAGACAGGTTCTGACATCCTGTACAATCTGACACATTTCTCTGGTCCATTGGTGTGACGTATTAAACAGGTTCTGACATCCAGTACAATCTGACACATTTCTCTGGTCCCTTGGTGTGACGTATTAGACAGGTTCTGACATCCTGTACAATCTGACACATTTCTCTGGTCCCTTGGTGTGACGTATTAGACAGGTTCTGACATCCTGGACAATCTGACATATTTCTCTGGTCCCTTGGTGTGACATATTAGACAGGTTCTGACATCCTGTACAATCTGACACATTTCTCTGGTCCCTTGGTGTGACATATTAGACAGGTTCTGACATCCTGTACAATCTGACACATTTCTCTGGTCCCTTGGTGTGACATATTAGACAGGTTCTGACATCCTGTACAATCTGACATATTTCTCTGGTCCCTTGGTGTGACATATTAGACAGGGTCTGACATCCTGTACAATCTGACACATTTCTCTGGTCCCTTGGTGTGACATATTAGACAGGTTCTGACATCCTGTACAATCTGACACATTTCTCTGGTCCATTGGTGTGACGTATTAGACAGGTTCTGACATCCTTTACAATCTGACACATTTCTCTGGTCCCTTGGTGTGACATATTAGACAGGTTCTGACATCCTGTACAATCTGACACATTTCTCTGGTCCCTTGGTGTGACGTATTAGACAGGTTCTGACATCCTGTGCAATCTGACACATTTCTCTGGTCCCTTGGTGTGACGTATTAGACAGGTTCTGACATCCTGTACAATCTTACACATTTCTCTGGTCCCTTGGTGTGACGTATTAGACAGGTTCTGACATCCTGTACAATCTTACACATTTCTCTGGTCCCTTGGTGTGACGTATTAGACAGGTTCTGACATCCTGTACAATCTGACACATTTCTCTGGTCCCCTGGTGTGACATATTAGACAGGTTCTGACATCCTTTATAATCTGACACATTTCTCTGGTCCCTTGGTGTGACGTATTAGACAGGTTCTGACATCCTGTACAATCTGACACATTTCTCTGGTCCCTTGGTGTGACGTATTAGACAGGTTCTGACATCCTGTACAATCTGACATATTTCTCTGGTCCCTTGGTGTGACATATTAGACAGGTTCTGACATCCTGTACAATCTGACACATTTCTCTGGTCCCTTGGTGTCACATATTAGACAGGTTCTGACATCCTGTACAATCTGACATATTTCTCTGGTCCATTGGTGTGACGTATTAGACAGGTTCTGACATCCTGTACAATCTGACACATTTCTCTGGTCCCTTGGTGTGACGTATTAGACAGGCTCTGACATCCTGTACAATCTGACACATTTCTCTGGTCCCTTGGTGTCACATATTAGACAGGTTCTGACATCCTGTACAACTGACACATTTCTCTGGTCCATTGGTGTGACGTATTAGACAGGTTCTGACATCCTGTACAATCTGACACATTTCTCTGGTCCCTTGGTGTGACATATTAGACAGGTTCTGACATCCTGTACAATCTGACACATTTCTCTGGTCCCTTGGTGTGACGTATTAGACAGGTTCTGACATCCTGTACAATCTGACACATTTCTCTGGTCCATTGGTGTGACGTATTAAACAGGTTCTGACATCCAGTACAATCTGACACATTTCTCTGGTCCCTTGGTGTGACATATTAGACAGGTTCTGACATCCTGTACAATCTGACACATTTCTCTGGTCCCTTGGTGTGACGTATTAGACAGGTTCTGACATCCTGTACAATCTGACACTTTCTCTGGTCCCTTGGTGTGACGTATTAGACAGGTTCTGACATCCTGTACAATCTGACACATTTCTCTGGTCCCTTGGTGTGACATATTAGACAGGTTCTGACATCCTGTACAATCTGACACATTTCTCTGATCCCTTGGTGTGACGTATTAGACAGGTTCTGACATCCTGTACAATCTGACACATTTCTCTGGTCCCTTGGTGTGACGTATTAGACAGGTTCTGACATCCTGTACAATCTGACACATTTCTCTGGTCCCTTGGTGTGACGTATTAGACAGGTTCTGACATCCTGTACAATCTGACACATTTCTCTGGTCCCTTGGTGTGACATATTAGACAGGTTCTGACATCCTGTGCAATCTGACACATTTCTCTGGTCCCTTGGTGTGACGTATTAGACAGGTTCTGGCATCCTGTACAATTTGACACATTTCACTGGTCCCTTGGTGTGACGTATTAGACAGGTTCTGACAACCTGTACAATCTGACACATTTCTCTGGTCCCTTGGTGTGAAATATTAGACAGGTTCTGACATCCTGTACAATCTGACACATTTCTCTGGTCCCTTGCTGTGACGTATTAGACAGGTTCTGACATCCTGTACAATCTGACACATTTCTCTGGTCCGTTGGTGTGACGTATTAGACAGGTTCTGACATCCTGTACAATTTGACACATTTCTCTGGTCCCTTGGTGTGACGTATTAGACAGGTTCTGACATCCTGTACAATCTGACACATTTCTCTGGTTCCTTGATGTGACATATTAGACAGGTTCTGACATCCTGTACAATTTGACACATTTCTCTGGTCCCTTGGTGTGACATATTAGACAGGTTCTGACATCCTGTACAATCTTACACATTTCTCTGGTCCCTTGGTGAGACATATTAGACAGGTTCTGACATCCTCTACAATCTGACACATTTCTCTGGTCCCTTGGTGTGACATATTAGACAGGTTCTGACATCCTGTACAATCTTACACATTTCTCTGGTCCCTTGGTGAGACATATTAGACAGGTTCTGACATCCTCTACAATCTGATACATTTCTCTGGTCCGTTGGTGTGACATATTAGACAGGTTCTGACATCCTGTACAATCTTACACATTTCTCTGGTCCCTTGGTGTAACATATTAGACAGGTTCTGACATCCTGTACAATCTGACACATTTCTCTGGTCCCTTGGTGTGACATATTAGACAGGTTCTGACATCCTGTACAATCTGACACATTTCTCTGATCCCTTGGTGTGACGTATTAGACAGGTTCTGACATCCTGTACAATCTGACACATTTCTCTGGTCCCTTGGTGTGACGTATTAGACAGGTTCTGACATCCTGTACAATCTGACACATTTCTCTGGTCCCTTGGTGTGACGTATTAGACAGGTTCTGACATCCTGTACAATCTGACACATTTCTCTGGTCCCTTGGTGTGACATATTAGACAGGTTCTGACATCCTGTGCAATCTGACACATTTCTCTGGTCCCTTGGTGTGACGTATTAGACAGGTTCTGGCATCCTGTACAATTTGACACATTTCACTGGTCCCTTGGTGTGACGTATTAGACAGGTTCTGACAACCTGTACAATCTGACACATTTCTCTGGTCCCTTGGTGTGAAATATTAGACAGGTTCTGACATCCTGTACAATCTGACACATTTCTCTGGTCCCTTGCTGTGACGTATTAGACAGGTTCTGACATCCTGTACAATCTGACACATTTCTCTGGTCCGTTGGTGTGACGTATTAGACAGGTTCTGACATCCTGTACAATTTGACACATTTCTCTGGTCCCTTGGTGTGACGTATTAGACAGGTTCTGACATCCTGTACAATCTGACACATTTCTCTGGTTCCTTGATGTGACATATTAGACAGGTTCTGACATCCTGTACAATTTGACACATTTCTCTGGTCCCTTGGTGTGACATATTAGACAGGTTCTGACATCCTGTACAATCTTACACATTTCTCTGGTCCCTTGGTGAGACATATTAGACAGGTTCTGACATCCTCTACAATCTGACACATTTCTCTGGTCCCTTGGTGTGACATATTAGACAGGTTCTGACATCCTGTACAATCTTACACATTTCTCTGGTCCCTTGGTGAGACATATTAGACAGGTTCTGACATCCTCTACAATCTGATACATTTCTCTGGTCCGTTGGTGTGACATATTAGACAGGTTCTGACATCCTGTACAATCTTACACATTTCTCTGGTCCCTTGGTGTAACATATTAGACAGGTTCTGACATCCTGTACAATCTGACACATTTCTCTGGTCCCTTGGTGTGACATATTAGACAGGTTCTGACATCCTGTACAATCTGACACATTTCTCTGGTCCCTTGGTGTGACGTATTAGACAGGTTCTGACATCCTGTACAATCTTAAACATTTCTCTGGTCCATTGGTGTGACATATTAGACAGGTTCTGACATCCTGGACAATCTGACACATTTCTCTGGTCCCTTGTTGTGACGTATTAGACAGGTTCTGACATCCTGGACAATCTGACATATTTCTCTGGTCCTTTGGTGTGACATATTAGACAGGTTCTGACATCCTGTACAATCTGACACATTTCTCTGGTCCCTTGGTGTGACATATTAGACAGGTTTTGACATCCTGTACAATCTGACACATTTCTCTGGTCCCTTGGTGTGACGTATTAGACAGGTTCTGACATCCTGTACAATCTGACATATTTCTCTGGTCCCTTGGTGTGACATATTAGACAGGTTCTGACATCCTGTACAATCTGACACATTTCTCTGGTCCCTTGGTGTGACATATTAGACAGGTTCTGACATCCTGTACAATCTGACACATTTCTCTGGTCCATTGGTGTGACGTATTAGACAGGTTCTGACATCCTTTACAATCTGACACATTTCTCTGGTCCCTTGGTGTGACATATTAGACAGGTTCTGACATCCTGTACAATCTGACACATTTCTCTGGTCCCTTGGTGTGACGTATTAGACAGGTTCTGACATCCTATGCAATCTGACACATTTCTCTGGTCCCTTGGTGTGACGTATTAGACAGGTTCTGACATCCTGTACAATCTTACACATTTCTCTGGTCCCTTGGTGTGACATATTAGACAGGTTCTGACATCCTGTACAATCTTACACATTTCTCTGGTCCCTTGGTGTGACGTATTAGACAGGTTCTGACATCCTGTACAATCTGACACATTTCTCTGGTCCCTTGGTGTGACATATTAGACAGGTTCTGACATCCTGTACAATCTGACACATTTCTCTGGTCCCTTGGTGTGACGTATTAGACAGGTTCTGACTTCCTGTACAATCTGACATATTTCTCTGGTCCCTTGGTGTGATATATTAGACAGGTTCTGACATCCTGTACAATCTGACACATTTCTCTGGTCCCTTGGTGTGACGTATTAGACAGGTTCTGACATCCTGTACAATCTGACACATTTCTCTGGTCCATTGGTGTGACGTATTAAACAGGTTCTGACATCCAGTACAATCTGACACATTTCTCTGGTCCCTTGGTGTGACATATTAGACAGGTTCTGACATCCTGTACAATCTGACACATTTCTCTGGTCCCTTGGTGTGACGTATTAGACAGGTTCTGACATCCTGTACAATCTGACACATTTCTCTGGTCCCTTGGTGTGACGTATTAGACAGGTTCTGACATCCTGTACAATCTGACATATTTCTCTGGTCCCTTGGTGTGACATATTAGACAGGTTCTGACATCCTGTACAATCTGACACATTTCTCTGATCCCTTGGTGTGACGTATTAGACAGGTTCTGACATCCTGTACAATCTGACACATTTCTCTGGTCCCTTGGTGTGACGTATTAGACAGGTTCTGACATCCTGTACAATCTGACACATTTCTCTGGTCCCTTGGTGTGACGTATTAGACAGGTTCTGACATCCTGTACAATCTGACACATTTCTCTGGTCCCTTGGTGTGACATATTAGACAGGTTCTGACATTCTGTACAATCTGACACATTTCTCTGGTCCCTTGGTGTGACGTATTAGACAGGTTTTGACATCCTGTACAATCTGGCACATTTCTCTGGTCCCTTGGTGTGACGTATTAGACAGGTTCTGACATCCTGTACAATCTGACACATTTTTCTGGTCCCTTGTAGTGACGTATTAGACAGGTTCTGACATCCTGTACAATCTGACACATTTATCTGGTCCCTTGGTTGTGACGTATTAGACAGGTTCTGACATCTTGTACAATCTGACACATTTCTCTGGTCCGTTGGTGTGACATATTAGACAGGTTCTGACATCCTGTACAATTTGACACATTTCTCTGGTCCCTTGGTGTGACGTATTAGAGAGGTTCTGACATCCTGTACAATTTGACACATTTCTCTGGTCCCTTGGTTTGACGTATTAGACAGGTTCTGACATCCTTTACAATCTGACACATTTCTCTGGTCCCTTGATGTGGCGTATTAGACAGGTTCTGACATCCTGTACAATTTGACACATTTGTCTGGTCCCCTGGTTTGACGTATTAGACAGGTTCTGACATCCTGTACAATTTGACACATTTGTCTGGTTCCTTGGTGTGACGTATTAGACAGGTTCTGACATCCTGTACAATCTGACACATTTCTCTGGTCCTTTGGTGTGACGTATTAGACAGGTTCTGACATCCTGTACAATCTGACACATTTCTCTGGTCCCTTGGTGTGACATATTAGACAGGTTCTGACATCCTGTACAATCTGACACATTTCTCTGGTCCTTTGGTGTGACGTATTAGACAGGTTCTGACATCCTGTACAATCTGACACATTTCTCTGGTCCCTTGGTGTGACATATTAGACAGGTTCTGACATCCTGTACAATCTGACACATTTCTCTGGTCCCATGGTGTGACATATTAGACAGGTTCTGACATCCTGTACAATTTGACACATTTCTCTGGTCCCTTGGTTAGACGTATTAGACAGGTTCTGACATCCTGTACAATCTGACACATTTATCTGGTCCCTTGGTGTGACGTATTAGACAGGTTCTGACATCCTGTACAATCTGACACATTTCTCTGGTCCCTTGGTGTGACCTATTAGACAGGTTCTGACATCCTGTACAATCTGACACATTTCTCTGGTCCCTTGGTGTGACGTATTAGACAGGTTCTGACATCCTGTACAATCTGACACATTTCTCTGGTCCCTTGGTGTGACGTATTAGACAGGTTCTGACATCCTGTACAATCTGACACATTTCTCTGGTCCCTTGGTGTGACATATTAGACAGGTTCTGACATCCTGTACAATCTGACACATTTCTCTGGTCCCTTGGTGTGACGTATTAGACAGGTTCTGACATCCTGTACAATCTGACACATTTATCTGGTCCCTTGGTGTGACGTATTAGACAGGTTCTGACATCCTGTACAATCTGACACATTTCTCTGGTCCCTTGGTGTGACGTATTAGACAGGTTCTGACATCCTGTACAATCTGACACATTTCTCTGGTCCCTTGGTGTGACGTATTGGACAGGTTCTGACATCCTGTACAATCTGACATATTTCTCTGGTCCCTTGGTGTGACGTATTAGACAGGTTCTGACATCCTGTACAATCTGACACATTTCTCTGATCCCTTGGTGTGACGTATTAGACAGGTTCTGACATCCTGTACAATCTGACACATTTATCTGGTCCCTTGGTGTGACGTATTAGACAGGTTCTGACATCCTGTACAATCTGACACATTTATCTGGTCCCTTGGTGGGAAATATTAGACAGGTTCTGACATCCTGTACAATCTGACACATTTCTCTGGTCCCTTGGTGTGACATATTAGACAGGTTCTGACATCCTGTACAATATGACACATTTCTCTGGTCCGTTGGTGTGACATATTAGACAGGTTCTGACATCCGGTAAAATTTGACACATTTCTCTGGTCCCTTGGTGTGACGTATTAGACAGGTTCTGACATCCTGTACAATTTGACACATTTCTCTGGTCCCTTGGTGTGACGTATTAGACAGGTTCTGACATCCTGTACAATCTGACACATTTCTCTGGTCCCTTTATGTGACGTATTAGACAGGTTCTGACATCCTGTACAATTTGATACATTTCTCTGGTCCCTTGGTGTGACATATTAGACAGGTTCTGACATCCTGTATAATTTGACACATTTGTCTGGTCCCTTGGTGTGACGTATTAGACAGGTTCTGACATCCTGTACAATCTGACACATTTATCTGGTCCCTTGGTGTGACATATTAGACAGGTTCTGACATCCTGTACAATCCGACACATTTCTCTGGTCCCTTGGTGTGACGTATTAGACAGGTTCTGACATCCTGTACAATCTGACACATTTCTCTGGTCCCTTGGTGTGACATATTAGACATGTTCTGACATCCTGTACAATCTGACACGTTTCTCTGGTCCCTTGGTGTGACGTATTAGACAGGTTTCACTAAAGTTACAGTATGAAATAATTATCACTGATTGTGTAGCTTTACAATGTTTTTGTATTCAGTAGGAATGGCACCTTCTTCGAGGGAAGCAAGGGAGGAAATGGCACAACCACCACCACCTCCCCGACCTGAAGTAGAAATGGCACCTCCTCCGAGACTAGAAAGGATGATGGTACCAAAACCACCACCAGTGCATGAGGTAAGAAAGAAAACAGGAGAAGCAATTAAAAAGTGGCCTGATGGGTGGTCTCTATTGTAGGGGACAATTTAGTAGTATTTTGCTATCTCATTGCATCTGAAATCTGGCCTGATAAGAGGGGTGGTCTCTCTAGAGGGGAGCAGTTTAGTAGTATTTTGCTATCTCATTGCATCTGAAATCTGGCCTGATAAGAGGGGAGCAGTTTAGTAGTATTTTGCTATCTCAGTGCATCTGAAATCTGGCCTGATAAGAGGGGAGCAGTTTAGTAGTATTTTGCTATCTCAGTGCATCTGAAATCTGGCCTGATAAGAGGGTTGGTCTCTCTAGAGGAGAGCAGTTTAGTAGTATTTTACTATCTCAGTGCATCTGATATCTGGCCTGATAAGAGGGGTGGACTCTCTAGAGGGGAGCAGTTTAGTAGTAATATGCTATCTCAGTGCATCTGAAATCTGGCCTGATAAGAGAGGTGGTCTCTCAGTGCATCTGATATCTGGCCTGATAAGAGGGGTGGTCTCTCTAGAGGGGAGCAGTTTAGTAGTATTTTGCTATCAGTGCATCTGAAATCTGGCGTGATAAGAGGGGTGGACTCTCTAGAGGGGAGCAGTTTAGTAGTAATATGCTATCTCAGTGCATCTGAAATCTGGCGTGATAAGAGGGGTGGTCTCTCTAGAGGGGAGCAGTTTAGTAGTAATGTGCTATCTCAGTGCATGTGAAATCTGGCGTGATAAAAGGGGTGGTCTCTCTAGAGGGGAGCAGTTTAGTAGTAATATGCTATCTCATTGGATCTGAAATCTGGCCTGATAAGAGGGGTGGACTCTCTAGAGGGGAGCAGTTTAGTAGTAATATGCTATCTCAGTGCATCTGAAATCTGGCCTGATAAGAGAGGTGGTCTCTCTAGAGGGGAGCAGTTTAGTAGTATTATGCTATCTCATTGCTTCTGAAATCTTACGTGATAAGAGGGGTGGTCTTTCTAGAGGGGAGCAGTTTAGTAGTATTTTGCTATCTCATTGCTTCTGAAATCTTACGTGATAAGAGGGTGGTCTCTCTAGAGGGGAGCAGTTTAGTAGTATTTTACTATCTCATTGCATCTGAAATCTGACGTGATAAGAGGGGAGCAGTTTAGTAGTATTTTGCTATCTCATTATGCCCCCCGCAAACAAAGTTTACACATTTGTGGTACACTACCTGCAGATGTGCATGAAGGAATATGGTTGCTGTCCAAAATTTAAAGGGGGAGATAATTCAACTTATACTTTCACGAAAAGGGGGGGGGGGGCATGTACCTTGCAAGTGCAACTCCTACTAAACTGCTTATTGAATTTTTATGAAACTTTACACAGTTGTAGTACACAACCTCCAGATGTGCATGAATGAATACCGTTGCTGTCTAAAATTTAGAAGGGCAGGTAATTCAACTTATACTTTCAGGAAAAGGGGGGTCGTGTACCTTGTAAGCGCAACTCCTACACAGTTGTAGTACACAACCTCCAGATGTGCATGAATGAATACCGTTGCTGTCTAAAATTTAGAAGGGCAGGTAATTCAACTTATACTTTCAGGAAAAGGGGGGGTCGTGTACCTTGTAAGCGCAACTCCTCCTAAGCGGCTTATTGAATTTTTATGAAACTTTACACAGTTGTAGTACACAACCTGCAGATGTGCATGAAGGAATACCGTTGCTGTCTAAAATTTAGAAGGGAAGATAATTCAACTTATACTTACACGAAAAGGGGGGGTCGTGTACTTGTGGCGACCCCTAGATGTATGTTCTTGGTTAGTTTATTTTAGAGATGGGATGTTGTCTCCTTGACATAACTCCATATTCGTTCATTTTTCATAGGTAACTTGCTAATATACCTGTATTCCAAAGTTTGAACATCATAGTATTGCAAATGGGGGGTATCACTCAGTGAGGTCACTCACAGTTCTAGTTGCATCTGAAATCTGGCGAGATAAGAGGGGTGGTCTCTAGAGGAGAGCAGTTTAGTAGTATTTTGATATCTCAGTGCATCTGAAATCTGGTCTGATAAGAGGGGTGGTCTCTCTAGAGGGGAGCAGTTTAGTAGTATTTTGCTATCTCAGTGCATCTGGGTACGGGCCGTTGCTCTTTATATTAATAATAATAGTAATAATTATTTTTATTATATATTTAGCTTTATCACTGATGAGTCAAGTTGTAACGTTTTGTTATCCAAATTGCAATGTGATGTACAATATCGTCAAATTTGGGAAAATGTTTTAACACATGTAATATCCTACTATGTGATGTTATCCCGCATCTTTAATAGAATTGTATATCTCGTTTTTAAAGGCTATCTTTAATTAACTAAAAGGGGACTAGATTTTCGACGTGTCACCCCAAATATGACAACCCAAAAACAAGAGAAAATGATCCTAGCTTTCGGACATCAATAGATCATATTTTTTTGACTTGTATCAGGAAAATATTACAGAGAAAAATGAAGAAATGAAATGGATTATTTGTTTTCAAATCTATGAAAATGTGTTTATTCTCTAAATATGACTGACTAAATCAAAAGAGATATATATGTATGATGTTTAACTGAGCGATGTCGACATTGGGTTACATCGCCCCTTAGCTGCACAAATATCTCGCTGTCAAACACGTTGTTCATTTGTTTTTTATGCTAAATAGACCACAAAATTTATAAGCATATACGTGTAAAAATTGTTGTCATTGTCTTAGCAAGCAAGGATAACACAATGACAAAACCCCCCAATTTATTTACGCAGAAATTTGGTTATTCTGAAAAAAAAACCTCCTTGATGTTTACAAGCGACATTTTTTAAAATATATTTCTCATTTATTATTAAGTCGTCTATTTTTGCGTTTCATTATGCTGTATTTCGTTTCGTTTCGTTGCGTGGCAGAATATTTATTTAATTTTTGCTCATGACCTGGTCAGAATATTTATTTCCAACAAACTTCCAGATCCCTCTCAGAATCAAATTAGCATCACCTTAGAGATGCATGTACATTGTCGTACTGTGTGGACTGTCATCAATTGTTGAAGACGGTACAAAGATCTCTGTTGCAGATTGTGTAAAAGTTTCTATTTTGATGAATCAGTTTGTTAGGCCTTCATTTAGTTTAGGGGACTCTACATATCCTTAGGAATTATTTACCTTAGGGGACTCGCATCATTTTCTGTGGTTAATGTTGTTGTCTTATGATATGAATCGTGCATATAGATAGTGGGTCCCCTAAAGTACACTAAGGCATTATAGGGACCATTTACTTTTGGGGACTCTGAAAGGTGTAAAATGACACTTTATGGGGTAAATCTTTGGTAATTATGACTAAAAAATTGAAGGCTATAATGCTTTAGTGTGTCACGGACATGAATACCACATCTCGCTGTTCTCCATTCAACAATTACTGACAAGTCATAAGTAATGCACTTTATATAAAAAGGCATTAAAGGGGGGAGAATGTGCAGGTAATATTTCATGTATAAATAACCAGAGTTACTAGTATTTATCATTCACATTTCATATACAATATTTTTTGAAAAAAGCATATTTATAAATTTCCCTGGCAAATGGTCTAGATGTAAGTACAAAAGTAAGGCATATATTTGTTATATCAAATTAGATGCTTTTGGTTTTTCTTAAATTTATATGTTTTTTGTATATATATATATTTAATGTTGAATTGATATCTGGTATGTCACTTTGGTCTCTTTCATCATCAGAATATCAAGAAACCATGTTATCCTCGTAGGCGCAGCAGACTGATATGAACCGAATGACATCACATTCTTGGCTTTACAAAGGGAGATAATCATGTTAAACTTTTGACAATCAACCGTAAATTTACCTGTCTTTATATGTAAACAGTGACACACAGGGCGTCGTAAAGTTAGTTTTTCGGCATTATTTATGTATCTTTATCGAGTATAGCAATAAAATCAATAACTTAAAACCTTTGCATTTCACCTTTAAAGACCCAAAGTGCAGAAATAAACACTAACGTTATGTCTGAAAAACACTGATGTCATAAATGTAAATATCATGTCTGAAAAACACTGATGTCATAATGTAGATGTCATGTCTGAAAAAAACTGATGTCATAAATGTAAATATCATGTCTGAAAAACACTGACATCATCAATGTCGATGTCATGTCTGAAAAACACTGATGTTATAAATGTAGATGTCATGTGAAAAACACTGATGTCATCAATGTAGATGTCATGTCTGAAACAAACTGATATCAGAAATGTAAATATCATGTTTGAAAAACACTGATGTCATAATGTAGATATCATGTCTGAAAAAAACTGATGTCATCAATGTAGATGTCATGTCTGAAAACACTGACGCCATCAATGTAGATGTCATGTCTGAAAAACACTTATGTCATCAATGTAGATATCATGTCTGAAAAACATTGATTTCATCAATGTAGATGTCAGGTCTGAAAAACACTGATGTCGTAAATGTAGATGTCATGTCTGAAATGCACTGATGTTATAAATGTAGATGTCATGTGAAAAAAAGTGATGCCATCAATGTAGATATCATGTCTGAAAAACACTGATATCAGAAATGTAGATGTATTGTCTGAAAAAACACGACCAGTCACATTAGTTACAAAGTATTCCAATGTGATTCACTCCTGTTATACCATGTTATTTATTTTCTAACAAAAACACCTTATTAGTACTGTAAATATGATTCCTGGATAATTATAAAATTTACCATACATATTAATATTTAGATGCAGTAACATTTATTTTATTTTATTTTACATTTTAGTCATCTAGTGAAGAAGAGTCAGTACAATCTGATGCCTGCGTAAGTAACAAATAAGTAATACATATTAGGCATCCTTTTTAGCTCACAAGGATAAAAGGACCAATTGTGGTATTGTCATCATATTTTATACAACTGCAAAAATGTTTTTGAATTAAAGGTGAAATATAAAGGTACACAACTTTTATTAAGATTTAAATTTTTTTAGATAGTGATTTGAATACCCTGATAGAAAATCGTAATAATTTTTAGCTCACCTTGCAAAAGGTAATGTGACCTTTGGCCATCACTTGGCGTCCGTCGTCTGTGGTCCATCGTATGTCGTTCGTTAACTTTCACATGAGAGCGGGAGGTTTGGCGCCTTAAAATCTGATTCAACCCACCATTTCTTTAGAAATGCCTGTACCAAGTCAGGGTCATTACGGTTTTCACAGTTTTCCGGTTGTTGACTGATTTTGTCTGTTTATATAATTATGAGTTTTGACTTTCCCTTTATAAGATTGTTCGGAGTTCGGTAATTTTGTTATTACCTTTATTTTAATCTTTTCCTCTGAAACCCCTAAGCCAAATGAAGTGACACTTGGTAGGAAGTATCTATGGAAGGTCCTCTCTAACGATTGCTAATTTTTGTCTCGATCCATCAAGAAATATGGCCGCCAGAGGCAATTCTTTTTCTGATTGGTTGATTTCTAAAAAAATTATTTATGAAAAAAAAAAATCTCCTCTGAAACCGCTTGGCCAAATGAATCCAAACTTGGTAGGGTACATCCTTTGAAGATCCTCTATAAAGAGTATTCATTTCGTTCCGATTCAATAGCAAACATGGCCGCCACAGGCAATTCTTGTTTCTGATTGGTCGATTTCTAAATATCTTCTCCTCTGAAACCACTTTCCCAAATGAACCGAAACTTGATAGGAAGCATCTATGGTAGATCCTCTATAGAGGTTGCTCATTTTGTCCCGATCGGTTAACAAACATGGCTGCCACAGGCAATTCTTATTTCTGATTGGTTGATTTCTAAAATATATTCACATTTTAATATTCTTTTTAGCAAACCTTGCCAAAGGCAATATGAGCTTTTGCCATCACTTGGTGTTCGTCATCTGTCGTCTCTCATCCGTTCACATTTTAATCTTCTCCTCTGAAAATCCTTTGCCAAATGAACTAAAACTTGGTAGGAAGCATCTATGGAAGGGCCTCTCTAACGAGTGCACATTTTGCTATGATCCATTACCAAACTTGGCCGCAACAGGCAATTCTTGTTTCTGATAGGCCAAATGTTTTAAATCTTCTCTGAAACCGCTTGGCCAAATGAACCGAAACTTGGTAGAAAGCATCTATGGAATGTCCTCTATGAATATTGCTCATTTCATCCCGATCGGTTAGCAAACATGGTTACCACCAAAACTTAGTAGGAATCATCTATGGAATGTCCTCTATGAATATTGCTCATTTCATCCCGATCGGTTAGCAAACATGGCCACCACCAAAACTTGGTAGGAATCATCTATGGAATGTCCACTATGAAGATTGCTCATTTCGTCCCGATCGGTTAACACACATGGAAACCACATGTAATTCTTGTTTCTGATTGGTCAATTTCTAAAAAATCTTCTCCTTTGAAACTGCTTATAGCCATATGAACCGAAACTTGGTAGGAAGCATCTGCATATATGGAAGGTTCTGTATTAAGTTTCCTCAAAGCAGAATGAAAGGTGAGCGACACAGGCTCAGCCCACAGCCTCAAGTCAATTTTCACAAGCTGTTTGTGCGAAATCGTCTAGGTAAACTTACCTGTTTAAAACCATCGGAAATATCAATTATGCTTATTTCTTTAAAAAATCTCCTGTTGTGACATCATTCGTTTCCTTTATGTATGGTGTTGATTTCTTTTTTTGGGGGGGGGAGCAAATATAATCCTACCATATCCCTTCTTTGTGTGTAGAACGGTTTGGCGGGCTGACATTGGTAAATTTACTGTTAATTAAGCTAATGTTAAAGATTAAATATACTGATTAAACAATTTTCCTTGTACAAATAAAAATAGATTGAAAAAATAAGTATTATATATACCATGGATCTTACGAATTAACTTATTTAAACCAACGAATCCGAAGGATGAGTTTGTTGAAATAAGTTCATGAGTAAGATCCATGGTATACATGGTTTGTAGCAGAAATCAATATTGAGTGCTTTCGTCGAGATCCGCAAAATCATGGAATAACATCAAGATCTTGATGTTATTCCAAGATTTTCATGTTAGACCATGGTTTGTAAAAGTTCACTATTTTTAAGTTGATTACTGCATAAAAACATCAAAGGAAAAATGCTTATTTATGTTATAAATACTGTTTTTCCATTGTTTCTGGGATATCCCCCTTGTGTGTTCATCGTGCTTATAACAAATGTATTCATAACAAATGTGAAACGTCAAACAGTTATTGTCGTGCCATGATGCGCTTTGTTATAAAACCGTGTGAAAAAAAGTGCAAATTATTTTCAATTCTGTCTTTTTGCTGTCCTTTCAAATCAGTGTAGACCGTAAATATTATCAATGTATACAAAAAGAGGGAACCATTCAGCTTTCAAAGTGGAGATGTACTCGCGTTGAACGTCAAGCTCTTGGTTCATTCAAAGGAGAAGGGACACGAGTGGCACGAACACATCCCCTTTTTTCTGTCAGAATTGTTTTCCTTTACTTCAGTTGAAAACATTATTAGCCCCCCCCCCCAATCAATTGTTGAAGACGGTATAACGATCTCTGATCTCTATTGTAGTTTGTGTAAAATTTTCTTATTTGGTGATTCAGTGTGTCAGGCCTTCATGTAGTTTAGAGGACTCTACATTTCCTCAACAAAAAACCAAAACGAAGGGACTCAGCGTATCATTTTTGTTCTATGAGACCTGGTTTTGTTGTCTCATGATAGTTATTAGGTACTTTACAAAGTTTAGGGGACTCACATTATGTTCTATAATGAATGTTGTCTTATGACATGAACCAGGAATATATGGTAGTGGGTCCCCTAAAGTACGCCAAGGCATTATAGGAATTATTTACCTTAGGGGACTCGCATCATTTTCTGTGTTTAATGTTGTTGTCTTATGATATGAATCGTGCATACAGATAGTGGGTCCCCTAAAGTACACTAAGGCATTATAGGGACCATTTACTTTTGGGGACTCTGAAAGGTGTAAAATGACACTTTATGGGGTAAATCTTTGGAAATTATGACTAAACAATTGAAGGCTATAATGCTTTAGTGTGTCACGGACATGAATTCCACATCTCGCTGTTCTCCATTCAACAGTTACTGACAAGTCATAAGTAATGCACTTTATGTAAAAAGGCATTAAAGGGAGGAGAATGTGCAGGTAATATTTCATGTATAAATAACCAGAGCTACTAGTATTTATCATTCACATTACATATACAATATTTTTTGACAAAACCATATTTATAAATTTCCCTGGCAAATGGTCTAGATGTAGATGTCATGTCTGAAAAAAACTGATGTCATAAATGTAAATATCATGTCTGAAAAACACTGACATCATCAATGTAGATGTCATGTCTGAAAAACACTGATGTTATAAATGTAGATGTCATGTGAAAAACACTGATGTCATCAATGTAGATGTCATGTCTGAAACAAACTGATATCAGAAATGTAAATATCATGTTTGAAAAACACTGATGTCATAATGTAGATGTCATGTCTGAAAAAAACTGATGTCATTAATGTAGATGTCATGTCTGAAAACACTGACGTCATCAATGTAGATGTCATGTCTAAAAAACACTTTTGTCATCAATGTAGATGTCAGGTCTGAAAAACACTGATGTCGTAAATGTAGATGTCATGTCTGAAATGCACTGATGTTATAAATGTAGATGTCATGTGAAAAAGAGTGATGCCATCAATGTAGATCTCATGTCTGAAAAACATTGATATCAGAAATGTAGATGTATTGTCTGAAAAAACACGATCAGTCACATTAGTTACAAAGTATTCCAATGTGATTCACTCCTGTTATACCATGTTATTTATTTTCTAACAAAAACACCTTATTAGTACTGTAAATATGATTCCTGGATAATTATAAAATTTACCATACATATTAATATTTAGATGCAGTAACATTTATTTTATTTTATTTTACATTTTAGTCATCTAGTGAAGAAGAGTCAGTACAATCTGATGCCTGCGTAAGTAACAAATAAGTAATACATATTAGGCATCCTTTTTAGCTCACAAGGACAAAAGGACCAATTGTGGTATTGTCATCATATTTTATACAACTGCAAAAATGTTTTTGAATTAAAGGTGAAATATAAAGGTACACAACTTTTATTAAGATTTAAATATTTTTAGATAGTGATTTGAATACCCTGATAGAAAATCGTAATAATTTTTAGCTCACCTTGCAAAAGGTAATGTGAACTTTTGCCATCACTTGGCGTCCGTCGTCCGTCGTCTGTGGTCCATCGTCTGTCGTCCGTTAACTTTCACATTTTAATCTTTTCCTCTGAAACCCCTAAGCCAAATGCAGTGACACGTGGTAGGAAGCATCTATGGAAGGTCCTCTCTAAAGATTGCTCATTTTGGTCTCGATCCATCAACAAACATGGCCACCAGAGGCAATTCTTTTTTCTGATTGGCCGATTTTTAAACATCTTCACCTCTGAAACCGCTAAGCCAAATGAACCGAAACTTGGTAGGAAACATCTATGGCATGTCCTCTATAATGATGGCTCATTTCGTCTCGATCCGTTAATAAACATGGCCGCCACAGGCAATTATTTTTTCTGATTGGTTAATTTATGAAAAAAAAATTCTCCTCTGAAACCGCTTGGCCAAATGAATCCAAACTTGGTAGGGAGTATCCTTTGAAGATCCTCTATAAAGAGTATTCATTTCGTTCCGATTCAATAACAAACATGGCCGCCACAGGCAATTCTTGTTTCTGATTGGTCGATTTCTAAATATCTTCTCCTCTGAAACCACTTTCCCAAATGAACCGAAACTTGATAGGAAGCATCTATGGTAGATCCTCTATAGAAGTTGCTCATTTTGTCCCGATCGGTTAACAAACATGGCTGCCACAGGCAATTCTTATTGCTGATTGGTTGATTTCTAAAAAATCTTCTCCTCTGTTAAAAGAATGATAACTTGCCTAAACTGTTAAAAGAAAGATAACTCTTGCCATTATCTCCCTTAGAAATTAACTAATGGTGATATAGTGTAACATGTTTATTCTATTAATATTCTTTTAAGCAAACCTTGCCAAAGACAATATGAGCTTTTGCCATCACTTGGTGTCCGTCATCTGTCGTCTGTCATTCGTTCACATTTTAATCTTCTCCTCTGAAAATCCTTTGCCAAATGAACTAAGACTTGGTAGGAAGCATCTATGGAAGGGCCTCTCTAACGAGTGCACATTTTGCTATGATCCATTACCAAACTTGGTCGCCAAAGGCAATTCTTGTTTCTGATAGACCAATTTTTTAAACTTCTCTGAAACCGCTTGGCCAAATGAACGGAAACTTGGTAGAAAGCATCTATGGAATGTCCTCTATGAATATTGCTCATTTCATCCCGATCGGTTAGCAAACATGGTTACCACCAAAACTTGGTAGGAATCATCTATGGAATGTCCTCTATGAAGATTGCTCATTTTGTCCCGATTGGTTAGCAAACATGGCCACCACTAAAACTTGGTAGGAATCATCTATGGAATGTCCACTATGAAGATTGCTTATTTCGTCCCGATCGGTTAACACACATGGAAACCACATGAAATTCTTGTTTCTGATTGGTCAATTTCTAAAAAATCTTCTCCTTTGAAACTGCTTATAGCCATATGAACCGAAACTTGGTAGGAAGCATCTGCATATATGGAAGGTTCTGTATTAAGTTTCCTCAAAGCAGAATGAAAGGTGAGCGACACAGGCTCAGCCCACAGCCTCAAGTCAATTTTCACAAGCTGTTTGTGCGAAATCGTCTAGGTAAACTTACCTGTTTAAAACCATCGGAAATATCAATTATGCTTATTTCTTTTAAAAAATCTCATGTTGTGACATCATTCGTTTCCTTTATGTATGGTGTTGATTTCTTTTGGGGGGGGGGGGGGGGGCAAAGATAATCCTACCATATCTCTTCTTTGTGTGCAGAACGGTTTGGCGGGCTGACATTGGTAAATTTACTGTTAATTAAGCTAATGTTAAAGGTTAAATATACTGATTAAACAATTTTTCTTGTAAAAATAAAAATAGATTGAAAGAATAAGTATTATATATACCATGGATCTTACGAATTAACTTATTTAAACCAACGAATCCGAAGGATGAATTTG
This sequence comes from Bathymodiolus brooksi, assembly GCA_963680875.1. Classification (NCBI taxonomy): domain Eukaryota; kingdom Metazoa; phylum Mollusca; class Bivalvia; order Mytilida; family Modiolidae; genus Bathymodiolus; species Bathymodiolus brooksi. Next base: position 41,955,297 of record OY804581.1, on the reverse strand, counting down.
TTTAAATAAGTTCATGAGTAAGATCCATGGTATACATAGTCTGCAACATAAATCAATATTGAGTGCTTTCGTCGAGGTCCGCAAAATCATGGAATAACATCAAGATCTTCATGTAAGACCATGGTTTGTAAAAGTTTACTATTTTTAAGTTGATTACTGCATAAAAACATCAAAGGAAAAATGTGTATTTATGTTACAAATACTGTTTTTGCATAGTTTCTGGGATATCCCCTTGTGGGTTCATCGTGCTTATAACAAATGTCTTCATAACAAATGTGAAACGTCAAACAGTTATTGTCGTGCCATGATGCGTTTTGGTATAAAACCGTTTGAAAAAAGTGCAAATTATTTTCAATTCTGTCTTTTTTCTGTCCTTTTAAATCAGTGTAGACCGTAAATATTATCAATGTATGCAAAAAGAGGGAACCGTTTAGCCTTCAAAGTGGAGATGTACTGGCGTTAAACGTCAAGCTCTTGGTTCATTCAAAGGAGAGGGGGCACGAGTAGCACGATCACCTCCCTTTTTTTCTGTCAGAATTTTGTTTTCTTCACTTCAGTTGAACACATTGTTAGCCTCCCCTCCCCCCACTGCTAATCAATTGTTGAAGAGGGTACAACGATCTCTATTGTAGATTGTGTAAAATTTTCTGTTTTAATGAATCAGTGAATCAGTGTATCAGGCCTTCATGTAGTTTAGAGGACTCCACATTTCCTCAACAACAAAAATTAACGAAGGGACTCAGCATATCATTGTTGTTCTATGAGACCTGGTTTTGTTGTCTCATGAAAGTTATTAGGTACTTTACAAAGTTTAGGGGACTCACATTATATTCAGCTGCAAGTATCAAAGCAAATTTACATTTGTTTGACCATTCCATGAAACCTATTGTTTTGTATGGCTCAGAGATATGGGGAATGCTTAAAACTAACTCTGCAGCCTGCAAAGAGGCTGCTATAAATATCTCAGAAAAAATATATCAAAATAATGTGGCTGATAAAATAAACTTGAAGTTTTGCAAATTTACTTTAGGTGTGAACAGTAAGAGTTCAAATATTGCAGTTCTTTCTGAACTAGGAAGATTCCCTCTATATTTTAATATTGTTTTCTACATCGAATACATCATTGCAGCTCAAATTTATTGAAAGAAGCTTTTCTATGTAACAAGAATTTGCATGAAAACAATATTCAAACTTGGTACCCCCCTGTGATTTATCTGCTTGATAAACTTGGTTTAAAAGAAATGTATTGCCTTGACTATTCTATCAATAAAATAAAAGAACTTGTTGAAAAGTTAAAAACTCTGTTTTTGAAAGCACGGTTCCATGAAAAAGAATCAGCCACATCCATTTCATTAAGTTTTCTAATCTTGGACAAAGGGGAATAATCCATATAATATATAACGGTTGTTGTTTTTTATTTCCCTTGGTCACCTGCTTCCCTCCTGGTAAATCGTTATTATTATTCATCAATTTAATTTGTATTATGTATTAAATCATTGTATGAAATTATAAACCAGCAAGGGTCCTTAATTGGTTTAATAAAGTATTTCTATTTCTATTTCTATAATGAATATTGTCTTATGACATGAACCAGGTATATATGGTAGTGGGTCCCCTAAAGCACACCAAGGCATTATAGGAATCATTTACCTTAGGGGACTCGCATTATTTTCTATGGTTAATGTTGCTGTCTTATGATATGAATCGTGGATATAGGTAGTGGGTCCCTAAAGTACACAAAGGCATTATAGGGACCATTTACTTTTTGGACTCGCATTATTTTTTATGGTTAATGGTAATGGGTCCCTTAGGGACCGACCATTTAACTTGAAGGGGGGGGTTATGGTTTTTTGTTTCGGTCAGAATTTTTTTTTCGCACAACACAAGAGTTAGAATATTATTTTTATTTTGTCACGCAAAGCGCGAATTTTTTTTCCAGAATTCAACATTAGGTTATATGACAAAAACTCTGAATCAGATTATTTTTTTTTCCTCCACCAAAATCAGAATATTTTTTTCAGCAACATTAGGAATCAGAATATTTTTTTAGAAAAAAAACATAACCCCCCCCTTCAAGTTAAATGGTCGTTCCCTTATAATCGTAGACATATACATTTGTAATATGAAAAGGTTTTTGATCTGATTGAATTTTGTTTCTGCCGATTTAATGGTCGCAAGTATCCGTTTACCTTTCGCCAGTAAACTCAATTTGCAGCCATCAAATCTCCAATTGATGCAGTGAAATTTTCAATTACAATACAGTTATCTCCTAAATGATGTGGGGTCTTATGCATTTTAATCTCCCATACAAGAAGTGAAAAATTGGAGACAAGACATATTTTTCAGATTTACACTTTTTGTTCGTTTACAAAAAAATTAATCTCGTTGAGATTAGACTTCCGTAGAAATTTTCTGCTCTGTATTTTCAGCCTATAGATACAGAGCAGAAAATCTCTTCCGAAGTCTAATCTCAACGAGATTACAGAAAAGTATGAAAACAAAAGTCTGCTTAAAGGAATAATGTAATTTTTCATCAACATTGTGTACATCTGTCCATGGCAGCTCAGACATAGTGATTCGGACATAATCTCGTTCAGAGTAGACTTCCAAGGATGTTTTCTGCTCTGTATTTTCAGCCTATAGATACAGAGCAGAAAATCTCTTCCGAAGTCTAATCTCAACGAGATTACAGAAAAGTATGAAAACAAAAGTCTGCTTAAAGGAATAATGTAATTTATTCATCAACATTGTGTACATCTGTCCATGGCAGCTCAGACATAGTGATTCGGACATAATCTCGTTCAGAGTAGACTTCCAAGGATGTTTTCTGCTCGGTATTTTCAGCCTATAGATACAGAGCAGAAAATCTCTTCCGAAGTCTAATCTCAACGGGATTACAGAAAAGTATGAAAACAAAAGTCTGCTTAAAGGAATAATGTAATTTATTCATCAACATTGTGTACATCTGTCCATGGCAGCTCAGCCATAGTGATTCGGACATAATCTCGTTCAGAGTAGACTTCCAAGGATGTTTTCTGCTCTGTTTCTCCAGCCTATAGATACAGAGCAGAAAATATCTTCGGAAGTCTAATCTCAACGAGATTAATTCGAACATGTTACTGCATGCAATGAAATCTAAACAAATATCAAACTTAAAGAGAACTCAAACGAAGATTACTCCAACTATTTCTCTCTAACCTTTTTTATTTTTTAATGGACTCGACCCGAAAAAGTCTATTAATTAATGTGCGTTTCGTTGTGCATCAGCCTGTGCACCATGGTATGATAAATTGCATCAGAGGAAGGAAAATTGGCTGTAGTTTAAAACACTTCAGTGACACAGAATCATTGAACAATGAAAATACGAGAAATAGACACATTTTAAATAAGCCAGGAAATTACTTATAGCAATGTTTATTTATATGTAGCAGTTAATGTGGGTTTAGGTGAAATTAAAATGTATGAAAAAAAAAAAATTCAAAGGCAATTTGAACCGGTCTAAATTCTTCCTGAGGGTCACATTTTGGCCGATGGACAGCTCTTACCGAAAACACTGACTGATGTTATCAATGTAGATGTCATGTCTGAAAAACACTGATGTCATAAATGTAGATGTCATGTGAAATACACTGATGTCATCAATGTATATGTCATGTCTGAAAAACACTGTCTTAAATGTAGATGTCATGTGAAATACACTGATGTCATAAATGTATATGTCATGTCTGAAAAACACTGATGTCATAAAAGTAGATGTCATGTGAAATACACTGATGTCATCAATATATATGTCATGTCTCAAAAACACTGATGTCATCTATGTAGATTTCATGTCTGAAAAACAGGGATGTCATCATTGTAGATGTCATGTCTAAAAAAAAACCACTGATGTCATAAATGGGTGATTTTAAAAAAAATGAAGATTTGTGTGACAGAGAGGGTGAAATTTCAAATTGGACAAATTAATATAATTTTAGTGGTAAAATAATGTCAATATGATATATTTTTCAGATTCAGTTGCTCAGTGCAATATATGAAGACAAAAAAAAAATTTCAACTTTTATTAGCAACAAAATGTTAAAATGATAACAAATACAGACTTACTTCCTCAGAGGTATCATTTTCTTTTGGGTATGGTAAAAGACCTAAATGTATTTCCATTTAATAATGATATGAAAAAGGCACATTTTGGTACCAAACTTTGTATATATCATGAGAAAACAGCTTCAGTATATCAAAGAAACACCATTTTTACTGTATATTTAAAACAATCTGGTAATTAAAGTTTTCATACAAGCATAACAAATATGATCTAATGAGGCCTAATAGTTGTAAATCAATTATTTATATATGCCTAATAAACATAGCAAAAGTTAAGTTGATCATTGGTAGTATAAACTAGAGGTAACCAAATGAAAATACTGTCCATTTTTTGATGTTTTGTCACACTCCTGACACATTTTTCTAAAAGATAAATACACCAAATATCAAGCTAAATGCAATCATTGTTGGTCACAATAACTTTTTTAAGTAGTAGTACATAATCTATTTTGACTGAAAAAAGGTTTCCCTTGAATATATTTCATTTTTGCATTGTTATGATGTTATTTCAATCATATTTCATCATATTCTAAGTAATACTATCATAATTATAAAAAAATGACAACTCAATTTTCAACCATTTATACATCTTTTCAAGAGTATAGTGCTTATTGAGAATTAAATAATTCCCTGAGACAATTACAAGCAGTTTTATGGAAGCTATATGCTTACAAAATAATCTATTTCTTAAATAAAATTGTCACACTCCTGACTCCCTCTCGAAAATAAACCTGTCGAGCTGAAAATAATATAACCAACTTATTCTTTCCAAACTAAAAGTTATATTTCTTCAAAAGCTTATATTTTTTACAGTTAACAGTAAATATTAAAAGAAGATTCAAAATTATGTTTTTGTTTTTTCTAATGATTAATGTGCTAATTATTTGCCCTTTAGGAATTTATTTCATCAAAAATGGTTAAAATGGATTTGAAATTTATTAAAACTAGCAATAGATCATCTTTTCTTAGTATAAAATTACTTTTTAGTGGTTTTCAAATTAGTTTCCCCATGTTTCTCAATAATTTACTCTGCAAAAACACTTCCTACTGCAATTGCAATCACATTTAATGTTTTTATGTCTGGAGGGTGACATATTACTGTGGAATGAACAATTATTGATAAATTTTCAAAAATGCTATATCAAAAGAATGAAAATGTTTTATGAAATGCAAGATATATTAAAGTAAGTATTCTGTTTATCTAAAGCAACATACATCAATTTTTCATTTAGAAAAAAATCCATATTTTGACATGTTTTAAGAAAAAATAACCCTTTATCATCACTTATTATGAGAAAGGTGTCATGCAATATACAAAAATACTACAATTATTACTTACTGTTTATATGTAATTAAATTGAAAACATTGTGGAAGTTTGTAGAAGCATGGTTTATTTTATTTTTTATTTAAAAGATATGCCTATTAAAAGTGTCACACTCCTGACATTAGTTATTTTGATTTCCTAGCTATGATATGTCATATATCAGAGCTATTTCCAACGTTTTTCTTTGATTGGGTCTGGAGCTTTTGGAAAATAAAGAAAATGGTGAACTATTAAAGCATACAACATAGTACTATACAACTAAGATAAAATGTCACACTCCTGACATTTTTTGTGTCTCTCCTTATGCAAGCCCAATTTTACAACTATCATATTCATCCAGTCTAATACTACTAAATTATTATAACTAATGTTTTTTTACAACATATTTTGACTTTTCTGAACTAATTAGTCTCAACAACGAAAAACTATTAAGGTTTAATTTGACATTTGTACAATTTTCCAAGTTAAATTTATTCACGTACACTAATTTAAAAATAGAATAATTTTTTGTCGCATAATCATAGGGTCACAAAACATCTAGATATTTGAAATAAAATGGTACGAAATTATAAAATACCATCTTTCTTTAATATATTTTTTATTTAATTTTTTTTATCAACAAGGTAAGTTAACGGAATTTAAAGTTTGTCACGCTAAAACGTCACACTCCTGACAAATTTGACCAGTTTTTAGAGGATAGCTTTTTAACCAGAAGAGCAATCTCCATGACACTTTGCATGAAGATAACTGTTACCATTGTGCTTTGTTTTAAGATATTTACCTTTCTTTCATATCATTTAATATTCAAATTATTCTCTGAAAATGAAAAGACTTCATTTTTTTGAAAATCACCCAAATGTAGATGTCATGTCTGGAAAACACTGATATCATGTCTAAAAAAACACTGATGGTATAATTGTAGATGTCATGTCTGGAAAACACTGATGTCATCAATGTAGATGTCATGTCTGCAAAAACACTGATATCAGAAATGTAGATGTCTTGTCTGAAAAAAACGACCAGTCACATTAGTTAGAGTATTCCAATGTTATTCACTCGTGTTAGACCATTTTGTTTCTAACAAAAACACATTGTTAGTACTGTAAATAGGATTGCTGGATAATTATAAAATTTACCATACACATTAATATTAGATGCAGTAACATTTATTTTATTTTATTTTATATTTTAGTCACTTAGTAAAGAAGAGTCAGGACAATCTGAAAACTTGGTAAGTAACAAATAAGTGATACATATAAGGCCTCTTTTTTAACTCACAAGGACAAAAGGACCAATAGTGGTATTACATGTATCATCATTTATTATTCAACTGCAAAAATGTTACACTCCTATTATGGAATGAGTTCATTGTCTTCGTCATCCATCTGTAGATGAAATGGTTTTCATTTGATATCATGTGAAATACACTGATTTCATAAATATAGATGTCATTTCTAAGAAAACACTAATGTTATAAATGTAGATGTCATGTCTAAAAAACATTAATGTTATAAATTTAGATGTCATGTCTAAAAAAAACCACTGATGTCATGTCTAAAAAAACACAGATGTCATCAATGTAGATATCATGTCTAAAAACACTGATGTCATCAATGTATATGTCATGTCTGAAAAACACTGATGTCATGTCTGAAAAACACGGATTCCATGTCTAAAAAAACACTGATGTTTTAAATGTATATGTCATGTCTAAAAAAACACTGATGTCATTAATGTAGATGTCATGTCTAAGAAAACACTAATGTTATAAATGTAGATGTCATGTCTAAGAAAACATTAATGTTATAAATGTAGATGTCATGTCTAAAAAAAATACTGATGTCATCAATGTAGATATCATGTCTAAAAACACTGATGTCATAAATGTAGATGTCATGTCTAAAATAACACTGATGTCATATATGTTGATGTCATGTCTAAGAAAACACTGATGTCATGTCTAAGAAAACACTGATGTTATTAATGTTGATGTCATGTCTGAAAAACACTGCTGTCATAAATGTAGATGTCATATATAAGAAAACACTGATGTTATAAATGTAGATGTCATGTCTAAAAAATGCTGATGTCATAAATGTAGACCTTATTTCTAAGAAAAAACCCCAAAACAGTGATGTCATAATGCAGATATCATGTCTGAATAACACTGATGTCATAATGTAGATGATATGTCTAAAAAAAACACCGATGTCATAAATGTAGACCTCATTTCTAAAAAGAAACACTGATGTTATGAATGTAGATGTCAGGTCTGAAAAACACTGATGTCATATATCTTAGGTGTCATGTCTTAAAAATACTGAAGTCATGAATGTAGATGCCATGTCTGAAAAACACTGAAGTCATCAATGTAGATGTGATATAAAATACACTGATGTTAAAAATGTAGATGTCAGGTCTGAAAAACACTGATGTCATAAATGTATATGTCATGTGAAAAACACTGATGTCATCAGTGTAAGTGTCATGTCTGAAAAACACTGATGTCATAAAGATAGATGTCATGTCTGAAAAAACACAACCAATCACATTAGGAACAAAGTATTCCAATGTGATTCACATTAATATTTAGATGCAGTACCCTTTATTTCATCTTATATTTTAGTATTCTATGATAAAAGATATACAGACCAAATATTCTCTACTCAGGGTAAGAAACAAATAAGTAATACATATAGGACCTTTTTTTTGAACTCACAAGGACAAAAGGACCAATTGTGGTATTTTCATCATTTTTTATACAACTGCAAAAATGTAACAGTTCTATTATGGAATTATAAAATTTACCATACACATTAATATTTAGATGCAGTAACATTTATTATCCCCCCGCGACGAGAGTCGGGGGTATATAGGGGTCCTCATGTCCGTCCGTCCGTCCGTCACACTTTTGGTTTCCGAATAATAATTAAAGTACCGCTCAACGAAATCTTTTTGAAACTTTCACACATTGCTGTCTACCATAAAATACAGGTTAAATTTGATTTTGGTGTATTTCACATTTACTGTTCATGAGTTATGGCCCTTTTTCTCTTAGAAAATAGGGACTTTTTAGGTTTCCGGATGATATTTAAAGTATGGCTCAACCAAATCTTTTCAAACTTTAACACAATGCTGTGGACCATTACATACAGGTTAGTTTGATTACGGTGTATTTCACATTTTCCGTTCATGAGTTATAGCCCTTTATCTCTTAGAAAATGGGGACTTTTTAGGTTTCTGGATGATATTTAAAGTATGGCTCAACCAAATCTTTTCAAACTTTAACACAATGCTGTGGACCATTAAATACAGGTTAAGTTTGATTACGGTGTATTTCACATTTACCGTTAATGAGTTATGGCCCTTTTTCTTTTAGAAAATAGGGACGTTTTAGCTCATCTTGCCAAAGGCAAAGTGAGCTTTTGCCATCACTTGGCGTCCATCGTTCGTCATCTGTCGTCCGTTAACTTTTCACATTTTAATCTCATCTGAAACCCCTCAGCTATATGAACTGAAACTTGGTAGAAAGCATCTATGGAAGGTCCTCTATAAAGATTGCTCATTTTGTCCCGATCCATTAACAAACATGGCCACCACAGGCAATTCTTGTTTCTGATTGGCCTATTTTTTTAAATCTTCGCCTCTGAAACCGCTTAGCCAAATGAACCGAAACTTGGTAGGAAGCATCTATGGAAGGTCCTCTATAAAGATTGCTAATTTCATCTTGATCTGTTAACAAGCATGGCCGCCACAGGCGATTCTTGTTTCTGATTGCTTGATATCTAAAAAATCAGTTTAACTGTTAAAAGGGAGATAACTCTAGTTTAAATATAGATACATTTTGTCTCTATTCAAAATGCAGTTATCTCTGCATTGAATTACAGATACATATGCCTCTAAAACCCCTCAACCAAATGAACTGAAACTTGGTAGGAACCATCTATGAAAGGTCTTCCATAAAGATTGCTCATTTCGTCCTGATCCGTTAACGAACATGGCCGCCACAGGCGACGCTTGTTTCTGATCGGCTGATTTTTTAGATTCTTCTCCTCTGAAACCGTTTGGCCAAATGAACCGAAACTTGGTAGGAAGCATCTATGGAAAATCCTCTGTTACGATTGCTTATTTCGTCCCGATCTGTTAACAAACATGGCGACCACAGACAATTCTTGTTTCTGATTGGTTGATTTTTTTAATTTCTTCTCTGAATGAAACCGCTTCGCCAAATGAACCGAAACATGGTAGGATGCATCTATGGGAGGTCCTCTATAAAGATTGCTAATTTCGTCCCGATCCATTAACAAATGTGGCTGCCACAGTCAATTCTTGTTTCTAATTGGTCGATTTCTAAAAATCTTGTCCTCTGAAACCGCTTTGCCAAATGAACCGAAACGTGGTAGGAAGCATCTATGGAAGGTTCTCTATAAAGATTGCTCATTTTGTCCCGATCCAATAACAAATTTAAACATGGCTGCCACATGCAATTCTTGTTTCTGATTTGTCGATTTCTAAAAATCTTCTACTCTGAAACAGCTTGGCCAAATGGACCGAAATGTGGTAGGAAGCATCTATGGAAGGTCCTCTATGGGAATTGCTCATTCCGTGTTGATCCGTTAACAAACATGGCCGTCATAGACAATTCTTGTTTCTTATTGTTCGATTTCTAAAACAGCTTTTCCTGTGAAACCGCTTGGCTAAATGATATGAAACTTGGTAAGAAGCATCTATGGAAGATACTCTATAGATATTGCTCATTTCGTTTTGATCCATTAACAAACATGGCTGCCACAGGCAATTCTTGTTTTAGATTGATCAATTTCTAAAAATCTTCTTCTCTGAAACTGCTTTGCCAAAATGAACCGATATTTGGTGGGAAGCACCTATGGAAGGTTCTGTATTAAGTTTCCTCAAAGCAGAATGAAAGGTGAGTGACACAGGCTCAGCTCAGTGCTGAGCCTCTAGTTAGGTTTCCAGATGATATTTAAAGTATGGCTCAACCAAATCTTTTCAAACTTTAACACAATGCTGTGGATTATTAAATACAGGTTAAGTTCGATTACGGTGTATTTCACATTTACCGTTCCTGTGTTATGGTCCTTTTTCTCTTAGAAAATAGGGACTTTTAGGTTTCCGAATGATATTTAAAGTACTACTGATCCAAATCTTTTCAAACTTTAACACAATGCTGTGGACCATAAAATACAGGTTAAGTTTGATTATGGTGTATTTCACATTTACCGTCCATATGTTATGGCTCTTTTTCTCTTAGAAAATAGGGACTTTCTAGGTTTGCGGATGATATTTAAGGTACGACTCAACCAAATCTTTTCAAACTTTAACACAATGCGATGTACCATAAAATACAGATTTAATTTGATTATGGTGAAATTGACATTTACCGTTCATGAATTATGGCCCCATTTTCTCTTAGAAGATAGGGACTTTAAAGGTTTCTGGATGAAAATTTGGAATGTGGGGGTATCTGTGATCACCAGATCAACTTTCTCTAGTTTTGATTTTATTTTATATTTTAGTCACTTACTAAAGAAGAGGTAGGACAATCTAAAAGCTATGTAAGTAACAAATAAGTAATACATATATATAAGGCCTTTTTTTAACTCACAAGGACAAAAGGACCAATTGTGGTATTATCATCATTTTTTATTCAACTGCAAAAATGTTACAATCCTACTAAGGAATGAGGTCTTCGAATTCGTCATCCATCTGTAGAAGAAATGATTTTCATTTGATATCATGTGAAATACACTGATGTCATAAATGTAAATGTCATGTCTGAAAAACACTGATGTCATAAATGTAGATGTCATATCTAAGAAAATACTGATGTCATAAATGTAGATGTCATGTCTAAAAGCACTGATGTCATAAATGTAGACCTCAATTCTAAAAAAAACCCACTGATGTCATAAATGTAGATGTCTTGTCTGAAATACACTGATGTCATTGAACAATGAAAATGCGAGAAATAGATGCATTATAAATAAACCAGGAAGTTACTGATAGCGATGTTTATTTATATCGGGCAGATAACGTGGGTTTCGGTGAAATTAACATGTATGGAAAAACAAATTCAAAGGCAATTTGAACCGGTCTAAATTCTTCCTGAGGCGGACATTTTGGCCGATGTATGGCTCTTAACGAAAACACTGATTGATGTTATAAATGTAAATGTCATGTCTGCAAAAGACTGATATTATAAATGTAGATATCATGTCTGAGAAAGCACTGATGTGTATAAATGTAGATGTCATGTGAAATACACTGGTGTCATTAATATAGATATTGTGTGAAATACACTGATGTCATAAAAACACTGATGTCATGTCAGAAAAACACTGATGTCATGAATGTCGATGTCATGTGAAAAACACAGGTCAGATGTAAATATCATGTGAGATTACTGATGTTTATAAATGTAGATGTCAGGTCTGAAAAACACTGATGTCATTAATGTCAATGTCAGTGTCATGTGAAAAACACAGGTCATAGATGTAGATATCATGTGAAAAACACTGATGTTTATAAATGTAGAAGGACAGTTATAAAACTTGACATACATATTAATATTCTGATGCAGTTACATTTAAGTTATTTTATTGTAGATAGAAATATTTTTGGCAGTATATGTTGTGAATTCTTTTCATTAATTATAGCTTAAAGCTACGAAATTACAGATGGAACCTGAGGTAAGCAACAAATAAGTAATACATATAAGGCTTCATATTTTTAACACACAAGGAAAAAAGGACCAATTATTGTATTGTCATCATTTTTAGCTCACCTTGCCAAAGGCAATGTCAGCTTTTGCCATCACTTGGCATCCGTCGTTCGTCTGTCATCTGTTAACCTTTCACATTTTAATCTTCTCCTCTGAAACCGCTTGGCCAAATGAACCAAAACTTGGTGGGAAGCATGTCATGTGAAATACACTGATATCATTAATATAGATATTATGTGAAATACAGTGATGTCATGTCAGAAAAACACTGATGTCATGTGAAAAACATTGATGTCATCAATGTAGATATCATGTGAAATACACTGATGTCATAAATTGTATGTGTCATGTCTTAAAAACACTGAAGTCATGAATGTAGATGCCATGTCTTAAAACACTGAAGTTAGCAATGTAGATGTCATATGAAATACACTGATGTTATAAATGTGGATGTCAGGTCTGAAAAACACTGATGTCATAAATGTAGTTGTCATGTGAAAAACACTTATGTCATCAATGTAGGTCTCATATCTGAAAAACACTGATTTCATAAAGGTAGATGCCATGTCTGATAAACACACCCAATCATATTAATAACAAAGTATTGCAATGTGATTCACTCATGTTAGACCATATTGTTTTCTAACAAAAACACCTTGTTAGTACTGTAAATATGATAAGATTTATACAATTTACCATACACATTAATATTTCGATCTAGTATTTTTGGATAAAAGATATACAGACGAACTGTTCTCTACTCATGGTAAGTAACAAATAAGTAATACATTTAAGGCCTCTTGTTTTAACTCGCAAGGACCAAAGTACCATTTGTGGTATTGTCATCATTTTTTATACAACTGCAGAAATGTCACAGTCCTATTATTGAATGAGTTCTTCGTCTTCGTCATCCATCTGTAGCTGAAATGGTTTTCATTTGATATCATGTGAAAAACACTGATGTCATCAATGTAGATTTCATGTAAAATACGCTGATGTCATAAATATATATTTCATGTCTGAAAAACACTGATGTCATGATGTATATATCATGTCTGAGAAACACCGATGTAATAAACATAGATTTCATATCTGAAAAATACCATATGTAATAAATATAGATGTCATGTCTGAAAAACACTGATGTAATAATGTAGATGGCATGTCTGAAAAACACTGATGTCATCAATGTAGATGTCATGTATGAAATAAACTGATGTCATCAATGTAGATGTCATGAAGGTAGATGTCATGTTTGAAAAACACTGATGTCATCAATGTAGATTTCATGTCTGAAAAACAGTGATGTCATCATTGTAGATGTCATGTCTAAAAAAAAATGCTGATGTCATAAATGTAGATGGCATGTCTGGAAAACACTGATGTCATGTCAAAATAAAAACAGTGATGTCATGTCAAAATGAAAACAGTGATGTCATGAATGTAGATGTCATGTCTTAAAAAACAATGATGGTATAATTGTAGATGTCAAGACTAAAAAACATTGATGTCATCTATGTATATGTCATGTCTGAAAAACACTAACATAAAAAATGTAGATGTCATGTCTGAAAAAACACAACCAGTCACATTAGTAACAAAGTATTCCAATGTGATTCACCCGTGTTAGACCATATTGTTTTCTAGCAAAAAAATACCTTGTTAGTACTGTAAATATAATTGCTGGACGATTATGAAATTTACCATACACATTAATATTTAGATGCAGTAACCTTTCTTTTAATTTATTTTATATTTAATAGTCACTTAGAAAAGAAGAGTCAGGACAATCTGAAAACTTGGTAAGTAACAAATAAGTAATACATATAAGGCCTCTTTTTTAACTCATAAGGACAAAGGTACCAATTGTGGTATTATCATCATTTTTTATTCAACTACAATCGAATGAGGTCTTCGTCATCCATCTGTAGATTTTCATTTGATATCATGTGAAATAAACATATGTCATAAATATAGATGTCATGTCTAAAAAAACACTGATGTCATCAATGTAGATGTCATGTCTAAAAAACACTGATGTCATCAATGTAGATGTCATGTCTGAAAAACTGATTTCATAAATGTAGATGTCATGTCAGAAAAACACTGATGTCATAAATGTTGATGTCATGTCTAAGAAAACAATGATGTTATCAATATAGATGTCATGTCTGAAAAACACCAATGTTATGAATGTAGATGTCATGTCTACAAAACACTGATGTCATAAATGTAGATGTCATGTCTAAAAACAACGATGTCATAGATGTAGACCTCATTTTTAAACAAAAAACATTGATGTTATTAATGTAGATGTCATGTTTGAAAAACAGTGATGTCATCAATGTCGATGTCATGTGAAGAACACTGATGTCACCAATGTAGGTGTCATGTCTGAAAAACACTGATGTCATGAAGGTAGATGTCATGTCTGAAAAACACTGATGTCATTAATGTAGATGTCATGTGCAAAACACTGATGTCATCAATGTAGGTGTCATGTCTGAAAAACACGGATGTCATAAATGGAGATGTCATGTGAAAAACACTGATGACATCAATGTCGGTGTCATGTTTGAAAAACACTGATGACATCAATGTTGGTGTCATGTCTGAAAAACACTGATGTCATCAAGGTAGATGTCATGTCTGAAAAACACTGATATCATAAATGTCTGTCATGTCTGAAAAACACGACCAATCACATTAGTAACAAAGTATTGCAATGTGATTCACTCATGTTAGACCATATTGTTTTCTAATGAAAACACCTTGTTAGTACTGTAAATATGATTGCTGGATAATTATAAAATTTATCATACACATTAATATTTAGATGCAGTAACCTATATTTTATCTTATATTTTAGTATTCTATGATAAAAGATATACAGACCAATATAGCTCTAATCAGGGTAAGTAACAAATAAGTAATACATATCAGACCTCTTTTTTGAACAAAGGACCAATTGTGGTATTTTTATCATTTTTAAGACAACTGCAAACATGTCACAGTCCTATTATTGAATGAGTTCTTTGTCTTCGTCATCCATCTGTAGATGAAATGGTTTTCATTTGGTATCATGTGAAAAACACTGATGTCATAAATGTAGATGTCATGTCTGAAAAACACTGATGTC
Organism: Bathymodiolus brooksi; assembly: GCA_963680875.1. NCBI lineage: Eukaryota > Metazoa > Mollusca > Bivalvia > Mytilida > Modiolidae > Bathymodiolus > Bathymodiolus brooksi. The sequence continues at coordinate 41,939,990 of OY804581.1, read as the reverse complement.
ATAAATGTAGATGTCATATCTAAGAAAACACTGATGTTATAAATGTAGATGTCATGTCTAAAAACACTGATGTCATAAATGTAGACCTCAATTCTAAAAAAAAACCCACTGATGTCGTAAATGTCTAAGAAAACACTGATATTATAAATGTAGATTTCATGTCTGATAAACACTAATGTCAAAATGTATATAGCATGTCTGAGAAACACTGATGTAATAAATATAGATGTCATGTCTGAAAAACACCAGATGCAATAAATATAGAGGTCATGTCTGAAAAACACTGATGTCATAATGTATTTGTCATGTCTGAGAAACACTGATGTCATAAATGTAGATGTCATGTATGAAATACACTGATTTCATCAATGTAAATGTCATGCCTGAAAAACACTGATGTCATAAATGTAGAAGTCATGTCTGAAAAATCACTGATGTTTATAAATGTAGATGTCATGTGAAATACACTGATGTCATAAATGTAGATATTATTTGAAATACACTGATGTGATATCAGAAATACAGTGATGTCATGAATGTTGATATCACGTGAAATATACTGATGTCATAAATGTAGATTTCATATGAAATGCACTGATGTCATAAATTTTAGGTGTCATGTCTTAAAAACACTGAAGTCAACAATGTAGATGTCATATGAAATACACTGATGTTATTAATGTAGATGTCAGGTCTGAAAAACACTGATGTCATAAATGTAGATGTCTTGTGAAAAACTCTGATGTCATCAATGTAGGTGTCATGTGTGACAAACACTGGTATCATAAAGGTAGATGTCATGTTTGAAAAACACAGTCAATCATGTTAGTAACAAGGTATTCCAATGTTATTCACTCGTGTTAGACCACATTGTTTTCTAACAAAAACACATTGTTAGTACTGTAAATATGATTGCTGGATAATTATAAAATTTACCATACATATTAAAGGGATATTAAATCACGTTTTAACATATATTTTTTCAACTCGTGACGAAGGTTGTTTCTTTTCAATTTAATTGTAAAAACAATCCGAAAATATTTTGCACGCCCATATAATCCTTAATATCGTTAAAATATCACTTTTAAGGGTTGATATGAATTTTTGTCCAGGAAGCAACAATTCAATTCAAGGCAAAGACCACAAGATATGACAGAATTATCAACGAATTATGTCACTTTTACAAAGTTTCATTGATAAAAACCGGGTTAATGTTTCATAAATATCATTTATTGAACCAATTGCAAGTTTTCATGAGATACAAAAAATTACCAAAATGAGCTTTGATATCCCTTTAATATTTAGATGCAGTAAACTTTATTTTATCTTATATTTTAGTTTTCTATGGTATATGATATATTCACCAAATGTTCTCTACTTAGGGTAAGTAACAAATAAGTAATACCTATATAGTATCTTTTTTATCTCAGAAGAACCAAAGGACCAATTGTGGTATTGTCATAATTTTTTATACAACTGTAAAAATGTCACAGTCCTATTGTTGAATAAGTTCTTCGTCATCCATCTGTAGATGAAATGGTTTTCATTTGATATCATGTGAAAAACACTGATGTCATCAATGTAGATGTCATGTCTGAAAAACACTGATGTCATTAATGTAGATTTCATGTAAAATATGCTGATGTCATAAATGTAGATTTCATGTCTGAAAAATACTGATGCCATGATGTATATATCATGCCTGAGAAACACTGATGTAATAAATATAGATGTCATGTCTGAAAAACACCAGCTGTAATGAATATATATGTCATGTATGAAATACACTGATGTCATCAATGTAGATGTCATGTCTGAAAAACACTGATGTCATAAATGTAGAAGTCATGTCTGGAAAATCATTGATGTTTATAAATGTAGATGTCATGTGAAATACACTGATGTCATTAATGTAGATATTATTTGAAATACACTGATGTCATGTCAGAAACATTGATGTCATGAATGTTGATGTCACGTGAAAAACACTGATGTAGATATCATATGAAATACACTGATGTCATAAATTTTAGGTGTCATGTCTTAGAAATATTGAATTCAGCAATGTAGATGTCATATGAAATACACTAATGTTATAAATGTAGATGTCAGGTCTGAAAAACACTGATGTCATAAAGGTAGATGTCATGTCTGAAAAACAAAGCCCATCACGTTAGTAACAAGGTATTCCAATGTGATTCACTCATGACATGTTAGATCATATTGTTTTCTAGCAAAAACACCTTGTTAGTACTGTAAATATGATTGCTGGATAATTATAAAATTTACCATACATATTAATATTTAGATGCAGTAACATTTATTTTATCTTATATTTTAGTATTCTATGGTAAATGATCTACAGACCAAATGTGCTCTACTCTGGGTAAGTAACAAATAAGTAATACATATAAGGCCTCTTTTTTGAATTCAGAAGGACAAAAAGACCAAAGGACCAATTGTGGTATTGTCATAATTTTTTATGCAACTGTAAAAATGCTACAGTCCTATTGTTAAATGAGTTCTTCGTCATCCATCTGTAGATGAAATGGTTTTCATCTGATATCATGTGGCAAACACTGATGTCATAAATGTAGATGTCACATCTGAAAATCACTGATGTTATCAATGTAGATTTCATGTAAAATATGCTGATGTCATCAATGTAGATTTCATGTCTGAAAAACACTGATGCCATATATTATGCCTGAGAAACACTGATGTAATAAATATAGGTGTCCTGTCTGAAAAACGCTGATGCCATATTGTATATGTCATGTCTGAAAAATACTGATGTCATCAATGTAAATGTCATGTCTGAAAAAGCAGTAATGTTTATTAATGTAGATGTCATGTGAAATACACTGATGTCAATACTGTAGATGTCATGTGAAATACACTGATGTCAATAATGTAGATATTATGTGAAATATTACTGATGTCATATAAACACTGATGTCATGTCAGAAAAACACTGATGTCATAAATGTAGATATCATGTGAAATACACTGATGTCATAAATGTAGATATCATGTGAAATACACTGACGTTTATGAATGTAGATATCATATCTGAAAAACACTAATGTCATAGATGTAGATGTCATGTGAAATACACTGATGTTTATAAATGTAGATGTCAGGTCTGAAAAACACTGATGTCATAAATGTAGATGTCATGTGAAATACACTGATGTCATAAATGTAGAAGGACAATTATAAAACTTGACATACACATTAATATTTTAATGCAGTTACATTTATTTCATATTTTTTTTTATATTTTAGTCAGCTGCGAAATTAGAGAAAGAACCTACTGTAAGTAACAAATAAGTAATACATATAAGGCCTCTTGTTTTAGCTCACAAGGACAAAAGGACCAATTATCGTATTGTCATCATTTTTATCTCACCTTGCCAAATACTTGTTTCTGATTGGTCGATTTTAATTTTTTTTTCTCTGCAACCGCTTGGCCAAATGAACCGAAACTTGGTGGGAAGCATCTATGGAAAGACCTCTATAAAGATTGGACATTTCGTCAGGATCCATAAACAAACATGGCTGCCACATGAAATACTTGTTTCTGATTGGTCGATTTAAAAAAATCTTCTTGTCTGAAACCGCTTGGCCAAATTAATCGAAACTTGGGGGGGGGGGGGGAGCATCTATGGAAAGACCACTATCAAGATTGCACATTTCGTCCGGATCCGTTAACAAACATGGCCACCACAGGCAATACTTGTTTCTGATTGGTTGATTTCTAAAAAATATTTTCCTCTGAAACCGCTTTGCCAAATGAACCGAAACTTAGCATGAAGCATATATGGATGGTCCTCTATAGATATTGCTCGTTTTGTCCGAGATCCGTGAACAAACATGACCGCAACAGGCAATTTTTGTTTCTGATTGATCAATTTCGAATAATCAAAACTGATTGGCCAAATGAACCGAAACTTGGTAGGAAGCATCTATGGAAGATCCTTTTATAGCAATTGCACATTTCTTCCCAATCTGTTAAAAAACATGTTTCTGATTTGTCAAATTCTAAAAATCTTCTCCTCTAACACCGCTTAGCCAAATGAACCGAAACTTGGTAGGAAGCATCTATGAAAATTCCTCTATTAAGATTGCATATTTCGTTCGGATCCATTAACAAGCATGGCCACCACAGGCAATTCTTGTTTATGATTGGTCAATTTTCAAAGATTCTTCTCCTCTGAAACCATTTGGTCAAATGGACTGAAACTTTGTAGGAAGCATCTAAAGAAGGTCCTCTATAAAGATTGCTCATTTTGTCCTGATCCATTAGCAAATATGGCCACCACAGGCAATTCTTGTTTCTGATTGTTTGATTTCTAAAAAATCTTCTCCTCTGAAACTGCTAGACCAAATGAACCGACACTTGGTTGGAAGCATCTATGGAAGGTCCTCTATAAGTATTGCTCATTTCGTCCTGCTCCTGTAGCAAACATGGCCGCCACAGGCAATTCTTATTTCTAATTGGTTGATTTCTAAAAATTCTTCTACTCTGAAACCGAGAAGCCAAATGAACAGAAATTTGGTAGGAAGTACCCATGGAAGGTTCTGTATAAAGTTTCCTCAAAACAGACTGAAAGGTGAGCGACACAGGCTGAGCCCAATAAGCCTCTAGTTTTACTTGTCTTAGTGGAGTTCGTGTTGTTCATCTTGTCAAATTACATGTCTTCACGTTTTTAGTTCCGTGTTGTGATGTCTGCTACAATTTTCATGTAAAAACAATGTTTGAATCATCTTGGTTCATATTTTATTGATGTTATTTGTATTTATTTATGCATACTGGTGTCCAACACGATTTCCATATCATATGAGGCTTGTGTCGTATAACGGTAACATGGAATTGCTTACCCTTCCGGAGCATCTGCGTTCACCCCTGGTTTTTAGTGGGGTTCAAGTTGCTCGATTTTTAGGTTTTTTTGTAGATCGTTGCTTGTCCTTTTTCTTTTGCCCATTGTGTTGTCTGTCCGTCTTCGATTTACGACTTCTGATTACTCCTTTGGTATCTTCAAACTTTTCTTGTGAATGAATGGCAACAAATAACGTGACGTCATGCACAAAAGGTATAGTCTCTCTCAGAGTATTGTACAATTTTGTTAATTTTATTTCAACCCAATGAAAAGAAGGAAATCATTACAGCAGCCAGCCCCTTTCATAAATAGTGAACTCCGTAAAGCAGTGTACAAATAAAGGATGTTGCATAACAAGTTCTTCAACGTTTAACTGATAAACACTGAGAAAAATGCAAAAAATAAAGAAATATTGTTGCAAAAATTAAAAACGTTTTAAATCAAAATTATTTCTTTGAAAGATGTGTTGGATGCCCAAACCCTCGTGACCTTTGGTCAACCATCAAGCCATTTTTTGTCAAATAAAGGAAATCTCCACAATACAGACATTTTTTTGGAAGAAAATAACAGAATGATTAAGGATCAAACAGAAGTAGCAATTTAATAACATTTAATAACTTTTTCATCAATGTTGCAAAAGCTATTGGCTCAAGTGAAAACATAGAAAACCATCCTAGCATTATAAAGATAAAAGAAAACAAACCAGAAATTGAGGGCTAATGTTTCAACCCAGTAAATGAAGAATATGTATACTTTATGCTCTGAAGGTATTAAAATATTAACTTTCAAGGCAAAAAATAACTTACCAAAATTACCAAACTCAACGACATTATACCTTTGAAAAATATAAGAATAAGAACTATAGCCATTGAAACTTTCAAAATTATCAATAAGCAGAGTCCAGTCTATTTACATGACCTTCTTCTTCCAATACAGTGCAGTCCTCTAGTTGAGTATTATCACACTATTGCACATGCTGGATGTGACAACAAAGGTGCAAAAAATATTAACAGATGCAAGTTAAAAACAGCTTGATGTTGCGATTATGGGATGCTGCTGCTGAGTACCTCCTGCTTGAAAGCATCTAGGGAGGTACTATCCATCAATGGTTGTGGAAGGCTGTTCCATAGCCTTATACTGTCTAGGAAGAAGGAATGCCCATAGGTTGAAGTTCTGGCATATGGGAGAAGGAATCGTGATATGTGATCTCTAGCTACAGATGATGTAGTATGCAGCTCAAGCGGTGGTATTGCTATGAGGCCATTTACTATTCTGTACATCATAACAGCTTTACATCTTGTCATTTTCTCGGCTAATGGTTGCCACTGTAGTGTATTTAGCATAGATGGTACGCTACTATTTTGTCTATAGTCGTTCATTACAAACTGGGCTGATCGTCTTTGTACACTTTCTAATTTCTGGATGTTGATGTTGATAAATGGGCCCCAAACTATGCATGCGTACTCAAGCAATGGTCTTACTAGCGTTGTGTAGCATACAGCCTTTGTTCTTTGTGGACAGTGTTGCAGGTTTCTTTGAATAAAGGCCCTGGTCGAGTTGGTTATGTTTTCAATGTGTGTGTTCCAGTTGATGGTTTTGTGGATGGTTACTTCTAAGTATTTAGCAGAGTCTACTATTTCCAATTTATGTCCATGTATATCATAACTTGTGGGAGATGGTTTACGTTTGTTGGTGACACGTAGAATCTGGCATTTACTGGGATGAAACTCCATTTGCCAGTCAGATTCCCATCTGAGTAAATTGTTCATGTCTTCCTGAAGTAGTTTCGAGTCAGCTTCATTTTGGATCTTTCTGTATAATACAGTCATCTGCAAATAGACGAATTTGGGATGACTGTATACGTATTCCGGGAGGTCGTTTATAAAGAGGAGGACCATGAGTGGACCAAGTACACTGCCCTGCGGAACTCCTGACCGGACAGGTGCAGTATGTGACGACTTCCCACCCACGATTACTCTCTGGTCTCTGAAGCTTAGAAAGTCCCTAATACACTGAAGAGTCGACCCGTTGATGCCATAGTACCAAGCCTTGTAGAGTAGTCTCTTGTGTGGAACCTTGTCAAATGCTTTCGAAAAGTCTGTTCACCAAGATCAATACCCTTTGCCAAATCCTGAATTGTGAGGATCAATTGGGACTTGCAAGAACGGTTCTTTCCATGTTGAGCATCATTGAGGATGTCGTGGGTTTCAAGGTGTTTGGCAATAATACTGCAAATTATATGTTCTAATATCTTACATGCATGTGACAACAGACAATGAAACTGGGCGGTAGTTGGAGGCACGCCATTTTGAGATACATGAATATTATCCATGCAGTGGGTGTGTTCTCTGTCCTTTATCAAGGATGGTTTCAATATCCTCATTGTTCGTAAAAACTGGGGAAAATTGGCAGTTTAAGTTATTAGCCTTTTTTGCGCTCTCTGAGTATCTAAGTCCATCATAACCTTTAAGAGGAGATACACCGACAGATTCACATTTCTTGACCTTGATCAATCCCAAGAATCTTTTGGGATTTTACAGATAGTTCTGGATTAATAATGTTGTTAATATAATCTCTATAGGCCTTCCTACATTCCCTCTGAGTTGTGCTTTTCAGTCGATGGTAGCTATCATAATCAGACTTAGGTTTAGGGACCGACCATTTAACTTGAAGGGGGGGGGGGGGGGGGGGGGTTATGGTTTTTTGTTTCGTTCAGAATTTTTTTTTCGGACAACACAAGAGTTAGAATATTTATTTTTTTTGTCGCGCAAAGCGCGAATTTTTTTCCAGAATTTAACATTAGGTTATATGACAAAAACTCTGAATCAGATTAATTATTTTTCCTCCAGAAACATCAGAATATTTTTTTCAGCAACATTGGGAATCAGAATATTTTTTTAGAAAGTTAAATGGTCGTTCCCTTAATCTTTCTTGCTTTTTCATAGCTTCTCCTTTTCTGTCTTGTCAGTTGTTTGATTTTCTGGTTTATCCATGGTTGATTAAATCTTGAAGACGACATTTTTTATGGTACTGCTTCTTGATGTAGGTTGGTTTTAATGAATTCCCACATTTCAGTTATTGAACTATCTAAATTAAATTTCTCAAAAAATTTAACATTCAATTTCCTAGCTTTTTCTGCTTGTTCTGTGATGTTTGCCTTTTTCCAAATAAATATTTTTCTTTCACAGGTTTGTTTATATTGGCTGTTATGTCCGAATCAATGTATACTATATCATGGTCCCCAATGCCTAGTAAGGTTCGCATCAATTTACTAGAGAAGATCCGATAGTTAGGAATAAGTCTAACATGTGGTCTTTCCTTGTTGGAAATGTGAAGACCTGCTCCAAGTGATTGTCTTGAACTAAATCGAGGAATGTGCTGTTTATTCGCAATGTAATTTGGTGACCAATGATTGATTGTGTTTTCCAACAAATATCTGTTAGATTGATATCTCCTCCAAGCCATACTACTGATGTTCTATTCTTTCTTAAGACATTGTCTACTGTAGATTTTATTTTATCCATGTAGTTGATGTCACTATTAGGTGGTCTATAGATATGAGCGATTTGTTGTTATCGAGTGATATTTTAATAATCTAATTCATATCAATCAAAATAAATATTCTTATAGGTATTAGAATACAGAGAAGTTGCCAAGGGTAAACAGGTATGGGTTAAATTAATTTAATTATTTTGAGAATGTTGACTGATTCTGCTAGAAATAGAAACAGAAAAGAAGATTTGGCAAATTATAATAAAACAAGAATTAACATAGGCCACCAACATGACCATTGGATGGAATTGAAGGCAGCATTCAGAGTTCAAACTCATGCTGAACTGTAAACATCAGTGTGCATGTAGTTCAGAAATTGGGACATGCATAATTAATGATGCAGGGAGACAAGCTGCACACAAAAAACAACGAAAATACATGTTTTATGCTCATGTTTTGAGGGGGCCCGGGTGGCTCAATGAGTTAGGTCGTTGGATCTAACAACTCATATAAGCCTATCACCGATACGGCGTGGGTTCGTGTCCGTCTTTGTAAATTACAAAAAGGGTGCACTCAACTTACAGCCGCAAGTGATAAAGCTTACCAGTTGCTTGCCCATGGTCGGTTGTTCTCTCCGGGTACTCCGGCTTCCTCTGCCACTAAAACTGGTCGCCATGATATAGCTGAAATATTGTTGAAAGTGGTGTTAAAACACCACAAATCAAATCAAATCAATCTCATATTTTGAAGGTAAATATTAAGGGACCGACCATTTAAATTGCAGGGGGGGGGGGGGGGGGGGGGGGGTTATGGTTTTTTGTTTCGTTCAGAATTTTTTTTCGGACAACACGAGAGTTAGAATTTTTTTTTTTGTCGGGCAAAGCGCAAATTTTTTTTCCAGAATTTAACATTAGGTTATATGACAGACACACTGAATCAGATTATTTTTTTTTTCCTCCACCAAAATCAGAATATTTTGTTCAGCAACATTGGGAAAAAATTACCAAACTCAAGGACATTATACCTTTAAAAATGAGAATAATGAAATCTATAGCCATTGAAACTTTCAAAATTGTCAATAAGCAGAGTTCAGCCTATTTGCATGATCTAATTCAAATCAAACAAAATAAATATTCTTATAGGTAGAAAGACGTGCACGTGGCATCAGTACCCGGAGTACAGACAACAAGGTATGGGTGAAATTCATTTAAATATTTTGCCGCTAAAACATAAGGAAATAATCTTCATTTTTACAATTAAAAATTTTGATAAATTTTTGTAATGGCAAATCATATCATTGTTCAGCTTGCTACTCATAACATCTTATCATATGCATATTTTGTTATATTTTAGTGCTGATATCACTGCTTCAGTGTGCTTTTAATTAATTTAGCATTTCATTCTAATCTGGTTCCTGGGCCTCCTACAGTCAGAGCATAGAGTGGCAATTCCTGCATGTGTGCTGAGTATGGGGGTCCAGAAATCAGAACGCTTCACTTCCATAATCCTGCTTTTTATATGTATATGTATGTCCGTGTGTTGTAATATGCCTAGATATCTTATGTGTATGCTTAATGCCTGGCTTCTATATCTCGAAAGGCACAACACATAAAGGCGCTTGCCACATGTGTTCTGACTTTTGACTGATTTTATTTACATTTACATCCATGTTTGTTCTCACCATGTGTTTTTATGTATGTTTTTTGTTACTAATGTGGGTTTTGAAATCTCACAAGAGCTTGTGTTATGTAATATTTATACATGTACCGACTATGAATAAAACTTTGAACATTTAACATATCTACAACTCCAGCCGTATACATAGCCTAATGTACATGGCTGGACATCCAATGAAGATACAGCATTTTTCTATAAACCATAATATATTGCTATATACATCAGATTTGTTTTCTATTATATTTAAAGCCAGGGACGTCGTGGTTGTGATCATATGGTAGTTGATGTACAACTACCTATGCAAGCAGTGCCTATCACCACTAACGTTGTGAGCTAGAATTGTGTTCATGGCGAGATGTACTCGATACAACATTATGTGATAAAGTTTGTCAGTGACTTGCTGCAGTACATGTATTTGTGTATTTGGGGTATTGATTGTTGTGTTAGATTTTTGTTCTGACAGTGTAGTATTTTTGGTTTTTGATTTTATTTGAACAAATTAAAATTCAAGCTAAGTAATAATGCTTTCAATGGTCAAAATTTCATGAACATCAGAGAAGAAATTACTTAAAGCGGCATTAGCTACGATTTTGACCAAAAAAAATAAATGTTTTAGAAATTTGTAAATAGCTTTAAAATAATGAAATAAAGGTAAATATTTCACATTAAACAGCTTATCGTACCACTTTTCGCCTTGTGAGAATGAAAATTACCATCGATTTATTATTTCCTTGCAAGCAAATTATTTAACCTCGCTTTCTCCGTATGCAACTGACCATACTAGTGACAGGTAAAAACGAATAATTTGTATTTTGTCACTTATTAACTGCAAACTTGCATGGTTCTTTGTCCGAAATTAAAGCCGACTAAAAGCAGATTCACCGAAAATAAGAAATAAGTGCATAGTTGTACTGATTTAATGACGATTCGGCAAACTCCGTAAACAATGCCGATAATTAATAAGATGGCGTCCATTTCTTGATCGATCTCAAAACACGAGCAGTTGCACCTTTTTCCCGATGCGCGTACATTTCATAACATTTATAAGTTACAGAAGCACATTTTATTAAGGCATCAATCATATCTGATAGTTTTTATGGGTAACAAAAATTTACGATTTTGGCAGATAATGCCCCTTTAAGAAGAACCTGTGGAAAACTTGTGAAATAAATAGGAAAAACATTCCTGTGGTTTTTTTTTACAATATGATGATCACTCACTGTATCTTTCCATATCTTATGCAAAAATGTGATTGTCAGTGAATTGCGACAGGTCGGTGGTTTTCTCCGGGTCCTCCTGTTTCCTCCACCAATAAAACTGACCACCACGATATAACTGAAATATTGTTGAAAGTGGCATTAAACACCATCAAACAAACAAACAAACAAAAATGTGATATTTGTGGTTGCCTAATTTTTCATATTAAATTATTGTTTGGTTTGGTTTTTTATGGTGTTTAACGCCACTTTCAACAATATTTCACTTATTTTGTAGCGGTCAGTTTTATGGGTAGAGGAAACTGGAGTACCCAGAGAAAACCACTGACCTACTGCAAAATTATTAAATTATGAGCCCTATAGGATAAATTATTTTCATTTTTTAGGTTTCGTCGAGATCATGTGGTGTGACATATAAATATATGTTAGAAGACAGAGTAATGAAAAAGAAAACTCCAGAGAAGGAGTATTTTGTACTAGATTTAGATGATGATGAACACTTTCCTCCTTTATTAACAAAACAAACAGGTATTATTTATAACAAAATGCTGTCTTGTGTACCCTGTGTTGGCAGTTTCTCTGGTTCAATCCTAACTTGGGACCTTGCATTGGTGTCTACAGTGGTGACCTGGGCCCAGTTGTTCAAAACAATGGATAAAGTTATCCACTGGACAAATGTGATTTATCCTGGACAACTTCTGTCCACTGGATAAATGTGGTTGTTCAAAAGTTATCTACTGCACAAATATGATTTATCCTGGACAACTTTGTCCAGTCTAATTTGGTACTGATAAAGTTTTATCCAGTGGATAAATATGATCGCCAATAGAAATTAGTCGATTTTTTGTTTGTCGTCATGAAATTTTCCTCTATTTAATTTCAAAAATATCATTTCCCCTTTTTGGAAATAGATTACACATAACAGGAACTAAGATAAATAGACAGATTTTAAATACAAATTTAAATAAATAAATGTTACACACAAAAAAATGAGGAGAAAAAAACAAGCATTCCATCAGAAATGATTTCGGATTTAATTTGTTGCGCAGTGCAAGTAAATTAAAGAGAGGTGTAATTGAATGGACTGGTGGGTGTTTTTGGTTTTCCGTATTCGTGGATTTTTCTCCCCCAATATTTTTTTTTGCTTTTTTTGCTGTGAATCTATCATGGGAACATTGTCCGTGAATCGTTTTCAGTCAAATTTATTTTACATTCTTTATGATATACCCCTCTCGTCTATGTTTTTATGAACCTTTTTTTTTCAATGTGGTCTTCTATGTTTGTTTTTTGTTGATTTGTTTTTCTCAACCCGATGTCAATATTACATGAATTACTGGACACATACACCGTTCAATTGTTGACAAAGTAAACCCGACTAGTGAGTATGTAGAATTGGTATAAAAACAATGTATTATCAATTACATTGGGTTACATATTTTTGTGAAATGTGATCAGAAGAATTTATTTAACCGTAAAAAATACTTTTGATAAACCGTGACGAGGACCCCCCTCCCTTTTTTTTAAAACTCAAAGTTAGAAGAATGGCTAATTATGAAATTTGTGCTTGAAAATTGTTTACTAGATCTGTTTGTTGTCATGGATCAATTGATAATTCTTTTTTTTTGTCTCTCAAAAGTTGGATTTAAATATTATTTATTTTATTTGTTTTTGACAATAGTATGAAAAATGTCATTCGGTGTACGTGTGTAGATTTCTATGAAATATCCGATCCTAAGACATGTACGTTAAATGTCGCAAGATCCAATCAACATATTTTGTAAACCGTGATATTTACATGTATGTAGGGAGTAGCGCGTAGTCCCAAAAATGTCACTCATTTCAGGCAAGCCCACTTCAATAGATTCCATGTTTTCCAGAACACAATTTGGATTTTAATGTTGTAAGATTCCATTTCCCTACATCATTAAGTACAAAAATTGAACTGGATCATTATAAAATATTTCTAACGTTTTGTAAAATTGTGTTTTTCGTAAAATAAATATATCTTCATATTTTTATCTATATACACCCACCCCCCACCTCCCCCACCCGAATTATTCTACAAGCTAAGACATGAATGACAAAATGACACACCCTTTAATTACTATTGTCCTTTTCTCAATACCGATAAATCTTTTAGGAAAGAAATGAAGTAACTAGCTTCAATTTATTTAATAAAATATTTACTTTGGATTATTATTTCATGATCTGAAAAATAAAGGTTTTGCTTAAAAAACACTTGTCTAATACGTACACTGTGTATGTAAAACTAATTAGAAAACAAATGTGTGATTAATCACAATTTGTCTAACAAAAATTTGATTACCATATGACTTGAAAACAATTTCTATGGAGACATAAATTCCCAGCTCCAACACAAAGATAGCAAAATAATTGGTCATAAATCATTTGAAGATCGCAACAAATAAATTGAACTGCCTGAAAAATAACTTGAAATTAATGTCGCTGAACTTAGCAGACCCTTGTTTTTTTTATTTTTGGTCTGGATTGCTTTTACACAGGAAGTGCACAGAATTATGGGAGTTGTCCACCGGACAAAATTGTATCCAGTGGATATCTAGCCAACCCTTGTCTTTCCTTTTGAACAACCAATTTTATCCACCGGCTAGCTGTCCACTGGATAAGTAGTTGTCCAGTGGACAACTTTATCCAGTATTTTGAACAACCCCTGATCCTTAAGTAATGAATTTAGGTTAATATCATATCCATCAAGATATAATATAGTGAAACTTGACTAAACCAAACCCTGAATAAACCAAACCCTGAATAAACTGGAATCCTGTATAAACCAAACCCTGAATAAACCATAATCCTAAATAAACTGGAATCTTGTATGAACCAAACCCTGAATAAACCAGAATCCTGAATAAACCAAACCCCTGAATAAACCAAACCCCTGAATAAACCGGAATTCTGTATAAACCTAAACCCTGTATAAACCAAACCCTGAATAAACCATAATCCTGAATAAACCAGAACCCTGTATAAACCAAACCTGAATACACCAGAATCCTGTATAAACCAAACCCTGAATAAACCAGAATCCTGAATAAACCAGAACCCTGTATAAACCAAACCCTGAATACACCAGAATCCTGTATAAACCAAACCCTGAATAAACCAGAATCCTGTATAAGCCAAAACCTGAATAAATCCGAATCCTGAATAAACCAAATCCCTGAGTAAACCAGAATCCTGTATAAACCAAAACCTGAATAAACCAGAATCCTGTATAAACCAAACCCTGAATAAACCAGAATCCTGTATAAACCAAACCCCTGAATAAGCCAGAATCCTGTATAAAGCAAACTCCTGAATAAACCAGAATCCTGTATAAACTAAACCCATGAATAAACCAGAATCCTGTATAAACCAAAACCTGAATAAACCTGAATCCTGTATAAACCTAAACCCTGAATCAACCAGAATCCTGTATAAACCAAACCCATGAATAAACCGGAATCCTGTATAAACCGGAATCCTGTATAAACCAAAACCTGAATAAACCTGAATTCTGTATAAACCTAAACCCTGAATCAATCAGAATCCTGTATAAACCAAACCCATAAATAAACCAGAATCCTGTATAAACCAAACCCCTGAATAAACCAGAATCCTGTATAAACCAAATCCTGAATAAACCAGAATCCTGTATAAACCAAACCCCTGAAAAAACCAGAATCCTGTATAAACCAAAACCTGAATAAACCATAATCCTGAATAAACCAGAACCCTGTATAAACCAAACCCTGAATACACCAGAATCCTGTATAAACCAAACCCTGAATAAACCAGAATCCTGAATAAACCAGAACCCTGTATAAACCAAACCCTGAATACACCAGAATCCTGTATAAACCAAACCCTGAATAAACCAGAATCCTGTATAAGCCAAAACCTGAATAAATCCGAATCCTGAATAAACCAAATCCCTGATTAAACCAGAATCCTGTATAAACCAAAACCTGAATAAACCAGAATCCTGTATAAACCAAACCCTGAATAAACCAGAATCCTGTATAAACCAAACCCCTGAATAAGCCAGAATCCTGTATAAAGCAAACTCCTGAATAAACCAGAATCCTGTATAAACTAAACCCATGAATAAACCAGAATCCTGTATAAACCAAAACCTGAATAAACCTGAATCCTGTATAAACCTAAACCCTGAATCAACCAGATTCCTGTATAAACCAAACCCATGAATAAACCGGAATCCTGTATAAACCAAAACCTGAATAAACCTGAATTCTGTATAAACCTAAACCCTGAATCAATCAGAATCCTGTATAAACCAAACCCATAAATAAACCAGAATCCTGTATAAACCAAACCCCTGAATAAACCAGAATCCTGTATAAACCAAACCCCTGAAAAAACCAGAATCCTGTATAAACCAAAACCTGAATAAACCAGAATCCTGTATAAACCAAACCCATGAATAAACCAGAATTTTGTATAAACCAAAACCTGAATAAACCAGAATCCTGTATAAACCAAACCCATGAATAAACCAGAATCTTGTATAAACCAAACTCCTGAATAAACCAGAATCATGTATAAACAAACCCTGAATAAACCAGAATCCCGTATAGACCAAACCCTTAATAAACCAGAATCCTGTATAAACCAGAATCTTGTATAAACCAAACTCCTGAATAAACCAGAATCATGTATAAACCAAACCCTGAATAAACCAGAATCCTGTATAAACCAAACCCTGAATAAACCAGAATCCTGTATAAACAACCCCTGAATAAATCGGAATCCTGTATAAACCAAACCCCTGAATAAACAAGAATCCTGTATAAACCAAATCCCTGAATAAACCAGAATCCTGTATAAACAAACCCCTGAATAAACCAGAATCCTGTATAAACCAAACCCCTGAATAAACTAGAATCCTCTATAAACCAAACCCTGAACCTCTTGATATCTGACCAGTCACTTGTTTTCTTGATATCTGACCAGTCACAGATTTTCTTCATATCTGACCAGTCACTGGTTTTCTTGATATCTGACCAGTCACTGGTTTTCTTGATATCTGATCAGTCACAGGTTTTCTTGATATCTGAGCAGTCACAGGTTTTCTTGATATCTGACCAGTCACTGGTTTTCTTAATATCTGATCAGTCACATGTTTTTTTTTATATCTAACCAGTCACTGGTATTCTTGATATCTGACCAGTCACATATTTTATTGATATCTGACCAGTCACTGGTTTTCTTGATATATAATCAGTCACAGGTTTTCTTGATATCTGACAAATCACATGTTTTCTTGATATCTGACCAGTCACTGATTTACTTGATATCTGACCAGTCACAGGTTTTCTCTATCTGACCAGTCACATGTTTTATTGATATCTGACCAGTCACATATTTATTGATATCTGACCAGTCACATATTTCTTGATATCTGACCAGTCACTGGTTTTCTTGATATCTGACCAGTCACTTGTTTTCTTGATATCTGACCAATCACAGGGTGTCCCTGATATCTGACCAGTCACATGTTTTCTCTGATATCTGATCAGTCACTGGTTTTCTTGATATCTGACCAGTCACTGGTTTTCTCTATCTGACCCAGTCTCTGGTTTTCAAGATATCTGACCAGTCACTGGTTTTCTTAATATCTGACCAGTCACTGGTTTTCTTGATATCTGACCAGTCACAGGTTTTCTCTGATATCTGATCAGTCACTGGTTTTCTTGATATCTGACCAGTCACTAGTTTTCTTGATATCTGACCAGTCACAGGTTTTTTTTTTATATCTGACCAGTCAGAGGTTTTCTTGATATCTGACCAGTCACAGGTTTTCTTGATATTGATGACCAGTCACTGGTTTTCTTGATATCTGACCTGTCACTGGTTTTCTCTGATTGGCGTCTTGCCAATGTCATTGTATCCAATCATCTTTAAGGTTTTCTCCCTACCTGTCCTTGACAAGGTGTACTGCAACTATTGTTTGCTTGTGTCTTTTGGAATTTTAATGGTTTCTTCTCTTTTTTGTTCTTTTTCTTTTCTTTCCTTCTCCAATTTCTTCTACCAATATATGATGGGTACTGGTGAAAGTTCTAAGGGCTCAAACCAACAGAGCTGTTCAGCATGTCCCCAGGTGGTGGATAGGGCGAGCCCTCTCTGTAAAGGGTAGGTTATAATATAGAAAGCCTGACCGTGAACAATAGTAGGTAACATGTTTGGAGAGTGCTGGGTTTTTATAGTGATAGTTCACTAAGACAACTATCTGCAAGTACACATGTCACTCCACTTGGACACATTATCCAGTTCTAAGGCAACCAGTTTTTGCTCTTATTCCTTAATGCTGTGTGCTCGAACCCACATTCTACCATACTTGAAGAGGGCATGCTAACCTTAACACCACTGATGTGGTTGGTAATAATTATATGGTAATTGGATCAACCTATGCAATCAGTGGATTGTCCCTTAAAGAGGAAATAATAAGGTCTATTTCAATAACTGCATCGGTGGTGTAATTGTCAGCATGCCCGTCTAAACTGCGGTAGATCTGGGTTAGACCTGGTCTTGTCATACCAAAGACTATAAGATTGGTAATTGTCGCTTCTCTGCTAAGCATGCAACACTAAGAAGCTAGAGCAAGGACTTGATGGCTCTTAATCACTGTGTCCAAGTGGAGTGCCATGTCTACCTGCTAGCACTAAAAACAATCCAATTGAAGGGTGTTGATCTAGTACAAAGCGCACATCATTATCATCTCAACAAAATGTAACATATTCCCATGAGGATTTAGCTGAAAAATTGCTCATTTGGCATTAAACAATAGTCATTCACTCACTCTATTTCGATATCCTAAGATTGCCGTTCTGGAAAATATTTGTGAGTTTTATTCCCACTCATGAGGAGGTGTACTTATTACAACTTGACGGTGGCATTTTCCTCTACCAATAAAACTGACCGCCATGATATAACTGAAATATTGTTGAAAGTGGCATTAAACACCATGCCCTAATCCTAACCTAACCTTACCTACGATAATAATTTGATAATAATTTTTTGTGACTTGCTTGCAGTAAATCAATTGGTTTTTTTTATAGAAAGGGGTAGATACAATAAGGAAACACTTTGCCCCCCCCCCCACCCCCTTTGTAAGTTATTGCCGAACTTGGCCCATGACAATGGCCATGTAAAAATATAACTGTCTGTCTATTCCTTTTACATTATAGGAATATTAGAATAAAACGTGTTTTTCACTGTGTGACGTCACAGTAGAAAATATCATTGTGCGTCTGTTGCAAACAAAAGTGTAATATCTATGTAATAAACAATATAACTACTGTTGTGTACCGAATATCAAAAATAAATCACTTGTAATTGAACAACCGTAATATTTTACTCATGTGCTAACATGCTTTCGTGAATTACTACGTTGTAAGGTTATTTGAGATTTATTTTCAACATCAACAACTACCTATGCGTTAAGTGCCTATCACAACTGAAGTTGTGAGTTCAAACCCGCTCAGGATGAGGTGTACTCGATAAAACATGATAAAGAGTTTGTCAGTAACTTGCGGCAGGTCGGTATAGCTGAAATATTGTTAAAAGTGGCGTTAAACACCATACCCCTAACCCCTACTCTTGTAATTAAGGGAAAAGGGTATATTAATCTGTTTTATATTTCACTGAAGCATTGAACTTAAAGAGATCACAAAGACCATCAAATGTGTGGCAGACATCATACAATCTGACAGACTTTGGTATTGGATCAGTCATTCTGACAGACTTTGGTATTGGATCAGTCATTATTCCAGTCAAAGAAGGCAGAAGTCTTGTGAATAAACACAATTTGGAGAAATTATTTGCATTACAAGAAGAGGTATGATATTAGATGTACAACGAAACATGTCTTAGCGGTCACCTTGAATTAACAATCACGTGTTGTAAAAGGCCAGTTTAAAACCCTCCCGACAAACTTTACATCTTATTTTAGCTAAAATAAGCGAAAATCTCCTTATCATGGTCATAGCTTACCCATGTTTCAATAGGTATTGTGTTAGGAGTTTACAGAACTACAAATGGAACTCATCTATTGAATGAATACAATTGCATTTGTTTACAGGTGAATCCTAATGTTGGATATTTAAACTTCTTATTGTATGACTGAGAGAGAGAAGTCAATCACTCGTTGACTAAAACTCTCCTAAAAAAATCAACTCTCAGGTGTAGGATTTTGACTTTGTTAAAAAAAAAACGTTTATTCCCAATATATATATATATGTATATATATATATAATGTTAAAAAAAAGATGCCTCCTTCCAAATGGGTAGTTCTGAATTTCTGAATAAAACAAAAATCATGTAATATGTTGAGGATTACCAAATTTTGTTCTAATTGTGCCACTGGTTTATGAGAAATAGACAAATTCTAAAAGCTAATGGACATAGATTATGACAACACTGACAGACAAAAGTGATGAAAATTCCTCACATGGACCTTAAACCGGCATTTGCGGTAGTGCCTGCTGACAAAATTTGTCGGCGGAGCTTATCATCAGATCACTCAGGGTAGTGTGTTATTAATAGAATGATAAACAAAAATCTCCGTTGATATGAACAGCTTATTTATGAAACTGTATGTTACATGACCAACGTGACCTAAAGTTCAACGTGACTATACATCGGAAATTTGAATTTTCGAAGTTATTTTTGTAGTTTTTAGATGGATGAAGAATATTATTTTTGATAAGACTGAAAGTTTCGTAGGGAGGAACACTATAGTGACCATGCCTGTCAAATATTTTGTTCCTAATGTAACTGTGAGACTATGTATTATTGATTTTTTCCTCCTCTAGATAACCGTTGTCAAAATAATGAACAATCTGAATGTTTGCTGCGCCCACAGCTATTTATACCCCCGGTGCCGGTTTCATAAGTCCAGGTGAGCTTAAAAAAATATACAAAGGAAAAATATGGTACAACTTTTAAACAGAAAAAATCAAATTTAGTGCACATGATGCTCAGAAACACTCAAAGCCAAAATATTTAAAAATCTAATGATCTAAAAGTCTTTGGGAGCAGGAAGGGCCTAAACAGGATAGGCTAAATCAGCTACTGTCACCTATGCCGAAGGGAGAAGAACCTTAGTTTTTAAAAATTACATAATTTAGGAACTAAATTTTGATAAGAATATTTAAGGATTGATCGCAATTTTTGTTTGATTCATGAAGAAATAACCTCAATCAAGTTGTGCACAACGTACCGTGTAACAGCGGGTTATGCAAGGGAGTGTACAACCTGATTGAGGTTATTTCGAATGAACCAAACAAATAATTTCGATCAATCCTTATAAATTAATTCAAACTTTTTTTCTTATGATATTGAAAAATATATTAATTTTTTCAAAATAAGGCAAATAATCAGAAATAAATTTAAATAACCCCAAAGGTGCCTCATTTAAAGAAAATCACCTGATTACAATGGCACATGGCCTCTTGAGAACGACGTCTATTTTTAGATTCCGTTCATTGACAAATAACCTCAACTTTATAAACCAATCAAAACACATATAAAATGACATGTGACTCTAAAATTAATTTGGATTCACAACTACCTACAGATCCCCCCAAGTGTATCAACGATCAAACACTCAGGTCGGACAGAGAGTTTTGTCGGACTTCACACCGACAAATGTCTGACAAATGTCCGACCAAATTGTCCGACAAATGTCCGACCAAATTGTCCGACAAATGTCCGACCAAATCCTCCCAGGTCGGAGTGAGAGTCTCCACTCTCAGATAGTTAAACTGTAAACAGGAAACGTCCCCAAATTCTGCTAACCAATAAATTTGTGCATAAAGAAACATGCGTATCATAGTAAAGCTGAAGTAAATGAGTGATATACAGTGGTACGGAAAGTATAGATATGTTAACGGCTGTCACGGGCGATATATACAATAATATCCATGAATAAAATGTATTAACATGCAGTACCCATGTTTTAAATGCACTAGAAGTGAATATTAATATGTCCCTATGTACTCGCGACAATCGATGCCAAGGCCCTTTCACTTGCTGCAGACAGTTGCCGGTTTACGATATCGGGTGCGTTTGCTCTTTTACGTGTTTGCCAAATGCAGGGCGAACGAACCCGGGTAAATTGGCAGTCTGCGGAGTCCTGATATAGGTGAAATAATATTTTATTAGTGTATTCTACGTTTTTTTTTTTTACAGTTTACCTGTCAAAACATCACCCATCTCAGCATGTTGTCGCATCGTGCATTCATGATATACAAATACACCTATCACAGGTGTGAAAAAAACGTTGCTCAAGACTCTTTTTACTAAGACTTATAAACATAGATAATTATTCTACGTTTTTGATTTTCAAGCCGTCTTCCAATTTATTTGTACTTAAAAAATAAATTTATATCTTTTTTCTTATATATGTGTATAAATATCTTAATAAAATAAATACATTTACGGTGAGAAATTATTATACGTCATGATATCGTTATTTAGGTAAATACTTATTAGACAGATTTTTTTTTAAAACCATTTTTGTCTTTTTAATTGATAACTGACCCAAGCTAAATAAATGAAATGTGACTTAATGTGTTGATTATATAAATCCTTGCCTTCTATAAATTTTAATTTCTTATCTAATTCTTATTCTTATTTAACAATATGGTCAGGTTGTTATTTTCATTGAATGGCTTCACAGTAGGGGCTCTTCCTGTATATTGGTTACATCCTGTATATTACAACTGACTGCTAATGCATGACAAACAATTTTAATCAGCCATCATTATCATGAAATACATTTTTTAATCTTTATTTTGATGATGGCACCTAATTCCAATCACCTAATCCAAATTAGTATAGTAGAGGAGTACCGAATTTTTCGGACGATAAATCTAGATAAAAATGACGATTTTGTTCACAGTATAAAAAATGTATACCTTTATTTTGCTGTAGGTTTATTTCTGAATAAGAAGACTCGTATCATCGATGTTCTTGGTGTTATTTTTTTTTCAATAAAGCAATAAAAGTATACTAACAGGGGAGTGCAATTCTGGGGATAAAATATTCAACATTCGAAAAAATCAATATTCAATGATTGAAGTGTTATCGAAAATCAGTTCAATATTGTATTTTATAATAAAATATATACCATATAAAATGTATCTTGTTGAAAAAAATCACAGGGTGGATCGATTTACAATATAAAATTATTATCACAAAATATCTAAATATAGCTATAGCTTTCCATCAAACACGAGCATGCGCACGTGATTGTAGTTAAAAATGGCGGTTGCAATACATCTCACAGTGAACGTGTAGAACAAGCTGTTTATACTAAATATACTGGAAAATAATTTATATCAATTTCGTTACTTAATCGATATTTTATTGCAATAATTTATATGAGGCTATGGGTGTTTAAACGTCACTTTTCAACAATATTTCAGTTATATATTGACCTTTGAGCTACCTTTCCTGGCGCGAATATGGTGCAAGGTAGAAATACACTAGGGTATTTACGTAACCGGACATTCTACATACCGGAAAGAAAGTACGCTTACAAATATGCATCGATCACAAAATGTTTGACATGTTCACCTCGAGAAATGTAAAAAAAATCTTTAAATATCCACTCTCACGTCGGACTTAGAGAGTGTTGACTCTCAAATTAAATTTACTTCAATGATTGCAAATGTACCTAGAAACAAATAGTAATAAAAAAACAACAACATTAAATAGAATTAATTATACTTGTTCTCCCACTGGCACCTGGAAATTTGTGTCGACAAGATGTTCCTTCCATTATTGACACCTGTAACTTGAGCTAATTAATTCATATCAAGCTGGCTGTAATACCTAGTCCAATACACATATTGCCGTCACAAATGAACAAGTATTGGGACTTGAAATATTTGTAAACGGAATATTGTGTATCTTTAGCCGGTGATTTTTGCATCCATTATTTCACCTTTATATGGATATCACACTCCGAAAGAATTATTTCTTATTCATGTACACAGCCGTACCGGCCTCATTGACTGTTTTAAGTGACAACAGATTTTTTTTTTTAAATGGTCAATGATTTCTCCAAACAAACAAAGTCAAAACGCAAACTTAAGTCGAGTTTTTACTCAAATTTAATTTGGTTTGTTAAGAAAACTTTTTTCGA
This sequence comes from Bathymodiolus brooksi, assembly GCA_963680875.1. Lineage (NCBI taxonomy): Eukaryota > Metazoa > Mollusca > Bivalvia > Mytilida > Modiolidae > Bathymodiolus > Bathymodiolus brooksi. Next base: position 41,916,531 of record OY804581.1, on the reverse strand, counting down.
GAAATCCAAGCCAGGGCTGAACTCGGCGTATATAATTTTAAAGTTTAGATTTCGGAAAAGTTACGATATTTCTAGCATTCCGATTGTAATCGTAAAATTTAAATGTACTAGAAAGATCTATTAAAATTAAACAGATTAAAGAAACACAAATGGTGTAACTCGAAATTATTGTACAATTCTTTGATTATGAGGTGCTCCTATGCATCGAACGACTGTTGTGCCCGAGCGTGACAAATATTGACCTTGGAGCTACCTTTCCTGGCGCGAATATGGTGCAAGGTAAAAATACACTAGGGTATTTACGTACCCGCACATTCTACACACCGGAAAGAAAGTACACTTACAAATACGCATTGATCACAAAATGTTTGACATATTCACCTCGAGAAATGTAAAAAAAAAATCTTTTAATATCCACTCTCACGTCCGACCAAAATGTCCGACCAAAATGTCCGACCAAATAGTCGGACTTAGAGAGTGTTGACTCTCAAATTTGTCGGACATTTGTCGGACATTTTGGGAGGAATATGTCGGACCTGAGAGTTTGATTGTTGATACACTTGGAGTGTACTGTATGCAATCTGAATCAGTGCCTATCACCAATGATGTTGTGAGTTCGAATCTCGATCAGGGCGAGGTGTACAACATTATGTGATAAAGTTTGTCAGTGACTTGCGACAGGTCGGTTGTTTTCTCCTGGTCCTCCGGTTTCTTCCAGCCAATAAAACTGACCACCACGGTATAACTGAAATATTCTTGAAAGTGGCTTTAAATATCATCAAACAAACAAACAAACCAATTTACTTTCAAACTAAATAATGCATTTGTTAATAATTATGGAGTTGTTATTATCACTATGTATTTTTTTTCGCAATAGGATGGAAGCTGGAAGTTGACTCCAAACTTATGCCTTCAGCTTGGAATAGAATTTGACACTTGCATGAATATACTGAAAGATGCTGGAATCAAGTCATTAGGTAAAGTATATCATCTAAAAAGAAGCAAAATAAAACTTTGTCGAGATATAAACATCTGTTATATGTTGGGGTCAGAGGTCAACTTCCCGATTCTGTGTCACAAGTGACCACAAATATGTTCCATTTGTCGTAAGCACTTTCCAGTCCTTTCATCATTCATGACTTATCACCGGGTTTGTAACTAGATTAACACAACAGGTTCCACTAGTGGTGCAGGAACTGTTATCCTTCCGGAGCACCTGAGTTCACCCCCGGTTTTTAGTGGGGTTCGTGTTACTCGATCTTTAGAATTATGTGTATGTTTAATAGATCATTGTTTGTCCTTTTGTCCTTTTTCTTTTGACATTGTGTAATTGTCTGTCCTTCAATTTACGGATTCTGATTACCCCTTTGGTATCTTCAAACTCTTCGTAACAAAATGTTATGTTTTATCTTAGCCGATCAATAGAACATTGTTTGTTTGCTATAACTCAACTTTCCCCCCATTTTTTGGGGTTGACAAAAAAATTTTTTTGGGAGTTATTTCACCTACTCACTTCTCCAATATCATTTCAAGAAACAGTCAACCAACTTTATTTTAATCATTGCCTAATAAAAGCAAGTATTTGTTACGCTGCCTAGTACTAGTACTAAGATGTTATACAATGAATAACATTCATCAAAATTTACTCAACAGGTGTCGCTCGAGTACTATCGGTGGTTAACGGAGTGTTTTATTTTCGCTTAGACGTTTGTAACCTACGTAAGCTATTATTTCAAAAACAATTTCTATCTAATTATCCAACAATGAACCTTCATCCAAACATCCGTAGGATGTGCTGGATGAGGATTATTCTCTGAATAAGCCGTAAGGCTTCGAGGGTTTAATTGGAAATTTGTGTCAACAAAGTAGCCACATGCCTTTCTATTTAAAGAACTGAAAAATAAATATCCAAGCTTGATGATATGCACGGGTGATTCTACCCCTCATATATAAGTCCAGGGACACACCAAGACATGCTTACTTCAAAGAAAACATGTGATTTGTTGCATGAATGTGAGGGCTTATGAAAAATGGGGGGGGGGGGGGGGGTAATTAAACCCTTGAAGCCTTACGGCTTATTCAGAGAATAATCCTCATCCAGCACATCCTACAGATGTTTGGATGAGGGTTCATTCTCTATCATAAAGCCTCCAGGCTTTCTCGTGTTTAATTGGAAATCTTTAAAGAATCAACAAATCATGTATTGTCAGGCTGCAAATTAACACCAAATTCACCAATTTATTTTTAATTAGCCAAGTTTCCCCACAACAAATTACAGCATATATCTACTATTATATATGTTCCAAAATTTACTGTCACTTGTATTTTTCACATTTATCAAGCTAAACGTAATGTTCCTTTGTCTAAACATTTAACTGAACTTATGAACTTATTAACTGTCTTTGATATCGAGTATAAAACGTGAACACATTTTTTTTTAAGTCCGCTTTATAAACACATATCCATCAGCACGATATTGTCCCATCCGCGACATCAATTATCACGAGACCATCAGGTAAATGGCGTCCTGTCCACTGCAAAGAAAAAAGGATCAATCCTTAGCTAATACAACACTAGAATATGATGTCTCAGACTGTCGATTATAAAATATGTGAAAGGTATTAACATTGGACCAATTAGCAGTCCTCAAAATATCACTGAGTGAAACTCCACAAGCAAAAGCCTTGGAAGTTGAATATCCCCTGAATGAATGAGCGGTGAAGATAGATGTATCAATTCCAGCTAAATGTAATACAGTTTTTAACCACCTAGCTATTGTTGATGTTGAAACCTCATTGTAAGTTTTGAAAGAAATCAAAAGTCTTTGACTTTTTCTGAGTTTTACTGTAGTCTTAATGTAATATTTAAGAGTGTGAACCACACATAGCCTTTTATTTGTATGCTTGTGAATTTTACATTTTTGCAATGTTTTGCCAGGTTTTGATGTTTTTGTCAGCTTGTCAATAGTGAATACTAGGTAGTCACCAAAGTCTGAAAGTAAATTTAACTTCAGACAACCTAAAGTCTGAACTCTCTGAGCTGTGGATAATGCTAAAAGTGCTACCAATTTAAGTGTTAACTCTTTCAGAGAAAGATTCTGCAATGGCTAGAGTGTGTTTAAAAATTTCAACACTTTACTGACATCCCAAGTACATGTATACTTCGGTTTAGGTGGTTTGGCAACAAAAATACCCTTCATAAAACGAGATAACACCGGATTATCACATAATGATGAATTACCACAAATTTCTAAAGTCTGACAGATGATTATGTGCATTTATAACACTAAATGATCTGCCATTTAATGCCAAGTCACTCAAATAAGTCAGAATTTCACTCTCAGATGGATGTATGGCACTAATTTTCCATTTATTACACCAAATAAGCCATTTGTTCCAAATGAAGTCATATTGTTTTGAAGTTGACCTTTTCCATGACTGACAGATATATTTGATAAGAGTGTTCTGAAAATCTTTTACTTTTGAGATGTGACCTGATACTACGCAAGCGACTAGAAATAAATGGTTTCTGCACAAGGGATGATTCTTTTTGTTGTGTACTAACTGAAGTAAATTTTCCACATTTGGAAGCATTTTTGGAATACCAATTAACAAATTTAATAAAGTTGGATACCAATGCTGAGTAGCCCACATTGGGACTATTAGATTGCTTTGCTCACCTGATCGTCTTGAATGTTTGTCAATATTCTGTCCACCATGCTGAAAGGAGGAAAATATATGGATTAAATTCTGACCATGAAAAGCTAAATGAGTCTGCAGTTACAGCATCTGGTTCTGGGAACCATGACACATATCTTGACATTTGTTTGTTTAACCGTGTAGTAAATAAATCAATAGCTGGCATAAAAAATTATCTACATATTTTTTGAAACACCCTTTCGTGTAATTTCCATTCTGTTGAGTCACTAAAATGTCTTGACATATAGTCTGCAGTAATATTAGACTTCCCTTTTATACAGGTATGTACTGCAGTCAGATAAATCCGTTTTTCCTCACCCCAAAGCCAAATAGCTTTTGCCTGCAAGTGTATCCACCTTGATTATTAAGATAAGCTACAGTTGTACTATTGTCACATTTAATGCATATTATATGTGTGTCATGTAAATGGTTGCATAAACTAAGCAGTGCAAAATAAACTGCTTTACACTCCAAAATATTAATGTGCAAACCAGATTCATTTTGTGACCATCAACCACCTGTTTTGCTGTCTTCAAAGTTTGCACCCCAACCTAGTTTAGATGCATCTGTTTCAATGTAATGTTCAATTTTTCCCGGTCTAATGTCTTTACCATTTTTATTAACTATGTTGTCTTGCCACCATTTTATTTCAGCTTTTGATTCCAATGACAACTCCATTTTTTGGTCAAAATCATTGTCTGAATTGGACAAAGCTCTTACTTTATCCTTATTCATAAATCTGCAAAACAAAGGACCAAGTCTTATAGCATTTCTTGCAGATGTAAATAGGTCAATTAAATGAGACACTTTCCGTATAGTAAGACTGCTGGCAAACAGTACATCTGAACAGGTGAACAATATTATTTGTATTTTCTCTTCAGGTAAGTACACCTTGAAAGCAACCGAATCAATCAAATGACCTTAATAAATTATTATTGTTGAAGGAACCAAATTTGATTTGTCAAAGTTAATAAAGAAACCAAGTTCTGACAATGTATTGACCAGAATTTCTGACTGCTGTTTACAAAGGCTAGGAGACTCTGCTTGCACAAGGGAATCATCTATGTAATAAAAAGAAGAAATCCCCATTCGTCTAATGTGAGCAAAAATAACTTTCATCAATTTAGTAAATACTCTTGGTCCACAAGATATGCCAAGGCATAGACAATTAAACTGATAAAGAGTATCATTCCATTCAAACCTCAAATACTTCCTGTGAGATACATGAATTGGTAGTGAAAAATATGCATTTTGAAGGTCACAGGATGTAAAATAAGAATTTATTTTTATTGACTTTAATACAATGTCAATATTCTCCATCTTAAAATGATGGTATTCAATAAAAAGATTCAACTTCTTCAAATTTATTACAGGTCTGAATTTACTGCCTTTTTTATTAGCTAAAAATTTATTAGAAATAAATTCCCCACTTTCATGCTCACATTCTGAAATAGCACCATTTCCTAGTAAATCCTGAACTTCCTGATCTACCATTCTATTACGTTCAAAACCAAAATCAATAACTTTAGGGATAAATGACTGGACAGGAGTCCTAGCAAAATCAATTTTGTACCCCTTAATGGTCGTCAAGATCCATGTATCAGAAGTTAACTTTTTCCACATATCAACCTTTTGACATAATGAGCCAGCCTTGAAATTACATGTAACAGAACTTACAATCGACTGTTTTTTTAATGACGATTCTTGCCCCTGAACGACCCCCTTGGACCTCTTTGGTACCCTCTTCTTCTGCTGTACTGGGAATTTTGGACATGGTAGTTGCTTTGGCCTCTCCCATACAGCCTGCGTCTGAAGTTTTTTGAACCTCCATATGTTGGGCGAATCTCTATATTAATCTGTGAGGCATCACTTATTTCTTTCATACTTTTTGCAACGTCCTTTGGAAAGAGTTGTTCCTCTATTGGACATGTAGAACTACATAATTGTTGGAATTTTTTGCTAACGTATGGTCTAATGAAATAGCGCCTTTTTATGTTCATCTCAAAAAAGGTGTTACAAGCTAGAGATATTGCCCGAGTTAGTAACTTCTTAGCTTCTGTGACATCAATATGTGTTGATTCAAAGATATGTGCAAGCTTAAGGATGGGCACATCCACTTGTCCCAAGATTTTCTGTACATCCTGCATGGATTTGTCTCTCTGTTGACTATTCGGATATAGGTAACTCCATATTTCCTGATTTATAAGTGGAGGTACAAGCGACTTACAGTTGACAGGCACACTATTAGCTTCCATAGACGCAAACACGTCAGCCTTCCTTGTACATGCTGAATTAATAAATTCTGCAAGGTTTTCTGAAACAGCAGGAGAAAATTTGGTTTGGTCCTCAAATATCTTTGGCAACTGTAAGGACGAACTGTCCGTACTGACAACGACACGGTTATCTTGACCATTGGACTTTTTGAATAAATCATATCCCACCGCGGGAACATCATTCTCCTCCGTTTCATTATAATCCTCGGGTTCATCGTCAAAATTATCATGAGACAAAAAGAGACTTCACGTCCATGTCAATATTTGTTGACATTGATGTAGGCGCAGACGCAGCTGCCGAAACTGTGGACTTGCTACAGCCAAAATTTGAAAATGTTCAAAAAATTCTCGCATCATAACCGCCAGAGACATACCTTATGTTGTTTCTGCCTGCAGCTCCTGTCTGGGCTCTATAGGCAGCTCTTTTTCATCATTTCTCACAGCTCCCAGTCGTCCGGTTGTTGGGCCATACTCTGCTGTGAAATTGTATTTCATTGGATGGTTCTCCCAGTGTCTGTCCAATCTATTTTTGAATTGGAACATCGTTTTTGTTTCCACTATGTGGTTTGGTAAACTATTCCACAAGTAGACTATTCTGTTTGTAAAGCTATATTTCCTGATGTCCCTTCTACTTCGATGTTTTACTAGTTTCAGTGCATTTCCTCTTGTTATGTGTAATCTGCTGATGTCAAGTATTCCTTCAGTAACCCTACCGTCGTATTATCTAGTCAGTATCTTAAATGTTTCAATCATGTCGCCCTCATACGTCTAAATTTTAAAGTTGGCATTTTCGACTGCTTAAGCCTTTCCTCATAATTTAAGTTCTTCATCTGGGGTAACATTCTTGTTGCTCTTTTTTGCGTATTTTCTATTGCATCTATATCTTTCTTCTTATATGGTGACCATACGCTACTCGCATATTCCAAGTGTGGACGGACTAATGCTTTGAATAATAGGCTAAATGTTATATTGTCAAGATGTACAAATGATCTTCTAGTTAGTCCTACAATCTGGTTGGCTTTGATAATTTGCGTTTGGATATGTTTTTCGAAATTTAGATGTCGATCAATCGTAACGCCGATATCTTTTTCGCTGTCCACGTTTTCTAGTGTTGTAATTCCTCCTTCATATTTTCTCATTATGTATTTATTTTCTACATACTGCTTATTTTTATTGAGCACTGGCAAAACTTTGCATTTGTCGGGGTGGAATTTAAGCAGCCATATTTCACTCCATTTGAATAATTCATTGAAGTCTGATTGTATGATACTAGCATCACTATCATCCTTTATTTCTCTAAAAATGTTCGTGTTATCTGCGAAAAGAAATACATCCGATTTTAACCATTCTGGCAGATCATTGATGAAAATAGCAAATAATAAAGGGCCTAGCACTGAACCTTGTGGTATTCCACTTGTAACCTTGTGCCACTGGGGTTTCATTCCGTTAACTTGTACGCATTGTTTTCTGTCTGACAAAAAGTATTGTACCCATATGCAAATTTCCTCACTTAAACCATAGGCTTTCATCTTCTCAAGTAGCCTTGTGTGCGGCACCTTGTCAAAAGCCTTCATAAAATCCATGTATACTGCATTTAATACTCCTCCTTCATCTAAAACGCTTGTCCATTTAATTATCTAGTACCTTTAAAAGGTGCAGTGACGTTGAGCGCCCTCCCATAAATCGGAATTGCTTATCACTAAACAGGTTGAATGTGTCCATGTTTTATAATCCTTTTTCGTATGAGCTTTTCCAATAACTTGCACAATATGCTAGTCAGACTTACTGGTCTGTAATTTGATGCCAACTTCTTATCTCCCTTCTTGAATAGTGCAGTTATAATTGCTACTTTCCATTTTTTTGGTACAATCCCAGTCTCAAATGATTTCTTAAAGATTATGAACAAAGGTTTATCTATAACATTTGCTAATTCATATAGCACTTTCGGATGAGCTTTGTCAGGTCCTGGGGATTTCGTAGTGTTCAGCCCGAGAAGTAAATTTTTAATTTCTTCCTCCGAAAATGGCTCATCAGTAGCTATATCGCTGTTTCTTTTTTCCATCTTCGGTAAATTGTTCACATCCTCATCTGTGAATACACTACTGAACAATTTTGCCAGGATCTCTGCTTTGTCACCATCACTACTTGCTATGAAGGTACAAGACTGATTTATCGTGTAATTCTGGCACTCCAGTCTTAGTTTTCCTTTTTGATTTCACGAACTTCCAAAAGTTTTTGCTATTCGTCTTGGCCGATTCTGCTATTTGTTTTTCTCTCTCTTTTCGATCCCTTCGTGTTAATCGTTTAACTTTATTTCGTGCTTTGCAGTATTCTCTATGTTTCTCTTTGCTTCTGTCCTCCATGTACCTTTCCCATAGTCGATGTTTTCTCTTGATGTTTTGAACAGTTTCTTTGCTCAAATGTATACTTCCCTTGGTATTTCTTGGTTTACTTTTTGGAATGTTTTTGTCGATGGTTTTATTAAGTTTCTCCATAAATGTAATCAACATTTCTATTGGATTTGAGTCTCCCAATTCTTTTTCCCAATCTATATATAGTTCCTTCCTCATTTCATCATAATTTGCTTTGTAATAGTTCAGTCTCTCATTTTGTGTCTGATCGTATGAGAAATAGCACTTATAGTTAAATTCTATTACACAGTGATCACTTGATCCCAGAGGGTCTAGATATTTTGTATTAACAATATTTTCATTGTCATTCACTAATAACAAGTCCAGTAGAGATGGTTCCTGTCCAAATCGTTCTCTCGTATGGTGATCAATCATTTGATGAAGAAAATTGTCTCTTAGGGAACGACCATTTAACTTGAAAGGGGGGGGGGTGGGAGGGGGTTATGTTTTTTTTCTAAAAAAATATTCTGATTCCCAATGTTGCTGAAAAAAATATTCTGATTTTGGTGGAGGAAAAAAAAATAATCTGATTCAGAGTTTTTGTCATATAAGCTAATGTTGAATTCTGGAAAAAAAATTCTAACTCTCGTGTTCGAAAACAAAATTCTGAACGAAACAAAAAACCATAATCCCCCACCCCCTTCAAGTTAAATGGTCGGTCCCTTACACATTCTATAAAGCTCAAACTTGATTCTTCCTTAGCATTCCATAGTTCCCAATCAATGTCCGGGTAATTAAATTCACCAGTTGTAACTATATGTGAGAAGGTCATGTCACAGACTTTTGATATCAATCCATTTAGTGCGGTTAAATTTGCCTCATTTGACGACGGACTTTTATATATAGACACATCCAAACAACAGTTTATCATTACCTTTAAGATTCAATTTCACCTAACACTTTCTTTAAATTCTGTATCAATGTCAACCTCTACCGCCTGCGATTTCTTCCTTACATACATGTGTATATTATAACACTTCTTCTGGCACTTCCGGGAAGTTACTTGGAAATAGTTCATATCCACTTAATTCAATTTCTGCTTTATTTAAAGTGTATCTCATGTTTTTCGGTACAACTTCTGTAATTGCAATAATGTCTGGTATGTTCTCATCCGACAGAAATCGGATCTTAAGGTCCTCAATTTTGTTTAAAAAAAAACTGTCCGCATTTGTTTATATACAAGGTAGGTTTTGCGGGTTATATCAGAACTTTCATGATTTTCAGAGGCCTTCTTTTGCTTCTTATTTATAAGAGGACTAGATGAACTAGGAGTAGGAGCTTTACACTTTTTGGCAGGTGCCTTCTTTTTAAGATTTTTCCCCGGACCTTTCTCTGATCCCGTACGAGCAACTAAATCTGTATCCTCAAAAGCCAGAAAAACTGACATCACATTCAACTTCACTATCAAACAATTTTAAGACCTCTGTGTGTTCGTTATCCGACTTACAGTTGTCAACATGCCTGTCTGCAGAGCTAATGTCACTGAACTTATTACTGTAACTAGCCATACCGACGGTATAACAAGTACAAGTTTGCAGCCACCACGTAGCGCAATAGAAATTGTGTGTATCATGCACGTGGCCTTTAATTACAAAAAGCAAACAGTTTTTGGGGTGTCCCTGGACTTATATACGAGGGGTAGAATCACCCGTGCATATCATCAAGCTTGGCTATTTATTTTTCAGTTCTTTAAATAGAAAGGCACGTGGCTACTTTGTTGACACAAATTTCCAATTAAACACGAGAAAGCCTGGAGGCTTCAAGTTATGATAGAGAATAATTATTATTTGTTTAACACTATTCCTCAAGTTTACAATAAATGTATCATCAATGGAAATGAATCTTGTCACTATCTGCTGACATGTTACTAAATTACTAAGGTGATCACGTCTTAATTACGTTGAAATTAAGTCAAGAACAACGTTGCAATCATATCAGATATCTGGGTCACAGGCACCTGTTAACTGTGAATGCGAAGATAACAACTGAAAATTGAATACATTCTTATTCATCTCATTGAAAATTAACTTGTTCTCGTCGTGATATAGCTGAAAAATTGCTGAGTTGGCCGTAAACAACAATAACTCACTGACGCCCAGTATGAAGTTGAAAACATATTCTGTCACAAACATAAATATATAAATTAATAATAATCTACCATTTAAGTGGTAATTTTGCGTTTTTAAGTCAAACTGTTCGCGTGGGCTCTAATTTTCGAAAATTGAAAAAGCCAAATTTTTGTTTTACGATTTCAGCTTTATCTAAGTCATACACATAAGGGCGTCAAACATTCTGAAGATTTTGAGAAAAAAATTCAAACATGAATACCTGGGTCGAATTATAGGTATAATGTTGATTTTTTCTTTATTAACAGTCATGTGTAGATTTCATTTTCATCAAGTCATGTGTGGGTTTTATTTTCAATCAGTAGTCACTTGACTATTATTAATTGATGATAATACTAATGTGATTTCTATGTGATAAAGTTTTCAGTGACTTGTGGCAGGTCGGTGGTTTTTTCAGGGAACTCCGGTTTCCTCCACCAATAAAACTGACTGTCACGAAACAGAAGAAATGTAGGGTCTCATTTCAACGGTAATACAAGCTATTTACCAACCTCTACACTAAATACAAAATATATTTGGACGGTGTTGAGTAAATTACAGATAGTGCTACATACGAAAATCATATGAATGGTTAAAGCACCAAGAATTAAAATGCAACTTTATCCGCGGATCAGAAGCAATATTAAACTGTTGAACTGTCTTGCATAAGGTTCTTGAAAACCGGACACGTATTATACGAAGCTGCATGGACGCAGCCGAAACACATATTCATGTCATTTAGGGGACGACCATTTAAATTTTAGGGTGTTCCTTCTGACAAAAAACCAAATATGTGGTGTAATTTTAAAGAAACAAAATTAATTGACCTGAAAGGTGCAAAACTATTATTAATTCGGTCCTGCAGTTCTCAACAAAAAATTAATGATAATAATTTGAAGACAAATTACTGATTTTTTATGCCCAAAAAATAAATAATCTGATTTTTGTTTCCTGTGAACAAATCTGGCTGTGGGGAAAAAGATTGTTTTCTGTGTAGTGTTTTGTAGATCAATGTTTGTCCTTTTTCTTTTAGCCATTGTATTGCCTGCCCTTGGGGATCTTCAAACTCTTCTTGCATTGTTTTTGAAGCAAAATTTTGATGCAATTTTATATGGTTAGACCCACTAGTGTGAAAAAAAACATGTGTACAATTTTCAATCGGGTTCATTTAGTCTGAAAAACATGTGTGCAATTTTCAATCGGGTTCATTTAGTCTGAAAAACATGTGTGCAATTTTACATTAGACCCAAATGAAGTAAAAAAAAAACATGTGTGCAATTTACATTGGTCCTATAAAGATTATGTACGGTGACGTTGACGTTGTCCGTAAACTTTTACATTTCAATCTTCTTTTACACCACTGGGCTCATTGAAGCCAAATTTTGGTAGGACTGTTTTTTGGGTTGTACTCAACAACGCTTTTTTCAATCGGAATTCACAATAGAAGCATGAGGTTCCAAATGTACCAAATGTTTTTGTTTTTGTTTTTTTCAATACCGGATTTCAGTGGGGGTAAACTATCTCTAAGGGTGTTAACCATTTCGTGCAATGATTGTTACCGGTCACTGTGAAATAAATTAGAAAAAAAGTATTGGAAATATCAAATTAAAATATATTGTGTTCACTTCAGTCCTCTCTATAGGCCGTGCCTACCGTCATAATATGTAACGTTTTCAGATCAAGGACACCATGTAAGTAATGATAATGCCATTTGATTACATTGGTTACAAGCGTTTACCGGAAAACAAACGTCTTCGTAACCACCCAATCGGCAAACCTCGGGTGAGTCCGCTTCTCTCCCTCAATACCTCGGCTGTAATACGGTATTTGATATGCGTCTACGCGTCACATTTCTTCGCCGGAAGACCGTATCACTTCAATCAAACATTGCGCACCGCGAATAAGTTCTAAAATGGCGACAATAGATGAGTTTGTTTTCAAAAATATTGGTCTTTGATGAAGGGACGGAATCAGCCGACATTGCGACGAATGAAAATATATTATTATTTGACGAATATTCGAAAGTGAAATTATTTTAATACCTCCTTCATTGAAGATTTCCGAAAGTAGTTCCAATGGGAGCTATCGTAAAACGGACGAGGTATGATGAAGGTACGGAATCAGCCGAAGTTGCGACGAGTGCGTAACCACCGTTAGTAGTGTCGCCACCTGATGGGAAAATGGGTGAATGTTGTCCATTAATTTAACAGAACTTTTGCACACTCCCGATTTGATTCTAGAATTATACGTTTTTATATGAGTTATTTCCCTTACATGGTAAAATGGTGCCAATCTATCAAGAGCAATGGAAAGAACAACAAATTGGAGTATAATTTTCTCATAATTTGTAGATATTTAAACTTTTAAAAAAAATCAGAGGATACTTTTGGGATTATGGGGGAAAATGTTATTTTCATTGAACTTTGCATGAATATGTGACCGCCTTAAACAGAAATAATTTATGTAAAACATATAATTTTAGAATCAAAGGCATAAATGTGCATATGGTCTATTGAATTTAAAACAAAATGGCATATATTTATCATATGGTCTATTGAATTTAAAACAAAATGGCATAGATTTATCATATGGTCTATTGAATTTAAAACAAAATGGCATAGATTTATCACTTTCTAATAAGCATGGCGAAGAGAATAAAAAAAAATTAAAAAAACAAAAAATACTACGCCATCACAGCAGTTCCAAATCCAACTGGAAAATCTTAGAAACATCTTAAGGCAAAACAGATAACTCTAACACACATATACATGACCACTTACTACCCTAACACACATATACATGACCACTCACTACCCTAACACACATATACATGACCACTCACTACCCTAACACACATATACATGACCACTCACTACCCTAACACACATACATGACCACTCACTACCCTAACACACATATACATGACCACTCACTACCCTAACACACATACATGACCACTCACTACCCTAACACACATATACATGACCACTCACTACCCTAACACACATATACATGACCACTCACTACCCTAACACACATACATGACCACTCACTACCCTAACACACATATACATGACCACTCACTACCCTAACACACATGTACATGACCACTCACTACCCTAACACACATATACATGACCACTCACTACCCTAACACACATATACATGATCACTCACTACCCTAACACACATGTACATGACCACTCACTACCCTAACACACATGTACATGACCACACACTACCATAACACACATATACATGACCACTCACTACCCTAACACACATATACATGACCACTCACTACCCTAACACACATGTACATGACCACTCACTACCCTAACACACATATACATGACCACTCACTACCCTAACATACATACATGACCACTCACTACCCTAACACATACATGACCACTCACTACCTTAACACACATATACATGACCACTCACTACCCTAACACACATGTACATGACCACTCACTACCCTAACACACATGTACATGACCACTCACTACCGTAACACACATATACATGACCACTCACTCCCTTTACACACATATACATGACCACTCACTACCCTAACATACATATGCATGACCACTCACTACCCTAACACACACATACATGACCACTCACTACCCTAACACACATATACATGACCACTCACTACCCTAACACACATGAACATGACCACTCACTACCCTAACACATATATACATGACCACTCACTACCCTAACATACATACATGACCACTCACTACCCTAACACATACATGACCACTCACTACCTTAACACACATATACATGACCACTCACTACCCTAACACACATGTACATGACCACTCACTACCGTAACACACGTATACATGACCACTCACTCCCTTTACACACATATACATGACCAATCACTACCCTAACATACATATACATGACCACTCACTACCCTAACACACACATACATGACCACTCACTACCCTAACACACATGTACATGACCACTCACTACCCTAACACACATACATGACCACTCACTACCCTAACACACATGTACATGACCACTCACTACCGTAACACACATAAACATGACCACTCACTACCGTAACACACATGTACATGACCACTCGCTAACGTAACACACATGTACATGACCACTCACTACCCTAACACACATATACATGACCACTCACTACCCTAACACACATGTACATGACCACTCACTACCGTAATAAACATATACATGACCACTCACTACCCTAACACACATATACATGACCACTCACTACCCTAACACACATATACATGACCACCCACTCCCTTTACACACATATACATGACCACTCACTACCCTAACATACATATGCATGACCACTCACTACCCTAACACGCACATACATGACCACTCACTACCCTAACACACATATACATGACCATTCACTACCCTAACACACATGAACATGACCACTCACTACCCTAACACACATATACATGACCACTCACTACCCTAACATACATACATGACCACTCACTACCCTAACACATACATGACCACTCACTACCTTAACACACATATACATGACCACTCACTACCCTAACACACATATACATGACCACTCACTACCGTAACACACATATACATGACCACTCACTCCCTTTACACACATATACATGACCACTCACTACCCTAACATACATATACATGACCACTCACTACCCTAACACACACATACATGACCACTCACTACCCTAACACAAATGTACATGACCACTCACTACCCTAACACACATACATGACCACTCACTACCCTAACACACATGTACATGGCCACTTACTACCGTAACACACATGTACATGACCACTCACTACCGTAACACACATGTACATGACCACTCACTAACGTAACACACATGTACATGACCACTCACTACCCTAACACACATATACATGACCACTCACTACCCTAACACACATGTACATGACCACTCACTACCGTAATAAACATATATATGACCACTCACTACCCTAACACACATATACATGACCACTCACTACCCTAACACACATATACGTGACCACTCACTACCCTAACACACATATACATGACCACTCACTACCCTAACACACATATACATGACCACTCACTATCCTAATACACATGTACATGACCACTCACTACCCTAACACACATATACATGACCACTCACTACACTAACACACATGTACATGACCACTCACTACCCTAACACACATGTACATGACCACTCACTACCCTAACACACATACATGACCACTCACTACCCTAACACACATATACATGACCACTCACTACCCTAACACACAAAAAACTATATGACCACTCACTACCTTAACACACATATACATGACCACTCACTACCCTAACACACATATACATGACCACTCACTACCCTAACACACATGTACTTGACCACGCACTACCCTAACACACATGTACATGACCACTCACTACCCTAACACACATATACATTACCACTCATTACCCTAACACACATATACATGACCACTCACTACCCTAACACACATGAACATGACCACTCACTACCCTAACACACATGTACATGACCACTCACTACCCTAACACACATATACATGACCACTCACTACTCTAACCCACATGTACATGACCACTCACTACCCTAACCCACAAGTACAAGACCACTCACTAACCTAACACACATGTACATGACCACTCACTACCCTAACACACATGTACATGACCACTCACTACCATAACACACATGTACATGACCACTCACTACCCTAACACACATGTACGTGACCACTCACTACCCTAACACACATGTACATGACCACTAAATACCCTAACACACATATACATGACCACTCACTACCCTAACACACATATACATGACCACTCACTACCCTAACACACATACATGACCACTCACTACCCTAACACACATATACATGACCACTCACTACCCTAACACACATATACATGACCATTCACTACCTTAACACACATATACATGACCACTCACTACCCTAACACACATGTACATGACCACTCACTACCCTAACACACAAATACATGACCACTCACTACCCTAACACACATGTACATGACCACTCACTACCCTAACACACATGTACATGACCACTCACTACCCTAACTCACATATACATGACCACTCACTACCCTAACACACATGTACATGACCACTCACTACCCTAACACACATATACATTACCACTCACTACCCTAACACACATATACATGAACACTCACTACCCTAACACACATGTACATGACCACTCACTACCCTAACACACATATACATGACCACTCACTACCCTAACACACATATACATGACCACTCACTACCCTAACACACATATGCATGACCACTCACTACCCTAACACACATATACATGACCACTCACTACTCTAACCCACATGTACATGACCACTCACTACCCTAACACACATATGCATGACCACTCACTACCCTAACACACATATACATGACCACTCACTACCCTAACACACATATACATGACCACTCACTACCCTAACACATATACATGACCACTCACTACCCTAACACACATATACACGACCACTCACTACCCTAACACACATACATGACCACTCACTACCCTAACACACATATACATGACCACTCACTACCCTAACACACATATACATGACCACTCACTACCCTAACACATACATGACCACGCACTACCCTAACACACATATACATGACTACTCACTACCCTAACACACATATACATGACCACTCACTACCCTAACACACATATACATGACCACTCACTACCCTAACACACATATACATGACCACTCACTACCCTAACACACATGTACATAACCACTCACTACCCTAACACACATGTACATGACCACTCACTACCCTAACACACGTGTACATGACCACTCACTACCCTAACACACATATACATGACCACTCACTACTCTAACCCACATGTACATGACCACTCACTACCCTAACACACGTGTACATGACCACTCACTACCCTAACACACATATACATGACCACTCACTAACCTAACACACATGTACATGACCACTCACTACCCTAATACACATGTACATGACCACTCACTACCATAACACACATGTACATGACCACTCACTACCCTAACACACATGTACATGACCACTCACTACCCTAATACACATGTACATGACCACTAAATACCCTAACACACATGTACATGACCACTCACTACCCTAACACACGTGTACATGACCACTCACTACCCTAACACACATATACATGACCACTCACTAACCTAACACACATGTACATGACCACTCACTACCCTAATACACATGTACATGACCACTCACTACCATAACACACATGTACATGACCACTCACTACCCTAACACACATGTACATGACCACTCACTACCCTAATACACATGTACATGACCACTAAATACCCTAACACACATATACATGACCACTCACTACCCTAACACACATATACATGACCACTCACTACCCTAACACACATACATGACCACTCACTACCCTAACACATATATACATGACCACTCACTACCCTAACACACATATACATGACCATTCACTACCTTAACACACATATACATGACCAGTTACTACCCTAACACACATGTACATGACCACTCACTACCCTAACACACAAATACATGACCACTCACTACCCTAACACACATGTACATGACCACTCACTACCCTAACACACATATACATGACCACTCACTACCCTAACACACATGTACATGACCACTCACTACCCTAACTCACATATACATGACCACTCACTACCCTAACACACATGTACATGACCACTCACTACCCTAACACACATATACATGACCACTCACTACCCTAACACACATATACATGACCACTCACTACCCTAACACACATATGCATGACCACTCACTACCCTAACACACATATACATGACCACTCACTACTCTAACACACATGTACATGACCACTCACTACCCTAACACACATATGCATGACCACTCACTACCCTAACACACATATACATGACCACTCACTACCCTAACACACATATACATGACCACTCACTACCCTAACACATATACATGACCACTCACTACCCTAACACACATATACATGACCACTCACTACCCTAACACACATACATGACCACTCACTACCCTAACACACATATACATGACCACTCACTACCCTAACACACATATACATGACCACTCACTACCCTAACACACATATACATGACCACTCACTACCTTAACACATACATGACCACGCACTACCCTAACACACATATACATGACCACTCACTACCCTAACACACATATACATGACCACTCACTACCCTAACACACATATACATGACCACTCACTACCCTAACACACATATACATGACCACTCACTACCCTAACACACATGTACATAACCACTCACTACCCTAACACACATGTACATGACCACTCACTACCCTAACACACATGTACATGACCACTCACTACCCTAACACACATATACATGACCACTCACTACCCTAACACACATGTACATGACCACTCACTACCATAACACACATATACATGACCACTCACTACCCTAACACACATATACATGACCACTCACTACCCTAACACACATGTACATGACCGCTCACTACCCTAACACACATATACATGACCACTCACTACCCTAACATACATACATGACCACTCACTACCCTAACACACATATACATGACCACTCACTACCTTAGCACACATATACATGACCACTCACTACCCTAACACACATGTACATGACCACTCACTACCCTAACACACATGTACATGACCACTCACTACCCTAACACACATATACATGACCACTCACTCCCTTTACACACATATACATGACCACTCACTACCGTAACACACATATACATGACCACTCACTACCCTAACCCACACATACATGACCACTCACTACCCTAACACACATGTACATGACCACTCACTACCCTAACACACATACATGACCACTCACTACCCTAACACAGATTTACATGACCACTCACTACCGTAACACACATGTACATGACCACTCACTACCGTAACACACATGTACATGACCACTCACTACCCTAACTCACATATACATGACCACTCACTACCCTAACACACATGTACATGACCACTCACTACCCTAACAAACATATACATTACCACTCATTACCCTAACACACATATACATGAACACTCACTACCCTAACACACATGTACATGACCACTCACTACCCTAACACACATATACATGACCACTCAATACCCTAACACACATATACATGACCACTCACTACCCTAACACACATATGCATGACCACTCACTACCCTAACACACATATACATGACCACTCACTACTCTAACACACATGTACATGACCACTCACTACCCTAACACACATATGCATGACCACTCACTACCCTAACACACATATACATGACCACTCACTACCCTAACACACATATACATGACCACTCACTACCCTAACACATATACATGACCACTCACTACCCTAACACACATATACATGACCACTCACTACCCTAACACACATACATGACCACTCACTACCCTAACACACATATACATGACCACTCACTACCCTAACACACATATACATGACCACTCACTACCCTAACACACATATACATGACCACTCACTACCTTAACACATATACATGACCACGCACTACCCTAACACACATATACATGACCACTCACTACCCTAACACACATATACATGACCACTCACTACCCTAACACACATATACATGACCACTCACTACCCTAACACACATATACATGACCACTCACTACCCTAACACACATGTACATAACCACTCACTACCCTAACACACATGTACATGACCACTCACTACCCTAACACACATGTACATGACCACTCACTACCCTAACACACATATACATGACCACTCACTACCCTAACACACATGTACATGACCACTCACTACCATAACACACATATACATGACCACTCACTACCCTAACACACATATACATGACCACTCACTACCCTAACACACATGTACATGACCGCTCACTACCCTAACACACATATACATGACCACTCACTACCCTAACATACATACATGACCACTCACTACCCTAACATACATATACATGACCACTCACTACCTTAGCACACATATACATGACCACTCACTACCCTAACACACATGTACATGACCACTCACTACCCTAACACACATGTACATGACCACTCACTACCCTAACACACATATACATGACCACTCACTCCCTTTACACACATATACATGACCACTCACTACCGTAACACACATATACATGACCACTCACTACCCTAACCCACACATACATGACCACTCACTACCCTAACACACATGTACATGACCACTCACTACCCTAACACACATACATGACCACTCACTACCCTAACACAGATGTACATGACCACTCACTACCGTAACACACATGTACATGACCACTCACTACCGTAACACACATGTACATGACCACTCACTACCCTAACACACATGTACATGACCACTCACTACCCTAACACACATATACATGACCACTCACTACCCTAACACACATGTACATGACCACTCACTACCGTAATAAACATATGCATGACCACTCACTACCCTAACACACATATACATGACCACTCACTACCCTAACACACATATACATGACCACTCACTACCCTAACACACATATACATGACCACTCACTACCGTAACACACATGTACATGACCACTCACTACCGTAACACACATGTACATGACCACTCACTACCGTAACACACATGTACATGACCACTCACTACCCTAACACACATATACATGACCACTCACTACCCTAACACACATGTACATGACCACTCACTACCGTAATAAACATATACATGACCACTCACTACCCTAACACACATATACATGACCACTCACTACCCTAACACACATATACATGCCCACTCACTACCCTAATACACATGTACATGACCACTCACTACCCTAACACACATATACATGACTACTCACTACCCTAACACACATGCACATGACCACTCACTACCCTAACACACATGTACATGACCACTCACTACCCTAACACACATACATGACCACTCACTACCCTAACACACATATACATGACCACTCACTACCCTAACACACATATACATGACCACTCACTACCCTAACACACATACATGATCACTCACTACCCTAACACATATACATGACCACTCACTACCCTAACACACATACATGACCACTCACTACCCTAACAAATATATACATGACCACTCACTACCCTAACACACATATACATGACCATTCACTACCTTAACACACATATACATGACCACTCACTACCGTAACACACATGTACATGACCACTCACTACCCTAACACACAAATACATGACCACTCACTACCCTAACACACATGTACATGACCACTCACTACCCTAACACACATATACATGACCACTCACTACCCTAACACACATGTACATGACCACTCACTACCCTAACTCACATATACATGACCACTCACTACCCTAACACACATGTACATGACCACTCACTACCCTAACACACATATACATTACCACTCATTACCCTAACACACATATACATGAACACTCACTACCCTAACACACATGTACATGACCACTCACTACCCTAACACACATATACATGACCACTCACTACCCTAACACACATATGCATGACCACTCACTACTCTAACCCACATGTACATGACCATTCACTACCCTGACACACGTATGCATGACCACTCACTACCCTAACACACATATACATGACCACTCACTACCCTAACACACATATACATGACCACTCACTACCCTAACACATATACATGACCACTCACTACCCTAACACACATATACATGACCACTCACTACCCTAACACACATACATGACCACTCACTACCCTAACACACATATACATGACCACTCACTACCCTAACACACATATACATGACCACTCACTACCCTAACACACATATACATGACCACTCACTACCCTAACACATACATGACCACGCACTACCCTAACACACATATACATAACCACGCACTACCCTAACACACATATACATGACCACTCACTACCATAACACACATATACATGACCACTCACTACCCTAACACACATATACATGACCACTCACTACCCTAACACACATATACATGACCACTCACTACCCTAACACACATGTACATAACCACTCACTACCCTAACACACATGTACATGACCACTCACTACCCTAACACACGTGTACATGACCACTCACTACCCTAACACACATATACATGACCACTCACTACTCTAACCCACATGTACATGACCACTCACTACCCTAACCCACAAGTACAAGACCACTCACTAACCTAACACACATGTACATGACTACTCACTACCCTAACACACATGTACATGACCACTCACTACCATAACACACATGTACATGACCACTCACTACCCTAGCACACATGTACATGACCACTCACCACCCTAACACACATGTACATGACCACTAAATACCCTAACACACATATACATGACCACTCACTACCCTAACACACATACATGACCACTCACTACCCTAACACATATATACATGACCACTCACTACCCTAACACACATATACATGACCATTCACTACCTTAACACACATATACATGACCAGTCACTACCCTAACACACATGTACATGACCACTCACTACCCTAACACACAACTACATGACCACTCACTACCCTAACACACATGTACATGACCACTCACTACCCTAACACACATATACATGACCACTCACTACCCTAACACACATGTACATGACCACTCACTACCCTAACTCACATATACATGACCACTCACTACCCTAACACACATGTACATGGCCACTCACTACCCTAACACACATATACATTACCACTCATTACCCTAACACACATATACATGAACACTCACTACCCTAACACACATATACATGACCACTCACTACCCTAACACACATATACATGACCACTCACTACCCTAACACACATATACATGACCACTCACTACCCTAACACACATATGCATGACCACTCACTACCCTAACACACATATACATGACCACTCACTACTCTAACCCACATGTACATGATCACTCACTACCCTAACACACATATGCATGACCACTCACTACCCTAACACACATACATGACCACTCACTACCCTAACACACATATACATGACCAATCACTACCCTAACACATATACATGACCACTCACTACCCTAACACACATATACATGACCACTCACTACCCTAACACACATAGATGACCACTCACTACCCTAACACACATATACATGACCACTCACTATCCTAACACACATATACATGACCACTCACTACCCTAACACACATATACATGACCACTCACTACCCTAACACATACATGACCACGCACTACCCTAACACACATATACATGACCACTCACTACCCTAACACACATGTACATGACCACTCACTACCCTAACACACGTGTACATGACCACTCACTACCCTAACACACATATACATGACCACTTACTACCCTAACACACATATACATGATCACTAACTACCCTAACACATATGTACATGACCACTCACTACCCTAACACACATGTACATGACCACTCACTACCATAACACACATATACATGACCACTCACTACCCTAACACACATATACATGACCACTCACTATCCTAACACACATATACATGACCACTCACTACCCTAACACACATATACATGACCACTCACTACCCTAACACATACATGACCACGCACTACCCTAACACACATATACATGACCACTCACTACCCTAACACACATGTACATGACCACTCACTACCCTAACACACGTGTACATGACCACTCACTACCCTAACACACATATACATGACCACTTACTACCCTAACACACATATACATGATCACTAACTACCCTAACACATATGTACATGACCACTCACTACCCTAACACACATGTACATGACCACTCACTACCCTAACACACATATACATGACCACTCTCTACCCTAACATACATACATGACCACTCACTACCCTAACATACATATACATGACCACTCACTACCTTAGCACACATATACATGACCACTCACTACCCTAACACACATGTACATGACCACTCACTACCCTAACACACATGAACATGACCACTCACTACCCTAACACACATATACATGACCACTCACTCCCTTTACACACATATACATGACCACTCACTACCGTAACACACATATACATGACCACTCACTACCCTAACACACACATACATGACCACTCACTACCCTAACACACATATACATGACCACTCACTATCCTAACACACATATACATGACCACTCACTACCCTAACACACATATACATGACCACTCACTACCCTAACACATACATGACCACGCACTACCCTAACACACATATACATGACCACTCACTACCCTAACACACATGTACATGACCACTCACTACCCTAACACACGTGTACATGACCACTCACTACCCTAACACACATATACATGACCACTTACTACCCTAACACACATATACATGATCACTAACTACCCTAACACATATGTACATGACCACTCACTACCCTAACACACATGTACATGACCACTCACTACCATAACACACATATACATGACCACTCACTACCCTAACACACATATACATGACCACTCACTATCCTAACACACATATACATGACCACTCACTACCCTAACACACATATACATGACCACTCACTACCCTAACACACATGTACATGACCACTCACTACCCTAACACACGTGTACATGACCACTCACTACCCTAACACACATATACATGACCACTTACTACCCTAACACACATATACATGATCACTAACTACCCTAACACATATGTACATGACCACTCACTACCCTAACACACATGTACATGACCACTCACTACCCTAACACACATATACATGACCACTCTCTACCCTAACATACATACATGACCACTCACTACCCTAACATACATATACATGACCACTCACTACCTTAGCACACATATACATGACCACTCACTACCCTAACACACATGTACATGACCACTCACTACCCTAACACACATGAACATGACCACTCACTACCCTAACACACATATACATGACCACTCACTCCCTTTACACACATATACATGACCACTCACTACCGTAACACACATATACATGACCACTCACTACCCTAACACACACATACATGACCACTCACTACCCTAACACACATATACATGACCACTCACTATCCTAACACACATATACATGACCACTCACTACCCTAACACACATATACATGACCACTCACTACCCTAACACATACATGACCACGCACTACCCTAACACACATATACATGACCACTCACTACCCTAACACACATGTACATGACCACTCACTACCCTAACACACGTGTACATGACCACTCACTACCCTAACACACATATACATGACCACTTACTACCCTAACACACATATACATGATCACTAACTACCCTAACACATATGTACATGACCACTCACTACCCTAACACACATGTACATGACCACTCACTACCATAACACACATATACATGACCACTCACTACCCTAACACACATATACATGACCACTCACTATCCTAACACACATATACATGACCACTCACTACCCTAACACACATATACATGACCACTCACTACCCTAACACATACATGACCACGCACTACCCTAACACACATATACATGACCACTCACTACCCTAACACACATGTACATGACCACTCACTACCCTAACACACGTGTACATGACCACTCACTACCCTAACACACATATACATGACCACTTACTACCCTAACACACATATACATGATCACTAACTACCCTAACACATATGTACATGACCACTCACTACCCTAACACACATGTACATGACCACTCACTACCCTAACACACATATACATGACCACTCTCTACCCTAACATACATACATGACCACTCACTACCCTAACATACATATACATGACCACTCACTACCTTAGCACACATATACATGACCACTCACTACCCTAACACACATGTACATGACCACTCACTACCCTAACACACATGAACATGACCACTCACTACCCTAACACACATATACATGACCACTCACTCCCTTTACACACATATACATGACCACTCACTACCGTAACACACATATACATGACCACTCACTACCCTAACACACACATACATGACCACTCACTACCCTAACACACATGTACATGACCACTCACTACCCTAACACACATACATGACCACTCACTACCCTAACACAGATGTACATGACCACTCACTACCGTAACACACATGTACATGACCACTCACTACCGTAACACACATGTACATGACCACTCACTACCCTAACACACATATACATGACCACTCACTACCCTAACACACATGTACATGACCACTCACTACCGTAATAAACATATACATGACCACTCACTACCCTAACACACATATACATGACCACTCACTACCCTAACACACATATACATGACCACTCACTACCCTAACACACATATACATGACCACTCACTACCGTTACACACATGTACATGACCACTCACTACCGTAACACACATGTACATGACCACTCACTACCCTAACACACATATACATGACCACTCACTACCCTAACACACATGTACATGACCACTCACTACCGTAATAAACATATACATGACCACTCACTACCCTAACACACATATACATGACCACTCACTACCCTAACACACATATACATGCCCACTCACTACCCTAATACACATGTACATGACCACTCACTACCCTAACACACATATACATGACTACTCACTACCCTAACACAAATGTACATGACCACTCACTACCCTAACACACATGTACATGACCACTCACTACCCTAACACACATACATGACCACTCACTACCCTAACACACATACATGACCACTCACTACCCTAACACACATATACATGACCACTCACTACCCTAACACACATACATGATCACTCACTACCCTAACACATATACTTGACCACTCACTACCCTAACACACATACATGAACACTCACTACCCTAACAAACATATACATGACCACTCACTACCCTAACACACATACATGACCACTCACTACCCTAACACACATATACATGACCACTCACTACCCTAACACACATGTACATGACCACTCACTACCCTAATTCACATATACATGACCACTCACTACCCTAACACACATATACATGACCACTCACTACCCTAGCACACAAATACATGACCACTCACTACCCTAACACACATGTACATGACCACTCACTACCCTAACACACATATACATGACCACTCACTACCCTAACACACATGTACATGACCACTCACTACCCTAATTCACATATACATGACCACTCACTACCCTAACACACATATACATGACCACTCACTACTCTAACACACATATACATGTCCACTCACTGCTCTAACACACATATGCATGACCACTCACTACCCTAACACACATATACATGACCACTCACTACTCTAACCCACATGTATATGACCACTTACTACCCTAACACATGTACATGACCACTCACTACCATAAAACACATGTATATGACCTCTCAATACCGTAACACACATGTACATGACCACTCACTACCCTAAAGCACATGTACATGACCACTCACTGTCCTAGCACACATGTACATGACCACTCACTACCCTAACACACATGTACATGACCACTCACTACCCTAACACACATGTACATGACCACTCACTACCCTAACACACATATACATGACCACTCACTACCCTAACACACATATATGACCACTCACTACCGTAACACACATATACATGACCACTCACTACCTTAACACACATATACATGAGCAAGCACTACCCTAACACACATGTACATGACCACTCACTACCCTAACACACATATACATGACCACTCACTACCCTAACACACATGTACATGACCACTCACTACCCTAACACACATATACATGACCACTCACTACCCTAACACACATATACATGACCACTCACTACCCTAACACATATACATGACCACTCACTACCCTAACACACATATACATGACCACTCACTACCCTAACACACATACATGACCACTCACTACCCTAACACACATATACATGACCACTCACTACCCTAACACACATATACATGACCACTCACTACCCTAACACACATATACATGACCACTCACTACCCTAACACATACATGAACACGCACTATCCTAACACACATATACATGACCACTCACTACCCTAACACACATATACATGACCACTCACTACCCTAACACACATATAGATGACCACTCACTACCCTAACACACATATACATGACCACTCACTACTCTAACACACATGTACATAACCACTCACTACCCTAACACACATGTACATGACCACTCACTACCCTAACACACGTGTACATGACCACTCACTACCCTAACACACATATACATGACCACTCACTACTCTAACCCACATGTACATGACCACTCACTACCCTAACCCACAAGTACAAGACCACTCACTAACCTAACACACATGTACATGACCACTCACTACCATAACACACATGTACATGACCACTCACTACCCTAGCACACATGTACATGACCACTCACTACCCTAACACACATGTACATGACCACTAAATACCCTAACACACATATACATGACCACTCACTACCCTAACACACATACATGACCACTCACTACCCTAACACATATATACATGACCACTCACTACCCTAACACACATATACATGACCATTCACTACCTTAACACACATATACATGACCAGTCACTACCCTAACTCACATGTACAAGACCACTCACTACCCTAACACACAAATACATGACCACTCACTACCCTAACACACATGTACATGACCACTCACTACCCTAACACACATTTACATGACCACTCACTACCCTAACACACATGTACATGACCACTCACTACCCTAACTCACATATACATGACCACTCACTACCCTAACACACATGTACATGACCACTCACTACCCTAACACACATATGCATTACCACTCATTACCCTAACACACATATACATGAACACTCACTACCCTAACACACATGTACATGACCACTCATTACCCTAACACACATATACATGACCACTCAATACCATAACACACATATACATGACCACTCACTACCCTAACAAACATATGCATGACCACTCACTACCCTAACACACATATACATGTCCACTCACTACTCTAACCCACATGTACATGATCACTCACTACCCTAACACACATATGCATGACCACTCACTACCCTAACACACATATACATGACCACTCACTACCCTAACACACATATACATGACCACTCACTACCCTAACACATATACATGACCACTCACTACCCTAACACACATATACATGACCACTCACTACCCTAACACATATACATGACCACTCACTACCCTAACACACATATACATGACCACTCACTACCCTAACACACATAGATGACCACTCACTACCCTAACACACATATACATGACCACTCACTACCCTAACACACATATACATGACCACTCACTACCCTAACACACATATACATGACCACGCACTACCCTAACACACATATACATGACCACTCACTACCCTAACACACATATACATGACCACTCACTACCCTAACACACATATACATGACCACTCACTACTCTAACACACATATACATGACCACTCACTACCCTAACACACATGTACATAACCACTCACTACCCTAACACACATGTACATGGCCACTCACTACCCTAACACACGTGTACATGACCACTCACTACCCTAACACACATATACATGACCACTTACTACCCTAACACACATATACATGATCACTCACTACCCTAACACAAATGTACATGACCACTCACTACCCTAACACACATGTACATGACCACTCACTACCATAACACACATATACATGACCACTCACTACCCTAACACACATATACATGACCACTCACTACCCTAACACACATGTACATGACCACTCACTACCCTAACACACATATACATGACCACTCTCTACCCTAACATACATACATGACCACTCACTACCCTAACATACATATACATGACCACTCACTACCTTAGCACACATACATGACCACTCACTACCCTAACACACATATACATGACCACTCACTACCATAACACACATGTACATGACCACTCACTACCCTAACACACATATACATGACCACTCACTACCCTAACACACATATACATGACCACTCACTCCCTTTACACACATATACATGACCACTCACTACCCTAACACACATATACATGACCACTCACTACCCTAACACACATGTACATGACCACTCACTACCCTAACACACATATACATGACCACTCACTACCCTAACACACATGTACATGACCACTCACTACCCTAACACACATGAACATGACCACTCACTACCCTAACACACATATACATGACCACTCACTCCCTTTACACACATATACATGACCACTCACTACCGTAACACACATATACATGACTACTCACTACCCTAACACACACATACATGACCACCCACTACCCTAACACACATGTGCATGACCACTCACTACCCTAACACACATACATGACCACTCAATACCCTAACACAGATGTACATGACCACTCACTACCGTAACACACAT
The DNA here is from genome assembly GCA_963680875.1 of Bathymodiolus brooksi. Classification (NCBI taxonomy): domain Eukaryota; kingdom Metazoa; phylum Mollusca; class Bivalvia; order Mytilida; family Modiolidae; genus Bathymodiolus; species Bathymodiolus brooksi. The sequence goes on along the minus strand of OY804581.1, from coordinate 41,885,047 downwards.
GTACATGACCACTCACTACCGTAACACACATGTACATGACCACTCACTACCCTAACACACATGTACATGACCACTCACTACCCTAACACACATATACATGACCACTCACTACCCTAACACACATGTACATGACCACTCACTACCGTAATAAACATATACATGACCACTCACTACCCTAACACACATATACATGACCACTCACTACCCTAACACACATATACATGACCACTCACTACCGTAATACACATGTACATGACCACTCACTACCGTAACACACATGTACATGACCACTCACTACCCTAACACACATATACATGACCACTCACTACCCTAACACACATGTACATGACCACTCACTACCGTAATAAACATATACATGACCACTCACTACCCTAACACACATATACATGACCACTCACTACCCTAACAAACATATACATGACCACTCACTACCCTAATACACATGTACATGACCACTCACTACCCTAACACACATATACATGACTACTCACTACCCTAACACAAATGTACATGACCACTCACTACCCTAACATACATACATGACCACTCACTACCCTAACACACATACATGACCACTCACTACCCTAACACACATATACATGACCACTCACTACCCTAACACACATACATGATCACTCACTACCCTAACACATATACATGACCACTCTCTACCCTAACACACATACATGACCACTCACTACCCTAACACACATATACATGACCACTCACTACCCTAACACACATACATGACCACTCACTACCCTAACACACATATACATGACCACTCACTACCCTAACACACAAAAAAATATATGACCACTCACTACCTTAACATACATATACATGACCACTCACTACCCTAACACACATATACATGGCCACTCACTACCCTAACACACATGTACATGACCACTCACTACCTTAACACACATGTACATGACCACTCACTACCCTAACACACATATACATTACCACTCATTACCCTAACACACATATACATGACCACTCACTACCCTAACACACATGTACATGACCACTCACTACCCTAACACACATGTACATGACCACTCACTACCCTAACACACATATACATGACCACTCACTACCCTAACACACATATGCATGACCACTCACTACCCTAACACACATATACATGACCACTCACTACTCTAACCCACATGTACATGACCATTCACTACCCTAACCCACAAGTACATGACCACTCACTAAGCTAACACACATGTACATGTCCACTTACTACCATAACACACATGTACATGACCACTCACTACCCTAATACACATGTACATGACCACTTACTACCCTAACACACATGTACATGACCACTAAATACCCTAACACACATATACATGACCACTCACTACCCTAACACACATATACATGACCACTCACTACCCTAACACACATACATGACCACTCACTACCCTAGCACATATATACATGACCACTCACTACCCTAACACACATATACATGACCATTCACTACCTTAACACACATATGCATGACCACTCACTACCCTAACATACATGTACATGACCACTCACTACCCTAGCACACAAATACATGACCACTCACTACCCTAACACACATGTACATGACCACTCACTACCCTAACACACATATACATGACCACTCACTACCCTAACACACATGTACATGACCACTCACTACCCTAATTCACATATACATGACCACTCACTACCCTAACACACATATACATGACCACTCACTACCCTAACACACATATACATGACCACTCACTGCTCTAGCACACATATGCATGACCACTCTCTACTCTAACCCACATGTATATGACCACTCACTACCCTAACACATGTACATGACCACTCACTACCCTAAAACACATGTATATGACCTCTCACTACCGTAACACACATGTACATGGCCACTCACTACCCTAAAACACATGTACATGACCACTCACTGCCCTAACACACATTTACATGACCACTCACTACCCTAACACACATGTACATGACCACTCACTACCCTAACACACATGTACATGACCACTCACTACCCCAACACACATATACATCACCACTCACTACCCTAACACACATATATGACCACTCACTACCCTAACAAACATATACATGACCACTCACTACCTTAACACACATATACATGAGCACGCACTACCCTAACAGACATGTACATGACCACTCACTACCCTAACACACATATACATGACCACTCACTACCCTAACACACATGTACATGACCACTCACTACCCTAACACACATATACATGACCATTCACTACCCTAACACACATGTTCATGACCACTCACTACCCTAACACACATATACATGACCACTCACTAACCTAACACACATATACATGACCACTCACTACCCTAACACACATATACATGACCACTCACTACCCTAACACACATGTACATGACCACTCACTACCCTAACACAAATATACATGACCACTCACTACCCTAACACACATATACATGACCACTCACTACCCTAACACACATGTACATGACCACTCACTACCATAACACACATGTACATGACCACTAAATACCCTAACACACATACATGACCACTCACTACCCTAACACACATATACATGACCACTCACTACCCTAACACACATATACATGACCACTCACTACCTTAACACACATATACATGAGCACGCACTACCCTAACACACATGTACATGACCACTCACTACCCTAACACACATATACATGACCACTCACTGCCCTAACACACATGTACATGACCACTCACTACCCTAACACACATGTACATGACCACTCACTACCCTAACACACATGTACATGACCACTCACTACCCTAACACACATATACATGACCACTCACTACCCTAACACACATGTACATGACCACTCACTACCGTAATAAACATATACATGACCACTCACTACCCTAACACACATATACATGACCACTCACTACCCTAACACACATATACATGACCACTCACTACCCTAACACACATATACATGACCACTCACTACCGTAACACACATGTACATGACCACTCACTACCGTAACACACATGTACATGACCACTCACTACCCTAACACACATATACATGACCACTCACTACCCTAACACACATGTACATGACCACTCACTACCGTAATAAACATATACATGACCACTCACTACCCTAACACACATATACATGACCACTCACTACCCTAACAAACATATACATGACCACTCACTACCCTAATACACATGTACATGACCACTCACTACCCTAACACACATATACATGACTACTCACTACCCTAACACAAATGTACATGACCACTCACTACCCTAACATACATACATGACCACTCACTACCCTAACACACATACATGACCACTCACTACCCTAACACACATATACATGACCAATCACTACCCTAACACACATACATGATCACTCACTACCCTAACACATATACATGACCACTCTCTACCCTAACACACATACATGACCACTCACTACCCTAACACACATATACATGACCACTCACTACCCTAACACACATACATGACCACTCACTACCCTAACACACATATACATGACCACTCACTACCCTAACACACAAAAAAATATATGACCACTCACTACCTTAACACACATATACATGACCACTCACTACCCTAACACACATATACATGGCCACTAACTACCCTAACACACATGTACATGACCACTCACTACCTTAACACACATGTACATGACCACTCACTACCCTAACACACATATACATTACCACTCATTACCCTAACACACATATACATGACCACTCACTACCCTAACACACATGTACATGACCACTCACTACCCTAACACACATGTACATGACCACTCACTACCCTAACACACATATACATGACCACTCACTACCCTAACACACATATGCATGACCACTCACTACCCTAACACACATATACATGACCACTCACTACTCTAACCCACATGTACATGACCATTCACTACCCTAACCCACAAGTACATGACCACTCACTAAGCTAACACACATGTTCATGACCACTCACTAACATAATACACATGTACATGTCCACTTACTACCATAACACACATGTACATGACCACTCACTACCCTAATACACATGTACATGACCACTTACTACCCTAACACACATGTACATGACCACTAAATACCCTAACACACATATACATGACCACTCACTACCCTAACACACATATACATGACCACTCACTACCCTAACACACATACATGACCACTCACTACCCTAGCACATATATACATGACCACTCACTACCCTAACACACATATACATGACCATTCACTACCTTAACACACATATGCATGACCACTCACTACCCTAACATACATGTACATGACCACTCACTACCCTAGCACACAAATACATGACCACTCACTACCCTAACACACATGTACATGACCACTCACTACCCTAACACACATATACATGACCACTCACTACCCTAACACACATGTACATGACCACTCACTACCCTAATTCACATATACATGACCACTCACTACCCTAACACACATATACATGACCACTCACTACCCTAACACACATATACATGACCACTCACTGCTCTAGCACACATATGCATGACCACTCACTACTCTAACCCACATGTATATGACCACTCACTACCCTAACACATGTACATGACCACTCACTACCCTAAAACACATGTATATGACCTCTCACTACCGTAACACACATGTACATGACCACTCACTGCCCTAACACACATTTACATGACCACTCACTACCCTAACACACATGTACATGACCACTCACTACCCTAACACACATGTACATGACCACTCACTACCCCAACACACATATACATCACCACTCACTACCCTAACACACATATATGACCACTCACTACCCTAACAAACATATACATGACCACTCACTACCTTAACACACATATACATGAGCACGCACTACCCTAACAGACATGTACATGACCACTCACTACCCTAACACACATATACATGACCACTCACTACCCTAACACACATGTACATGACCACTCACTACCCTAACACACATATACATGACCATTCACTACCCTAACACACATGTTCATGACCACTCACTACCCTAACACACATATACATGACCACTCACTAACCTAACACACATATACATGACCACTCACTACCCTAACACACATATACATGACCACTCACTACCCTAACACACATGTACATGACCACTCACTACCCTAACACAAATATACATGACCACTCACTACCCTAACACACATATACATGACCACTCACTACCCTAACACACATGTACATGACCACTGACTACCATAACACACATGTACATGACCACTAAATACCCTAACACACATACATGACCACTCACTACCCTAACACACATATACATGACCACTCACTACCCTAACACACATATACATGACCACTCACTACCTTAACACACATATACATGAGCACGCACTACCCTAACACACATGTACATGACCACTCACTACCCTAACACACATATACATGACCACTCACTGCCCTAACACACATGTACATGACCACTCACTACCCTAACACACATATACATGACCATTCACTACCCTAACACACATGTGCATGACCACTCACTACCCTAACACACATATACATGACCACTCACTACCCTAACACACATGTACATGACCACTCACTACCCTAACACACATATACATGACCACTCACTACCCTAACACACATGTACATGACCACTCACTACCCTAATTCACATATACATGACCACTCACTACCCTAACACACATATACATTACCACTCACTACCCTAACACACATATACATGACCACTCACTGCTCTAGCACACATATGCATGACCACTCACTACTCTAACCCACATGTATATGACCACTCACTACCCTAACACATGTACATGACCACTCACTACCCTAAAACACATGTATATGAACTCTCACTACCGTAACACACATGTACATGGCCACTCACTACCCTAAAACACATGTACATGACCACTCACTGCCCTAACACACATTTACATGACCACTCACTACCCTAACACACATGTACATGACCACTCACTACCCTAACACACATGTACATGACCACTCACTACCCCAACACACATATACATCACCACTCACTACCCTAACACACATATATGACCACTCACTACCCTAACAAACATATACATGACCACTCACTACCTTAACACACATATACATGAGCACGCACTACCCTAACAGACATGTACATGACCACTCACTACCCTAACACACATATACATGACCACTCACTACCCTAACACACATGTACATGACCACTCACTACCCTAACACACATATACATGACCATTCACTACCCTAACACACATGTTCATGACCACTCACTACCCTAACACACATATACATGACCACTCACTAACCTAACACACATATACATGACCACTCACTACCCTAACACACATATACATGACCACTCACTACCCTAACACACATGTACATGACCACTCACTACCCTAACACAAATATACATGACCACTCACTACCCTAACACACATATACATGACCACTCACTACCCTAACACACATGTACATGACCACTCACTACCATAACACACATGTACATGACCACTAAATACCCTAACACACATACATGACCACTCACTACCCTAACACACATATACATGACCACTCACTACCCTAACACACATATACATGACCACTCACTACCTTAACACACATATACATGAGCACGCACTACCCTAACACACATGTACATGACCACTCACTACCCTAACACACATATACATGACCACTCACTGCCCTAACACACATGTACATGACCACTCACTACCCTAACACACATATACATGACCATTCACTACCCTAACACACATGTGCATGACCACTCACTACCCTAACACACATACATGACCACTCACTACCCTAACACACATGTACATGACCACTCACTACCCTAACACGCATATACATGACCACTCACTACCCTAACACATATATATAACCACTCACTACCCTAACTCACATTTACATGACCACTCACTACCCTAACACACATATACATGACCACTCGCTACCCTAACACACATATACATGACCACTCACTAACCTAACACACATATACATGACCACTCACTAACCTAACACACATATACATGACCACTCACTACCCTAACACACATGTACATGACCACTCACTACCCTATTACAAATGTACATGACCACTCACTACCCTAACACACATATACATGACCACTCACTACCCTAACACACATATACATGACCACTCACTACCCTAACACACATATACATGACCACTCACTACCCTAACACACATGTACATGACCACTCACTATCCTAACACACATATACATGACCATTCACTACCCTAACACACATGTACATGACCACTCACTACCCTAACACACATACATGACCACTCACTACCCTAACACACATGTACATGACCACTCACTAACCTAACACGCATATACATGACCACTTACTACCCTAACACACATATGACCACTCACTACCCTAACTCACATTTACATGACCACTCACTACCCTAACACACATATACATGACCAACCGCTACCCTAACACACATATACATGACCACTCACTACCCTAACACACATATACATGACCACTCACTACCCTAACACACATATACATGACCACTCACTACCCTAACACACATGTACATGACCACTCACTACCCTAACACAAATGTACATGACCACTCACTACCCTAACACACATATACATGACCACTCACTACCCTAGCACACATATACATGACCACTCACTACCCTAACACACATATACATGACCACTCACTACCCTAACGCACATATACATGACCACTCACTACCCTAACACACATGTACATGACCACTCACTACCCTAACACACATATACATGACCACTCACTACCCTAACACACATATATGACCACTCACTACCCTAACTCACATATACATGACCACTCACTACCCTAACACACATATACATGACCACTCACTACCCTAACACACATATGCATGACCACTCACTACCCTAACACACATATACATGACCACTCACTACTCTAACCCGCATGTATATGACCACTCACTACCCTAACACACATATACATGACCACCCGCTACCCTAACACACATATACATGACCACTCACTACCCTAACACACATATACATGACCACTCACTACCCTAACACACATATACATGACCACTCACTACCCTAACACACATGTACATGACCACTCACTACCCTAACACAAATGTACATGACCACTCACTACCCTAACACACATATACATGACCACTCACTACCCTAGCACACATATACATGACCACTCACTACCCTAACACACATATACATGACCACTCACTACCCTAACGCACATATACATGACCACTCACTACCCTAACAGACATGTACATGACCACTCACTACCCTAACACACATATACATGACCACTCACTACCCTAACACACATATATGACCACTGACTACCCTAACTCACATATACATGACCACTCACTACCCTAACACACATATACATGACCACTCACTACCCTAACACACATATACATGACCACTCACTGCTCTAACACACATATGCATGACCACTCACTACCCTAACACACATATACATGACCACTCACTACTCTAACCCACATGTATATGACCACTCACTACCCTAACACATGTACATGACCCCTCACTACCCTAACACACATATACATGACCACTCACTACCCTAACACACATATACATGACCACTCACTACCCTAACACACATGTACATGACCACTCACTACCCTAACACAAATATACATGACCACTCACTACCCTAACACACATATACATGACCACTCACTACCCTAACACACATGTACATGACCACTCACTACCATAACACACATGTACATGACCACTAAATACCCTAACACACATACATTACCACTCACTACCCTAACACACATATACATGACCACTCACTACCTTAACACACATATACATGAGCACGCACTACCCTAACACACATGTACATGACCACTCACTACCCTAACACACATATACATGACCACTCACTGCCCTAACACACATGTACATGACCACTCACTACCCTAACACACATATACATGACCATTCACTACCCTAACACACATGTGCATGACCACTCACTACCCTAACACACATACATGACCACTCACTACCCTAACACACATGTACATGACCACTCACTAACCTAACACGCATATACATGACCACTCACTACCCTAACACACATATATGACCACTCATTACCCTAACTCACATTTACATGACCACTCACTACCCTAACACACATATACATGACCACTCACTACTCTAACCCACATGTACATGACCATTCACTACCCTAACCCACAAGTACATGACCACTCACTAAGCTAACACACATGTTCATGACCACTCACTAACCTAATACACATGTACATGTCCACTTACTACCATAACACACATGTACATGACCACTCACTACCCTAATACACATGTACATGACCACTTACTACCCTAACACACATGTACATGACCACTAAATACCCTAACACACATATACATGACCACTCACTACCCTAACACACATATACATGACCACTCACTACCCTAACACACATACATGACCACTCACTACCCTAGCACATATATACATGACCACTCACTACCCTAACACACATATACATGACCATTCACTACCTTAACACACATATGCATGACCACTCACTACCCTAACATACATGTACATGACCACTCACTACCCTAGCACACAAATACATGACCACTCACTACCCTAACACACATGTACATGACCACTCACTACCCTAACACACATATACATGACCACTCACTACCCTAACACACATGTACATGACCACTCACTACCCTAATTCACATATACATGACCACTCACTACCCTAACACACATATACATGACCACTCACTACCCTAACACACATATACATGACCACTCACTGCTCTAGCACACATATGCATGACCACTCACTACTCTAACCCACATGTATATGACCACTCACTACCCTAACACATGTACATGACCACTCACTACCCTAAAACACATGTATATGACCTCTCACTACCGTAACACACATGTACATGACCACTCACTACCCTAAAACACATGTACATGACCACTCACTGCCCTAACACACATTTACATGACCACTCACTACCCTAACACACATGTACATGACCACTCACTACCCTAACACACATGTACATGACCACTCACTACCCTAACACACATATACATCACCACTCACTACCCTAACACACATATATGACCACTCACTACCCTAACAAACATATACATGACCACTCACTACCTTAACACACATATACATGAGCACGCACTACCCTAACAGACATGTACATGACCACTCACTACCCTAACACACATATACATGACCACTCACTACCCTAACACACATGTACATGACCACTCACTACCCTAACACACATATACATGACCATTCACTACCCTAACACACATGTTCATGACCACTCACTACCCTAGCACACATATATGACCACTCACTACCCTAACACACATATACATGACCACTCACTACCCTAACACACATATACATGACCACTCACTGCTCTAGCACACATATGCATGACCACTCACTACTCTAACCCACATGTATATGACCACTCACTACCCTAACACATGTACATGACCACTCACTACCCTAAAACACATGTATATGACCTCTCACTACCGTAACACACATGTACATGACCACTCACTACCCTAAAACACATGTACATGACCACTCACTGCCCTAACACACATTTACATGACCACTCACTACCCTAACACACATGTACATGACCACTCACTACCCTAACACACATGTACATGACCACTCACTACCCTAACACACATATACATCACCACTCACTACCCTAACACACATATATGACCACTCACTACCCTAACAAACATATACATGACCACTCACTACCTTAACACACATATACATGAGCACGCACTACCCTAACAGACATGTACATGACCACTCACTACCCTAACACACATATACATGACCACTCACTACCCTAACACACATGTACATGACCACTCACTACCCTAACACACATATACATGACCATTCACTACCCTAACACACATGTTCATGACCACTCACTACCCTAGCACACATATATGACCACTCACTAACCTAACTCACATATACCTGACCACTCACTACCCTAACACACATATACATGACCACTCACTACCCTAACACACATATACATGACCACTCACTACCCTAACACACATATACATGACCACTCACTACCCTAACACACATGTACATGACCACTCACTATCCTAACACAAATATACATGACCACTCACTACCCTAACACACATATACATGACCACTCACTACCCTAACACACATGTACATGACCACTCACTACCATAACACACATGTACATGACCACTAAATACCCTAACACACATACATGACCACTCACTACCCTAACACACATATACATGACCACTCACTACCCTAACACACATATACATGACCACTCACTACCTTAACACACATATACATGAGCACGCACTACCCTAACACACATGTACATGACCACTCACTACCCTAACACACATATACATGACCACTCACTGCCCTAACACACATGTACATGACCACTCACTACCCTAACACACATATACATGACCATTCACTACCCTAACACACATGTGCATGACCACTCACTACCCTAACACACATACATGACCACTCACTACCCTAACACACATGTACATGACCACTCACTACCCTAACACGCATATACATGACCACTCACTACCCTAACACACATATATAACCACTCACTACCCTAACTCACATTTACATGACCACTCACTACCCTAACACACATATACATGACCACTCGCTACCCTAACACACATATACATGACCACTCACTAACCTAACACACATATACATGACCACTCACTAACCTAACACACATATACATGACCACTCACTACCCTAACACACATGTACATGACCACTCACTACCCTAACACAAATGTACATGACCACTCACTACCCTAACACACATATACATGACCACTCACTACCCTAACACACATATACATGACCACTCACTACCCTAACACACATATACATGACCACTCACTACCCTAACACACATGTACATGACCACTCACTATCCTAACACACATATACATGACCATTCACTACCCTAACACACATGTACATGACCACTCACTACCCTAACACACATACATGACCACTCACTACCCTAACACACATGTACATGACCACTCACTAACCTAACACGCATATACATGACCACTTACTACCCTAACACACATATGACCACTCACTACCCTAACTCACATTTACATGACCACTCACTACCCTAACACACATATACATGACCACCCGCTACCCTAACACACATATACATGACCACTCACTACCCTAACACACATATACATGACCACTCACTACCCTAACACACATATACATGACCACTCACTACCCTAACACACATGTACATGACCACTCACTACCCTAACACAAATGTACATGACCACTCACTACCCTAACACACATATACATGACCACTCACTACCCTAGCACACATATACATGACCACTCACTACCCTAACACACATATACATGACCACTCACTACCCTAACGCACATATACATGACCACTCACTACCCTAACACACATGTACATGACCACTCACTACCCTAACACACATATACATGACCACTCACTACCCTAACACACATATATGACCACTCACTACCCTAACTCACATATACATGACCACTCACTACCCTAACACACATATACATGACCACTCACTACCCTAACACACATATACATGACCACTCACTGCTCTAACACACATATGCATGACCACTCACTACCCTAACACACATATACATGACCACTCACTACTCTAACCCACATGTATATGACCACTCACTACCCTAACACACATATACATGACCACCCGCTACCCTAACACACATATACATGACCACTCACTACCCTAACACACATATACATGACCACTCACTACCCTAACACACATATACATGACCACTCACTACCCTAACACACATGTACATGACCACTCACTACCCTAACACAAATGTACATGACCACTCACTACCCTAACACACATATACATGACCACTCACTACCCTAGCACACATATACATGACCACTCACTACCCTAACACACATATACATGACCACTCACTACCCTAACGCACATATACATGACCATTCACTACCCTAACACACATGTACATGACCACTCACTACCCTAACACACATATACATGACCACTCACTACCCTAACACACATATATGACCACTCACTACCCTAACTCACATATACATGACCACTCCCTACCCTAACACACATATACATGACCACTCACTACCCTAACACACATATACATGACCACTCACTGCTCTAACACACATATGCATGACCACTCACTACCCTAACACACATATACATGACCACTCACTACTCTAACCCACATGTATATGACCACTCACTACCCTAACACATGTACATGACCCCTCACTACCCTAACACACGTATACATGACCACTCACTACCCTAACACACATATACATGACCACTCACTACCCTAACACACATGTACATGACCACTCACTACCCTAACACAAATATACATGACCACTCACTACCCTAACACACATATACATGACCACTCACTACCCTAACACACATGTACATGACCACTCACTACCATAACACACATGTACATGACCACTAAATACCCTAACACACATACATTACCACTCACTACCCTAACACACATATACATGACCACTCACTACCCTAACACACATATACATGACCACTCACTACCTTAACACACATATACATGAGCACGCACTATCCTAACACACATGTACATGACCACTCACTACCCTAACACACATATACATGACCACTCACTGCCCTAACACACATGTACATGACCACTCACTACCCTAACACACATATACATGACCATTCACTACCCTAACACACATGTGCATGACCACTCACTACCCTAACACACATACATGACCACTCACTACCCTAACACACATGTACATGACCACTCACTAACCTAACACGCATATACATGACCACTCACTACCCTAACACACATATATGACCACTCACTACCCTAACTCACATTTACATGACCACTCACTACCCTAACACACATATACATGACCACTCGCTACCCTAACACACATATACATGACCACTCACTATCCTAACACACATATACATGACCACTCACTAACCTAACACACATATACATGACCACTCACTACCCTAACACACATGTACATGACCACTCACTACCCTAACACAAATGTACATGACCACTCACTACCCTAACACACATATACATGACCACTCACTACCCTAGCACACATATACATGACCACTCACTACCCTAACACACATATACATGACCACTCACTACCCTAACACACATGTACATGACCACTCACTATCCTAACACACATATACATGACCATTCACTACCCTAACACACATGTACATGACCACTCACTACCCTAACACACATACATGACCACTCACTACCCTAACACACATGTACATGACCACTCACTAACCTAACACGCATATACATGACCACTTACTACCCTAACACACATATGACCACTCACTACCCTAACTCACATTTACATGACCACTCACTACCCTAACAGACATATACATGACCACCCGCTACCCTAACACACATATACATGACCACTCACTACCCTAACACACATATACATGACCACTCACTACCCTAACACACATATACATGACCACTCACTACCCTAACACACATGTACATGACCACTCACTACCCTAACACA
The DNA here is from genome assembly GCA_963680875.1 of Bathymodiolus brooksi. Lineage (NCBI taxonomy): Eukaryota > Metazoa > Mollusca > Bivalvia > Mytilida > Modiolidae > Bathymodiolus > Bathymodiolus brooksi. The sequence goes on along the minus strand of OY804581.1, from coordinate 41,869,902 downwards.
AATGTACATGACCACTCACTACCCTAACACAAATGTACATGACCACTCACTACCCTAACACACATATACATGACCACTCACTACCCTAGCACACATATACATGACCACTCACTACTCTAACACACATATACATGACCACTCACCACCCTAACGCACATATACATGACCACTCACTACCCTAACACACATGTACATGACCACTCACTACCCTAACACACATATACATGACCACTCACTACCCTAACACACATATATGACCACTCACTACACTAACTCACATATACATGACCACTCACTACCCTAGCACACATATACATGACCACTCACTACCCTAACACACATATACATGACCACTCACTGCTCTAACACACATATGCATGACCACTCACTACCCTAACACACATATACATGACCACTCACTACTCTAACCCACATGTATATGACCACTCACTACCCTAACACACATATACATGACCACCCGCTACCCTAACACATATATACATGACCACTCACTACCCTAACACACATATACATGACCACTCACTACCCTAACACACATATACATGACCACTCACTACCCTAACACACATGTACATGACCACTCACTACCCTAACACAAATGTACATGACCACTCACTACCCTAACACACATATATGACCACTCACTACCCTAACTCACATATACATGACCACTCACTACCCTAACACACATATACATGACCACTCACTACCCTAACACACATATACATGACCACTCACTGCTCTAACACACATATGCATGACCACTCACTACCCTAACACACATATACATGACCACTCACTACTCTAACCCACATGTATATGACCACTCACTACCCTAACACATGTACATGACCCCTCACTACCCTAACACACATATACATGACCACTCACTACCCTAACACACATATACATGACCACTCACTACCCTAACACACATGTACATGACCACTCACTACCCTAACACAAATATACATGACCACTCACTACCCTAACACACATATACATGACCACTCACTACCCTAACACACATGTACATGACCACTCACTACCATAACACACATGTACATGACCACTAAATACCCTAACACACATACATTACCACTCACTACCCTAACACACATATACATGACCACTCACTACCCTAACACACATATACATGACCACTCACTACCTTAACACACAAATACATGAGCACGCACTACCCTAACACACATGTACATGACCACTCACTACCCTAACACACATATACATGACCACTCACTGCCCTAACACACATGTACATGACCACTCACTACCCTAACACACATATACATGACCATTCACTACCCTAACACACATGTGCATGACCACTCACTACCCTAACACACATACATGACCACTCACTACCCTAACACACATGTACATGACCACTCACTAACCTAACACGCATATACATGACCACTCACTACCCTAACACACATATATGACCACTCACTACCCTAACTCACATTTACATGACCACTCACTACCCTAACACACATATACATGACCACTCGCTACCCTAACACACATATACATGACCACTCACTAACCTAACACACATATACATGACCACTCACTAACCTAACACACATATACATGACCACTCACTACCCTAACACACATGTACATGACCACTCACTACCCTAACACAAATGTACATGACCACTCACTACCCTAACACACATATACATGACCACTCACTACCCTAGCACACATATACATGACCACTCACTACCCTAACACACATATACATGACCACTCACTACCCTAACACACATGTACATGACCACTCATTATCCTAACACACATATACATGACCATTCACTACCCTAACACACATGTACATGACCACTCACTACCCTAACACACATACATGACCACTCACTACCCTAACACACATGTACATGACCACTCACTAACCTAACACGCATATACATGACCACTTACTACCCTAACACACATATGACCACTCACTACCCTAACTCACATTTACATGACCACTCACTACCCTAACACACATATACATGACCACCCGCTACCCTAACACACATATACATGACCACTCACTACCCTAACACACATATACATGACCACTCACTACCCTAACACACATATACATGACCACTCACTACCCTAACACACATGTACATGACCACTCACTACCCTAACACAAATGTACATGACCACTCACTACCCTAACACACATATACATGACCACTCACTACCCTAGCACACATATACATGACCACTCACTACCCTAACGCACATATACATGACCACTCACTACCCTAACACACATGTACATGACCACTCACTACCCTAACACACATATACATGACCACTCACTACCCTAACACACATATATGACCACTCACTACCCTAACTCACATATACATGACCACTCACTACCCTAACACACATATACATGACCACTCACTACCCTAACACACATATACATGACCACTCACTGCTCTAACACACATATGCATGACCACTCACTACCCTAACACACATATACATGACCACTCACTACTCTAACCCACATGTATATGACCACTCACTACCCTAACACATGTACATGACCCCTCACTACCCTAAAACACATGTATATGACCTCTCACTACCGTAACACACATGTACATGACCACTCACTACCCTAAAACACATGTACATGACCACTCACTACCCTAACACACATATACATGACCACTCACTACCCTAACACACATGTACATGACCACTCACTACCCTAACACACATGTACATGACTACTCACTACCTTAACACACATGTACATGACCACTAAATACCCTAACACACATACATGATCACTCACTACCCTAACACACTTATACATGACCACTCACTACCCTAACACACATACATGACCACTCACCACCCTGACACACATATACATGACCACTTACTACCTTAACACACATACATGAGCACGCACTACCCTAGCACACATGTACATGACCACTCACTACCCTAACACACATACATGACCACTAACTACCCTAACACACATGTACATGACCACTCACTACCCTAACACACATATACATGACCATTCACTCCCATAACACACATGTACATGACCACTCACTACCCTAACACACATACATGACCACTCACTACCCTAACACACATGTACATGACCACTCACTAACCTAACACACATATACATGACCACTCACTACCCTAACACACATATATGACCACTCACTACCCTAACTCACATATACATGACCACTCACTACCCTAACACACATATAAATGATCACTCACTACCCTAACACACATATACATGACCACTCACTACCCTAACACACATATACATGACCACTCACTACCCTAACACACATATACATGACCACTCACTACCCTAACACACATATACATGACCACTCACTACCCTAACACACATATACATGACCACTCACTACCCTAACACAAATGTACATGACCACTCACTACCCTAACACACATGTACATGACCACTCACTACCCTAAAACACATGTACATGACCACTCACTACCCTAACACACATATACATGACCACTCACTATCCTAACACACATGTACATGACCACTCACTACCCTAACACACATGTACATGACCACTCACTACCCTAACACACATACATGACCACTCACTACCTTAACACACATATACATGAGCACGCACTACCCTAACACACATATACATGACCACTCACTACCCTAACACACATGTACAAGACCACTCACTACCCTAACACACATATACAAGACCATTCACTACCCTAACAAACATGTACATGACCACTCACTTCCCTAACACACATACATGACCATTCACTACCCTAACACACATGTACATGAACACTCACTAACCTAACACGCATATACATGACCCCTCACTACCCTAACACACATATATGACCACTCACTACCCTAACTCACATATACATGACCACTCACTACCCTAACACACATATACATGACCACTCACTACCCTAACACACATATACATGACCACTCACTACCCTAACACACATATACATGACCCCTCACTACCCTAACACACATGTACATGACCACACTCACTACCCTAACACAAATGTACATGACCACTCACTACCCTAACACACATATACATGACCACTCACTACCCCAACACACATATACATGACCACTCACTACCCTACCACACATATACATGACCACTCACTACCCTAACACACATATACATGACCACTCACTACCCTAACACACATATACATGACCACTCACTACCCTAACACACATGTACATGACCACTCACTACCCTAACACAAATGTACATGACCACTCACTACCCTAACACACATATACATGACCACTCACTACCCCAACACACATATACATGACCACTCACTACCCTAGCACACATATACATGACCATTCACTACCCTAACACACATATACATGACCACTCACTACCCTAACGCACACATACATGACCACTCACTACCCTAACATACATGTACATGACCACTCACTACTCTAACACACATATACATGACCACTCACTACCCTAACACACATATACATGACCACTCACTACCCTAACACACATGTACATGACCATTCACTACCCTAACACACCTGTACATGACCACTCACTACCCTAACACACATACATGACCACTCACTACCCTAACACACATATACATGACCACTCACTACCCTAACACACATATACATGACCACTCACTACCCTAACACACATGTACATGACCACTCACTACCCTAACACACATGTACATGACCACTCACTACCCTAACACACATGTACATGACCACTCACTACCCTAACACACATATACATGACCACTCACTACCCTAACACACATATACATGACCACTCACTACCCTAACACACATATACATGACCACTCACTACCCTAACACACATGTACATGACCACTCACAACCCTAACACACATGTACATGACCACTCACTACCCTAACACACATATACATGACCACTCACTACCCTAACACACATGTACATGAACACTCACTACCCTAACACACATATACATGACCACTCACTACCCTAACACACATGTACATGACCACTCTCTACCCTAACACACATGTACATGACCACTCACTACCCTAACACACATATACATGACCACTCACTACCCTAACACACATATACATGACCACTCACTACCCTAACAGACATATACATGGCCACTCACTACCCTAACACACATGTACATGACCACTCACTACCCTAACACACATATACATGACCACTCACTACCCTAACACACATATGCATGACCATTCACTTTCCTGGATTGGTACAGCACTACAATAAAAAAAATATGAGCTGAAGCCTTCTCTCTTTAGTGAAATGATGCAAGTGTTTTCCTGATGATAGTAAAATGATGACCCTCACATATATCAGGGTGAGCAGTGTTGTTTTATAAAATATCTTGAAATCAGACTACGGATGTGATCTGGAAGAGCTAGGAAGGCTGGTTTTGTAACACTCTAGTATTGAAGAGAAAACAAAATTAATGTATTGCCATTGTTTGTTTTCAGCTTTGAAAGTTCAAGAAGAAATAATTGTACTACTTGCTACATCATTAACATTACTGTTTATGATCCAACAAATATCACCTGATTGGGTATCTCAACATGTGCTTGACCAGTCGTGGCAAGAACAACTTACAAAATGGCTTCTAAACAAGATGGATAATCCAATCATCTTGAGTTCAATATCTGAGACAAAGAACAAAGGGACTTCTCAGTGGTCAAAGATGATGACATTTTATCAGCGGAAAGAGAAGGAATATAAATGGACATCGGATATGTTAGAGTTGGGTCATTGTTGGGCTCTAGTGGCTGCTAGGATGTTAGATTTAGTTTAAGAAAAAGATGAACTTCATGTTAAGATGGAACACATCTGCACGCCACGATATAGCTGAAATATTGCTAAAGTTGGCGTCAATTGAGGATTATCAATCAATCAATCAATCAATGGAACACATATAGAATAACGACAGTTATGAAGGTAAAGATGGTTATTAGTCCTTGGGTAGCTGTATTTTATAAATTGTGTCACGTTGAATATATTTATTCTTGTCACATTTATTTTGATTTAATTTTGAAATACATTAAAATCTGCCCATGTGCTCTATTAAGCAGTCACCTTTATTAAAAGGTCATCTTTTTCTTGTCCTGTCATAGAAAAATTTCATATGAATTAAACCTCTTTTCAGAGGTCACCTCTCTTTTTTTTTCTTTGTTCTAAAGATGACCTCTCAATACAGGTTGAACTGTATGGTGTATTTATGGACATTTTAACACTCAGATTTATGGATGTATTCTGATTATAACAGGAGGCATGATATTTTAAAAGAAATGTAAATTATTAATCAAAGTATTTATTTAACAACATCTTGTATTGTATGATTTTGAATACAATATGCTTTACTATTATTCTTATTGCTTAATTTTCAAAAAATTGTTGTTGTTTTTTTATTATTTTTTTTTATTATTATTTTTAAAATATGACCAGAGATTAATTGTGTCTATAAATAAGAAAGAGAAACATAATTGTGATTTTTTTTTTATCTATCTATTTTTAACATACAGTGGAACCTGTCTAATCCGACACACCAAGGGACCAGGGAAATGTGTCGGATTGTACAGGTTGTCGGAAAACTCAGGTTTTCTTTTTAGTTAACAGAAATTTGCACAAATTTAACAAGAGACGAAATTGTGTATGTTTGATTATGTAGGATGGTTTAGAATATTGGAACTACAATGTAAAGAGATTTTATACAATGTAGATGAAAAAACATTTAATATTTAATTTATGCACATTTAATACATGTACTGACTTGACACCGGTGTTCGCGCATCCGGTGAGTTCGTGCATACGTATTGTACATGTCAAAATTGCAAAATTATTGGAAAAGTTAAGATGGAAACTACTGGTATGTGAGGATTAACTCTAATTATATTAAAAGATATCAAACGTTTTCAAATTTGAGCTTATTTTGAAGGAATAGGCATAAACTTCAATTTCGAAAACTTTCAAAATAAAATCTTTCCTTTATTCATTTTAAGAACCATCCAAAGTATGCATGGGCGATATCACCGGACGTTGCAACATTTGTCAAAAATCGCGAGTTGGTTTGTTTACACTTCGTTTTCACTGAAATGTTAAAAATTGTAGCGGAATCCGGATAAAGACTATAAAGATAATACTTTTCAATGTATTTGAGGATGATTTAAATTAATTCAATAAAATTTTGGTAAGCTGTGAAATTAACCACTGAACCCTTAGGTGCGTGAACACACCGGATGGCTCTGTATAGCAATTTCATAATCTGGTAAGATAATTGCTGGTTGTAACCATGTCCTTTACAAAGAAAGTGAAAACAGTTAACTGTAAAATTTTAATTACTATAGACTAGGTAAACCTATATTATATAAATTTTTACAAAACTATTATTTTTTATATAAATATACAAAACGTTTTTGTTAAATGTTAAGACTTATTCTTATATTTTTAGATTTATTTTTATATAATTTTCACTTTTGAGATCTGCATTTCCAAATTTACTTACCTGTAACTATCATTAATTGTTATATAAACACCTGTAATAAAATGTTTGTTGGCATTCCTTGAATATGATATTTCAAAATGTTGGCATAGGTTGAAGACGGGTCATTCAACCTATGCCAACATTTTAAGAAATATATATAGAAAGGTAAAAAAGATTGTTGGCATAGGTTGAATAGGTTAATTGTTATATAAACATGACTAGTCATGTTTAATTAGTGTAAAATCGGGGGAGATGTCAATGTACTCCAAGTCCACAATTAATTTTTAATGTAAGGTTGTCTTGTTTTTGTGTGAGTATTGAGTGAATAAATTAAGTAGGTATTTAAAATCATATTTTATGGAAATAACAATAAAAAAATCAGTATATCAGGACATATATTTAATATCAAACTTTATAAAAATAATTAGGATATTATAAGCACATATATTTTAACATCAATCATTATGAAAATAAAATAGGATATTATAAGCATATATATTTTTATATCATACTTCATGAAAATAAATTAGGATATTATAAGCACATATATTTTTTTTATCATACTTCTTATATCTTATAAATAATTAGCTTGGAGTGAACTGAATTATCTTAAGATTAATTAGCTTGGAGTGAGCAATTAAAAAATATTATTTAGCATAGCATAGTTGTCTCACTAAGAGACTAAGAATCTTTATTCTCAAATAAACCATACATTACAATGGTATAGAGAAGTTACATATAAAAATACAACACAACACATACATGACAAATAAACAACAGATACACAAATACATATACATGTACATACAATATTTACATTACAACAGCAGGAGTTAAGTATTAGCCAAGAGAATATCAGATCTGTTCATTTTTCTTATAAATCTACATAGCTTTTCTAGTTTTATTTTTTCAGAAGTACACATTATTTGTTTAAATTTTAATATATTTGGCCTTTGAGTAAGATATCTACTTATTAGTTGGGTTCGATTTTCAGTAAAAAAAAATGACATTCCATAATATAGTGGAATTCGTCACCAATAGATCTGCTATTACATTTTAAACACTGTCTATTTTCTCTGTCGATACCATTCCACCGTCCAGTTTCTATCGGTAATTTGTGGTTTGTGGTTCGAAATTTACATAGTGTATATATATCTTTGTCTTCCAAAATATTGAAATAATTTTCGAATTCAAAGTTGTCTTTAAATAATCTATAATTGATAGCTTTTGGTGACTTTTGTATCAGAGAATGCCACTCCTGTGTAAACTGCTCATGGAGATTGTTCCTAATTAAAGCTAAAAGCAGGTCGGAATTTTGAAAAAATTGTTGAGACCAAATTTAGGAATAGCCTGTATCATCAAAAATGTGTTTAACATGTTTAATCCACGAAAAATCCAGATTTTCATCAATATAAAGGTTATACAAAATTTTATAGGATAAATATGAGAGTTTCGTTTCTTTACCGGTTAACAGTCTTGCCCAATATGACATCATTCTTAATTTTACATCAGTTTCAATAGGAAACAATCCAAGTTCACCATATATCATATAAATAGGTGTCGATGTTTTTAATTTCAATAACAGCTTGCAAAATCTAAGTTGTACTTTTTCAAAACATTGAATATTTTTACTAAAACCCCATATTTCTGAACCATATAGTAATATTGGTTTTACCATTTTGTTAAAAAGTTCAAGCTGGCATTCAATTGATAAGTTATGTGTTCTACCTCTTTTCAAAACTTCAAACATTGCTTTTGTAGCTTTTTCGGCTGCTTTTTAATAGCTTTGTTAAAGTTTCCTGTCCTGTTAAACAATATTCCAAGATAATTAAATTCATTAACAATTTCTAATTCAGACCCATTCAATGTAAATTTTAAATTGGTTGATTGTCTCCCCCTGGAAAAAATCATAACTTTAGTTTTATCAGTGTTTGCTTTTAATCTCCAAGTATTGCAATATTCACCGAATTTATTCAAAATATTTTGTAAATCATCGTGGGTTTCAGCCATTAGGACAGTATCATCAGCATATAAAAGTGCAAAAAGCTTTGAATAAATATTCAACTCATCTTCTATGCAGTTTGAAACTGTTTCTAAACCATTAACACTTGCATTTTCAAAAAACATTTGTAGATCGTTTAGGAACATTGCAAATAGAAAAGGGGATATATTTTCCCCTTGCCTCACTCCCATATCACAGTTAAAATAATCATATTTACAATAATTATAGGTTATACATGATTTTACATCTGTGTACATATTTAGAATAATAGTATACATTTTGCCATTTATGTGATTCAATAGTAATTTGTACCATAGTGCATCTCTCCATACCGTGTCAAAAGCCTTTTCGAAGTCGACAAAGGCACAAAACAGTTTTTTCTTTTTTCTTTTTAAGATCTCAAAAAACGAAAATAATGTGAAAAAACTGTCCGTCGTCGAGTAAGATTTTCGGAAACCAAATTGGTTTTCGTTCATCAAGAGAGCTTCTTCCGAGAAACGACATAATCTTTCATTTAACATAGCTGTGAATAATTTACCAAGGCAGCTAAAGATAGTAATCGGGCGGAAGTTTTTTGCATCAAGTGGATTGCCTTTATTTTTGTATATTAGTTTTATATTACCTACAAACCAAATGTCGGGCATTTCACCAGAGTTAAAAATTGCATTAAATATCTTCTCATAAGTAGGGAGAAACAGATCAAATGTAGATTTTATATATTCGTTTACAACATAATCTTCTCCACAAGCTTTATTATTTTTTAACTTCTTAATACAGCGAAGTATTTCCTCTTGCGTTATACTGAAATTAATTTCTTCCTTTAGGGGACCAATATTAACATTATCAAGAAGATCTGTATCAAAATTCTCTTGTTCATCGGGAGCTTTATTCAGGTTTTTGAAAAACTTGAATAAGTCTCCCAAAGGGATGTTGTTTTTTATCCCTACCCTTATTCAACAGTTTCCAGTATTCTTTTGGGTTTGCTGCTTTTAATTTGTTTATCTTCTTACCCATATCTACACTATTAATTTTACTATGTTTGTCAAGCGTCTTTTTGTATCGTTTCTCGGCTTCAGCGACATCTTGTTTCAACGCTTCTGTTCGTTTTATTTTTAATTTCCGTTTTAGTTTACGATAATTTTGTCGAGCACCTTTACACTCATAATTGAACCAGGGTTTATCTCCCTTAGGTTTTTTATTACATGTATCAGGTCTGGTTTTATATTTGTGAATTCCAAAGGTTGTTTTCGCACTGTCAATTAAAAGATTTACAAAGTTCACTGACAAACGAATTGACTTTATCTTTATCTATATCATCGATTAATGTGTTCACAATTTCATTATATAATCCATTTAACTTTTCTTTATCTATATTATTATTAAAAGCCGTATGTTTGGACGCGTCCCATTTCTTAGCTCTATTATCGGCGAGAATATCATTACTATTATTACTAGTCGATTGATCATTCCCCGCGGCAAGTTTAAATTTGAGATTTGTAATAGTTGGAGAGTGAACATCAGAATACAAACGACAAATATCTAGTACTTTAAAATTGTAAACAAATTGTAAAAAACTACATGTACAAATACAATAATCAACAACACTCGAGTTTTTACATGTTAATTTTCCTGATTCGGTTTTATCATCACCAATACGACCATTTACAATAAATAAATTGTTTGCTTTACAAATGTCTAACAAATTGTTACCAGATCTGCTTTTAACTTTGTCCTGATTTTTTCTATTTTTATCTATATTTAATTCATTAAGAGTAGCCAAATCATATTGTAAAAATTCAGTAAAGTCTTGTTCATGTTCATTTATCTCAAAATCAATAAAGTCTGGTTCTTCTGCAGTTCTACTGTTAAAATCACCAAATAAAGAGATGTATTTATAATTTTGTGAAAAAGTTCGAATTTCATTTTCTATTTGATCAAAAGTATCTGGTTGAAAATAAGGTGCACCTTCTGGGGGAATATACACATTACCAAAAATGACGTCTTCGTTAAGGTTTACTAATTTTAATGAAACTTTGAACCATAAAACATACTTTGATTCTATATCTAACAATTCAATATAATTTTTTAACGATTCTTTATATGCTAATATCATTCCACCAGATTTTCTGCCAATTTTTTTTCTATTTTTCATTTTAAATATGTAACCTGGTAGTTCAATTGTATCCAAATCATCAGTTTTTGTTTCTTGTAAGCATATAATATCCTGATTACATACAAGTTCACTAAATTGCATTTATTGTTATATAAACACCTGTAATAAAATGTTTGTTGGCATACCTTGAATATGATATTTCAAAATGTTGGCGTAGGTTGAAAACACAGTTGAAGATACTGTTTACAATATATTTACTTTTTTATACTGAAAGAAAATTAGCATTGAATTTATGTTATTATTAAAGTGAGTATAAATTAACTAACTGTATACATGCCCTACAGCAAAGCAAAGACAGAACATGTACATGTACATGTATTTCTATTAATAAAACCGTTACGGCCCTTATTTAGAAATAGTATTTTGAAAATTCTAGCTTAGCATTTTTTTATGACATCTTTGTCAAAAGTTGAAATATGAACAAATTCTATAATGACAAGCTAAACAAACATATTTAACTAATTTTTGATGTAACTCACCTTTTAAATAATAGAATCTTTGCTAAAATCAATTGTCAATTTTACCTCTTCTATACAAATATCATGAATTTTATAATATCTTATATTACATTTCTTCCTTTGCAAATCCAGTTCTCATATACATATATCGGAATGGGTACATTGCACATTTGTGCCCAGTCATGCCGATAAGTATATAACTGGTACCCTGAATAAGAGTCAACCCTAAATAGGGGTAAAGGGAGGAATAGGGAAGGATTAAGGGTGGGAGAATGGGTGAGTGTCAAGATAAAGGGAGGAAAAGGAAAGGGTTAAGGGTGGTGGGAAAAGGGGGAGGGTTAAGAGTGGAGAAAGGGGGAGGGTTAAGGGTAGCGAAATAGGGAGGAGGAAGGGAAAGGAAAGTTTAACGATGGGAAAAGGAGAAGGGTTAAGAGTTGGAAGAGGGAAGGTTAAAGGAAAAGAGGAGGGCTAATGGTGGGAAAAGGTAAGGATTAAGGTTTAGGAAAGGGGAGTTAATGTTGGTGAAAGGGGGGTTATGTAAGGGTGGGAAAAGGAGGAGGGTTAAGGGTTGAAAAAAGTCAAGGGTGGGCAAATAAGGTCATAAAAGGGATGTTACACAAAATGACATTACCGTTCATTATTCTACATAATCTAAATTACCCGACTTAAGTCCATTGTGCATGACATACGGGATCGCACATTTTTAGATTAATATAATTGATCATACACAATGTATGTCAATGCAAACTGGTGGGCATTCAAGTTTTTATTTATACTATATTTTCAGCAAGCTTAAAAAATTAATAAAAATCTCGAACAATCACTTGTAATATGTCTATTTGTTTCAATTACACTTTTTAAATCTCTAAAGTTCGACTGTCTTTCGTTCAGTCCGATATTTTCTGTACATTAAGCATATGCAATGGTGAAGCAACGGATACAGAGGCGAGAGTCAAACTTTAGAAGGGGACAGGAAACTGGAGGTCAATTTGTAGGAGTGGACAGGAAAAGGGCAAGCTTTCAAAATTGACGAGCAAAAAACAAAACACAAAGCAAAAACAAAAAGACACTCAAACCGGTCAATCTGGAATTTCTGACACAACAACAGGTTGCAATTCCAAACTAGTTGTTTCGCAGGATCAATCCGTGGTTGCAGTAATGCCAAAGGGGAAATTATAGTTAAACTGACGAACGTCAGAAGGTGCAGGCAAACGTTCTTCACGTTGGTGGTAGTCAATTACCAACGAAAAGGGACAAAAGGACAACCAATGATCTACAACACATTTCACAGAAAACAATTGATCGAGCAACATGTATATTTTCATCCACGAGAAAACGGGAGCGTAACTATAATCCGACAGCCCGCTGGTCCGACAGCCCGATAGTTCCACAGAGATGTGTTTGTTTTTCACTTTCACCGTTCAAGTGAGAACAGCGACAAAGTAAAAATTCGCAGGAATACATCTAAAGATCAAAGCTTTAGTTTGATAAATTTTCTTGAATTTTTGTTTGAATTTGTACTTGTATGACGGAATTTTTTCATTCACTTAAATGAAGAAATAGAAACCTTTTAAAATTCAATGATAATCTCAAAGTCACTACCACACTATTTTCGAGGGGTTATTTTGGATCAAATTAAATGTTTTCGTCTTCTTCGTCGTTAGCTTATTATTTTCCCGACAGCACCGATGTAGCAGGCAATTTGTTCCGGACTGAGTGAGTGATTGTTGTTTAACACCAATTCAGCAATTTTTCAACTATATCATGAGGAGAACAAGTAAATTTTCAATGAGATGATGATGAGGTCCGCTTTGTACTAGACCAACACGCTGATTTGGATATTTATAGTGCTAGCTCACTGAAACAACAGTCCGCTGATAGACAGTCGCTCCACTCGGACACATTATTCTGATTCCGAGCCAACCAGTCTTTGCTCTTTCTCCTTAATGATGCGTGCTTAGCGGAGAAACAATAAATACCAATGTTATGGTCTTTGGTTTGACCCGACCGGGGCTCGAACCCACGATATACCGCACTCTAGACGAGCACGCTAACCATTACACCACCGATGTGATTTGTTCCGGAATGAAAAGACGGTCTTGGCTAGATGAGCCAACCGAAATAAAAGCAAAGGCTACATCTTCCGGATCTAGACAATATATTCAGACCTGTTTTCTTTAATTCTCTAAAGAAAATCTCTTGAAAATTAATTTGATGAAAATATTTTTAATACATGTATATGCTTCGGTAAACCTTATAAGAATCTTTCAACACCAGTTTTTAATATATGCATCAGTAAACCATAATAAGAATCTTGCAACGCCAGTTTGACGACGGATCTTGCTTTCACACACAACACTTGACTAAGCGAACATTGTTCATAAAGAACATATATTTTACTTCCATATAATAGCTATTAAATGTACTTAATGACGATCGGACTGTCGGACTACTGGCCCGTCGGACTATCGGGCTGTCGGATTATAATTCTTCGTCCAGTGTAGAACAGGAGTCGTCTCCGACTGTTCTAAGTTCCGCGGGACTAGGCATGCCAGTCACACACAGCTGTTGTCCCCAAGACTATGTACAACTAAACACTTCACTATGACACAGTTAAAACTATTTACATGGGTACATGAGCCTACTGGTTGGCGTGGCTAACCTGTTGTTGGAGGTTAGCCCTGAACTTCTCTATGGAGCTGGCCCCAACTGAGATGTCTGGTAGGTGGTTCCATGCTCGTACTGTTCTTTGGAAGAAGGAGTTTCTGAGAGTGTCATAATTCGACCTCTCCTGGAAGAACCTATGTTGACCTCTGGTTCTGCTGTCACCAGGTCTGAGGTATAAGTCTCGGTCGATGTCCACGAGTTGATGCTGGATCTTGTATATCATAACGAGTCTGCTTATCCTCCTCCGTTGTTTTAAAGTCTGCTACTCAAGTGATGTTAACATGCTTGTCACGCATCCTTGTGTTCTGCTGGTGTAATCATTTATGACGAGGCGGGCAGTTCTTCTTTGTACATTTTCTAGTGTCTGTATCAGGGTTTGGATGGTGGGATCCCACACCATTGCTGCATATTCCAGGGTTGGTCGTAAGATCGTGAGATAGCTGGTTTCTCTTACTTGTTTGATGCATTCTCTTAGGTTACGTCTTATAAAGACAAGGGTTCTGTTTCCTTTGGCAGCTACATTGTCAATATGTCTGTCCCACGATGGGTAGGTCTTTTTACCACCGATCACCACCGACCTCCCGAAAATTGTGAATTTGCAACACATTTTATGTTTAACTACAAGATATTATATGCTTTTTTTCAACATAATTAAGCAACAGACACGTGCCAACCTGTAACAGTTATGCCAATTGATAACTACATTGTATTACAAAAATAAAAATAAATCAAAATATAAGAAAAATTCTCTGAAAAGTCAAACACTTTAGATGAAAAAAAAATAGAACTTCGAAAACTTAGCGGTGAGAACTGAATTAGGAAGATATCCTATAGAATTGAAAATGAAAGTTCAAAGTATATTATTATATATCAAACTATTAAATTCGGATATCAGCCCATTATTATAGGAATCGTTTCTATTAACTAAAAATCTAGATGCATCAGGATGTTATACTTGGTACAAGTATTTATAAAACATTGCCAAAGGAGCAAATATTGATCTAGATAATTTAGAAGGTTTTCAGAACAAAAGCCAAACAAAGAAAATAAAGAGAGATATAAAAAATACAATTCCTTAATTTATTGTTGAAGACGAAATACATTTTATGTTATATTGTCAAAAAATAGATGTTCACTCAGATTTTATAAGAAAATTGAATACAAGTTTTAATAATTTACCTGATACTGAGATGTAAGACAAAGGAAGAAAAAGAAAAGATCTTCACTAACTTCATGAAAGAAAATAGGAAGAAGAGAACAGCTGGAATGATGGCTTCAACAGATGGGACCTACTAAGTAATTAACAAGGCAAAGTCCTTGGCAAAGAAGCCATGCTAGAGAAAAAGGTCTAGAGCTGAGTGAGCCCGTGTAAAAAGATAGATTTTTATTCACGAGAAATTAAATGACATTTCAATTTGTAAATTTGTAAACAACTTCAACACATTTATTGAGAATTTGAGAAATGTTTATATTTACATGTATGTATATAATGCTTGCTATTGTAAATAAATATATATTTATATACTGGATTATTTTTTCATCTTACAATTTATGGACATCATGCAATAAAGGACATATTTCAAAGCAGAAAAAAGTGCCATGCTTGAACATAAGAAAATACAGTATCGTGCCATAAGTATTTCACGCTCTGAAATTTTCCTAATATATTTCAAATAAAATCAAATTTTTCCAAAAAATTATTGTGAAGTCATTTAAAAATTTATTTCCATAAAATTTTCACCATTAAACACAAAATATTAAATTTAATATATTTAAATTCAATAACTCTGAAAATTATTTCCAAATAAACTGAAAGTATATAATATGCTGTCTTTAATGGTGAAAATTTTATGGAAATCAATTTTGAAATGACTTCACAATAAGTTTTTGAAAAAGTGTGGTTTTCATATGATATTTCAGATACGGCCATCAAATCCTCCTAAAAAACCCAGAATTATTCTCCACTCGAGATTCATTCTCCTATTCAAGTTAACAACCAAAAGTTAAATATTTGTTGTTTTTATTCAAAATATCATTTTTTACAATATTTCTTACAAATTATGACATTCTACTTCATATTTTCGGGAATCGGTGGTGTCCGGTGGTGTCAGGTGGTGATCGGTGGTAAAAAGACTTACCGTCCCACGATAAGTCGTTGGTAATGGTTACCCCGAGGTGCTTACTAGACTCCACGACTTCTAATGTGTGACCATGCAGTTGGTAGTGAGTGGGGAGAACTGGCTTGGTCTTACTTGGTGACACTCTGATAGCTGTGCACTTGGTTGGATTAAAACTCATTTGCCACTCATTTTCCTATCTGTCTCAGATCTTGTAGTAATAGGTCGCTGTCTATAGTGTTATTGATTTTCCTGAATAATCGTGTTTCAGAATGATTGATGGTTTCAGGCATGCCATTGATATAGGCCAAGAATAGTAAGGGCCCGAGGACTGAGCCTTGCGGGACTCCTGACAGGACCTGAGCTGATGATCATTTAACTCCAACTAGGACTACATTTTGAAATGACTTAATTCATTTGATAGTGACCTGGTCGATCCCATAATATTCTAGTTTATACAGTAGTCTAGAATGTGGAACTTTGTCAAAAGCTTTGGCAAAATCTAGTAGGATGATGTCAACTTGGGATCCTGTAGCTAAGCGTTTTACAATTTCCTGCACGGTGACTAATAGGTGTGATTCTATGGATCTCTTTTTACGGAATCCATGCTGAGTGTCTGTGAGTATCTTGTTGGTGTCAAAGTGTTTCATTATGTTGCTGTGTATGATGTGCTCCAGTATTGTGCACGAAATGGACGTTAACGATACTGGTCTATAATTTGCCGCAATATGTCGTTCTCCATTCTGGAAGATGGGTACAACAAGGGCATCTCTCCAGTCTTGTGGGATTTCACCGTGGTCAAGGGTACGCTGGTATATTCGAGCTAGTAGTGGTGCTAGTTGGCTAGCTGCTGCTCTGATGATAAATGCTGGTATCTCGTCTGGGCCTGTAGCCTTGTGAGGATGTTGGTTTTTTAAGCAGTTTATATACTCCCTCTGTACTGATGTTGATGTTTTTCATAATCGGGTAGGGGCTTGGTCCTTTATCTGGAAAATTTGTATAGTCTTCTTTAGTAAACACTGAATGGAATTGGTCATTGAGTATGTTGGATTTACTCGGATTGTCACTTTGTATAGATCCAGCTACTCCACTGAATTATTGGCCTTTGCTTTTAATATATGACCAGAACTTGTTCCTATTTTCTCCATCGCTTACTACGTCTTCCATATACTGTTTATGTGCTTTTCTTGTCTCTCTTTGTACTTCCTGTTGTATTCTTTTGTACCTATCTCGATCTCTCTTCTTTTTGGTTCGTCTGGCCTTTGTTTCTGGCTGATCTTTCACCGGACTTTTGTATTCATCCATGGATGAGCATGTCGTGCTCTTGTCATTTTTGTTGGAACCATTTGGTCTATGATCCTTTTGACCGCTGTTTTAAAATGGTTCCACATACTTTCAATGCTATCAAAGGTTTGATCTCTGAAGTTTTCACCAAATACTATAAGGTCCTTTTGTATTTTATATATATTGGGCTTTTTCCACAGAGATATGTTGTGCCGAGTTGGTTTTGGCTTGATGGGATTACACGCTATATCAAGTAACACTATGTCATGATCACTGTTTCTCACTTTTGAGACAGACCAGTTCCTATTTTTAGCGATGTGAGATTTTCTTATCTTGCACTTGTGCAAGACAAAAAAAATCACGTGCGTTTTACCGGCAAATGCATGCTGTACAGTTTATGTCAACTGGCCCCCAATTCTCCATGCTTTTCCTTTTTAAAATAAACAATTAACCACGATTCTACTACATAAGTATTTTTAAATTCATTTATGTATTATATTCTGCTAGCTAACGTGCACCTATCACGATGTTTGATTCTTTTTTCAGGCTCTCTTCCAGTCAATGTTTGTTTACTTTGAGTAAATAATAGAGTGCTCTCCTTTGTTAGTAACTAACGTAAAGAAAGAAATTACCTCCCTTTGACCAAATTCATATATTTTTTACAGGTATTTATCTCTGTTGTAGTAACATTTATAATATATTTATTAAATACATTGTAATTTATGATGTAATACATTTGAAATACTGCCGAGATACGGTTGCATATGGATAAATCGAATATTTACTTCAGCAATGGAAAAATTAATTGCTGGAAAACTCTCGATGGAATGTAAACAAAAACAATTAGGTGTTTAGTGAGAAATAAAATCAAACATCAGAAAAAGTACAAGATAGAGAAATCTCCGACACCCTTGGGTAAGATTACAATCGTTCTCTAACTCGGCAAGCCTCGTAAAGAGAACGATTGAAATCTTACCCACGGGTGTCGGAGATTTCCCTATCTTGTACTCTCCCCAGTGTTAGATTCTATATTTCCTATGGCTGGTATTGGTTTACAGCGTTGTTTGTACGAGGGATGTGATGTGAAGATTAAGTCCAGTGTGTTCTCATTCCTGGTAGGGAAGTCTACTATCTGCTCTAAACCATTATCTGATGCTATATCAAGGTATGTTTGGTTTGTTCCTACTGTGTATTGGTTTGGACTAATTGTCTGTTCTGACCAATTTGTATCGGGAAGGTTAAAATCTCCTGCTAGCACAAATATGTCTTTTTTGTGTTTATTTCTCAGTTCCATAATTTCATGTTTGCATAGTCTGTTGATGGTTTCATCTGTTTTGTGAGGTGGTCTGTAATTATGTTACTAGTACCATCTTTTTCCTGCCTTCAAGTTTGATGGTTCCGCTGATCATTTCTAGGATTCTTGCTAAATCTTACATCTCCAAGATGTAGTTCTTTTTTAGCTATAATTATTACACCACCATGAGGACCAGAAGGTCTGTCCCTCCTGGCAATGTCAAAATGTTGATACTCAGGGAAGATCTCGCTTGATTTGATGTTCGGATCAAGCCAAGTTTCGGTTCCCATAATAATATCAGGATTTGTGGTTTCTACAAAGGCTTCTAGTAATTTCCCCTTTTTCCTTAAACTTCTAAAATTAACCACCAGTATTCTCAATGATTTCCTCTGATTAATTTTGACATTTCTAGTTGTGTTATGTATTGGTGAAGAGGTCATTATAGGTGTGGTATTTCTTAGTGGTGACATAACTTGTATATTGGTCTCAATGCTGTTGGTGGATGTTGATAATGATGATGATGAAAGGCTAGATTGTTCAGAAACACTGTCTAGTCTAGATGGATGTAATGAGACATTAATTATGGGATTGTCTTGAGTGGTATTGGTGTCTGGTACATGATAAATAATGCTACTAGAATTGCTTGGCTTCGAACATGATGAACATGACCATTTCTAGTCAATCCTACCTACATCACTAAATTCAGCTGTTTTCATGCCTAGACATGATTTGTGTATCCATTTATCACAACCATTGCAAGCTATGACTCCCGTTTTGCAAGCTCTGCCGCATATACCACAGGGGAATCTTGGGCGCCTTGGTCCAGGGTTAGGCTCGATTCCACTTAGAAGCAGGAGATAGAGTTTATGTGCACTCCTGTCCTTGTTGAAGGATACATTTGTTACTAGGTGTTTATGTATGCATAACCAGTAATAGATGTTAGCTGACGGGGGTACTGGGTTGATGTATTACTCAGCTAAGTAAATGTTAAAACCATTTGAGACGTCTTTATGATAGAAAGGGCAGTGTTTGGATGTGCTGTACCTGTCCTTTAATGTCTCTTCCTGATTATATTTATACTTCTGTGCTGTGAGCACTAATGATATCATGCAAATTGTCCGATGTAACATTGTTGTTTACATCCAAGTACTGGGCGCGCCATATTGGCCTCGTTTTAAGAACTGTCAAAAATGTCATTCAAAATATGAAAAACTTAAAAAATGTGTAGATCGTCCTAAAAACTGTTGATTCGGTCATGGATCAAAGTCATATGAATGAAGGAAGACATCTGTATACGCAGAATCACACGGTAATTTCTCTTTGTCCAGAAAATCTACGAATTTTGAGGTCCTAAGAAAGACAGCTGTTTGTGCCTGCGCATGCCTGCCAAACAAAAAACAAACAAAAAGTTTGACCACGAACCGACACAGGTATCTGTATATTTGTGTGGAAATGAAATGACAATGATGCAATGATGTAGACAAACTTGTGTGGATAGCTAAAGATACGCTGATAGCCTGTGAATAAGGCTGTTATTTGTATTGACATACCGGTACATTTGTATATCATATATATTATGCGCATTGTCATTTTAAAAATGATATTAACCACATCGGTCGCTGGTGGTTAGCATGTTCATCTCTAGTCTGGTAGATCATGGGTTCGAGACCTCAGTTGCAGGAGTCAACCCTAAACTATATTTATTTTTAGTGTGTTAATTCCGAACCAGGTAGAGGGTATGTTCAAAACATACTTGGTATATTCATGATCACGCAGCTATTTTGAGCTCTTGTGGATCATCATTTTTTCTGCGACGTCTTGGTCCAAATACTGTGATACTTATCGGTGGAAGCCGGTTGGTCCGTCATTTTCGTATCAAAAGTTAACATTCACAGAAAAGGATAAGGCTGTTCGGATAAAGAAATTACAGGAAAAAAGAGGACATGTTTGTACTGTTGCTGTTATTGTACTTGGCTTTTCATTTGTTCGTCTGACATATGAACTGTCTGTTCTTCCTAAAGTCCATTTGTAGATACACTGTATTTGGTGACATTTGAACCTGAAATGTGAAGTCACACGGATAAGTACAAATTTAGGTTATAAATATCACGCTTATGCATGCTGATGTACTGACTTAATATCTTTAGAACGTGATCTAGAGTGTATATTTACCTATGTTAGACTTTGTGACATTCCAGATTAGAATATTTAAATCATGCAACAATTTTAAACACATCAATCCGAACATGAAAAACAAGATTCAACAAAGACAAGAATCGCTTTTTCCTCATACGATATCTGACTGGAACTGGCTACCATAGCCCATAGTGAAAGGTGACTTGGTTGAAGCATTCAAGACAACTGCCTCCTGTATAAAATACTAATTTATGAGATGATTTCAATTTTCCCATTGTGAAATTTCCATTTATATGAAGCAACATTTCAGCAGCACCTGTTTATGGAGTATATCTTAGTAGAAACGACATTCCAGAGCTTGTAGTTCCTATCAGTATTTCCTTGATAGACGGTGCTGCTATTAAGGACTGCTGAACCAAGGTTTGCTATTGGTTAAGTTGCAGTCATCACTTCGAATGAACCAATAGGTTTTTACTTCTAAGTACCAGAGTTACCATGAGTATATCTATTTGACTGATGCTAAGAACGGAATAAAGGTCAATGAAGCGATCGAATTATCCGAATTAAAAAATATATATTCAGATCTTCAAAATATCTAACTTTTACCTTTAAATGGTCGCTTTTAGAATTTTATAATTAAATGAATACCACACTGCCGGAACAGTTTCAAAGTCCTATTAATATAAAAATCGTAGAAAGAGGCGAAATTGATACTCGTAGCACACAAATACATGACCGTTCACATTGATGGCTTGACACAGGCACATCAATAAAGAGTGGCGGAGTTAAATTATTCTAAAATAAAAATAAAAATTATTTGATAGGTTTAAATTACATTTTCAAGTAGACATTAGTACCATGTTGCTACCAAACCGCATCAGTGGCGTATTGATTAGCATTCTCGCCTCGAGTGCGGTAGATCGTGGGTTCGAGCTTCGATCGGGTTAAACCAAAGACTACACAATTAGTATTTGTTGCTTCTCCGCTAATCACGCAGCATTAAGGAGAAAGAGCAAAGATTGGTTGGCTCGGAATCAGAATAATGTGTCCGAGTGGAGCGACATGTTTACACGCGGACTGTTGTTTCAGTGAGCTAGCATTATAAAAATCCAACTCAGCGTGTTGGTCTAGAATAAAGCGGACCTCATCATCATCTCATTGAAAATGAACTTGTTCTCGCCATGATATAGCTGAAAAATTGCTGAATTGGTGTTAAACAACAATCACTCACTCCTCCATGTTGCTACCGTAAGTCAAATCTATAGAAGTACTAATAATATTTAATAATGTATATTTGTATATTGTGGTAAGTATTAGATTTGACTAATCTGGAAACTACAAAGCATAGATAAGACGACGTTTACATTTGAAAGTTTCACTGTATTTTATATAGTACAACTGACCTTACACCAACCGATAAATGTGAAATGTACTTGAATAAAAAGTCATTGCCTAATCTGTTAATTGTAAAATAAAGCGATCATGAAAATCAAAATGTGCGCTCGTAATTGTGAATGGCAAATAAGTTGGCGTCATATTTTCAACGAAATTTGTATTTTAGATAACTTTGTGGTGTTCCAAAATACATTTCACTAAGAGGGGAGCTTTGGGTTCAAAAATGTGGTTTAGCCCGCCCCTTTTTATTGAAGTGTGTGCCAAGCCAGAAAAGTGAATGGTGACGTATTTGTGTGTTAGGGTTATCTATTCTGCCCTTTTCTACGATTTTTCTATTGGATCTTGAAGCTGTTTCGACGGTGTGGTATTTTTTGTTTACTTTCATTTAATGGCACCAACACGACCTAAATGTATAATCCCATATATACTGTCTTGGCACCGGTGTTCGTGCATCCGGTGATTTCGCGCATACGTATTTTACATGTCAAATGCAAAATCACTGGAAAAGTAAAGATGGAGACTACTGCTATGTGAGGATTAACTCTAATTATATTAAAAGATATAAAATGTTTTCAAATTTGATCTTATTTTGAAGGAATAGGTATAAACTTCAAATTCGAAAACTTTCAAAATAAAATCTTTCCTTTATTCATTTTAAGAACCATCCAAAGTATGCATGCGCGATATCACCGGACCTTGCAACATTTGTCAAAACTTTGTTTACACTTCGTTTTCACAGAAATGTTAAAAATCGTAGCGGAATCCGGATAAGGACCACACAGATAATACTTCAAAGTATTTGAGGATGATTTGAATTAATTCAATAAAATTTTGGTAAGCTGTGGAATTGACCACTGAACCCTTAGATGTGCGATAATACCGAGCGGTTCTGTAATTATTGATAGAGATAGATAAGGTTTTACCAGTATGGCGAGGTGTACTCGATACAACATTACGTTATAAAGTTTGTAAGTGACAAGTCTGTGTTTTCTCCGGGTACTCCGGTTTCATCTACCAATAAAACTGACTGTCACGATATAACTCAAATATTGTTGAAAGTGGCGTTAAGCACCAAAAACCCTAACCTTGTTACACTTGTTACAAACTCGGTAATTTATGTATATTCAATTTCAAACTTTAAAATCCCAATAATATGCTAATAAAATCGTTGATATCCAATCCTGCGCACACGACGCGGGTAACAATCTTCACCAGACACACATAATGCCAAAAGACCGGAAAGGCAATTATTTAAAAGGTTTGGGAGGAAGAATACAAGAAGGCCTAAACTGAATTGCCAAAAATCGGAATAATATTAGTTTTTAGTAATAATTATATTATTTAGGAACTGTATATTTCAATAATAGATATATCTTATAAACATATCAATGTCGAAACATTGACTACTAAAAGTGGCCCGGGGCAGTCGTGGTCGTGATCGTATGGTAGTTGGATTTAAATCTTTCTATACCTTCCTTCAGTGCCCATCGTTATTTCAAACGCGCGCAGGCGAAATGTGCTCAATACAACATTATGTGATAAAGTTTGTCGGTGACATGCGACAAGTCAATGGTATTCTCCGGGCACTCCGGTTTCCTCCACCAATAAAACTGACCACCATGATATAACTGAAATAGTGTTGAAAGTGGCGTTAAACACCATAACCCTAAACCGGACCGAAAAAAGTGCCCCAGGTACTAAATTGATGCATGTATGGTGCCAGACAAGGAAGGTCAGATTATATCAAATGAATTGCATTTAATCTAACATCGCATTTAAACTTAGCTTTAGATCGACAGAAAATAGAAATAGTTCGTGCCCCCAGATAAAGCAATGGTATAAATACTGGTGCACCACAAACGACACTTTGATTGTTACAACAGAAGATTTATAAAAATGAAGATGATCTTGGTCTTGTCAGTTTTTTCTCTGGTTATGATCCAGGTAAGGAAAATAGGGTTATGGTTTTAGCTTATGGTGTTTAGCGCCACTTTCAACAATATTTCAGTTATATTGTGAGGTGTAATAATAATAATATTTTTTTAAAATATACTATGTAGAATATGAATGTCTAATATGTTATTTGTTTTTACGTCAAATAATCTGATGTTGTTAATTAAATAACCATATATTTTATTTCTTTGTGTAAAATATTGTAATAAAATGAAAAAAATACCACATTTCCAAAAACCAATAAACAAGCGTTAGAAAGGAGCGAAAACTATACCCTAACACACAAATACATGACAGCTCATTTTCCTGACTTGGTATAATGAGTGATTGAACGCCAGGAGAGCAAGTTACAATCGATGAGAATATAATGATGTATTAGATCAACACACAGAACCAGCAAATCTTACTCCTTAATGCCACGTGCTTAGCAGAGAAGCAACAAATACCAATTGTAAAATATGTGGTTTGTCCCGACTAGGGTTGGAACCAATGATATACCGCACTCGTGGAGAACACGCTAATCATTACACCACAGACACCGTCTTTATTTCTGGACTACAATATGAACTAGATTTTGTACTGATATGTGTTATCCATTTTAAATTAAGAAAATTATTATTATTATTATTATTGTTCACCACGTTTGTTAAGTGTTGCTTGGTCTTTGATATTCTGTGTGTTATTTTGTTGACCTTTGGTTGTCCTTTTGCCTTTTTTTCATTTTTGACGTTGTATTGTCCGTCCGTCGAATTATGGCTTTTGATTACCACAATAACGCTTTTTATCAGATTTTTACACTTTAGGAAATATGATTAACATAGAGACCTAACGGGTAATTTTTTTTAATAATGGACCAATTAATTGTCAGAGTTCGTATATCATATATTAATAAACACCTAAAAAAAATAATTGAAAACTGGACTTTTAAGAATTTTTTCTATAGAAGTCAAACGACCTATATCTATTGTGGTTTGTTAACATTTATAGATTATTAGATGGCATTTTTCATATCACATGTCATATCAACCCTCGACCCATATAAGCCCTCGGGCCTTTGGCCCTTGGGCTAATATGGGTGACTCGGGTTGATATGGCATTCGAGTTGAAAAATACCATATCATAACCTATTTATCATATGCTTCAATACGTCTTTCTTAATGCTTGTGAGAGCTGATCGTTTTCAGAAACCAGATATGAGATGTGATGCAATAATGTCATATTATGCGAGCGTAAGTGAGCTCTTTATGGTATAAAATGTATACTTAGGATATTTTGACAAACATGGCTGCACATAGTGATGAATAAAAAAAAATCGACGCTTTGTAAACACGTTCCGTGTAACACACTAACACACTCCACTAATGAAGATCTTCTTAACATAAAGCGCAAAGGTGATCTTGAAGTCTCGTACCCTCTCTCGTACGTCCGATACCACTGAAATCCGGAACCCATGTGTAATAAAAGTCATTTTGTTAGCTTGTTTAACTTATATTGATATTTTTTTATTTATTAAATCTCTTCTGACATACTAATAATAATTTTTGTTTCTACGCGGAATTTAACTTTTGAGATTTCGTAAGGAACGACAACTTGATTGAATGAGACTAGATTCGGCTCTAAAAAAAAGTCGTCCCAGATATATCTCGGCCCAAAAAATCTCGACACTTTTTGATGCACTGGATGAGCGTGAAATTGCCAGATAATTTTCCGATTCGCGAGCATTCATGGCCGTGCCTGTTTCATATTATGTATAAAGGGAAGTGAAGTAATTCTTGATTACTTTCAGATCATACTCAGTTTTCCTACTTGTGTTTCTGTTTTTCATTTGATTAATGAAGCCAGCAGTGTCATCATTCGTTGCATAACGAACATTTTCCATGTTTTCTCAATAAAAGATATTATAATTGTGAAAATCTAAATACTCGATCTCATGAAAAATTTCCGGCCGCCATTTTGAAAAATACATATTACACCCCGGAGATATGACTTGTTGCCGCGTTTCGAATTTATGACACATGCAAAATTAAACATATCTTGAGTAAATATATGATAAAAAGCGTTATTGGTTTAACAACAAATTAACCGATCAAAAAAATACATAGTTCCTTTTTGGAAACTTCAGTAGCATAGATTGAATATATCCCACTTTGTTGTCCTTTTCATGTTGGCCTTTGCCGACTTTGTATTGTCTGTCCTTCTATTTTCAGCTTGTGATTACCCATTTGGTATCTTCCAACTTTTTTTAACACCATTTTGAATCCCAGAAAAATGTACAGAGATATATTCTGCACTTGGTATCTTCAAACTTTTCTTAAACCATTTTGAATTCCAGAAAAATGTATAAAGATATACTCTGTACTTTGTGTTTGACAGAACTGGCGATAGAATTGGAACAATTATGTACCGTTCGGACTTCACATTTATAGCTCTTCTTAACCAATAAAATCTATAGCCCCGTTATTCAATTTGTATTACAGGCGTTGGGATATACAACGAATATGCTACCAACAACACACAAACATCACAACACCGGAACACATGTACATCATCACCACACAGGAACACATCACCATAAAACTCATCCAACTAGAGAACCGGTTGTCAAGGACCATTTATCCTTCAAATACGACCCTACAACAGTAAGTATTTTTACCTCTAAATTCTGAGACTAACCTATAATCTTTTTTGCATAGCCTTTTCCTGGTTGGTTTTATGATGTTTATTTAACGCCACTTTCAACAATATTTTAGTTATATCATGGCGGTCAGTTTTATTGATGGAATAAATCGGAGGACCCGGATAAAACCACCGACCTGTCGCAAGTCACAGACAAACTTTATCACATAATGTTGTACACCTCGCCCTGAGCGCGAGTCGAACCCACAACATCAGTGGTGATAGGCACCGATTGCATAGGTAGTTGTAAATCCAACTGCCATACGATCACGACCACGACGGGCCCTAGTCTTCTCCTGTGATCTTTGTCTAAGGCATGATATAAAACGGCAGAGACCAGAATGTCGCGCCATCTTAATTGTAGCATTGTACTTATGTAATTCACATCGGTGAAGTTGAAACTGCTCAACAATATCAACAGTCACAAGGCCACAGGTCCAGATGGTATTCCAGCGAGACTACTCCATGAATATGCCAGCTACATAGCTCCAGCTTTGACAAAGATATTCCAGATATCTGTCAACACAGGCACTATACCAGATGAGTGGCGATCAGCTTCAATTGTACCGGTTTTCAAGAAAGGTGACCGACATCAAGCATCCAACTATCACCCCGTCTCTCTGACTTCAACAGCTTGTAAGCTTTTAGAGCATATCGTCCATAGTCAGGTGATGGATCATTACGACAGACACAACATCCTGAGTGACAAACAACACGCTTTAGATCCAAACGTTCCTGTGAGACCCGGTTATCAGTCACCATTGACAGCATCGCACGTACCCTAGTCGATGGGGGTCAAGTAGCGTTTGACACTGTAGCTCACCAGAGGCTTCTATGCAAACTACAGTACTACGGAGTGCGTGGACGAACCCTACAATGGACCAAGGACTTCCTCAACAACAGACTGCAACAAGTCCTCCTCGATGGCCATACTTCATCAACAGCAGAAGTGTTATCAGGAGTACCACAGGAAACCGTTCTCGGTCCACTGCTTTCCTTAACCTTCATCAATGACCTTCCAGAAGTCACCAACTCAAAGGCACGCCTCTTCGCAGATGATTGCCTACTATACAGGCCCATCTTCAGTAGGAAGGACACAGTGGACCTGCAACAAGATCTAGCGGCATTGGAAGACTGGGAAAAGCAGTGGCAAATGGCTTTCCATCCGTAAAAATGTGTAGTCATCCAGATTTCATCTAAGCGAAGTACCATCTCAGCTAACTACACACTGCATAACCACCAACCGGATGTTGTTGACTCCAGTAAGTACCTGGGCGCTACCAACAACAATAACCTAAGATGGGATGACCATATCAACAACATCACAGCGAGAGCAAATAGGACACTAGGCTTCCTCAAACGAAATCTTAGAGGGTGCAAAACATCAGCACAAGCCAGAGTCTATGAAGCCATAGTTCGCCCAACCTTGGAATATGCCGCATCTATATGAGACCCATATAACACCGGGCAAATTAACCAACTAGAAAAGGTACAGAGACGAGCGGCACGATTTACCACCAAGAATTACACAGACAGACAACCATGAAGTGTCACTCAGATGGTAACCCAACTTGGATGGGAACCACTCCAGGCTAGGAGAGGTAAGAACCGCCTCCTTTTGCTATTTAAGATCCAGCATAACCTAGTGGCTATTCCGACAGAAGCATATCTTCTTCCATCAGACTCCAGGACTAGAGGTCAGAATACCTTCCGTATTCCATCAACCAGGAAGGATGTCTACCGAACCTCCTTTTTCCCAAGATCCAATCGGGAATGGAACAATCTTCCATCGGCAGCAACAACAGCCAGTTCCGTGGAGGAGTTCAGGGAAACACTGGGCAACTTGCCACCTGCCCAGTTCCTGACCGTGTAGATAAGATTCCCGCCTGTTTTTAACTGTAAATATTGCTATGCGGGGCTTTTATCTTGACGGTCACGCTTGAGTATAGCGATCAATGATGAGTACACTCTGTACACGAAAGAAGAATTATGACCACGTATATACCTCATTTTCACTTGATGCTGCAAGATACTTTAACCAATAAAAACATAGTGCACACGACGGAATCCCCTTCATCAGGTACGGTTGAAAAAACAGTTAAAATCATTGGGAGCAATAAAATCAAAGGGCCTAAACAGGATAGCCAATATCGGCTAAGGTCACCTATGTCTGAGGGAGGAAATCCTTAGTTTTAATAATACCGTAATTACATTATTTAGGAATTGTAAATTTCAATAATAATTATATCTAATAAAGCATGTTAATGCCGACACACTGAATACTGGGCGGATGATACCCTCCACCAGCAGAGGTATCGACACACTGACTACAGGGCGGATGATACCCTCCACCAGCAGAGGTATCGACACACTGACTACTGGGCGGATGATACCCTCCACCAGCAGAGGTATCGATACACTGACTACTGGAGGAATGATACCCTCCACCAGCAGAGGTATCGATACACTGACTACTGGAGGAATGATACCCTCCACCAGCAGAGGTATCGATCCAGTAATAGTAATAAAAACGCTTGGCATTTTATATTCGTCATCGTTGGTATTTTAGAGTAAGCAAATGCAAGAAGTTAATAGAGAATATTATCAAATGGCATGTCAAACATGTACAGTCTACTTAATAAATCGTACAGTCAGGACGAAAACTGATTGTTTTTATGTTGTATGGGAAGACTGTGGCGATACTTTTAAATCTTTCGTACAATTCTTACGGGAAAAAGTTTTCAATCGATCAATATTTCTTGATAAATTTTTAAACAAAATGGTTTCATTATAAATATCTTATAAAGAGATCTTAATCTCCAAATTAAAAAAATTACAAGTACATATAATTGCTTCTGTTACCACTTTTTTTTTATATTTTAGCACGTGATGACTGCCATTACACACAAAACATGTTATCTATATGACATGTCTGCTGTGGAATCAACAGAGGTCCATACCTCACATGGCCTTCACGCATTTGAGGTATGAACTTTTGTTATTATAATATTGTTGAATACTGACATCCATACTACACACGTCCTTCATGCATTAGAGGTTTGAACTTTTGCTATGATAATGTTAAATGCTGTCCTGCATACTTACGAGGAGGAAAATAACGAAAAGTTTATTGTTTTCATTGAATAATTATTTTTTCTACTAAATTCTCCCTGTGGAAAATTGAAAAGGTCAAATATAATAGAGTACGCATAAACGCACAATCACTGAAAATCACGTGAAAGAAATCTGAAGGACAACATTGGTCTAGCACAAAGCAGACATAATTATCATCATCTTATTGAAATGTAACTTGTTCTCGCCATGATACGACTGAAAAATTGCTCATTTGGCGTTAAACAACAATTACTCACTCACTCAAAATGATACTTTTGATAATTTGTGAACTAAGTAACGCAGGTTAGACATACAAGACACTCTTATGTCATTTCTTATGGAACCATACGAAAAAAAAGAATAAAGCTCAACTGCAAGGCAATAAATTCCATGAAAAATACATGTATAACCCCTCAGAACATTTCTATCTTCATAAGGCTGCTCCCATTGCTTTTCTCATAAATAATAATCTACATGTAAATGTTTCAGATCAAGTTAATTATCATGGTGGACGACACATCAAAGACATACACAATGTTATCACATGCCGATGTCGATTCTATCAGCCATCTGAGTGCACATAGCTGTAATCGACACGGATTTACAGCTTACAAGTTGAATTAAAGTTTATATTATGTACCTCGTTTTACTATTATGAAGATGTAATCAGGGGCGTAATTACAATAATGCGTATACATCATTTGTCTTCTAAGAAGCAGTACCTGCTTACCCTTCGCGAGCACCATGGGTCACCCCAGTTTTTGGTAGGGTGCGTGTTGCACTGCTTTTTAGTTGTCTGTGCTGTGTTGTGTTTTTGTGGTTTGTTAGTTCTCGTCCTGTGCCTAGTTCTCGTCCTGTGCCTAGTTCTCGTCCTGTGCCTAGTTCTCGTCCTGTGCCTTGTTCTCGTCCTGTGCCTTGTTTGACCAATGTTGCTAATATCTCTAGATATCCAATCTTGATTGCCCCTCCGGTTTACTCTAACGTTTATGTGTAAAGTATTTAGCTTTCCAATCTTTGGTCTTAAGCATACCTGACGAAGCTTATTCCATCCAATCTTTTGATTTTAAGCGTACCTGACGAAGCTTATTCCATCCAATCTTTTGATTTTAAGCGTACCTGACGAAGCTTATTCCATCCAATCTTTTGATTTTAAGCATACCTGACGAAGGCTATTCCAGAAACGCCCCGCACTAAATTAGATATTCATGTTTCTATTGATTTTTCATGTTGAATTTTCATTGTATTTGTTTTGCTATTAAACAAGGTTAAGGCATTGGATAATTTGTTTCTAAAAAGATGTAAATATTACTTGAAATTTCAAGACACTCTCATAGTCCGTGTTGCTACTGTAACGCCTTTTGCGTTGCAATATAATTGATTTGCTATATCAATAAATAAGGTCACACGAAGTGACATAACTGACCAATGGAAATAGACCGCTGTTTTCGTTGACTTGATTGGATGGAGTCATATAAAGCACGCATCAACGGTCTATTTCCACGGGTCAGTAATGTCCTGAGCGGGATTCGAACTCACAACCATGGTGGTGATAGGCACGCACTGAGTTCATAGTTCAAATCCAACTACTAAACAATAACGACCAAGACGACCCCCGGTACATTTGCAAGATGTCATTCTTTTCACAAGGAAGAAATCTCACCCGCTGGTAGCATAGTGCATTATAATACTTGATTCTTCCTTGGCCATTATCATGTTAATGACTGGTGGATTTCTTTAACGTAGATTAATGCATGACACATGACGATGTCTACACCAATGAAAAAGTCAAATTTAGAACTGATATGAAATAATATAAACATCACAGTGCATGACATTAAATACTATGACTTCAAAGAACGTCATATCACAAGAAATTATATCAAATTACCGATGTCACTAATTGAGCAGGAACTGCTAAAACTTCCAGATCACCTTAGTGCACCATGCACCATGCACCACCCCGTGTTTTAGTGGGGTTCTTTTTGCTCAATTGTTATTCTTCTCCAGTGTATTGTAGTTCGCTGTTTGTCCTTCTGTCCCTTTTCTTTTGGCCATTATATTGTCTTTTAACGACTTACGGCTTCTGATTACCCCTTTAATGTCTTCAAGCTTTTCTTACATTTTATAACAGAAGATCAAGGAAAATTTTTGTATTGATACACTCAATGTTCATAACGATCAATGTGTAGAATTACATTATAGATGATATTTCCTGTTCATAAATACATTTCAATTCCAATTTTGCTTTTATAAAACTCACTAAATAAAATTTTGCTTAAATCCTATGAAATATCATCAACATCATGTACAGGAGTCACTGTTCACAGACATTGTGGGCGCTTCATGAACATGTGTAAAATTTTCCATGTTCTCTATAATAATTAGCGTTTCTATGTTGTATAGTTTTATTTATCGCTTGTATCTCAATATTGTATTGTACACAATCTACAAACAAATATATCAAACAACGACCTGGGAATAAAAGAAACACTAATAAAAACAATTGATATTAATTTGCGTTTATAAATTGATACAAAAAGTACAATGGTCCATTATTATTTTTTATATGCAAAAGCATGTATGCCATAACGTAAATAAAGGACTGATATTAAAATAAGTACACATTTTGACAATGATATTTCAAGAGTGAGTGGGCTGCTTAATTCAAAATGAAAATTTTTTCAGCTATATCATGACGAGAGAAACACTCTTGTTTTCATTTTGTTTCAGGGATCGAAAACTTTTCAAAATTGTTAACAAAACGAAAAAGTTAGAAGCTACATGTACCAAAGAGGTAATCAGATGCCGTAATTCGAAGAAGGACAGACACTACAATGGCTACAAGAAAAAGTACAAAAGGACAAATAATGACCTACAAAACACAACACAGAAAACTACAGATCGAGCAACACGAACACCAGGGTAATGAACTCATGATCTCAGGATTGGTAAGCAGTTCCTGATCCAATAGTGGCACACTTCGTGTTACTCTGTCAAATATCCAGTGATGAGTCATGAAAGATGGAAGGAAGACGGAACTGAAATCAGGTCAAACTGAATATATCACATATATTCCGTATTGATTAATCAAGTAATGATGGCCACCGCAACACTTTCGAAGTGGTGACTTCAACTTAGAACAGCCAGGAACATTTGTTTTATTCTTCTATATCTATCATTAATGTTCATACTTTGTTACAAAATTCAGGTACGTTTTGGTCTTGAACTTTAGCTTCCCAGTTTTGTCATACAAAAAAGCTATTCAGATCTGATTGGCAGGTTAATAGTCCTTGTATATAAACATCCGTCTTAGATCTATATATATGTTATGCTTCACCTTTCTTTAAACTTGAAGCACCACGCGTAATCGCAAATATTCATTCCATCTCCTGTATTACATTAGCGTGGTCAATATTGTAATGTTTTTCACGTCATGTAGGCCTACTTAATTATCATAATAACGTTCAAGATAATTTAAAATAAAAACAAAGATATATATTTCATGTACACCTTGTTGTTGTTGTATTCGCTTCATCCAACACGATAAGGTTTCGCTAATCTTAAGCTTAAAGTTAT
The DNA here is from genome assembly GCA_963680875.1 of Bathymodiolus brooksi. Taxonomy (NCBI): domain Eukaryota; kingdom Metazoa; phylum Mollusca; class Bivalvia; order Mytilida; family Modiolidae; genus Bathymodiolus; species Bathymodiolus brooksi. The sequence continues at coordinate 41,835,413 of OY804581.1, read as the reverse complement.
TATGAATACAAATATTATTCTAAATAATGAAAACAAATTTAATCAAAATGGTACCAGATGAACACTTTTTATCAAAACAGTACTTGGTCAAAGACAAAGGACCACTAAGTCCAACATAATTATATAGCGACATCAATATTTCATACTCTGATTAAAAATCATTTAACTAATGAAAACTGCCATGGAGAAAAGCAATTTTCTAAGCATATTTGTACAAACGTATTGGTTAATTTGTAAGGACATAATCTCGGACAAACATGTCCCGGAAGGATTAGCCTGTGATATATACAATCATTATTGTTACTATATTCTGAGCCACCCTTGCAATATACAGCTTAAACGGAAGGGAACGAAAAACTACTTGCCGCGTTGCGTCTCACTAAAGTGCATCACTAAAATTGAATCTGGTGCAACTTAATATTAGCAATGAGGTATCCATCATTTGAGTGGTTTCGCATATAGAGATTTTATTCATGTGTCTACGGAGATTTAACATGTGGTTTTAGACCATTGTCTTACATGTGCAACATGGGAGTATTCGATCAATCGGATGTCGTCGTACGAGAACTATCATATTAAATTCACAAACAAACCTCAGATATACGTGTACTTAAATATAAACAGAAATCATGTAGAGAAAGCTTAAACAGTGATGGTCAACAATTTCAAAATATATCAACGAAACGAGCATTCACCTTTCACCTTCGCTCACTTTAATGTTTAGTAGATCGTTATGTTTGTCATTTTGTCCTTTTTCTTTTGGCCATTGTATTGTCTGTCCTTCTGTCTTTTGGCCATTGTATTGTCTGTCCTTCTGTCTTTTGGCCATTGTGTTGTCTGTCCTTCTGTCTTTTGGCCATTGTATTGTCTGTCCTTCTGTCTTTTGGCCATTGTATTGTCTGTCCTTCGATTTATGGATACCCTTTGATATCTTCAAACTCTTCATAACACGACATATGACTTTGGAAATCCAGGTACTGGCTTGGGACAGGAACAAAAATGTGGCGGGGTTAGATCGGTTAGTGGCTATTAAAATTAAAATATAAAGGTACAATTAACGAGACGATGTAAGCAACTCATGTTCTAGTTACAAACAAAGATGGAGATCACGAAAGGTAAAATCTCTGTAGAGAAATTCATGAACGTATTCATAAATTAAAATAGTTAAGGGAGAATATAAAACAGCGATTATCCTTGAGGCTCTAATACAACAAGAAATAGCTTAAGGATTGGCAGTATTTGGCCACAACGTTTAATATGTTTCATAAAAATACAAATACAGTATGTATATTTCAAATAGATAAATTTAAGATATGTTTTTGACCATGAATAATATATTTAAGATATCAACTTTGAACATTTGAATATAATATGAATATATATATGGCCACCGCAAATTATGGCAGACCGTGTAGGTAAAGATAAATGAGTATAGCAATGAACCCTGATAACAGAGGTTTATCACTAACTGCTAACTGATAAGCACTGGTAATCAGAGGCTATCACTACTGTTCAGATAAATGAGTATAGCAATGAACCCTGGGAACAGAGGTATATCAGTAACTGCTAACTGATGAGCCTTGGTAATCAGAGGCTATCACTACTGTTCAGATAAATGAGTATAGCAACGATCCCTGGGAACAGAGGTTTATCACTAACTGCTTACTGATGAGCCCTGGTAATCAGAGGCTATCACTACTGTTCAATGAATATATATATATCTTTAAATGATTAAATGTTAATTCTGCGCAGCGAAATCTGCCAAATTGATGGAGAAAGGAGATTTCTTCTCTCGAGAAATTCCTTTATCAGTCAACCGCCATCGTTAAGGGAGAATATAAAACAGCGATTATTTACCTTTGAATGGAGCATTGCGTTTGATTTTCAATGCAAATGTGTAGGGATGGAATGTGCATATAAACAATATAGAACACTCTATCAGTTAGAAAATGTGTTCATTAGACATGGAGAAAAGACTTGATCGATGAATCACCATGACGTATCATGGAGATCAATTCAGTATCATGGAGATCAAAGCAGTTTTAGATTACATGTTTCTTTGTAATATGAGTAATTGGCATTATTGTAAATAAAACACTGCTTGAATGCAAAAAAATACACATAAATATATTGCCTATTATTTTTCTACATTATTGTCCAATGAAAATGTCTTGCTTGTTGACATGAATATCACATCATGCGTACTGTTTTCTCTCTCGGTTCCATTTTGCAATATTATACTTTTATATAATAATCGATGCTGAGATAATTTTGTGGTTTATCTGTTTTGTTTTGATTTGAAATGGAATGAGGAATTGCAATTTGTTTGTATTATTATAATGATTATATAATACTCATCAAGACTATTAAGTTTATACTGCATAATTCATAAATATCTAATGTAACCAATAAAATGAACAATGAACAATACATTAAAATGTTACACCTTAAACTCCAGATACAGAGAAATAGAAAATAGCGATATATAAAATTACAATTAGATGAAATATCAACAATATCACACTGTTGGAACAGTTCCAAAGTCCAATAGAAATATCCTAGAAAGAGGACAAACGATACCCTAACACACAAAAACATGACCGTTCACTTTCCTAGTTTGGTACAGACACTGCAGTGAAACGTGGAAAAAAAGGGGGGGATAAACTAGTTTTAAGGGACCCTTAAAATACATGTACACCACGTTGTTAATTTTGTAATATTATAAACTTCACAAGAGTGAAAAACAAAATTGATGGTAGAGGTCACTACCATTTCCCAGTGGGTAATGGCTACCAGGTCTCACGGTGATAACATTTTCGAGTACTCGTACTTCAAATCGTCCAATTAAAATGCTTTTTATTGGATAAGACGTCTGGTTGGATGGTTTTAGAACATGGGTACAAAACTCTTACTAAAAAGTTTAATGACTGTAGGGCCAAATCAACTATTCAAATTAGAATATAAAAATTACAAGGTTATATGAGTAAAATGTCACTATCAATCTTAAGAGAATCAACAAACCATCATGACAAATATGTAGTTGCTCCAGCTAACAAAGTATCGAAATCGAACAATGTACTATTTTTATTGTTTGTGCTATCGTCTGCTATTTCTGGCTTCTGTAATAGGTGATACATTGTAAAGGGAAAGTAGCCTGGTGTATTGTTATGAAACAGGCGATCGTTATCGTTACGCCTTTACAAGCGAAAAAAAAGGGAAGAGGCGTCGTGGTCATGACCTTATAGTAGTTGGATTTACAACTACTAATCCAATCAGTACTTATCACCACTAAGTTGTGAGTTCGAATCCTGTTCATGGCGAGGTGCACTCGATGCAACATTATGTGACAAAATTTGCCAGTGACTTGCAGTTGTTTTCTTCGGTATTCCGGTTTCCTCCACCAATAAAGCTGACCACCACGATATAGCTGAAATATTGTTGAAAGTGGTGTTAAACACCGTAAGCCTAGCCCTAACCCTTTTTATAAACGTAAACACATGTGAATGTAAAAACAAATAATAATAAGGCGAAGGGTCTACAATAAAGAAAACAATACACTTTTCATTGTTAGCTAATCAAATTCTACCATTTCTGAATAAATTGAATATATAATTTGATTTTATCTTTCATGACAGTGACCTCGGTTTTATATTGTTTATATATGCAGTACATTGCATAATGTTAGCAGTTAGCATAATACATTTTATTTTGTATATTTGCAATGATGGCAATGAATATATTGTTAAGAGAATCGAACGTATTTATTACTGTTATTATTCAATCCATCGTGTGTGGGAAAGGATTTACATAGGCTATTAAAACAATAAAATATTTTGACAAAAAGAGAAAAAAAAAAAGAACGTAAAATCGTTGTCTATTTTCAATTAATTTTGAAATGAACTACCTTACAACAACACATTTATATCGAAGAAGAACAGGCAACACAATGGCCAAAAGAAAAAGTGAAATAGGACAAACAACAATCTACAAAACATACATTTAAAACTAAAGATCGAGTAACAACAACCCCACTAAAAACTCAGGTGCTCCGGAAGGGTGGTAGTTCCTATTCCACTAGGGCACCCGTCGTGTTAATCTAGTTACAAACCCGTGTAACATGTGAGAAACCGGAAATTGAATCGTTAACGTTAATGACTGTAATATAAGAATATATAATTCATTACACGTGTTACTTTAAGCTGTGAATGACCTTTCATTTCGTGTTTGTAAGTTGAATCATGAATAATAAATATATGACGTATACAGTTGAAAATATAGACTTAGTGTTCTTTACAACATAGTCTGATAATCGTGACCCCTCGGATTTTTTAGACACGAAAATAATATGACGTGACAACCCCCCATTTTTGCAATGTGACCAAAATAATTTGTTCACGAGTTGTCCTCCCCTTTTGAAATATCTTAAGGATGGACACAAATGTGTCTGGTTTGAATGATGCAAAATTCCAAGTAAAGACACGCCTTCAATCGATGCTATGCATCTTTACCTTTACTGAGATGGCGTTTCTTGTTGCCTACCGGTATGTAGGCCCCCATTACCCGTTACCTGACCCCTTTAACAACAAAATATCTGAGGACTCACGAGTACCAGACTATTTATAGCAACGCTGCTTATCCAGCAATACTTAATAGTTGCCATTTTATTTACATATGATTTGATTTTGATTTGATTTTTGGTGTTTTAGCGCCGCTTTCAGCAATATTTCAGCTATATCATGGCAACCAGTTTTATTGGTGCAAGAAGCCGGAGTACCCGGAGAGCAGGGGCGGATCCAGGGGGGGCGCACCCGGCGCCCCCCCCCCCCCCCTAAAATTGGAAAAAATATGATTTTTTGGCGTAAAATCGTGATTTCTCACACGAAATACCCCAAAAATTTTCGCGCCTCCCTCCGTTCGGGGCAATTTTTTTAAGTGCGCCCCCCCTAACTTGAAATCCTGGATCCGCCCCTGGAGAGAACCACCGACCATGGGCAAACAACTGGTAAACTTTATCACTTGCGACTGCGAGCCGAGTGCACCCTTTTTGTAATTTACAAAGCCGGACACCGTATTGGTGATAGGCTTGTATGAGTTGTTAGGTAATCCAACTATCTAACTCATTGAGCCACTCGGGCCCTACAACTACCTAACTCATTGAGCCACCCGGGCCCCCTACAACTACCTAACTCATTGAGCCACCCGGGCCCTTAAATAATTACATGTGCAAAACACTTGCATGTTACTACCATTTCACTAAGAGAGAGAGAGAAAGAGCGGGGGGGGGGGGGGGGTTGAGGTTGGACCAATAAAATAAGCTTAACCGCGCCACTTTTTATTGAAGTGCTTTTACCGCCAGGAATGTGAGCGGTCATGCATGTATATATACATGCATATGTTAATTAGGCGGATCGATTTTTTCTGTTCGATTTTAAAACTGTTCTGACCGTGGTATTGTTTTTGTTTTCCATTTCACAACATGTTTTAAATTATAAATGATCTTTCCGTTTTTCCCATTTGCATAATGTTTTCTTCATAAAAATATCTCTTTAATTACCAAACCATATAGATCTACCAAAGTAGTCAGATTCATTTCAAAATACGCGAAAAACAAAAAACATAAACAACTTCAAAATAAGCTAAAGATAATTATTTGTATGTTTTTGATGCATGATTGAAATAGAAGGGCGATGATAAAATATATGATGGCATACTTTTAAAATGATCAATTTTTAATTTTAAAATTAGTCTGTGTCGTTGTTATTGCACTTTAACAACGTTATTCTACATTTTATAAGTGTCATCATTTAAATTGTATCATTCATTGCGAGTCTTATTATATTCTTTTGCATAGTATATGGATTCAATTGACTTGCTTTATAATTACGTATTTTTAAGAGATTTTAATAGGTTCATATTGATAAGATTTCCATGCTAAAAGAAATTATTATGCACTTGTATTTCATTATTGAAGTTTTCGCTAAACTGTTTATCTGATATGTAAATTTGTTCTCTTTCCATTTCACTGAATATAGAAAATCAATATACAAAGGAACGAAAATCCTTGAATATACAGTTCCTCATCAGTCTACACGTGTGTTTTTATCAATCTGAAGTAATGCATTCAGACCAATAAGTGACGCAAAAATTATCTTATCATATAAACAGGAACTGATTATCCTCCCGGAACACCCGAGTTCGATCACTCCCACTTTTTTGTGAGGTTCGTGTTGCTCGATCTTTAGTTTTCTGTGTAATGTTTTGTAGATCAACTGAAACGCTATTCTTCATGTCGGAAACTTTTAAACAGGGAGCGTTTATTGTCTTAAAATCTACTCAATCACGGTTATAAGAAACACAAACGAAAATAGTTTGGTCTTATTTGGTTTCGGGAATATATTTAAGCGCAGACATGTTGAAAGGAGCAGGCTATGCTAATCATAACAGAGCACCTGATCTCACTTACATATAATCTTGAACAGTTGTGCAGTTCCATATTAAGATGTTCAACGTTTCATTTTCTATATGCATACTATGTTGGTACAACTGTTTGTATCATGTCGAGTGAATTGTATACTCCGTATCATTACCAGACGCACGGTGATGTGGTTTACACAACTGACGAGACATGATGCAAATAATTGTTGCAAAACATTTATGCATATAATGCGTTAAATATAAATAAGCATATTTCGAATGTTTAAGACATTATTTTAAAGAATTCTCCCAACAGGATCCCATAGTTTTACCGCATTTCTAATAGACGATGTCACGAAAGTAGTTCAGACTAAGGTACATCTTGTATCACATACATATATGACAGAATGTTTTGTATCTGATTATCTGTAACTTAATGGTTTAAATCCCGTATTTCTATAGAATATTTACTAATATTAGATAAAATTCAATATCCTAAATATTGTAACTTATTCTGTGTTGTAACCATCGCAGTTTCGTGATCATCAACGGAAGTTTGAACAACTTGACCCAGTCTGTCAATTAGGTTCAATTTCATTTCTATTAAGAATGTAATACACCTCTCTAGATTCCCTATTTTGCTTTGCAGAATGGTTTAAATCTATATAAATGGTAGAATTAGACCGTTTACATATACGATTACCTTTGTTGAAATACAATTTATGCATGTTAATCAGCTGCAAAGACAGTTATTGTCCATCATGATGAATTAATTCATTAATTTAATGTGTATTATAAATAAACCAATCTATAAATATAGCCGTTTCATTTCTTAATGCTTTCAATCAGTCTGTGAATCTAAGTACGTGAGATTAATCAATAGAATCTACCACAGATAAAAGTACAAAATCGAGAAATGTCAACCACTCAGTCAGGTATGATTTCAATTGTCGAGAACGAGGCTTGCCAAGTTATTGACGATTTAAATGTTACCTGAGGGTGGCTTAGACGCCTTACATTTCCATATCTTATATTATTCAACGGTGATTGAATATAACTCGCATGCATTGCAGCTATGACATAGATTCCCTTATGAAACATGCATACAGGATAACTGAAATGTTCCTTCATAAATGTGATGGTCAATATTTTCTGGCAATTTTCAACTCATTACTTTCTCTGCCTATTGTAGCAATTCGCAATTATGTTTTCATTAGATACAAAGACTATTTGTATAAATAACAGAGTTGTGCATTTTTAGCAAAATATGTAAATAGAAAATGTATTTCCCTTGAAAAAAAGTGTTTCCGATATTGACGTGTATTATTTAGGGTGAATTCCAGTTGCATTTGTATAGAATTGAAAAACAAAAAGAGTTCATATGTCATTTTGCATTATTTCAAGTGGTTATAATAATGTGAAGAAGAGCTTGAAGATACCAAAGAGTAATCAGAATCCGTATATAGAAGAAGAACAGACAACACAATGGCCAAAAGAAAAAGGACAAAAGGACAAACAACGATCTACAAAACATACACATAAAACTAAAGATCGAATAACACGAACCCCACTAAAAACCGGCGGTGTACTCAGGTGCTCCGGAAGGGTAGGCAGTTCCTGCTCCACTATTGACACCCGCCGTGTTAATCTAGTTGCAAACCCGGTGATACGTCATGAATGAGGAAAGGACCGGGAAGATAGTAATTTTTCTGGAAATTCTGCTTATGTATTATATAATTGCACGACGAAATCCTGCGACCAACAAGATGCATTAAATAATTGCACGACATCAGTCTTGCGTGCTAGCATATGCATTATATATTACACCACTGAATCCCGTGATATAGAAGATCAAATACATATCACGATTTAATCCTGCAGCATGACAATCTATCAATTGTATTTAATGACATGCGTACTTTATTAATTTACCCTGATGTTTAGTGGAGTTCGTGTAACTCGATCTTTAGTTTTATGTGTATGTTTTGCAGATCGTTGTTTGTCCTTTTGTCCTTTTTCTTTTGGCCATTGTGTTTTCTGCCCTTCTTCGATTTACGGATCCTGATTACCCCTTTGGAATCTGCAAACATTTCTTATATTTGTGACTGGTTGTGTGAATAAGGAATTCATGTCGGGTATCAATAATAGGACAGACATGATAACTTGTCCAGGGACAATAATATCACTCTTCTTTTATGTACGTTTGTGTAGTTCTAGCTTTAATTGATTTATTTTATTTTACATTTGCTCAGGCCTTAAGGTCATAAGGTCATAAAACTTTCGAGCATGAGTTTCCTAGTTTCCTACTCGTACACCAAAATCATTCAATCAGAACACTGGATGTATCTTCTGATTGGCTGCTAAAAAATTTACTCAAACTGTTAATGACCGCAAGATTGACCGTAGCCGATTTTGACTATTCAGTTTAGGCCCTTTGGTTTTATTGCTCCCAAAATTTTCACTTATATGGCTTTCAAATATTGTGGCTTTGAAACGCGTCATGCACACTAAATTTGATATCTAGGTTTGTTTTTTGTTTTTTGTTTTTTGTTTTTTTTTTTTAATAATATCGTTGTTTTTCTGAAATAAGGATTTTCAGATCTAATACACGAATTTCTGTGTTAACGATGACTACCCGTTTTCGTGTTACGGTTATCTAATGCTTAATCGTATTGATTGCTGCTGACATTTTATTCCCCGTGATTGCTATTTCTAACCTCTTTGTAAAGAATATTGAACAGTTCTAAAATCCGCAATGTATGTGCAAAAAAAAAAAATATATACAATACAACAATTATTTTAGGGCAAACATTATACTATTTTAATTTGTCATGAAATTACGAAAACAAAACCAATAAAAGAAAAAAAGCATATTTTGACATTTAAAACATCATATCTTTGTTACATCAAAGCGCATGTCTCATTTCGAGAAATCTCTTCTTTAAATATCAGCCATGTGATAAAAGCTATAAATGGAGTACCACCCACGCAAGATCAATTTGTTCAATTTCCTTGGCGGTCGTAATGACATTTAAATGATGTTATTACGTGAATAGAGTATATTATTACCGCTGAAGTATTAATAAACTTATCATTTGTACTTTTCAATCAGATTACTGAGGGGGTTTTCTCCGGGTCCTCCGGTTTTCTCCGGGTCCTCCGGTTTTCTCCGGGTCCTCCGGTTTCCTCCGGTTTCCTCCACCAATAAAACTGACCACCACGATATAACTGAAAATTGAAAAAAGTGGCGTTAAACACCATAAAACGATTAGATTACTGGTAATTTAAATATGATTCCAAAAAATAGATTAACATGGCTAGAAATCAAATTCGAATTGCCGCATAGCTCCAGTTGTTTGTAGGAGGACTTATGTCTTATGTAGGTTTTTTGTGTTTGCTTGCACATAGTGGTATCCAACACATATTGTGGTATGCTTTTTTTGTTTTGTTTGTATTCGTCATATGCCTTGTGTACCCAATGTTACCAGTTTCTCTGGATTGTCCATTCTTGATTGCCCATTTGGATTTTTGCTAACGATTATTTATATAGCTGGTCATGAAAATATAGCTACCTCATAGCTTAGCATCTTAAAAAACTGTCGTTATTTGATATATAGCTCTCAGTTTACAGTATTTTACTAACAATTGTCTATTTCGGTTTTAGCCGTCATAGTGTGACGTCACACTGCCAGATATTTTCCAGTATCAGAGTCAGTCCGCTGATGCTGACAATATCACTCAGTGAGATCAAACCAATAATTATAGATTGATGCATGGCCTTTTTCATATTGCCCTTGCTATCAGCACGAGACCTTGATATCGGCCCCGAGGGCTTTAGCCCGAGGGACGATATCAGGCGAGGGCTGATGACAAGGGCAACATGAAAAATGCCATGTATTAATTTATTTATCACATATTTTGCCAGGGCAGATAACATGTTATTGCCCTTCACAAGAGGGCAGATAACATGTTATTGCCCTCGTAAAATTTTATTTTCCCGGAGGCAAATAGCACGCCGCAAATTATGCTTTTATTACACATGCAAATTCGGCGTTATTTCAATAAAATGTGTGATAATTATTGTAATTGTTATAGAGTTCATATCTTCCTTGAAAACAAACCTTGAAAACGTGAAATGCATTCTGACATGAACATAACAAACATTCTGACACATTAGTTGATTTAACAAAATTATAAGAAATATTCTTAATATGCAGTATTACCCAGAGCATTCAACTATGAGAGCTATAAATCATAATTATTATAATGGTTCATAACTTCCTTGTAAAAAAAACCCATTAAATACATTCTGACACGAACGCGAGAAAACATGCTAATATATATATACATTTTAGTGAAGTAGATATAGGTATCAGAAACTTTCTCAATATTCATTATTATACAGAGAATTCCACTCAGAAGATAGTGGACATTATTACTTACATCCATGATAAGATGTGTACCAAACATTCTGAGTTTATATGATGTACTTGTAGTAATGTAGAAATCATGTAAGGGGTCTATACATGTAGATAGTCATCAACGTTTTCTATTTTTACAATTTCAATAAGGGGAGGTTTGGGCCGATCAAACTAGTTTAGCCATCCACTTTTTATTGCAGTGCATGTACCAAACCAGGATAGTGAGCGGTAATATATTATGTGTGTTATATTAATGATATGACAGAACTTTTTATAAATTCAAAATGTGATCCACTATCTTTAGAAAATTCATATATTGGCAGTCTAATGTTTGCTGATGATCTACTTGTTCTTTCAGAGTCCAAAGAAGGTCTTCAAGAAAGTCTGAACAAATTTTCATTATACTGTAAGGAATGGCAACTAACAGTAAATTGCAATAAAACTAAGACTATGATTTTTGGTAAATATTTAAAGAACATAAAGAATACTAAATTTAGCTATAGAAACACCTATTTAGAAAACATCAGTGAATTTAAATTTCTTAGAAATGTTATAACACAGAATAGAAATTTTGTTTCTTGTGCTGAAGCTCTGTCAAAAAAGGCACCTAAGGTCATGTATTCTATAAAAAGCTATACAAGCAGTCTAAATGAATTGCCTGTAAATGTACCTCTCTTTGATTCTCTTGTACGTCCTATTCTAACATATAACTGTGAAATATGGAATATGGATGATTACAAACCATACTTCAACGCTACTGAAAGGGCTAAGAAGGACAACTTTAATGTAGATCAAATGTAATTTATAGAAATAACTCCTTACGACAAGATACATAATAAGTTCTGTAAATTTATTCTTGGAATCAAAAAATGTTCAAGCAATTTTTCAGCCAGATATGAGTTGGGAAGATACCCAATAGATAATTTCATAAAGACTCAATCTTTACTTTATGAAGATCGATTACTTGCAGTTGATACACCTGAAACTTTAAAAGAATGTTTTTCTCTTTCTAAGTCTCTCCATGAGAAAGGAATTTTCTCTTGGTACTCATATATTAACCATGTAAGAACTAAAAATAAAATGGACCTTGGAAATCAAGATATGAAAAAGAATTCTTGTAAAAAATATTACAAAAATATACTAAATAAAGACTATGAAGAACTATTTGATAATAAATTAAAATCGATAGATAATAACAGTAAACTCTTTCTATTCAAAACATTAAAGTCTGAAAATAAGTCGGAATTTTACTTGAAATATCCAGATTTTGTAAAAAGAAGATTGATTTGTAAATTTAGACTAAGTGACCACTCTCTGGCAATTGAAACGGGACGATATAAGAAAATACCTCGGCATTTACGAACGTGCAATAAATGTGAAACTCTTGATGACGAAAACCATTTCTTTTTAAATTGTAAGCTAAATGAACATTTAAGAAAAAGCTTTTCTCAGTGACTTTGACAATATTAATAATACAAATCTACTTGAAATTATTTTAAATCCGACCAACATCAAGCAGGTGAAATCTTTAGGCTCCTTCATTAAACAGTCATTGGAACCGAGGACAGGGGGCACACGATTCCATTTGTTCTATTGTGTTTTGAATTTGTTTATATGTTGTACATTGTATGTTTATGTATTGTTGACTATTCAATGTAGCCATTGACCCTGATTAGGGTGGAAATTGTGCTTAATAAAGTTACTAGTAATTAATTAATTAATTAATACACATAAAAAAAAAAAATTAATAAACGGTCATGTTCTCTTTATATAACATGTGACTCAATGTAAGACGATATGTTAAGACATGGATGCAACTAACATGAAAATAACTGGTTTTCTGTTGCTAAATATGATTACTAAAACGGTAATTTGATATGAACAGCATACATTCAAAAGAACACGTTGATTTTAATTGTTTCTATGTCTATTTCTGTAATAAAATGGAAACAAAATGTCTACCACACGGAACAGTTTCAAAGTCTAATAGAACACTCGTAGAAACAGAGGCAAATTCTATAGCAATAAAACACATATAATAAAATGAAAAACATTGGCAAAATCTAATATCAAAACCGTAGAAAGAGGCAATCTCGATATCCCTACCGCAAATACATGACCGTTCACTGTCCTGGCTTGGTGCAGGCGATTTAATAAAAAGTGGCGGGGTTAAGATAATTGTGTGGGTCAAAATCTCCCATTTTAATGAAATAATGCTGTCATGCAAGTGCTTTCCACATATAAGTAAAATGTCAATCTTCACATATAACTGGACGAACAGCGCCATCATATATAACGCTATAATCTTGAACATGACTGGCTTGGTACAACAGCGCTATCATATATAACGCTATAATATTGAACATGACTGGCTTGGTACAGACGCTTCAACACAAAGTGTCGGATTTAAGCTAGTTTTATGGCCCCAAACTTTTACTCTGTTATATATTTAGGAGAAAACAGTATTGTATTTGAAAATTTCACTGCATCAATTGGAGATTTGATGGTGGCAAATTTAGTTTACTGGTGACGCGATAGCGGAATCAGTAAACGGATATGTGCGACCATTAAATGTAATCATGTGCATAGATGTGCATTGCCACATTATTGACAATATGACGTACACAATTAAATCGACAATTGATGCCGTGAAATTTTCAAATACAATACAGTTATCTCCATTCTAATGTAATCATATGCATTGCCACATTATTGAAAAGATGACGTAAGGGGTAATTGGCTAAGATTCTAAAAAATATCTCATGATATTTCAACCGTGGAATTGATACCTTGAAAATTACAGAATTGTCCAATCACAAACCAGGAATATGAAACAACTACATTAGAATGTAAATTGAGAGCTATTTATTCTAAAAGTTTACAGGCAGATTTTGATCTGATTTGAGATAACGAATGGTACACAATGTATCATATCAAATGCTGATAACCTTTAAAAAGTTGATTGGAATGATGTTTTTAATCGTAGAGCTTGTATAGTAAGGCTGACGAGAAAACAGAAACATCAGGGCGATTAGCAACCCGGATTGAGGCATTTAAATGTCAAGATGAAAATGCGAGAAAAGAAATGAACTGTTAAAAGAGGCACACCTGGAAATGGATTAAAAGAATAAAGAGAAATACCAAAAGCTAACAGAAGACTTGAACTTTTCACATGAATTTCTTTTGGGGACATTGAACATGAAAAATGATTTAAGAAAGCATAGCTAATGCAAAATATATTGATCATGTACATCTGATGAAGACATTGACCAGAAACCATAATCAAAAGGTATTTCTGTGAAATTATGTTTTTATATTACAATTTCATTACATGGCTTTCATATGAAAATCTATAATATGTATGTATACTGTGTTATTGCTTGACTTAATTACTGTATAATTATCAGTTGCATATAGAAAATATGTAGGCTTGTACATGTATATTGAAAATAATGTCTGTTTTAGAATTGAATAAACCTTGATATCATTCGAAAAAAGATGAAGCAAATGAGAGAGAAGAAAGAAAAATAAAGACGAAAGAAAGAGATAGTTTAGGCAACCCTCTATTCATGTATGTGTAGTGACAAAACCCCCAGATAAAATTGAGACTCCCACTTCTACTGCTCCTAAGATGTCAGACTTTGTGTCTTTACGTTCTGAGTTCGGTGTGATGATGGCCGCATAAAATTAGTTACATTATTTGTATTTGTATGTGTATATTGGTGTCCAACTGATATTGTGTTTTGTATTTGTTTTGTTTGTCTTCGTCATGTGTACCCTATGTTGCCAGTTTCTCTGTGTTTGTCTTCGTCATGTGTACCCTATGTTGCCAGTTTCTCTGGAATGTCCATTTGTTATTGGCCCCTTCAGTATTCTCTAACGTTTATTCGTTGAAGTCAGCACTAGTTCCTTCATTTATAAAATAAAAGTCTCTTTAGTTTCAGTAGATTTTAATTTATAAACAAACAAAAAATTATGAAAGGAAATGCTTAAACAGTGATGCTAACAAATTCACCAATATAAACAAATCGACCATCTTCCACCTCACACAGTTGAACAAATAAAGAAAAATGGACCACGACATATTGCGTGATTGAAATATGAATAAAGACGTTGCAGCATTAAACCGCTTAATGGAATCACAACCCTCTCATCTTTAACAATGAAATCGTTCAAACGATTGATTGATTGATTGATTTATTGTGTTCAACGCCACTTTCAGCAATATTTCAGCTATATCATGGCGACCAATTTTAGTGGTGGAGGCAGCCGGAGAGAACCACTGACCATGGGCAAGCAACTGGTAAGCTTTATCACTTGCGTCTGCGAGTCGATTGCACCCTTTTTTGTAATTTACAAAGCCAGGCGCGAACGCACGCCGTATTGGTGATAGGCTTGTATGAGTTGTTAGGTAATCCAACTACCTCACTCACTGAGCCACCCGGCCCCTCTCAATCAAACGAAGCGGATTGGTATAACATATTACAAATGTATATTAGTTGAAGGTTGAAAGAGTACATTTAGAAATGAAAAAGTTTCAAATAGTGTACATATAATGAGGACGCACCTAATACGCAATAAAGAGTTATACTATAGTCTACTATGGACATGCTAAAATGGAAAGAATACACAAAAAATATTAGTATGTAAATGTACTTAAAGTATACCAGAGAAATTATGATCAATCTGTTTGAAATTGGTCTTGGCAAATATGTTTGCCTAACCAATAACATATCCTTAACATGCAAGTAGAACTCACCTGGGACTCATCATTGTGTAAACCGAGCTTATTTATCATATTATTGGCGAAGAATGCATGTCTAAAAGATCTACAAGAACAATGTGACTTTCAAGTCCTACTAAGTAATTCCAATCCTATTAAATACGCAAAGCTCCTTATCTTGGCTTAAAGTAATACATTGAAGTACACATGGAAGGAAGCGTATATGCCCATGTATAACTAAGTGTACACGATATATTTTCTCGAATGCCCTTCATCATGTGTGCTCATTGTTAATTAATTGGGAAGGCAAATAATTTAAGAACTGCAAAGGGCCTCAAATCTCTTTCAAGGGCATCCACAATATACAACATGTAAGCCATAGAATTAAAAAAAACAAATATGCCACCCTGTCTGAAGAGTTCCAAAATATACCACCCTGTCTGAAGAGTCCCAAAACCCATAGAAAAATCGTTAGAAAGAAGCAAAAAACGATACTCCAAGCACACAAATACATGACCACTCACTTTCCTGTCTTAGTACATGTACAGGCACTTCAATAAAAAGTGTCGAGGTTATGCCAGTTTTATGCGACCTAACCCCCTCTTAGTGAAATGAAAATGGACAAATCGTAGAAAAAGCAAAATCGAAACCACTAACACACAAATACATGACCACTCACTTTCTGACTTAGGAGGCAGGAGACAGTAGCCTCTATTTGTCCCCCTCCCTTTTTTATTAGTAGAGCAGTATGGTGACATTTAAGAAAAATTATGAGACTTTATAACTAAAATGACTGACAATTCTTCAGTATAATTTCAAAGGTGATTCATTTCTGTAAAAGCTTTTCTGCAAAAGTACACTGGATTTGAGATTATGAGCTGCTACCGGCACAGATTCGTTCCTGTACTGACCCTGTGTTTTCCGACATGGATACCAGTTGATTAACGTAAAGAAGGTAACGCACAAAATTTTCATGGTCATTAAGGCTGTTGAAAGCGTTTTTTGGTAGGATTTTATGTGCAGATGAAATGCTTTTATTCAGTTTTGTCCCTGTATTTTGCTTTTTGTAAATTCCATATTGTGGAAGTGTAGTACCGTCCGTACAATTTAGTGGTATTTTGAATTTGAAATTTCTAGATGTAAACCTCATTTTATTTTTTAAGTGCGCAACAAACACCATTTTTGTATATAGACTGACAATTTCATTACTATTTCACTTTCATATCGTTTTCATTTGTTGATTTGTAGTGTCCTTGACTAAATAATAGCTATAAATAGAAACACTGTCAATTGTCGTAAATGTTGGTTAAAAGTACTATCCTCATCCTCCTTAAGAAAATCACAGAATTAAAAAAAAAAATATATTAAAATTAAGTCATTTGTTTTTTTCTAAATATACATGTTTTTTGCCACCTGGCATGCTTCAGTTTAATACCTGAATGTGAGAAATGTCATGAGAAAATGAATTTAAAAATAATAGTGCAATTCAAGATAGATAACTCTTGTTGTTTGTCGTTTTTCACAATTTTGTGATATCCGTCCCCAGAGTATTGCAATGGTAAATATCCATAATTTAGCTGACAAAAAAGTTTTTTGTCATTTAATGTGTTTGTTTTTTTCTTATTTCTTATTGCAGTTAAGCCAAACTGGCATCATCAAACTTTCCCATAGTAACTGCATTAACAAAATACAATATTTTCTGTTCACTACAAATTTTATTTTACAATACAATTTGACAATTTTTTACAAAACTAAGCTCACCGATAAAGAAATTTGTAAAATAAACGAGTACATTAAGAAAACAATTAGTTTTAGCGCGCACTACTCGTTTCTGGAATAACCTTCATCGTGTACGCTCAAAATCGAAAGGTTGGAAAGGAAAATGATTTTAAAAGTTTTGCGAGCAAGTAAACCAAAACGGCCTAACAGAATAGTCAACATCGGCTAAGGTCACCTATGCCTGAGGGAGAAGAATCTTAGTTTTAATAATACTTTCATTATTTAGAAACTGTAAATTTCAATAACACATATATCTATTAAACTATGTCAGTGCTGAAGCACTAACTATTGGGCGGATGATACCCTCGGGGACTAATAGTCCACCAGTAGAGGCATCGACCCAGTGATTGTAACACTAGCTACTGGGCGGATGATACCCTCGGGGACTAATAGTCCACCAGCAGAGGTATCGACCCAGTGATAGTAACACTAACTACTGGGCGAATGATACCCTCGGGAATTAATAGTTCACCAGCAGAGGTATCTACCCAGTGATAGTAACACTGACTGCTGGGCGGATAATACCTTCGGGAACCAATAGTTCACCAGCAGAGGTATCGACCCAGTGATAGTAACACTAACTACTGGGCGGATGATACCCTCGGGGACTAATAGTTCACCAGCAGAGGTATCGACCCAGTGATAGTAACACTGACTACTGGGCGGATAATACCCTCGGGGACTAATAGTCCACCAGTAGAGGCATCGACCCAGTGATAGTAACACTAACTACTGAGCGGATGATACCCTCGTGGACTAATAGTCCACCAGCAGAGGTATCGACCCAGTGATATTAACACTAACTACTGGGCGAATAATACCCT
This sequence comes from Bathymodiolus brooksi, assembly GCA_963680875.1. Taxonomy (NCBI): domain Eukaryota; kingdom Metazoa; phylum Mollusca; class Bivalvia; order Mytilida; family Modiolidae; genus Bathymodiolus; species Bathymodiolus brooksi. Next base: position 41,817,252 of record OY804581.1, on the reverse strand, counting down.
AGGGGACTAATAGTCCACCAGCAGAGGTATCGACCCAGTGATAGTAACACTAACTACTGGGCGGATGATACCCTCGGGGACTAATAGTCCATCAGCAGAGGTATCGACTCAGTGATAGTAACACTAACTACTGGGCGGATGATACCCTCGGGGACTAATAGTCCACCAGCAGAGGTATCGACCCAGTGATAGTAACCCTAACTACTGGGTGGATAATACCCTCGGGGACTAATAGTCCACCAGCAGAGGTATCGACCCAGTGATAGTAACACTAACTACTGGGCGGATGATACCCTCGGGGACTAATAGTTCACCAGCAGAGGTATCGACCCAGTGATAGTAACACTAACTACTGGGCGGATAATACCCTCGGGGACTAATAGTCCACCAGCAGAGATATCGACCCAGTGATAGTAACACTAACTACTGGGCGGATGATACCCTCGGGAACTAATAGTTCACCAGCAGAGGTATCGACCCAGCGATAGCAATACAACGTAAATATCAAATTTATCCTCAGATATTTCAGTCATTTTCATTTTCATCTTCTATTTTGACAGGTCTCAGCTTTGTTGGAAGTACATCTCCATCACACTGTGCAGATAGAACATCAACAAATTCCTCTGAACTGGTGCCTTTGTAGAACAGACAGAAGAACTACTGGAATTGTCCGTGTAAAACTCTGAGTGTTGATGTAAATTGATGTCCAGCGTGTAAATTTCATTTTTTCTGTATTTTGATCACTAGGAATCTATTTTTTTTAATCTGTAGTGGTAATTTCCAGTCTGTTTAAAGTGGCCGAGCACATTAAAACCATTATTTTATGCATTTTGATGTTAATATCCTGCAGTAGGAAGGCATCTTTATAATCCCTATGATTCAGTCTTTCCAAAATTAGATAAGGGCTCCTTATAGAGGTCTATCTTGATTTTTTGTAATTGTTTTAAGGAATTTGGATATTTCGGACAAATTCCTGCAAATTTGTAAAGAACAGTGTACTTGTTTATAATTCTTATATGATTTACATAATTAGAAATCCTATACTCTGATTGGGTATAAGCGCTTATGGAGGCGGGGTTTTTGTCAGTTTATTTTTCGATAGACGATGTTCACCGGACTACTTTTTTCGTAATGTAAACAAAATGGCGGCTTGGATTCTCGATAATAAAAAAAGATAAAAGAAACAATGTTTATTGTTAATAATCAACAATTATTGTTAGATATGAAATAAAAAAATAAATGCCAATGAAAAAAAAAGCTTGTACAAAAAATTCCGGAAAAAATACTTAAGACAACCATCTATCGACTTTGACTTTTGTAATATATCGTCATCATGTGACGTTGTTTACAAGGGACGCTGATTGACACAAGCTGGTTACTGATTTATTTTACGATTTTGTGAGCATTTTACTTATTTGAGTAGCTAAATGCAAAATGCCATCAAATTGGAAAATATCAGTAACTTAATTACATCACCGTCTAGGCCTAGTTATCAATGTAGGAAAACAACTTAAACAAGGTTAGTTCATTTTGTTATGCATGGCCGACACACATCAATGGAATGTATGTGTACGTACTGGGGATAGTAAATTTTCAAAACAAATGAAAAAAAAATACTTAGTTACAGAATTATAAGGATTAAGCGCATTTTTTCCGCAGTTTATTGATGTATAACCTGGACCAAGTCACTCACAAACTTTCATAAAAGTCCTTCGGACTTTTATTTGTTTGTGAGTGAATTGGTCCAGGTTATACATAAATAAACTCCGGAAAAAATGCGTTTAATCCTATAAAAAATTTCTAAATAGAGTCTGTAACATCTGTAAGTGTTCAAATATAGTTATTCTTGTTTCAAATTGGCTAAATTATTAGGAAAAATTTATACAGTGGATGATGCAGATTATTTATGGTCTTCTTAAGGAGGCAGGGGACAGTAGCCTCTATTTGTAGGGAGGACAAACGTAGTCGTCGATAGCGTTATTATTTTCTGTCAGAGTAGAAAAACCCGAATTTTCACCTTTTTCATTTCATTAGAAAAACACGTAAAATTTATTATTTCGTGATAAAAAATATATCAGATAAAACTTGAAAACTAGAACTTTATTAATTTGGTAGTTATAAGCATTAAAAATATGATTGGGTACTACTACTGAACGTCCAAAGTGAAGTCGGACGCCATCTTGATTTATGTGTCAACGAACAGCCCATTTTCAAAAATAATTCCGGGAGCTATCCCTGGACCAATATTCTTCATGCATGGCTTAAAATTTGCAGAAAGTCTTCAATTTTACCAATCCGACTGCCAAAAATTAAAAACAATCGAAATCGTAACGTAAAATATAAAAGTTTACAAAACAGTGTTTTTAAACTCGCTTACCACACTTCCGAAAAAAATTGGGGGTCAAACATCAATAAACTGGACTTTCCTCTAAAGATATGTCGCCAAGGTTTCAATAGATAAGCAGTAATAGCTCCCGGAAATCATTGGATGTTCGGTCCATATTTTCTGACTTTGCAATCAGAGTTGAGCGGGAAGAGTTATCGGACGTTGTGTGGCGCATGACCGGGATGTATGTCTTCGCCATTTTGGCCAGGACAATTTCAGAGTTGTACCAAAGAAAAATAGAATTTACCGACGTATTGTTCTACCAATTGATACAATAATTATCTAGCATTGATGTATTCAGACCACGGAGGTCAATCATGCACGGTAAGTAACAAAACTTCTTCTAAAATATAGTTTTATTCTCAAAAGAAATATCGTTTTCAACCGGATCAAATGGGGGTTAATTTTGAAAACAATAGATGCACAAAAATCGCACAGAAACTTTACACGGACTGAATAAATATATATCTTTGTTTCGATGAATGAAAAAGAGATGGGATTTAATTCACGATTTTATTATTTTACTCGAAAAATGGCGAAAACGGCAAGCATCAATATAAAGTTGTCAAATTCTCCCAATCTATAAATAACTTTATCCAAGCAGAGCTTTGGTGACGTAATCATGGCTGTTCGGAAATTATCGGGATTTATTAATACATCTATATAAAGGAATTGTTCCGGTATTCTTTGATACTTTTGTGAAATGTTCAAGATTTTTTATATTTTTTGGTTTTGAATGAAATTTGTCTACATGAAAACTTTTTATGCATTTCTCATTAAGTTCCTAGTGTATATTGTAGCAATACATAGGACAATTGTTTTTAAATAGTAACATGAATTTCCATGCAACATTTTTGAAACAATTTATTTAAATTGTTATAAAACATAATTATTATGTTTCAGTGCTATTAGGGAAGCTTTATGAAATATATGCTTAATGCATACATTACAGTATGTGAATGTATTAACATTCTGGCTATATACAATGTAATCAGTGGCAGTGCATGTGATATGCTAAGTTTAATTAATTACATTTTTTTCATTACACCATTACTGTGTGCAAACTTGTTTGATATGACAGAACATTTATGATGCATGCAGCAAACATTTTTGGAATAATGCTATTTTTCATATAGAATCTATTTGCCACCAAGCATATATGAATAAAGATAATTTTTAGTCGAAGAGTGCATTGTATTAAAGCTTTTTTCATTTGTACATGTATGATAAACTATTTCTGGAAAAGATAAATTATTTTTAGTTCTTTATTTTTATTCTGTATAACATATTTTAAATGTTTATTTTTATTTTTATTTTACAGGTGTGATCGTGGCATCTCAGTAGATTATTAAGAGTTTTAAATCATTAAAATGACACTTCTGAAAGTTTATGCTGTTGATTATGATTCAGTTAATCAAATATGGATAGGATATGCATAGGATCACAAAACACACAATTTAAAGAATTCACAAAGATTTCATTTGGAATAAGTTGGTCATGAACTGGGACACAGCACTATTTGTAGTCGTCAAATGTAAAATTATAGTATATAAAGGAAAAGAGAGTGACATTGAAGACTGTTATGAATTAAGATTATAAATAATAGTAGAAGATAACAGTTTATTGATTTGTGACAATAAAAATGATAACTTTGAAAATTTGGGACTTTCTAATCGCATGAACTGTTCGCTTAAATCAGCTAAAATTGTCAAATTTGAGGTTTTTCCCAGACAAAAAAATGAAAATCATGTATAAAATGTGCTAATTAAATGTTTAAAAGATAACATAACTTCAAGGCTGGCTTATAAATTGTACAGAGAACATATCTGATAATCCAAATAAGGCTTTTCATGGAATACGGGGCCATAATTGAAATATTATTTTTACTAAATTTCCAGGTAGAGAGCTAATGAACCAGGACATAGTTCATACCAGTGTCAGAATTGGGGTTGCTGATAGTTTTCTCCTTGTAGTATCCAGTTATAGGATCAAAATAATACCAAACACTTGAACATTTAATATTATAATATTCGACAATTATTGAAATTGTATCAATTTTGGGAATTATCTGAAATTTTGATTGAACAAAGAAAATTGACCTTTTCAATGGAAAAAATGGCAGTTTTTACACAAACTGTAATAATAACTTCATTGATGTATGGATATTGAGGTTGTTTACCATAAAAATGTCAATTTGAACATACAAAATATAATTAATTCCCTAAAATAACTTATTTTTACACTTTACGGAGCTCAAAATAATAAGCTGCAGAGTTTATAATTCTGGCGCTACAGACTTTGAGAATTTTTTTTGCTGATAAATATAGGTGTTCCCTGTTAGAGGGTTCTTTTCCTTACCAAAATCAGTATTCAGAAAAATTCTAGTACTTTTTTCAGATTTTTTATGACCAAAAACTTGATTTTTCGAATAAAATTTGACGTTAAAATTATGGAGGCCTGCGCAAAGGAAATAATATTAAAAAAATATATATATTAATTGAATAAATGATATTCTTGATATTTTTAACTAGAGACTGGGCACTTTGTGGACAGTGCTGCAAGTTTCAGCCTTGCAAGTTAAAGGTTTTTGAAGATATTTGACCACAAACCTGGTAGTTTGAACAAACAGACGGCTGACACATAAATTAAAAAAACTAAGTCCAAATGCTATTTTCAATGTTTTAAATTCTGTGACATTTTTTTCATATAACACCTACAGGTGTGTACAATACCTCTTTTTGAAGCATGAGGAGGATACATTACTATAGAAGAAAGCATGATAACCTATTAGGTAGTGAAAATAATATATTTTGGTCCAAAAATGTCATTTTTTTAACATTTTTCCAAAAAACAGAAAATCGACCACTTTTGGCTCACCGAAAAGGCCATAACTTTCGAACAGCTCAACCGATTTTAATAATTTTTGTACCAAAATTTCCCATTTTGTATGTACTGTCATACTAAACTATAATTGGATGATTTATTAGCATTTCAATTTTTGGCTTGACCACCCTACTATTTGTCCTCCTCCCATTTTTATTAGTAGAGCAGTATGGTGATATTTTAAAAAAAGAGACTTTATAACTAAAATGACTGACAATTCCTCAGTATAATTTCAAAGGTGATTCATTTCTGTAAAAGCTTTTCTGCAAAAGTACACTGGATTTGAGATTATAAGCTGCTATCGTCACAGGTACGTTCCTGTACTGACCCTGTGTTTTTCGACATAGGATACCAGTTGATTAATGGCAGCCCCCATGCAAAGAGGTAATGCACAAAGTTTTCATGGTCATTAGGGCTGTTGAAAGCGTTTTTGGTAGGATGTTATGTGCAGATGAAATACTTTTATTCAGTTTTGTCCCTGTGTTTTGCTTTTTGTAAATTCCATATTGTGGAAGTGTAGTACCGTCCATACAATTTAATGGTATTTTGAATTTGAAATTTCTATATGTAAACCTCATTTTATATTTTAAGTGAGCAACAAATACCATTTTTGTGTATTGACTGACAATTTCATTACTATTTCACTTTCATAGCGCCTTCATTTGTTGATTTGTAGTGTCCTTGACTAAATAATAGCTATAAATAGAAACACTGTCAATTGCGTAAATTTTGGTTAAAAGTACTATCAGGGTCATTACGGTTTTCACAGTTTTCCGGTTGTTGACTGATTTTGTCTGTTTATATAATTATGAGTTTTGACTTTCCCTTTGTAAGATTGTTCAGAGTTCGGTAATTTTGTTATTACCTTTATCCCCAGCCTCGTTAGAAGAGCAATAAAAAGTTGAGGGGTTAAGGTAGGTTTAATGACCCAATCCCCCACCCCTTGGGGGAATGATACGGTCATGCAAGTGTATCGCACATTTAAGGAAAGGATCCTTGTCGATACTATGTATATACATGTACCTATTCGCATTATAATAGTCAGGCAGGTTTGATAGTCTTATTTCTGCTAAATGTCAGTCAGCTATCTAATCCAAAGATCAATACAATACAAGACATTGATCATGATATATACATGGTACAGTTATCTGTATTACATCCTATGGAGATTAATGCAGCATTTAAAATCCCAAGAGATCGTGATATAACCTGGACTCATTATTCACTGCTTCTGTTTTTTTAATTAAATATAGTCTTTGAAAGTGCTAGTTACGTGTCTACCACCTTCCGTTATATAGGAAATAATCAATAGAAAATCTACACTACTCTCAGAAACGGCCAAAAAGTGTTATTGAATTATTTGTTTAGAGAACTTGTTATTTTCTTGCCAGTGTGAAATTAATTTGCTACAAATACACGTTTTATGTTGGTTGTGTATAGTATATATGTTGTTTTATCTGATATGTAAATGTTAACTGAAATGACATAGATATTGGCGTTGTTTGATTTTCGTTATATGTTCTGTGGATTATTTTTCAAAAGATTCGTCAAAAAGGTAAGTAAATTATATTTTCCATTTTTCCCAAGCAAACAGGTGAAATTGAGGAAATATTAGCTGATTTTGCATGACTCGACTCAGTGCTTAATAAAAATAATATATGTATGCAAGTCACGCGAGTATTATAGTGTAACAATGCTGGTCTATACTATTTTCTCAAGTATTTTGTAGATTTTATTTTCTATTTTAATTAGGGTTATATTATTTGTTATTTGATCAAGACCAACGTAGAATATCCCAAACGCAAAGATATTATTGAGTAAAGGGGGTTCCGAATAGAAGAAAATAAAATACCGACAGTTTGGTATATTTGTTTTCTGTTATATTTTTTATTTGTATACTCCTCGACAAAACACACACTGAAACACAAAGTAGGAGTAATACTATGTCCTCGGAAGGGTTATCATTTCCTGTTCCATGCATAGCACCTGTCATGAAGTCATCATTCCCAAAGCATATAATGGAAATAGTGATTTTCAATTTCCTATCGGAAACCTATCTTCAATAAGCTTTAGATAATGGAATTTCGCATAGAAAAACTAATAAAGAGTGAGGACCATAACATTTTTGAACCTTAGATGAGTAATTTGACTGAGTAGCCACTTGTTCCAGAATTCTTTATACAAAGAACAGGATCTCGCATAACGTATCATTTTGGGATACAAACAACCCGTAATAGCGGATTAGGATTAGGATTATGGTGTTTAGCGCCACTTTCAACAATATTTCAGTTATATCGTGGCGGTCAGCTTTATTGGTGGAGGAAAACGGAGTACCCGGAGAAAACCACCGACCTATCGTGGAACTCGACTTTACAACGTTAGTGGTGATAGGCACTGATTGCATAGCCTATAGGTACTTATGATTCCAACTACGATACGATCACGTCCACGATGATCCCTACCCATTATAGAAGGTATTGAAATGCTGCAATTCAAGAAAAGAATTTTCACTATCAGAAAATTTTAGCCAACATGCTTATAGTAAATATTGGAAAGCAAATCTCTAATTGCAAATTTAGTAAAAAAAAAAATTATATGTATTAAAACGAGGCGGATAAATAAGTATCAGTGGCATCTTAAATTTTGGTTCATTTAGATATATTAAAGATAATTGGTCACTAATACCGAGGTAATTGACAAAACCTCATCTTAATCGAAAAATAAAAGTTAGCTTGGTGTATACTGTATATGTTTTCTATTCTTGTCTTGGATAATCTATACATTCTGAGAGCAGGGCCGTCTGGACAACATTATAGGCCTCCGGTCACAGCAGTGCACTGGGTCCCCTACATACACAACCACTCACAAGAATAACAATGAAAATGTTCGATAAAATTAAACATATATTAATTGTGTTGGTACTTTCAACAAAATCAGTGGTTAAACATTAAAAAACATGCTGTACACAACATAAATAGATAAGCGGGCGGCCTCTATGATCATGGGGCCCCCGGGCAACTGTCCAGCGTACCCATGCGTAAAGACGGCACTGCCTGAGAGTGAAAAACAAACACATTGGCATTTATATGTGCAGACGTCCATTCCATTTGTAAATCCTTCCAGCTAACTTCACATATGCTGTCGATTAAAAAGTTCAGTGGTTTGATTTTGATTGATTGATTTTTGGTGGTTAACGCCGCATTCAGCAATATTTCAGCTATATCATGGCGACCAGTTTTAGTGGTGGAAGAGGCCGGAGAGAACCACCGACCATGGGCAAGTAACTGGTAAACTTTATCACTTGCAACTGCGAGTCGAGTGCACCTTTTTTGTAATTTACAAAGCCGAGCGCGAACCCACCCCATATTGGTGATAGGCTTGTATGAGTTGTTAGGTAATCCAACTACCTAACTCATTAAGCCCAGTGTTTTGAAATATGTCATCTCAATTGTATTTTTAAATGTCAATTTAAGTGTAGAAATCCGTGTTATTGGAAAAATGGTTCCCCACTACAAAACATGTACTGTATCGAGGTTTTATCAATTATACTTGGACACCTCTAATTGAGTGGACCATATGTATATAGTACCAGCATAACACAATAAACAGTTCAAGTACAAAACATAATTATCACATTAAATACTTGAAAACTAACATGAGGTTAGAGACATCAAATTGTTCTCTATAAAAATATGATGATGGTGTTGATAAAACATATATATGTGTTAATGATTCTGTGTGACATAAAGGCAACATGTTTTCTTCCGGATGGTTTCTAATATAATATTGAGGAATAATTTGTTTTCGGGTTTCTGCAATATCACTATTACTATAATCAAATAAATACTGAAATTCATCACCTATTATATTTCATGTACACTTCTTGCAAATTTTATTTTGTTTCGGAATATTTATCCAACGACCTTTCTCAGCTGGAAATGTAAGGTTGGACAGTCATAATTTGGTAATATACAGGCTTTGACTTGATATAATTCTTAATAAATAAGCTTTTAAGACTTACAGTCTTTAATGATTAATAAAACTCACTTTTTCTTAAGTAAGTCCATGCAAAAACATGTTAGACACAATTATGCTAATGACAACCGTTGAATCTTTGCATGTATCCAGTTTAAAAGAAGTTAACATTTTACTGACTACAAATTTAGTACATAGTTGTATAGAAAAGACCTTTTATGTCAATGTATTGTCTATGTATAGGCTATACAATTCCACGAGAGAAAATCACCGACATGGCGCATGTTGCACTAAGGTTATATTCACTTACGCATATATAGGTGCCCTAATCCGATTTTGTAACAAGTGTAGCACGACGCATGCCACATGCGGACAGGAACTGTTCTCTCTTCCGGATCATCAGAGTTCACCCTTATTTTAGTGGGGTTCGTGTTGCTCGATCTTTAGCTATATGCGTAGTGTTTTGTAGTCCATTGTTTGTCTGTTATGTTGTCCTTTTTCGTTTGGCCTTTGTATTGTCTGTCCTTCTGCGATATACGACTTCTGATTACCCATTTGGTATCTTCTGATCACCCCTTTGGTATCTTCTGATTACCCCTTTGTTATCTTCCGATTACCCCTTTGGTATCTTCAAACTTTTCTTACCTATCCTGTTTAGTCCTTTGTATTTCCTTGCTCTCAAACCTTTTAAAATTATTTGACTATCCAATCTTTCAACTTTGAGCGTAGCAGCTGATGAAGGTCATTCCAGACACGTGTCGTGCGTACTAAGCTAGATATTTAAGGTTTGATAGCACTTCGTCATGGGTCCAGAATAGAGCTCACTGATTGCAATATAGTTAAAAATAGATCGTATCCTCATTGCCTCCCTTTTTATTTATTACTGTGTGGGAAATCTAACTATCCCATAGATAGTCACAATCAGTTGACCAGAGTTTCCCAATCTAGTAATATGTTGCTTCTACCATCGTTTCATTCGTTGCTTTAAAATAGCAGATATTTTGTTCTTTTAAATAATCATGTAAATCGTAAAGATGTACGTCTCATCCATTATTCATGGCTTCTGTTACAGTAAATCAGAAACCGAATCATTGAACTAATAGTATATGTCGAATACATTTTGCTTCGCTTCAAGGCGCTTCTATTATTCGATTAAATGGAGGTATAATTTTCTTATGGACGCGGATCGTTTGTTCCGTACCGGGATATGGTTCAATGTAAATGATAAATTATAACTGAACGTGTAAATGCCATCTAAACGTGACCTCTAATGGAGTGTTGTTAGATTGGTGTCACATCGAGAACGATAAAAGAGGGGGCAGGCGGGCAAGTAAGGATATCTTATTTTAATTTCAGACTGCACGGATTACATAGGTAAAAGGGAATACATCTGTCATGTTATTTCGGCCATCACGACTCGTTTACTTGACCATGCATGCATTTTATATATCAGAAAATTAAACACACCATGTTAGAACTACATTTTTGAGCTGACTATTTTGGATTCGAAGCCACACGTTTGATACACTACACCATCAATCGCCTACCCTTATATCCAGCGCCATAGACCACTGGACCATAACCAGTGGCGGATTTAGAATGGGCGTGCGGGGCGTGCGCCCCCTAAAATTCGCAAAGCATATGCTATACAACGTTAATTAAGCAGTTCAATAAATAACTTTTTCATGAATGGTTAACTCGGTAAAATATTCTTACACATTGTAAATACACGTTGGATGTGTTCGCTGATTCATATATGTATTCGCCGTCAATAGTTCAAAGATTATTCCATTCTGATTGGTTCCGAGGTACCAGACATCAACTATTTTCTCACGCTAATTAAACATTATTTCTGCAGTCAATTTTACAACTACATGTAAACGTGCTATTTAGAAATTATAAAATGGACGAAAATTCTAGACCAAGTAAACAAGCAAGATTGGATACATTTCTGATTCCTCGACGAGACGAGAAGAGTCAAAGGTAAACTAAAAAGTAAATTTAACAGTTGATCTCATTTATAAAGCATACAACGAAAACCTATAACGAGAGAATCAGATGATGAAACTGAGACAGTGTGGAGAAACTTGAGTGTCCCATGAAAATGGTCACTTCTCTTTAAATAATGGTTCAAATAGTTCTTGAATTCGAAATTCTGCAATTTCATATGAAAAAAAAAATATAAGTTTGATTTGTATACAAATACCCGAAAATGTTGCCTTTTACTTTTCAAGTAAAGATCAGTAAAAATACGCATTGGTATAGTGTACATTAAAATACAAAAGTAACATATTAATAAATTAACGGCAATTTATTTGTAACAATCTCTGCATCTGCCCGAGGTATCTGCACAAGAAAGTGTGAACAAATCCTTTGTCCGGGTACGTTTATATTATTTATATCTACCAATGGATGTCTGTACAATTTTTTTACACATTTTTAACAAAAAATTGTAATAAATTAATATATATGGTTTATGCATATCTCACACCTGATTTCCGTAAGCATATTTCTCGAGAACTTTGATACATTTTTGTTGTTTGATCTGTTAGTGTAATGAGGTTTTTACGCCCGTTGCTCAAACACTTGATGTCCGTCCGTCCGTCCGTCTGTAAGATTTCTGCAATTCGCAACTCCCCTGACTGTAACCACGCAATTGATTGACGTTAAACTATATAATGTACTTGAAATACATTGTAGTTGTGCACAATGGTTTTTAGATTTTTCATTGAAGGCCGGGTGGAAGGGGTAGGAGGATGATTCTGCAACCCGCAACTCCTAAATCAGGGGCGGATCCAGGGGGGATGGCGCACCCGGCGCGCTCCCTCCCTAAAATGGGAAAAGATATGATTTGTTTGCGTAAAATGGTGATTTTTCACACGAAATACCCCCAAAAAAAATTTAAAGTGCGCCCCCCCCCCCCTAACTTGAAATCCTGGATCCGCCCCTGATAACCGTTATTTGTAAACACATATGCAGAAGCCCTATGATGCTCTTATTTCATTGTGTTACATAACTAATATTGTAAAGAAGAATTGATTTCGATATAAATATATTAAAAGGCTGCCAATGTTGACTCAAAAAAGTATCACATTACCAATGGATACCTTTACACTATATTCCACTACGCCTTTGGGAAATATACCTCACGTTTTTCTGTAATGACGTGTCTCTTTACAATTGGGTATCTTTATGTTATATTCCACAACGCCTTTGGGAAATAGACCACACGTCTTTCTGTCTTCCTGCTCTGAACATACTTAGAAATAAATGCCATTATATCTCCTAATGAAAAAATTAACTACATATAACCATTGATTTTTGCAGCATTTGAAGCATTCTGATACAATTTGGTAATTGGAAACGCACTGATTGAATTGTTCCATCATAAAATCATGGAATTTCCACGTATGACTGCACGAATAGTGTACAAACGTATGAATAATATTGAAACATTAATCGGTCACGAGGAGAGATCGATTCATATGTGTGTTCATTTTCCATGAACACTTTTTTTGTCATATATGTATACACTAAATCAAATATGGATTTTTCATCCTCACACGTGAATCAAAATTTACTGAAGGGGTATTTCCATCATTTTGTTTGAATGAAAATTATTCTGCCATTAAACTTTCAAGTACCTTTCTTCGAAAATTAAACCGAATTGTTGCAGCTGTCCATTGAAAAACACGAATGGTTAAAACACTTTTAACATTTGTGTTTTCAATGTTAAAGGAAATAGCAAATTTAGATTAAATAGCGCTAAAGGTTCATTACAGAATAAATAGCACTAAAGATTATTTGATAAAATATATAGTACTAAAGATTCTTTGATAGATTAAATACAAATTAAGATCTTCCAAAGAATGATAAATATCACTAATAAAAACTTAACACATCGAATCTAGTACAAATGTATGTATGACACGTTTCTGTAGTAACCTTGACCAGGTACACTCATTTTCAAAGGATTGGAAAACCAAATGAATTAAACGTAGTTTGGGAACAAGAAAACCAAATAACAAGAAAGTCATTGCAAAATAAACAACACTGCTAATTTACAGAATAAACATCATGAAATGTAGATACCGAATTTACTGTGCACGACACGTTCCTGGAATAACATTCATCAGGTACGCTCAAAGTGAAACGATTTAAAAGCCACATATTTAAAGCCTATTTGAGCAAGAAAACAAGGTGCCTAAATAGGATAGCCAAGAACAGCTAAGGTCACTTATACCTGAGGGAGAATAACCTTAGTTTTAATAAATTAAATTAATTAGGAACCGTAAGTTCATTGATGCTATTTATAGAATAAATAGAAGTAAAGTAAGATACAAAATAAATACCACTAAACATTTAAAGTTAATTACGAAATAAATAGAACAGAAGACAATTACAGAATAAAATGAATTTAAAAGTTCTTACGGAATAAATGGGACAAAATTGGCTAACAGAATTGATAGCGCTTAAAGTTCATACCGATTGAATAGGACTGCATCGGTTGTGTAATGGCTAGCATGGTTGCCTGGAGTGTGGTAGATCGTGGGTTCGAGGCCCGATCGGATCAAATCGAAGACAAAACAAATGATATTTGTTTCTTCTCCGCAAAGCACGCATCTTTAAGGAGAAAGAGCAAAGACAAATTGGCTCGGATTCAGGATGGTGTGTCCACAGACTGTTGCTTTAGTCAGCTAGCACTATACAAAACAAACTAGGCGTGTTGGTCTAGTACAAAGCCCACCGCATCATCATAATCTTATTGAAAATTAACATGTTCTCGCCATGATATAGCTGAGCAATTGCTGAGTTGGCATTGAACAGCAATCACTCACTCACTACATGTTGCACAGTGTCAGTTTCCTAATATTTGACTATAAATGTTAGTGGTTGACCTTTACTGTAAATATATGGAGTAGAAACTGCCTACCCTTCTGGAGAGTCTGAGCTCACGGCCGGTTTTCAGTGGAGTTCGTGTTTTCTTTATCATCGTTTAGTGTGTTGGGTCAAATGTTGCCTGTATCTGTGGATTTTTCATTCTTGTTTCCCCTTCGATTTTCTCTACTCTTTATATCAATCATGATGGTTGCTTGGAATTATTTCAAATCAGAAAAAAAAATCACAATTTAAATACCTTTCCTTCGATGTTTAATATAATTTCCGTTGAGACGAATCGATCATGTAAAATTAAATCGTATATAAAAACGTGTATTATGAGGCTTCAAATCGATTTTTGTATAAAGAAAATCGGGTAATTTCCTTCAAATGAAAAATGGTATTGCTTTTCCGGAATACAACCTTGATTATCACAGTCAAACGTTTTCATTAACTAATATATCAATAAACATGAACAACAAACGCAAACGAGACTACAAATGTTATGTGATAGTCTAATATACTGTTCCATTATTCTGTTTAATGGGACGCAGAACAGAGATGAGAAGGTCTTTGAGTTACAAAAGAGCAACAAAATAATAAATAAAAGCGTAATTATTTAAGTAAGCACGATATATCATGGCGTCATGGCGAAAACAAGCTACATTATGATAAGATGATGATGACAATGTCCGCTTTGTATTAGATCAACTATCAGTGTTTAGATACGTCTCTCCACTCGGACACATTGTTCTTATTCAGAGAAAACCAATCTTTCCTCTTTATCCCTAGTGCTGCGCGCTTGGCTGGGAAGCATCAAATACCAATTATGTAGTCTTTGGTCAAAGATCGGGCTTGAACCCACGATCTATCGTAATCACAGCGAGCACGTTAACCATCATACCACCGATGCGGTTCAACTATAATTGAAAAAAAGCAACCTGGATCTATGTTTGCAGTGCCCATGAAGTGTTGGTCAGGACAAATTATCAATAGATATGAAAGGATCAATCAATCAATCAATCAATCAATCAATCAATCAATCAATCAATCAATCAATATCAATCAATCAATCAATCAATCAATCAATCAATCAATCAATCAATCAATCAATCAATCAATCAATCAATCAATCAATCAATCAATCAATCAATCAATCAATCAAGCAAGCAAGCAAGCAAGCAAGCAAGCAAGCAAGCAAGCAAGTAGGCAAGCAAGCAATCAAATAATCAACAAATTTATTAATCAATCAATCAATCATTCAATCATTCGGGTAAAATGATATTGTACAACTCAAAATTGGACTGGAATACCTTGAAATTTGATGAAAATTCATTCTGTATGTTTGTTCTAATTACAGAGAAAATCTTATTTCAATCTAAGAACATGCTAATGCTAAAATCTGATGTGAATTATACATTCTTAAAAGATCAGCATATTGATTGACTTTTATTGTTGAAAATCACAATAACTGTTCTGTGATTTGTCTGTTCTAATATTCATTACTTTTCCAAATTTAAGATAATTTGTGACGACAAATAGTAAAAGCTGGTTTGTGGTTTATAATGTACTTGTACGAAACCATACTGATTCACTGATGCATAATAAGAGAACAATATGTTGAATGCAAAATTCTGAAATAAAAACGTAGATTTCTAATTTAGTGTGCACGAAACGTTTTTGTTAATAACCTTCATCGGGCACGCTCTTAGTCAAACGGTTTGAAAGCCAAATAATTTTAAAGTCTTTGGGAGCAAGTAAGCTAGAAGGATCTACATCTGGTTTTATATTCGTTCATATGAGCAAAACCTTTATGAATAAGGGTAATAGCAAAATTACCGAACTCCGAACAATCTAACAAAGGGAAAGTCAAAACTCATAAGTATATAAACAGACAAAATCAGTCAACAACCGGAAAACTGTGAAAACCGTAATGGGGAAATCTCATGATTGTTATTTTCCTATTGTAAATTTCCCACTATCATGTAGCCATAAGATTTATATTTCTCATACATGATCATACCACTATGTACGAGTTCACACACACTATTCTACATTTATTATTGCGTTATTTTTTGTGTGGATATTTCACAGGTAATAAATGTATATATCCTGTGTCTGCAATGATATGATGTAAAAGAAGATTCCACAAGTAATCTACATTTAATGGTTGTTTAGTCTGGGATATTCCGAAAGTGTCCATGTTAAGTCTGTAATATTCCGAAAGTGTACATGTTAAGTCTGTATTATTCCGAAAGTGTCCATGTTAAGTCTGTAATATTCCGAAAGTGTACATGTTAAGTCTGTATTATTCCGAAAGTGTACATGTTAAGTCTGTAATATTCCGAAAGTGTGCATGTTTAGTCTGTAATATTCCGAAAGTGTACATGTTAAGTTAGTGATATTCCGAAAATGATTTTTTTTTAAAATCGGAAAATCTCGTCGATGAAAAAACTAGCATTCCAAGTTGAAAGAAGTAAAACGACTGTTGCATTGATATGCAGCCACATATATGACAGCTAGTGGAATCAAAGGATATTTGAACAACCCTTCCGGAGCACATGAGTTCACCGGGTACCCTCTATTTTTAGTGGTGTTTGTGTTGTTCGATCTTTAATTTTCTGTGTAATGTTTTTGAAGATCGTTATTTGTCCTTTTCACACTGCCATTGTATTGTCTGTTCTTCAATTTACGCTTTCTGATTACTCATTTGGTATCTTCAAACTCTTCTTCCATTTAAATTTGATTTCTTCTTCTGTGAACTCAATATGAATAATTGAAATTAAATTTAATTGAAATAAATTAAATACAGTGCGTATTATTGCGGCGTGTGCATTGCATTTTATATTCTACTCGTTATTTTCCTTAAGCAAGTACATTTGTAAAAAGTAGTTTCATAGTTGTATTCACGGTATTTTCTGAAGTAAGTACATATGCATTTCATGTCAAACGTAATTACAGAATTGTATTTACCTTTGATGTAAATGTTAAGCAGTAATTTAGTTGTCGACAATTACCACCCACGACAAAACAAACTCCAACCTCCACACAATTAGAGGGTAATGATTGGAATCCCATTAAAAGTTTTAACATCCCCAAGAAAACCTATATTGATTTCGACTTTAGTAGGTGTCATCTTTGTGTGTAGAGGTTTGGTATATGACAGAGAGGTTGTTCGTACTATACTTTTTGAGGGGAAGGGAATCTGTGCGAGTTTCTATTTTCATTGTTTGCTGATATCTATATATTGACGTTATCAAAAAGGGAAGGCTTGGATCGGATTATCTTGTCTAGCTTCGCCACTATTTGTGACTGTCCCAATTCAGGTCCTGTAGTTATATCGACAAATGCCGTGGTCCTTTTGTGATCTACGATTGAAGTAGAGAGGATGCAGTTCGTTCTTTGACAGTGGTGGAATTGTTGACCATCACGGTTTGAACTTTCTTATTATAATTTCGACATCAAATATAAAATCCCGCTTATGTCGAAGTGTAGCTTATATAACATTATGTGATAAAGATTATCAGTGACTTGCGGCAGGTCGGTGATTATCCTCAGGGATTCCGGTTTTCCCCTCCATTAAAACTGACCGCCACGATATAACTGAACTATTGTTGAAAGTGGCGTCAAACACCATACCCACTTTAAACATAAAATCGACAAACAAAATTTAGATAAGAAAATATCCCATATGGCATTGTAAGGGATTTTATTTTCAACGATTTTTTTTAATAGCTTTCAGTAATTATATTTTTGCCAATATTTTCATTATCATACTTTGACGTAAGTGTATCCCTATTCAATAATGAAAAATCCTATGAAGAACAAGTTGACGTCAAACATTAAACAATATAAAAACCTACACTGCTACAATTACCGATGCATTCTCATTTCATAAATAATTCGATATGCAATTTGAAAAGAAGTCTATTTCTAAAACAAGTGTAATAGATTTTTCTTTTTGTGTTCCTGGCAATAATTGCTAAAGTGGCCATTTGTTTCTATTTTTAACGAAGCACATTATATCTTGATCGATACCCTATGTTTAGAATATTAACCGCTAACATATACGAATATTTCTGTGATTTCTGTATTTGTACGTCTTTTCATCATGAAACAAGTGTAATTAATATTTCTTTTTGTGTTCCTAGCAATGATTGTTAAAGTGGCCATTTGATTTTATTTTTAGCGGAACACATTATATCTTGGTCGATACACTATGCTTAGAATATTAACCGCTAGAATATACGTCTATATTGTGCTTTCTGTATTTGTAAGTCTTTTCATTATAGAATTCTGACGCACGATCTG
This sequence comes from Bathymodiolus brooksi, assembly GCA_963680875.1. NCBI lineage: Eukaryota > Metazoa > Mollusca > Bivalvia > Mytilida > Modiolidae > Bathymodiolus > Bathymodiolus brooksi. The sequence continues at coordinate 41,798,819 of OY804581.1, read as the reverse complement.
AAACAAAAATGCATCAAATAAGGCAATAATAGTAATTGGCATCATTGATAGTCATATACGATACAGCATTCACATAAAAGATTATTAATATACAATAACAACAGGGAATAAAAGTACTAACAAGTTAAACAGTAGTGGTGCAAAATACAACTAACGACCACAACGAAAACCTCATACTCCTACACACACAAATGAGAAGGGACGCCAATTGAAATCTAGGACATGGCTTAACAAGACATATATATGAATGTGGCAAGATTAAACCCGTTAATGGAGCCCCAAATGCTATCCTATTGCTCAGTAAATTCATAGTTGAATACAACAATTACGTATATAAAATTGCCTCCTGAGGAAAACAACATCAATCTTTCTTTAATGAGATATTGTTTTGGTGGATTTATCTTCTTAATGCGACAGTATCATTTATAAAACATGTTAACACTATTTCTCTTAATATTGATGACATCTGCATATTTTTGGTGGGTTTGATATCAGAACTATGTTACATTAATGTAGTAAATGGTGTACTACAGAAATAATGTGAATTAATCTACTCATAGAGATAAGAATGTTTTTGATGTACATGTATAGGAATTTTGCGGCCGAATTCACATATATTTTGTAACAAACTATGTTTGCAAACAACTTGTATCCATTTGGTTTCAAACTAATAAATAATATAATGTATTGTAATCTAGTGTATAAATATGGGTTGCAGTGATAACGACAGAACCAGAAATGTCACGAATGATACAGAAAAAACCAAAGGCAAATACAGGTATTGATCGGGGGAGAGGACAGGGAATGAAACCAGGTTTTCGAAACGGTAAATGTTTCTTAAATTCTACAAAATAAAACAATATTGAAGAAGGTGGTTTTTTCTAAAGTGACTGTTAAGTCTCAAATTCGTATGTTCAACACAATTGTGCTGGCAATTGGCTGAAATATGGTGGAAACCAATAATACTCAACCATCTCCTAGTGACAACCATTACACATTTGCAGTGATGACCTCAGTTTTTATGTTTAGTTTTCCTTTACAAACAGTTTCCACAAAAAAGTAGTTTGATATCTAGAAAAAAACCACACACCAATTAGTGGGCGCAGACTAAACCTACCATGAAATAAGCGACAAGTTAACACAAAGCGCACGTATTTTTGTGTCGATTCTTTTTTGCCTTTATAATGTAATGCGTATTCACGATGTATCATGTTTTAAAAACAAGTATTAAGTGTTTTGGCTTTGACATGATTTAGGTGACCTTAGCCGATTGTGGCTATCCTCTTCATGACATTTGGTTTACTTCTCTCCTCTGTCATAATTGTCACGTGTAACCTCTGATATAACATCCACGGCTTCTCTCCTCTATCATAATTGTCACGTATAACCTCTGATATAACATCCACGGCTTCTCTCCTCTGTCATAATTGTCACGTGTAACCTCTGATATAACATCCACGGCTTCTCTCCTCTGTCATGATTGTCACGTGTAACCTCTGATATAACATCCACGGCTTCTCTCCTCTATCATAATTGTCACGTGTAACCTCTGACATAACATCCAAGGCTTCTGTCTCCTCTATCAAATTAAGATTTATGAAACCTGTAAAATAGTCAAATGTCATAAACATATGTTGTTCCTTTTTCTTCCGTAGATTTCTTATTATATCTCTATAAGCATAATTTTATTTCCAGATATGAGCAGGTGCTATGTCAAGATAGTGTACTGTATGTGGTCGTTTGTCATCTTATAGATTAACAACATCTGCTGTCTGACCTTTCGTGCTGTCAGACAACAAATTATTGCAATGAGACACCACATGGACAAATTATTGTATACCTTACTTGTAGCGTAATCTGTCATTTTTCTGATACAGTCTGTCCTGCTTCAGTGACTATCTCTACTTGACGACAATTTTCCCCTCTCAACTCGATTTGTTAATATTATAGACATCTTTACTGTCACACTGGTCACTTCTATCGATTCTTGTTGACACGATTAGTAGAGATGTAACAAGGATAAAAACGTAAACAATATACGTAGGGTTTTATATTCTTCAAGAAGTGTGATCATTATAAGTTATTTACGTTCCTATCCGTAGATATGGAGATTTTAACACCCTGAAGTAGCCAAGTACATCATGAGGCGCAGCCGAAGGGTGTACAGGCTACTGAAGGGTGTTAAAGTCTCCATATCTACGGATAGGAACCTAGATGGCGAATTTATTCCCGGTTATCGTCAACAAAAAGAGATTTTGGACCCCGACGGCCCACGTAAAAGTGACGTTTTCTTTGTTTTTGGAAAGAATAAATAAAAAATATGAAAGTTTCGAGTGTTTTTTACCCAGTGTAGTAGAACCCTATAGTTGATCAAAGTAACAGCTTTATATTCAATATATAACCAAAATTAACTAAATTTGAATTTGGAGCGCAACGTCGCGAGCTTTAGTGTCATATTATCCCCGTTTTGAAAATTATAACAAAATTGAATTGGATAAATGGCTAGTGACACCCGGAAATATGGCCTAGCAACACCCGGGAATATGTTTTTTTTTCGTTACCGGGGTTGTAACCAATTAAGTTGTTATAATTTTCAAACTGGGGATAACATAATCTACATCTCGTAAAATGTGATTAGTGAAAAGTATTTTTCGTGAATCGTGATGAGACCTATATCTCCCACTCAATGTTGTGTGTCAGGTAATGTTTGTAAACAGACGTCACCGGAAATACTGGAAGTAACTTGCACGAGACGCACTATTATGGGTTTTTTGCACGAGACGTCTCTGATATGGGTTATCAACCTGGGGGTGAAATTATGGCTAGCTTACTTCCGGTCGTTACACATATACACAGACTATCATATTAATGCCAAGTATAGATAAATACCCATTACATACATAGTGTGTTAGTACAAGACTTTGTATCAGGTAGATCCTGTTGTGTGAACGAGTATCACTACGAGTCGGGATAGCGGTTTGTGATGCGGTTTGATCATGCAACAGGCAAGATCTAATATAATGTCTTGTACCAACACACTATGTATGTAATAAGTTTATCTAACATTTCAATAAAGACGAATTTTAAGCAAATAATAAGGGTTGAAGTAAAATTTGTACAATACTCTCAGGGAGACTACATTTTGTGTATGACGTCATGTTAATTTTTCCGTTCATTCACCAATGTCAGGTTACTGTGTTTTGTCTCGCATTCCAATGATATGACGTCATGTCAAAGTAGTTCGGCAGAGAACGTCTCGTGCAACGTCGCGTCATTCTTTTATCACCAGTGTGGTGATACAACATACATAATGTTAGATAAAAGTATATATATATATATATATACAGTGGCATGAACAACTTTTTTCAGAAATGTGTGATTACTGAATTTCTACATTTTTTGAATGTGAAAACAGAAAAAGAGGGACTCTTTGTTGGGTGCGGATTGGAAAATTAAAATACGTCATTTGTAATCAACGTAATCAAATCTGTAGAGAATACCTTTCCAAGATTGTTAACATTTCGCGAGATGATAGGAATCAATGAACACATGTTTTATGGAAAATATGTATTGTTTCAAACTCCCACCTGTTATTTTCCAATATTTATCTGATCGAAGTATTTACAAATTGCAGTTGAGAAATATTCAAAAATTAAATACGTTATTTAATGAACTGAAATTTGTTAGGGGTGGTATTAACATAAGGAAATAAAGGTATAAAGCAGTTTTTGTGGTTATTTGTTATTTCATCGAGGTTCGTAAGGGTCTGACAGATTTAGTTTGCTAGCTTGATACCATTTTCGTTTAGATACATCGACATCAAGATAAACCATAATCACCAACCATCATCTTTGATCCATTTTGTTTCATCATTTGCTTTTGTATTTAGATAAGCTTCTATAAGCTTCTTAGCAAATTGTTGTATAATCATACTTTATGTATTGGTGTAACATATGCCTAAGAGGAACTGTTTGGATCTATAAAACAAATTTGACCACGCCACGTTTTATTTTGAAGTGCCTGTACCAAGTCAGGAAAGTGAGCAGTCATGTATTTGTGTGTTTGGAGTATCGATTTTGCCTTCTTCTACGACTTTGATATTTGATTTTGTCAATGTTCCGACCGTGTGGTATTTTTTGCTATTTTCCATGCCTAGGGAGAAGACATAAAAAGTATTACTTTACTTGTATCTAATCATATTTGTATAATTTAAGCAAGTGAAATATGACAATGCTCATGTATTATTTACGTTATTTGTGTTTGTTTGCACATAGCGGTGTCCAACGCATATTGTGTAGATTTTTGCCTTTTATTTCTCCGTCTTGTGTCTTGTGCACCCTATGTTTCCAGTTTTTCTGAAGTGTCCATGTTTGATTGCCCCATCAGTATTCTCTAACGTTTATTTATTAAGGTGTAATCTCTTGTGCACCAACAAAGAAAAAATACAATGAATTAGATTAAGCTAGTGACTTAGATTATAATGCTGTGACATCACCTGCATTATATTCACATTATCTTAACATTAATTGAAAGGCCACCCGCGTATTCTCCTCGTTTGACATCATTACCGATCTAGCAGTATCTCATTGTAATCGCTTTAATGGTCCTGTTTTATAATTTTCGAATGCAATTTATTTCACGAAGTATATCAAATCATCAAATAGATGACAGCAGTCACGCAATTCGATGTAAATTAAACTACTGATTTAGATATTTTGCAATTAGTAATCTAGTTTGTTAATCGCAGTGTGTAATTTACATTGTGTTTTTGCATTAACATCTGTTATTCTTGGAAATATCGGAAAACAATTTGTTACTTCGCATAACATGCTAAGTACCACAAGAACTTTGACTAATTAAGCTGTCGACAAGATGTCGTGTTTGAAGAATTACTGCCTAAGATAAAGATTGTAGCAATGGTGTAATGATGAGTGTGTTCTCTGTGGGTGCGGTAGATAATGGGTTCCATCCCCAGTCAGGTCAAACAAAGGCAGGACTTGCTCATCTCTGTTTGTTATATCTGACCGGATGTCTTTAGAGTGCAGGGAGCGTGGCACTCTCCAAATACATTACCCATATTGGTCCACTGTAAGGCTTTCTGTATTATAACCTTACAACCCTCCATGAATGTCCACCATGTCGGTTTTAAAAGCTCTTTAGAGCTTATGTTGTATGTTTTATACTCCGACTTTAAATAAAATTTGTATCTGTTGTATCAAGAGACCATCCCCTTACGTACCAACTGGGGAAGCAATGGGTAGCTCTGTGGGATTAGGACCTGTGATCTATCACTACTACCCGGAACCTATGTTATGATTCATGTAAATGATATTTAATGCAAATGTAATTTAAAACATGAAATTGATATTAAATGATACCTGTGTCATCAACTCTATGAATAATTTAGATGAAACATATATTATCATCCATATAAGTAATACAATAGGAATATAATTATGATTTTGAGAAGGCTGTTGAAATACTATCGATATTTTTTACAATCATGCATTTGTTTTAAAATTGATTTCATAGCTCATGTAAATATTAATAAAACTAAGGTTCACCTCCCTCAGGCATAGGTGACATTAGCCGTTTTGTCTATCCTGTTTAGCTCTTTGGTTTTATTGCCCCCAAAACTTTAAATTATTTGGCTTTCTAATCTTTCGATTTTGAGCGTACCTGATGAAGGTTATTCCAGACACGCGTCGTGTGCACTAAATTTGATATCTACGTTTTTATTATCATAAACAGCATAGACAATCTACCAGTCTACTTGATTTAAAATGCATGACAATTCATTTCTGTGAGTGAATTTCAATACAAGTTCATCTAAACCGAGTAATTAATTCACACTTTATAGCTTATTATTTTAAGTTAATTTCCTCCCACCAGGTAGAATATGAATTAATACGAGTTTCTCTACCTACCTGTCATAAAGGTAATCTTAATATCATGACACAACTGAGATGTGACGCCACGTGTGTTGACGATCAATATCAATGAATATTATTACGTACGTAGATGAGATGAGAAATAAGAACGCATCTTTCTAGGCAATAAAATGAAAAACAAGAAATACCAAAAAAAAACATATCAGAACAGTTCCACAAATCAACCAAAAAATCGCAGAAACAGACAAAATCGATACACCTATCTCTTGGTTTGATACAGTCATTTTGGTAAAAGTGTGGTGTGTTAAACAGGTTTGATGGGCCTAAGCATTCCCTCTTAATGAAATGATGTGCTAATAGAAGTGTCAGTGAAACGCCGAAGCTCACATATCGTTGTTATAAAGAACGCAGTGTCCCATTTGTTAGTAGGGGCACATGTGTTATTTGTGATGCTTGTTCTATCACGTATAGTGGTATGCTACACGACGTGAATATCTGAGTAAACATGACGGTGGGTGTCTTATAAGATGCAGAAACGTCTTACCCTTCTCGAGCAAATGAGTTCATCCCAGATTTTTGGTGGGATCCGTGTTGCTCATCCCATGACAACATTATAAACACCAAATGTCATATATGTTATACAAAACGGACATGTGTGTCTACATGTGTAACATTCTTTCACGATTATAACAGTTTCTGAAAGAAAAATCGGAGGAATGTTAATAAAATTCTACACATAAATTCACATTAGTCGGTTGGCTGTCTAATTGAAATAAATCATAACATTTGTTTAATACTTGGCTAACGGATGATGTTTATTATGGCTATCACGTATAGTGTATGCTACACGACTATATGAGTAATATGACGGATGTCTTATAAGATGCAGAAACTGCTGACTATTCTCGAGCACCTGGATTCACCCCAGGTTTTTGGTGGGGTTCGTGTTGCTCCTCCCTTTACTTTTCTGTCTTGTTTTTGTTTGCCTTCGTCATGTGTCTATTGTGCCTATTGTTACCAGTGTCTCTGCATTGCTCATTCCTGATTGTCCCTACGGTTTCCTCAAACATTTATTTAACTTAATACATAATATATTTATTCTTCGTGGCGCAAAACAAAATTTCATATGTATAATATATTACGTGTAGTTCTGCAAAAGAGGGTCTATAGCCATAACCATTTCTTGGATGTTGTATAGTAAACAAGTTTATAGTAAGGCTTAAAAAAAGGAAACAATGGCCATCTTTGAGCCAAAATACAATTGCAAATACCATTTCTCGTCAATTCGACGCAAGTAGGGAAGATTGGTATTATAAAAACTAAATATCCTCTGTGTTTGTAATTAACTAATAAATTTGAATCAAAACAGAAGACTTGCCTTAAGATCAATTGGCCTCTTGGCAGCTTAAAGCTAATAAATACAATTACCCATACTAGAAATTAAGGTACTGACCATAATAAACGGAAGGAAAACATCGTAAATTGTCAATGATTAATGAGAACAAAAAAGGCCTTCGTTATTTTAACATGCTATACCACTAAGTTGTCATAAATCCGGACATAAGGTGATTGCACTCGTAAATACCAATCTTCTTATTTTTTTCTAAGTAAATATTTTATTAGTCAGTTCGAGACATTGTCATAAGAGCCTTTTCCGTTCTTAATAACATTGATTGAAAATATTGATTATTTGGCTTAGATTTTAACAAGCAATGATAAGGGTGTAAATAAAACATCTGAATACCAGCTTAACAAGAAAAAACAAACCACCATTGTATAGTTAACTGTTCTTAATCTTCTTTTAGCTATTGATACAATTAGTCTTCGCGTAATTACGTTACGTTGAAACACTGCAGACAACGAGGGTCAACATTTGGGAATTTTGAATTCAACATATTTCATTGCTCTAATGTCAGGAATGAGATTGTCCACAAGATATGTGCAGATGGTTCAGTTCACACACCATGTTAGTGAGGTTCGTGTTGCTCGTGCTCTAGTGTTCTGTGTATTGTTTTGTAGATCATTGTTTGTCTTTGTTGTTCTCTTTTTCATGTGGTCATTGGATTGTCTGTCATTCGATTTACGGTTTCTGACTATCCCTTTGGTATCTTTCAAACTATTCTTATGACAACATTATAAATGCCAAAAAGTCATATATGTTATACAAAACGGATATTTGTGCCTACACGTTTAGCAGTCTTCCGAAGTCATAACAGTTTCTGAAAGAAAAATCGGAAGAATCTTTGCAAAATCCTATACTAAAAGCCCCATCAATCGGTTGGCTGTCTAATTGAAATAAATCATATATTGTGTTTAATACTTGTCTAACGGATGATGTTTATAATGGCTACCATGGTTATTCTCGTAAAGAATCTCGTAAAATAATGGCTCGGTACATGGCAGTGACTGTATTGAAACAGTTTAACATATAACTATGCATATACCGTCGGCATGTTGTAACTGATCCGGATGCATAGTATTACCTTAATGAAAATAAACGAGAAATAGTTCTGAACGTTAACGATAAAAGTCACGAAATATTTTAATCACGAATTGAATTCTACAAGATGATTTTGACTGTAATAATGATAAGAAAAGATTGAAGATACCAAATGGGTAATCAGAAGGTATACATCGAAGAAGGACAGAAAACACATTGACGAAAAGAAAAAAAAAAAACAATATACGAAAAACTAAAAATGAAGCAACACGAACCCCTTTTCTCTATTAAATCGTAGTGGAACGAGGATAAAAGACATTTAATATCACTTACGAGTGTATATAATATGTTGAAAATTTATTGTTTACCCACATTTTTGAATTTTTTTGAGTGTGTACGACGCATCAAAAGAATGGAAGCCAAATAATTCGAAAGTCCTTGGGAGGGAATTTAACGAAAGGGTTTCAACAAAATTTCAGTTATATCATGGTGGTCAGTTTTATTGGTGGAAGAAACCGAAGAACCCGGGGAAGGCCACAGACCTGTCGCAGGTCACTGACAAACTTTATCACATAATATTGTATCCAGTACACCTCTCCGTGACCGGGATTCGAACTCACAACTTTAGTGGTGATAGGCACTGATTGCACAGGTTGTTGTTAATCCACCTACCATACGATCACGACCATGACGATCCCTGTTTCCCACCGACATGGTTTATTAGATATATACGTGTTTGTTTGATTTGCTAATATTGGTGAACCTTTCTTTTCATAATTGAAATTTACCGTTCCTAAATAATGAAATTTACTAAGACTAAGAGCAATCTCCCTCAGGCATAATTAAAACCTATAAAATATTAAATATTATACATATTTTCAAAAATTCAAGCACATTCTAAAACAGTTTTGTTAGTGGCTAGTGTTATTACTTTCATACTGTTTTAGTTTTATTTTGGATCTTTAAAGAAACAAAACAATTTTTTTTTCTCCAAAATTAGTAAAGAAAGCTCGTCTTTTTTTAAATCATGGTATTATAAATTCAACGTTCTTCTTTATTGTCAAAAATTAAGCACTTCCCGATCCTTTCCTCATTCATGACTTATCAACGGAGTTGTAACTAGAGTAACACGATGGCTGCGAGTAGTGGAGCAGGAACTGCTTACCCTTCCTGAACACCTGTGTAGTGTTTGGTAGATCATCGTTTCTCCATTTGACCTTTTTATCTTGGACATTGCATTGTCTGTCCTTCTTCGATATACGGATTCTGATTACCCCTTAGGTATCTTTAAACTCTTCTTAATTGTTTTCCATTAGTGGGTTTATCTAGTCTACAATAATATTGACTAGTATGTAGAGATGTCTTGAGAAAAAGTTCTATGCTTATATGTCAAATAGAATTAGCATCAACCTGTAATTAACTCTTTTCCGACCTTGTATTCGGTATTAACTACCATTATTACAGATTAACAGTCCTTTGTCATATATTATTCATTCTTTATTTAATTTACTGTAAACAAAGATTGATTTTCATAAAAATGTGCTGTTTGTCTCATTGTGCTCAACCAGGAACAACATTACAACCAACCAGGTATGCAAAAAATATATAGCATGCTAATATCGATCATTTTTAAAGGATATGTTTGTTTTTTCAAACTAAATACACAAGAAGTTATTGATATTTGAAGCAATTTCGATCTTTTGATTTTAATATATTATGGAAAAGACCGAACAAATCGTAAGTATGTCGCTTCTTACTTTAATCACACGCGAAAAAAACTTGAATGATTGGATCCTTTTTATTAAGAAGGGGTTTGGGCACATACAACTGTACAATTCCATCATCATTTTTGATTGAAGTGCCTGTACCAAGTAGCCAGGAGTGTGGGGAAGCTTGTATATGTGGAGTGTGGGGAAGCTTGTATATGTGGATACAAGTATTGATCTTGACTCTCTTTCTACGTTTTTCGAATTAGATTTTGGAAACGCTCTGACGGTGAGGTATTTTTTGTTTTTCAGTTTATTTAGTGATCACTATCCTCATTACCTCATGTTGACATTCCGGGTTATGGTTATGGTGTTTAACGCCATATTTAACAATATTGCAGGTATATCGTGGTCGTCAGTTTTGTTGGTGGAGGAAACCGGAGTCCCCAGAGAAAACTATCGACCTGTCACAAGTCACTGACAAACATTATCACACAATGTTGTATCGAGTTTGAAATTCAGGGTGTTTTAAAGTCAATTATGATCTACCCTGTCTTAACGTTGTTGATACCCATTAAGAGAAATTTGTGTAATTACATAACATATAATCACTATCTGGAATGATTGTGTGCATTAAAAACGCGTTTGATAAAATAATAAATTTATTTTCCATAACATATATCTACGATTATAAACGTAACCTTGTCATCACATACAAATAGCTTAAGAGAACAACAATTTAACTTCTATGGTTTGTTGTTTGTTTGTTTTTAGATGGATTTTGCTACCTAATTTTACAGAAAACTATATCTTGACCTGAAAGTTGAAAAATAAATTGTCCAGCCTTGCTGTTTCCAACAAAAGATTTTTACTGAAAAAACCCAACCCACACACCCACACCATATATATATAAAAGGGAGTGGATGTAGTCGAGTGGTCTAGGGCGCTGGACGTAAGGCTAAGCGAATGGTGCTGCAGTGTAACAATGGTGTGGGTTCAAATCCCGTCGAGGGAAGAACAAAATTTGACAGCTCTAAAATCTAATTCTAACACTGTTTGGTTTAATTTTCAGACGTATATATATATATAAAACTTACAGTACATTTCGTTTATCATAGTTGATTCTTGTAAATTTCTGAAACAGTGTCTGTTAATTTCATTTCCTGTTTTCGATATCAAAATCAATATGTTGTCTGTTCACTTACTACATCTAATTGTATATTCGAGTATTCAGTACTTACTTTTTGCTGTGTGATCGATAAATTAGATATAGATCGCCTTGTGTGAAAATATTATTGTGCTAATAAAATAGAATATTGAAAATATGAAATAGGTGAAATGTTTTAAATGATTAATACTGATATTAAATTAAAGAATACAATTAATATTTTTTCCAAAATACATGAAGTCATCTGTTACGTTCATAGTCAACCGATTACAAAGTCAAATAATTTAAAAGTCTTTGAGAGCAAGTTAAATAACTAAAGGGCCTTGATAGGACAACCATAATCTGCTATGGTTTCATAATCTTAGTTTTGAAAAATTAATTTATGTTGGAACTGTAAATTGTAAACGTAAATATATCTTAAATAGAAGAAAAAGAGATTTCATACGTCATAATACCTTATGTCTGAAGATAGTTTAGTCCTGTGTTGTTTTTGTTGTCTCCGTCCTGTGTCCTGTGTACTCAGTATAGACAATGTCTCTTGATTGTTCATTCTTAATTCATTGCCTCTTGGGTTATCTCGTTATCTCTAGCGTTCATTCAACTACAAATGCACCAACTCATCATAAACATTTTTTTTTTATATTTAGAATGATTAACATGGAATTAATGAATCGTTTTTATGAACACATTCTATGTTGTATAATTAATATAAAGAAGCTATTATTTCAAATGTAAATATATCTAAATTAGAAAGAAAAAGATATTTCATACGTCATAATGCATAAACGTCTTAAGATATGTTCAAGAGAAACAGTATATTAAGCAAAGTCCTGTGTTGTTTTGTTGTCTTCGTCCTGAGTCTATTGTACACAATGTAGCCAATTACTCTGGATTGTTCCTTCTTAATTCATTGCCTCCTCTTCTATTATCTCTGACGTGCATTCAACTGCAAATGCACTATCTCATCATAAACAATTTTCTATTTTTAGTAGCATTGATATGGAATGAATCGGTTTTAATGAACATATTTTATGTTAAATAATTAATGCATAGTAGCTATTATTTCAAACGTAAATATATCTAAAATAAAAAAAAAAATATATTTCATACGTCATAATGCATAATGTCTTAAGATATGTTCAAGAGTAACAGTACATTAAGCAAAGTCCTGTGTTGTTTTGTTGTATTCGTCTTGTTTCTTGTGTACACAATGTTACAAATGTCGCTGGATTGTTCCTTCTTAATCCATTGCCTCTTCTATTATCTCTGACGTGCATTCAACTCATCATAAACAATTTTCTATTTTTAAGAGAATCGATATGGAAATAATGAATCGTTTATATGAACACTTTTTATGTTATATAATTAATATAAAGTAGCTATCATCGTAATTTCGTGCAATGAATATTATCACCAAAAGTTAATTAATATGCACAAAAGCTGGTTTATGACTGTTCAGATTCATCTATTGACAATCAGACATTGTTATTACGTTAGCTACAATATTTTACTAATTTGTTTACATTCTCTTCTTTATTTAAAAGCTTTTTTGAGCAAGTAAATTAACCAGAGGGCTTAAATGAGACATCCATATTATACCATGGTTACCTAACCCTTAGCTAAAAAAAAATGATTGAAAAATTAATTCTGTATAGAACTGTAAATTCCGAACGTAAATATATCTAAAAAAGAAGAGATTTTATACGACAAAATGCAAATAATAAATCAAAAGATATTTAAAGTACCAGTACATTAAATAAAGTTCTATGGTGTTTTTTGTTTATTTGTTTTCTTGGTCTTCGTCGTGCGTCTTGTGTGCTCAGTGTAGCCAATAGCTCTGGATTGTTCATTCGTGATGCATTGTCGCTTCGGGTATCTCTAACGTTCATTCAACTGCAGATGCACTAACTCATCATAACAAACATTCTATTTTTAGGAGGATTATTCTGGAATGAATATATTTTATGTTATATAGTTAATACATATTAGCCATAATCGTAATTTCGTGCAATGAATATTATCACCAAAATCTAATTAATATGCAAAAAGCTGGTTTATGACTGTTAAGATTCATCTATTGACAATCAGATATTGTTATTACCCTAACTACAATATTTTCTTTACTAATTTGTTTACATTCTTCTCTTTATTCCATTGTGTTTATTGTTCTGGATGTAAATACTTTCAGGGCGCTAATAAAACACAAAACATTGATTTAATCAACAATATTATTAAACAAACAAGTTAGAAATTGGCGTATACTTGGATAAAAAGTAAAAGTAATCTATAGCACTCTTTATATAACAATCCATTAGGCGATTATATCTGTCTAGTAATGGCTTAAAACAGAAATCGTTGCATGTGATAAAAACCGTATACAATATGCTTAGTTCCAGTATATTTAACCGAAAACAAATCATGCATTGCTTAAATACTTTAGGTTACAATGTAAATTAAAGCATAAAAACCGTTTTTAATATCAATCAATAAATATATCGTGGAAATAGGCATGAAACTGATACTGTAAGTTTAGTGTAGAATTGGATTGTCAGAGGAGAGCTGATTCAAGAAGTTAAGAGCATGTGAGTAAAGGATTGATTTATATAATGTTAGATAATTCATTTTTAATTGATTAAAATGCATTCGTATGTAAGAGCATTACTTTTCATAATCTTAGAACTAAAATTTTATGTTATTTAATATTGAAGTCTGTGGATGAGTTTCTCTTCATGGATTTTATAATACAGGTAAATTAATCATACCCAGTTTGATATTTGTGTAGTTCACGTAATATTGGTTGATATTTCCGTACCATTTTGGTCAATTATTGTAATTAATGGAGTAAATGGACCATCCGACTTTGATTCTATAATTGTGCGCTTCCCAAGAGTTATTTCCCTTTAAGGTGGGAAAAAGGATCCCCTTCCATGCCAAATTCAATAAAAAAAAATATATATTATTCCCATAATCTGTTGTAGCAACTTGTAAATTTTCTATTTGCAAAACATTTTCCTCTAACTTTTTTCAAGCTTAAAATATCTGCAAATTATGAGAAAATTATACTAAATTTCGTTGTTATTTTCGTCGCTCTTGCTAGACCGGGTACCATTTTGTCCACCGAAAGGGCAAAAACTCATATAAAATAGGCATGAAAATGTATAATGTTAGAATGAAATCGTGAATGTGCAAACGGTTTATTGCTTAAACCACAACATCACGAATCTTATGCTGATTGATTTTATTTTTGGTATTTAACGCCACTTTCAACAGTATTTCAGCTATATCATGGCGATCAGTTTTTGTGGTGGAAGAAGCCGGAATACCCGGAGAGAACGACCGACCATGGGCAAGCAACTGGTAAACTTTATCACTTGCGGCTGCGAGTCTAGTGCACTCTTTTTTGTAATTTAATCTTGTGCTGAAGAATGGTAGTCGTCATTAAATGATTTCTAATTATTTGAGTTTTATTTCTAAGGGGCTTATTGTTGAGGAGATTAATCTATGAAATTTGTTCACTCCATGATATAGCTGAAATACTGCTAAAGTTGGCGTTAATTACCAACCAACCAATCAATCAACCAATTATTTGACCATTAGCGTATCTGATGAATATTATTGCACAATCTCGTTGTGCACAGTAACTTAGATATGTAGGTTTTTATGCATTTGTTTTTAATTTTAGAATTACATTTTATTGCTATTAAGATTGATGTAGATTAATTTCTAAAAAAAATTAAAAAAAAACAAAAAAACCCAAGCAAGATGTATATTTCCTGTAATGGCTTTTAATGAATACATGTATCCGTCTGTAATTAGTACTGCTTTGTATCCGTCTGTAATTAATACTGCTCTGTATCCGTCTGTAATTAGTACTGCTTTGTATCCGTCTGTAATTAGTACTGCTCTGTATCCGTCTGTAATTTATACTGTTCTGTATCCGTCTGTAATTAGTACTGTTCTGTATCCGTCTGTAATTAATACTGTTCTGTATCCGTCTGTAATTAGTACTGTTCTGTATCCGTCTGTAATTAGTACTGTTCTGTATCCGTCTGTAATTAGTACTGCTTTGTATCCGTCTGTAATTAGTACTGCTTTGTATCCGTCTGTAATTAGTACTGCTCTGTATCCGTCTGTAATTAGTACTGCTCTGTATCCGTCTGTAATTAGTACTGTTCTGTATCCGTCTGTAATTAGTACTGTTCTGTATCCGTCTGTAATTAGTACTGCTTTGTATCCGTCTGTAATTAGTACTGCTCTGTATCCGTCTGTAATTAGTACTGCTCTGTATCCGTCTGTAATTAGTACTGTTCTGTATCCGTCTGTAATTAGTACTGTTCTGTATCCGTCTGTAATTAATACTGTTCTGTATCCGTCTGTAATTAGTACTGTTCTGTATCCGTCTGTAATTAATACTGTTCTGTATCCGTCTGTAATTAATACTGCTCTGTATCCGTCTGTAATTAGTACTGCTTTGTATCCGTCTGTAATTAGTACTGCTCTGTATCCGTCTGTAATTAGTACTGCTCTGTATCCGTCTGTAATTAGTACTGTTCTGTATCCGTCTGTAATTAGTACTGTTCTGTATCCGTCTGTAATTAATACTGTTCTGTATCCGTCTGTAATTAGTACTGTTCTGTATCCGTCTGTAATTAATACTGTTCTGTATCCGTCTGTAATTAGTACTGTTCTGTATCCGTCTGTAATTAATAATGTTCTGTATCCGTCTGTAATTAGTACTGTTCTGTATCCGTCTGTAATTAGTACTGCTTTGTATCCGTCTGTAATTAATACTGCTCTGTATCCGTCTGTAATTAGTACTGCTTTGTATCCGTCTGTAATTAGTACTGCTCTGTATCCGTCTGTAATTAGTACTGCTCTGTATCCGTCTGTAATTAGTACTGCTCTGTATCCGTCTGTAATTAGTACTGCTCTGTATCCGTCTGTAATTAGTACTGCTCTGTATCCGTCTGTAATTAATACTGTTCTGTATTCGTCTGTAATTAATACTGTTCTGTATCCGTCTGTAATTAGTACTGCTCTGTATTCGTCTGTAATTAGTAATGTTCTGTATCCGTCTGTAATTAGTACTGTTCTGTATCCGTCTGTAATTAATACTGTTCTGTATCCGTCTGTAATTAGTACTGCTCTGTATCCGTCTGTAATTAATACTGTTCTGTATTCGTCTGTAATTAATACTGTTCTGTATCCGTCTGTAATTAGTACTGCTCTGTATTCGTCTGTAATTAGTAATGTTCTGTATCCGTCTGTAATTAGTACTGTTCTGTATCCGTCTGTAATTAATACTGTTCTGTATCCGTCTGTAATTAATAATGTTCTGTATCCGTCTGTAATTAGTACTGCCCTGTTTCCGTCTGTAATTAATACTGTTCTGTATCCGTCTGTAATTAGTACTGCTTTGTATCCGTCTGTAATTAGTACTGCTCTGTATCCGTCTGTAATTAGTACTGCTCTGTATCCGTCTGTAATTAGTACTGCTCTGTATCCGTCTGTAATTAGTACTGTTCTGTATCCGTCTGTAATTAGTACTGCTCTGTATCCGTCTGTAATTAATACTGTTCTGTATTCGTCTGTAATTAATACTGTTCTGTATCCGTCTGTAATTAGTACTGCTCTGTATTCGTCTGTAATTAGTAATGTTCTGTATCCGTCTGTAATTAGTACTGTTCTGTATCCGTCTGTAATTAATACTGTTCTGTATCCGTCTGTAATTAATAATGTTCTGTATTCGTCTGTAATTAATACTGTTCTGTATTCGTCTGTAATTAGTACTGTTCTGTATCCGTCTGTAATTAATACTGTTCTGTATCCGTCTGTAATTAATACTGTTCTGTATCCGTCTGTAATTAGTACTGTTCTGTATCCGTCTGTAATTAGTACTGTTCTGTATCCGTCTGTAATTAATACTGTTCTGTATCCGTCTGTAATTAGTACTGCTCTGTATCCGTCTGTAATTAATACTGTTCTGTATCCGCCTGTAATTAATACTGTTCTGTATCCGTCTGTAATTAGTACTGCCCTGTTTCCGTCTGTAATTAATACTGTTCTGTATCCGTCTGTAATTAGTACTGTTCTGTATCCGTCTGTAATTAGTACTGTTCTGTATCCGTCTGTAATTAGTACTGTTCTGTATCCGTCTGTAATTAGTACTGCTCTGTATCCGTCTGTAATTAATACTGTTCTGTATCCGTCTGTAATTAGTACTGCTCTGTATTCGTCTGTAATTAGTAATGTTCTGTATCCGTCTGTAATTAGTACTGTTCTGTATCCGTCTGTAATTAATACTGTTCTGTATCCGTCTGTAATTAATAATGTTCTGTATTCGTCTGTAATTAATACTGTTCTGTATTCGTCTGTAATTAGTACTGTTCTGTATCCGTCTGTAATTAATACTGTTCTGTATCCGTCTGTAATTAGTACTGTTCTGTATCCGTCTGTAATTAATACTGTTCTGTATCCGTCTGTAATTAGTACTGCTCTGTATCCGTCTGTAATTAATACTGTTCTGTATCCGCCTGTAATTAATACTGTTCTGTATCCGTCTGTAATTAGTACTGCCCTGTTTCCGTCTGTAATTAATACTGTTCTGTATCCGTCTGTAATTAGTACTGTTCTGTATCCGTCTGTAATTAATACTGTTCTGTATCCGTCTGTAATTAGTACTGCTCTGTATTCCTCTGTAATTAGTACTGTTCTGTATCCGTCTGTAATTAATACTGTTCTGTATCCGTCTGTAATTAGTACTGTTCTGTATCCGTCTGTAATTAATAATGTTCTGTATTCGTCTGTAATTAATAATGTTCTGTATTCGTCTGTAATTAATACTGTTCTGTATCCGTCTGTAATTAGTACTGCTCTGTATTCGTCTGTAATTAATACTGTTCTGTATCCGTCTGTAATTAGTACTGTTTTGTATCCGTCTGTAATTAGTACTGTTCTGTATCCGTCTGTAATTAATACTGTTCTGTATCCGTCTGTAATTAATAATGTTCTGTATTCGTCTGTAATTAATACTGTTCTGTATTCGTCTGTAATTAGTACTGTTCTGTATCCGTCTGTAATTAATACTGTTCTGTATCCGTCTGTAATTAGTACTGTTCTGTATCCGTCTGTAATTAATACTGTTCTGTATCCGTCTGTAATTAGTACTGCTCTGTATCCGTCTGTAATTAATACTGTTCTGTATCCGCCTGTAATTAATACTGTTCTGTATCCGTCTGTAATTAGTACTGCCCTGTTTCCGTCTGTAATTAATACTGTTCTGTATCCGTCTGTAATTAGTACTGTTCTGTATCCGTCTGTAATTAGTACTGCTCTGTATCCGTCTGTAATTAATACTGTTCTGTATCCGTCTGTAATTAGTACTGTTCTGTATCCGTATATAATTAGTACTGTTCTGTATCCGTCTGTTATTAGTACTGTTCTGTATCCGTATGTAATTAGTACTGCTCTGTATCCGTCTGTAATTAGTACTGTTCTGTATCCGTCTGTGATTAGTACTGCTCTGTATCCGTCTGTAATTAGTACTGCTCTGTATCCGTCTGTTATTAGTACTGCTCTGTATCCGTCTGTGATTAGCACTGTTCTGTATCCGTCTGTTATTAGTACTGCTCTGTATCCGTCTGTGATTAATACTGTTCTGTATCCGTCTGTAATTAGTACTGTTCTGTATCCGTCTGTAATTAATACTGTTCTGTATCCGTCTGTAATTAATAATGTTCTGTATTCGTCTGTAATTAATACTGTTCTGTATTCGTCTGTAATTAGTACTGTTCTGTATCCGTCTGTAATTAATACTGTTCTGTATCCGTCTGTAATTAGTACTGTTCTGTATCCGTCTGTAATTAATACTGTTCTGTATCCGTCTGTAATTAGTACTGCTCTGTATCCGTCTGTAATTAATACTGTTCTGTATCCGCCTGTAATTAATACTGTTCTGTATCCGTCTGTAATTAGTACTGCCCTGTTTCCGTCTGTAATTAATACTGTTCTGTATCCGTCTGTAATTAGTACTGTTCTGTATCCGTATGTAATTAGTACTGCTCTGTATCCGTCTGTAATTAGTACTGTTCTGTATCCGTCTGTTATTAGTACTGTTCTGTATCCGTATGTAATTAGTACTGCTCTGTATCCGTCTGTAATTAGTACTGCTCTGTATCCGTCTGTTATTAGTACTACTCTGTATCCGTCTGTGATTAGTACTACTCTGTATCCGTATGTAATTAGTACTGCTCTGTATCCGTCTGTAATTAATACTGTTCTGTATCCGCCTGTAATTAATACTGTTCTGTATCCGTCTGTAATTAGTACTGCCCTGTTTCCGTCTGTAATTAATACTGTTCTGTATCCGTCTGTAATTAGTACTGTTCTGTATCCGTCTGTAATTAGTACTGCTCTGTATCCGTCTGTAATTAGTACTGCTCTGTATCCGTCTGTTATTAGTACTACTCTGTATCCGTCTGTGATTAGTACTACTCTGTATCCGTCTGTAATTAGTACTGTTCTGTATCCGTCTGTTATTAGTACTGTTCTGTATCCGTCTGTAATTAGTACTGTTCTGTATCCGTCTGTTATTAGTACTGTTCTGTATCCGTATGTAATTAGTACTGCTCTGTATCCGTCTGTAATTAGTACTGCTCTGTATCCGTCTGTTATTAGTACTACTCTGTATCCGTCTGTAATTAGTACTGTTCTGTATTCGTATGTAATTAGTACTGCTCTGTATCCGTCTGTAATTAGTACTGTTCTGTATCCGTCTGTTATTAGTACTGTTCTGTATCCGTATGTAATTAGTACTGCTCTGTATCCGTCTGTAATTAGTACTGCTCTGTATCCGTCTGTTATTAGTACTACTCTGTATCCGTCTGTGATTAGTACTACTCTGTATCCGTATGTAATTAGTACTGCTCTGTATCCGTCTGTAATTAATACTGTTCTGTATCCGCCTGTAATTAATACTGTTCTGTATCCGTCTGTAATTAGTACTGCCCTGTTTCCGTCTGTAATTAATACTGTTCTGTATCCGTCTGTAATTAGTACTGTTCTGTATCCGTCTGTAATTAGTACTGCTCTGTATCCGTCTGTAATTAGTACTGCTCTGTATCCGTCTGTTATTAGTACTACTCTGTATCCGTCTGTGATTAGTACTACTCTGTATCCGTCTGTAATTAGTACTGTTCTGTATCCGTCTGTTATTAGTACTGTTCTGTATCCGTCTGTAATTAGTACTGTTCTGTATCCGTCTGTTATTAGTACTGTTCTGTATCCGTATGTAATTAGTACTGCTCTGTATCCGTCTGTAATTAGTACTGCTCTGTATCCGTCTGTTATTAGTACTACTCTGTATCCGTCTGTAATTAGTACTACTCTGTATCCGTCTGTAATTAGTACTGTTCTGTATCCGTCTGTAATTAGTACTGCTCTGTATTCGTCTGTAATTAATACTGTTCTGTATCCGTCTGTAATTAGTACTGTTCTGTATCCGTCTGTAATTAGTACTGCTCTGTATCCGTCTGTAATTAATACTGTTCTGTATCCGTCTGTGATTAGTACTACTCTGTATCCGTCTGTAATTAGTACTGTTCTTTATCCGTCTGTAATTAGTACTGCTCTGTATCCGTCTGTTATTAGTACTACTCTGTATCCGTCTGTGATTAGTACTACTCTGTATCCGTCTGTTATTAGTACTACTCTGTATCCGTCTGTGATTAGTACTACTCTGTATCCGTCTGTTATTAGTACTACTCTGTATCCGTCTGTTATTAGTACTACTCTGTATCCGTCTGTGATTAGTACTACTCTGTATCCGTCTGTTATTAGTACTGTTCTGTATCCGTCTGTAATTAGTACTACTCTGTATCCGTCTGTAATTAGTACTGCTCTGTATCCGTCTGTTATTAGTACTACTCTGTATCCGTCTGTGATTAGTACTACTCTGTATCCGTCTGTTATTAGTACTACTCTGTATCCGTCTGTAATTAGTACTGTTCTGTATCCGTCTGTAATTAGTACTACTCTGTATCCGTCTGTAATTAGTACTGCTCTGTATCCGTCTGTAATTAGTACTGCTCTGTATCCGTCTGTAATTAGTACTGTTCACGTTGTAATCCTTCATCAGTAGATATACGTTTTTTCTAGAGCTTGTGCCCAGTACAGTGATTTTCTGGACACAGCTCAACTGCCGACGCAAAAGCTACTCAAACAAGGCTACGTTGCTCCTATGTTGAAGTCATCGCAACAAAAATTCTACGGTCGTGATTACAATCTGGTTTACCGGTACGAAATATCCATATCTCAAATGACAATGGATCTTTTACTTTTTACGTAGATGTTTTCTTCCCTCTATCACTGCCAAGACTTTTACCAGACTTGACTGTATATATGAGTAACACGGTGAATGTTGTATAAGAAGTAGGAACTACTTCCCATTGGCGCCAGCACCTAAGTTCACCCTCGGTTTTTTGTTGGGTCCGTGTTGTTCATCTTCCTGGTTCTTTTGTGTTGTCCTATTATGTGTCTTGACGTTCTGAGTTCCGTGTTGTGATGTCCATTACGATTTCCGCATAAATTCTATATTCGGTTCGTCCTTATCTCCAGTTGTTTGTAGGAGGGTTCATGTCTTATTTACGTTATTTGTGTTTGTTTGCGCATAGTTGTGTCAAACACATATCGTATAGTGTTTTTGATTTGTTTTTCTTCATCTTATGTGCCCTGTGTGACCAATTTATCTGGATTGTCCATTTTTTATTGTCCCTTCGGTATTCTCTAACGTTTATGTTGTATTCTGTACCATTTTGGTATAGAAAGTTCAACAATGATTCATTTATTAATCATAACAACATGAATGTGATACTAACGGCTTATAGTAGTCATTGAACCAACTTTACGACGAGTCTTTAGAATAGTAATCAAGATGCTTCGTTTTCTCTGTATTTTTTCGCTCTCGTGTCGAGAATACAATCAATATATCACTGTATAACTTGATATTCACAAGTATCAAATATCTATCAGTAACATATATCATGTAGAGATTAATTTCTACAGAACATACAAGTATGTAACTGTATTGTCAGCTACATATACGTTCTTTAAAAGTCAACCAACTTAAAGCAATTATGTACATCACTTTCAAAGAGAGAGGGAAAACTTGAATCGCTGTTCCTGTTATAAAATTCTCTAGTTCGTGTTTCGTACTCTCACTCTAACATCGTCCAATCACGAGGACGTATTTCGAACTCTCACTCTAATATCGTCCAATCACGAGTACGTATTTGGTACTATCACTCTAAAATCGTTCAATCACGAGTACGTGTTTCGTACTCTCACTCTAAAATCGTCCAATCACGAGTACGTATTTCGTACTCTCACTCTAAAATCGTCCAACCACGAGTACGTATTTCGTACTCTCACTCTAACATCGTCCAATCACGAGTACGTATTTCGTACTCTCACTCTAACATCGTCCAGTCACGAGTACGTATTTCGTACTCTCACTCTAAAATCGTCCAATCACGAGTACGTATTTCGTACTTTCACTCTAACATCGTCCAATCACGAGTACGTATTTCGTACTCTCACTCTAACATCGTCCAATCACGAGTACGTATTTCGTACTCTCACTCTAACATCGTCCAGTCACGAGTACGTATTTCGTACTCTCACTCTAAAATCGTCCAATCACGAGTACGTATTTCGTACTCTCACTCTAACATCGTCCAATCACGAGTACGTATTTCGTACTCTCACTCTAAAACGTTCAATCACGAGTACGTATTTCGTATTCTCACTCTAACATCGTCCAATCACAACATTGTGTATATCAGATACAGTGCTATGATTTTTTATTTTTTTTTCGAGTACGCGTACAAATCTGGCACTCGAAAAAAGGTTCCGTGACCGAAAGCACACGTTTTTCACATGATTTGTATGACTACCAAAGCAGAAATAGGAATAATGGAAATGGTCGATCACCTTTGGGATCTGCAGTACGTTTTCAATTACAAGCAAGGAGCCTAGCATTCTCCATTCAATTGGCACAAGCAATGGTGCCTCCTGAGAGTTGTGGTAGTGATACAGAGAATCTACCTATTATTTCTGTTTCCCTGTTTTCTCGGGGAGACCAGTGGACGATGCAAAATCATCACAAAAATGAAATCATCGTGAAGCTATTATTTATTTAAATATAGAGCAAAATGAAATAGCTTTCTGTTCTATTAAAGTAGATCATAACATATATCAGCGTTCGCCTCTTCCATTTACACCCACTACTTTAATTTCCCTTATGCGTATTTATTAAAACGCTTATTATACATAGAAAAAATAGCATGACGCAAACATTTTCTATTTTGATTATCTATTAATCATATGTGTGTGTGTAAGAATATGATGACTTAAGCTTCCTAGCAGCGTAATACGTATGCCTATTAGCTATATTTATTATTGAAAACACAAATTATAGCTACCTATGCAATCAGCGCCTATCACCATTAATGGTGTGGGTTCGAATCCAGTTCATTGTGAGGTGTACTGGATACAACATTATGTAATAAAGTTTGTCAGTGACTTGCGACAGGTCGGTGGTTTTCTCCGTGTACCCCGGTTTCCCCCACCAATAAAACTGACCGCCACGATATAACTGAAATATTGTTTGAAGTGGCGTGAAACACCACAACACTAACCATAACCCTCTTTACTAAAGCTAAGGTTTTCTTCCCTCATACATAAGTGACCATAGCCAATTTTAGCTATCCTGTTTAGGCACTGACCCGAAAGACATTTAAATTATTTGGCTTTTCAATCTTTAAATTGATGAAGGTTATTCAAGAAATTTGTCACGCACACTTATGTACATTATTACTATAAAGAACATTGCTACGACCCGTTCACACGATGACACACATCAAGGACAGGTATATACATCCTTAACATGTAGTTTTCAATGTCTTTGATGTCTATTTTCGTCTTCATCTACTGTACATTATTCTTGAATTCTCATATTTGGACTTTCAGATCAATTTCAATTTAATTTCAATTTCATTTTGTTTTTCAATTTAAATGCTAAAAGGCTATTAAATATAACATTGCTCTGCTATTCTTTGAAAATTAAATATATGCATTTGAAATTGTGCTGACAATATGACAAAGGAATATGGATTTTTCTAATAATTTATAACTAGTACCACAGTTCATGTCATTGTATAATTTGATATCAGTGGGAAAAAATATTTAAAAACAAAATGTTGATTATCTTAATAAAATAGATACGTATTGATTAAATATTTATATTAGATACATCTCGAGGTGATTAACAACTGACATACCTACTTTAGGAATATGATTATGATCAAGATTTGTTTTGCGAGAATGGATTTTTCAGCGCATTATCGCGTCGAAGGAGAAACATGTGATGCGTTTTGCGATGAGAAGTCCCTTTCGCGCAATATTCATAAATGATGGTATGTTTATCGATGATTTTGTAAAGTGACGTCAGAAACGTCATTATAACGCCACATTAAAAAACGGCCATAATATGTTTATATCACGCTAGTTACTTGATAAATACCTATTGCATACATAGTGTGTAGGAACAAGACTTTGTATCAGATCAAACCTGTTGTATGAACCAGTATCACTACGAGTCGCGATTTCTTAGATCTTCTGTGTTTTGGCGTGTCGAAATATTACCCACGATTCGTAAGTAGATGTTCTGTGGTTTTGGCGAGTCAAAATATTACCCACGATTCGTAAGTAGATGTTCTGTGGTTTGACGAGTCAAAATATTACCCACGATTCGTAAGTAGGTGTTCTGTGGTTTTGGCGAGTCAAAATATTACCCACGATTCGTAAGTAGATGTTCTGTGGCTTTGGCGTGTCAAAATATTACCTACGATTCGTAAGTAGATGTTCTGTGGTTTTGGCGTGTCAAAATATTACCCACGATTCGTAAGTAGATGTTCTGTGGTTTTGGCAAGTCAAAATATTACCCACGATTCGTAAGTAGATGTTCTGTGGTTTTGGCGAGTCCAAATATTACCTACGATTCGTAAGTAGATGTTCTGTGGCTTTGGCGTGTTACAATATTACCCACGATTCGTAAGTAGATGTTCTGTGGATTTGGCGAGTCAGAATATTACCCACGATTCATAAGTAGATGTTCTGTGGTTTGACGAGTCAAAATATTACCCACGATTCGTAAGTAGATGTTCTGTGGCTTTGGCGTGTCAAAATATTACCTACGATTCGTAAGTAGATGTTCTGTGGTTTTGGCGAGTCAAAATATTACCCATGATTCGTAAGTAGATGTTCTTTGGTTTTCGCGTGTCAAAATATTACCCATGATTCGTAAGTAGATGTTCTGTGGTTTTCACGTGTTTAAATGATATCCATGATTGGTTAGTAATTAAATGATATCAATGTTAAAACCGGTAATGACCATTATCCTCCGTAGTATTAAAGTTGAAATGCTTGCATGTGTGAAGTCAAAAATGTAATATAGTTTTATTCTGATATTCATTTTTCTTGTGACGAAATATTCTGTGAAAGAGATATCCTTTTTCTATACAATATTTCTTTGTACTGTAAAAAAAACCACAACCGCAAATGGTGTGTAACGTTCATTATGTTTAGCGGTTCTTGAATAAAAATAATCATCAAAGATAAAACATTAGAGAAAGCAGAAGGTGTAATCGTGAAAGAACATCCTATAAACACTGGCAACACTGGCAACACTAGACAGACAATTAGACGTACCAGGAAAAAAATAGGAAATTGTCTTATTCGTTCTTATAGCTACAATGGGTGTATGGTTTCTGACTTCCTTATTTTCATTGACAAAGATGTATACCTCCAATAAACAATTTAAATGTCATTAATAAGACATACAATGTAAAAATGCATTACATTCTAATGTTTCTGTTCAACTAGATACACTCATGAATAGAAAGACGTTTAAGTGTTAATGCAAGCAAGACTATTCCAAAGCCAATATTGATTTCCATTCTTATAGAAATAAACTTGAAAATCCTTTTACAATAGGATTAATGATATTAAGATAGGAAACGATTGATGTTTGACAAGGCATGATATATCAGGAATTATATGATTCCTAAGGGGGCCGTCGTGGTCGTGAACGTATGGTAGTTGGATTTACATCTACAGAGGGAACAACGTGTTTTGTTTTTGTTTTACATTTCCCACTATTCCGTTACGGAAATTAATCCTTTCCACGATGGCTCCGTCGCGGAAAACACGACGGAACATGTAAGCTGATATTTTTGTGCAATCAGCGCCTATCACCATCAACGTTGCGAGTTCAAATCCCGCTCAGGTGAGGTGTACTCGATACAACATTATGTAATAAAGTTTGTCAGTGACTTGGAACAGGTTGGTGGTTTTCTCCGGGTACTCCAGTTTCATCCACCAATACAACTGACCGCCACAATATAGGTGAACTATTGTTGAAAGTGACGTTAAACGCCATAACCCCCATAAATCTACTGACATATTCTATTGTCTTAGATAGTAGTCTGCTGCATTCATTTACCGTGTATTTGTAGTAACCATGTTTATATTGTCATCCATGTCTGTGAAAAAATATGAAGTATATTGTAGTCGAGACGAATATGCAATATTTATACCACGGTGTTTGGAGTTAAATGGTTAAACAATCGAACGCGAAGCTTTTAGCTAGGAAATTAGTGGTATGCATGATTTGGAACATGAAGCCATGCAATATCACATAAAGGTCGTAGATTACTACTCAGCCTAGATTTAAAGTGTGCAATATCTCGTATCTGAGTGTATTATTTCATAGTTCTTAGCTGTTGCTTACATTCTGGTATTTAAACCATAAAAAGATCAAAAGAAAGTATTGCATTCATGTCACAAGTACAGTTTGTTTTTATTATTATTTGTGGATATTTAATTGACTGCTTCAAATCAAAGTTATCAAGAGGAAGAATTGAAATACCATTTCCCGGTGAATTAGCCCCGCCACATATTTGTGCCGTACCAAGATAAGACTATAATTATTGAAGTTAAGGTTTGGTAGTATTTGGCCACAGCTTTATATCATTTAATATGTTACATAAAATGAATATATTTAAATGTCTAGTCTATTACTCTATGTATAAATATGTAAATTATAATGTGATCCCCGCAAATTGTGGCAAACCACGAATATCTATATAACTAATAATATGACTGATCCCTGGTAATCAGAGGTTGACTGATGAACCCTGGTAAATAGAGGCTATCACTATATGAATGTTAAATTCTGCGCAGCGAAAAGTGTCATGTCCATTAATGAATAATTGTACTTGAAACCGCGATTCTAAATGTCTTTGATTATATCACATGTTCTGATGATTTCCATATGCTACCAGGCAATTCTGGTCTTCTCTGATATTAAACTTGTGACATCCGACCAAACTGAAATATACAATAACTCCCAGCAGTATCATATTCTAAAATAACTGTCTACATACAATTAACTTATATACATGTTGGGTAGTACCAAACTATCGGTATTGCAAAGCTCTATCAACTACAAGGGGGGGGGGGTTAAGATGATGAACTTCTCTCCAATATATTTGTGTCCTCCTCTCTTGCTGTTAAATTTCAAAAAGACCGAAATGAGGCTGCGGTTGACAAAATAGCAAAAGGAGTTCGACTAATACCAAATGTTCATTACATAGTGATATACTGCCAAGTACCAAATTCCAGTTGAACCCTACGGATAACTGGATCCAAAATTGGAGATTTTAAATCCTTTTATATAACCATTACACTAATATCAACAAAATGGAAAACTATCTCTCAACTCAAATCCTGGAACACAAAAGATCAAGATATCAAGGTCCTGGCTTGAGACAGGCTCAAATATGAGGCGCGGCTAAACCTGTAAATGCGATCCCACCACCTTTTCATAATATGATTTCTAACGTCAATACAGATATAAACAAACAATAAAAACCTACACAGATTTACTTCCACACATAAAGACTACATACTATCACAAAAATGAATGACAACATAAACATGAACGGTACAATAGCAGTGTCAGTGACTACTAGCTAAGTGGGTAGAACATGTTATTTGCATGGCAACTTAATAACTGGACTGGGGCCATAAATGCAGCTTTACCCCGTCATCAAACCAGTTAACTGAGCGGGTTTTGAATCTGTTCCGACAGAATAGCATATGTTTGTGTTTTCATTTTATTACTCAAGCTTGAAATCAAATGAAAAAAAGACATATCCCACCACCAGAAATGTTCCATATATCTAATAGAATACAGAGAGGAAATTATATACTCAAAACTCACATATACATATACACTATACACGTTTCAGCATTAGTACAGGCACTTCATTAAAACGTTCATGGGTTAGACTAATTTTATGGGCCCAAGCTTCTCCTCGTAGTGATATTATGCGATCATGCAGGTGTTTTCCATATGCCTCCACAATTCCAATCGGTCATAAATATTAGAACCTTACAAACGTTTATCTCATGCTCACTGTATGCCTACTTCACAAAAAGAGTTTGAAGGAGATAATCACAATACGTAAATCGAAGGACAGGCAACACAATGGCTAAGAGAAAAACGACAAGAGGAGAAACAATAATCCGCAAATACCACACAGAAAACTAAAGACCGAGCAACACACACCCTACTACAAACAGGTGGCATCCCCAGTGGGGCAAGAGAAGCTCACCTTTCGATGCACCTAGGTGTGACAGGAGTTGTTATGGCCGATTCTCATGATTGTGATTGCTTTATAATGTTCATTGAGATTGACATTTATCTATGTGTTTACATCGAAATACTTTTTTTTATGATTTTAAGCTAAGAGACATTAAAATAATTACCCCGTAAATCTTCGTCGACACGTACACTATTCATGATTAATATCTGCCAATATAAGTTTCTGTGTCATTATCTGCATGATCATATGAACGAAACCAATAAAATTGAAGGTACGACAAGGAAGTAGTCGAGAGGAGGAAGACAACAACAATTATTAAGGGGAGATAATCAACTTTCAGACAAAATCCAACAAATCAAAATCTACTGCAATTATCGTGTTTTTGTTATTCTCAATCTACATTTCATAAATAATGTTACTTTTATGAAAAAAATATGTATGAACATGAAATGATGTGAACGTCTTTGCATTTGATTGAAATAGGAGAGACATTTGTAATTAATCACGATTCAGAGATTAGAGAGAAATGAAAGGTTGTTCACCTACCAGTCATCAAGTATAAATAAGTATTAATTTCCTGTTTTTGTGTCCGTTGTCATAACTACTTAAGCGTTCAAACTGTAAATAGACAAATTTTATTTGGGGATGCTACTGTCCGTCCGATTTTCTCTCCATTCAGATGACCTGAATTCACCCCCAGGTATTTTGGTGGGGTTCGCGTTGCTCTTCCTTTTAGTTTTCTGTGTTTTGTTGTGCATTTTTGTTTTGTTTTGTGTTTCCTCGTCCTGTGTCTTATCAGCCCAATAATGCCAGTGTCTCTGGATTGTCCATTATTGGTTGCCCCTTCGGTTTTCTCGGACGTGTATTGTATGCTGAATTTAAACATTTTATGATTAATGTTATTTTAAAGTGCTGGCATGCTAGTTGGGACCAGCACATTAATTAATAATTGCACGAAATACATTCCATAGTTTACAATCTCACGGCACGATTGGTGATCTTGACTAGATGTCGTAATGGTCATGGTAGATTTACACGTACATATAGTTATTTATTATATACTTATAGATAATATAGCTAACATTTTTCCCTGTGATAAATCTTTGAGTTTTGCTTAGAATAATAAGATGATTCATGTTTATTTCACCCAGTTTCACAAGAATGGCCCAAGCGGGCTGATAAAGCAAGTTTATTAACTGCTTCCGGAATGTTATTACATGCCTTTTCGTCAATGTTCGTAAGTTCACTTCGTGAATTTCCGGAAAACTGTGCTTACGATCATTGTTTTGCACGGAAAATTATTAACCACCAATTTTCTCTCTTGTTATATTGAAAGTGCTAAAAGAAAAGTGCATTTATTGGATTTCCATATTGAAATAATAGATTTCTTGTTCTATAACCTAAGTATATAATTCTAGCCAAAAATGACTAAACATTTTTGGTACAAATCAGTTATTTTTTCTGTTGAAGTATATGATAAACCGATCATAGCATATCATTTATCATATCATACCCTTTATCAGCCTTCGTTCATATATCATTACTCGAGCCTACGGCTCTCGGGCTGATATAATGACCTAGGGTTGATAAAGGGTGTGCTATGAAAAATGCCATGTAATAATCTATATTTATTAAATATTGAGGAACGACCGGAATGTATTTCATATAATTATAAATATTCGATAAGCATGCTTTAATCGACTGTGTAGATGTTGCTGATGTTGGAAAGAAATTCTACAATGTCAACACTTTAGGGATCGTCGCACATTGTCGCAGTTTTTTTCAAACGAAGTTAGTTTCGTTTGGTAGGTGGGTGGTTTTGAGCTCTCTCGTTTGGAAAAAAACCAAAATCGCACATTGAGATTTGTCAATAAATCTTTAAAAATGCACTTAAAAAACGGCATAACATTGAATGGAACATGGTTTTGATTTCTTTCGAGTCTATATTGTACTGTTTCTTTAGTATACTCCCTTCCTATGGTACCGAGGGTTCTATAGTACCACGGTATTTACGTTTCACACGATTGCGCAATAGCAGCGCCACCTAGTAGCAGATCTATTTTGGTATAGTGGAGTCCCAACCTACACGCTTACGATCCATTCTCTATCCAGAGTTGTCGTTCCCGCTACGCTCCACTCTATCTCTGTAAACGCTCATTTTACAAGATTTTTGTAAAATTTAGAAACAGTAAAAAAAAATGTACTTAAAATTGTTTTATTTATTGTAAATATCAATAAAGATGATAAATGATTTGTGATCGTTTTTAAATTTTACCTCCGCAAAATAGTTCTCCAAGAAGTGTGTGTGTGTGGGGGGGGGGGGGAATCATTTTTAAGCTTAAGAGAATTTATTTGAAATGAGTGATTTAATTTCATCTTTATTGATATTTACAATAATTAAAACAATTTTAAGTACATTTTTTTTACTGTTTTTAAATATTACAAACATCTTGTCAAATGAGCGTTGACAGAGCTGAGTGGAGCATAGCGGGAACAACAACTCTGGATAGAGAATGGTTTACGATCATCTGTCAAAATCTTATAATACAGCACTCCATAGACTGATTTTCGGAACTACCTCGGTACCATAGGAATCCCCTTTTCTTGACCTATAAAATGGACGCTGTTGTGCGGATTGCCGATTATAGACTCGTAAACATACTTTGGTTAAAAATAATGCATTGGATATGAAGGAAGGGATCTGCTGTAGTAATAAAAATAATATTTTAACTCGGGTATATAACCGTTTTTATTTATTTCTGGTAAAACATTAACTACCGTGGTACCATAGAACCCCGGGATACTGAATAAGTAATGGGTATCCTGTTTGCGGTACAACTAAATATCATGCGCAACGAAAAGCAACGGTCTTCTTTTGCAAATTAAAAAAAATAATGTTTTCGATTCTTGGAACGTTTTATGGTTCACTTGTATAGAAAGGGCTTTAAATGGATTTATTGATATACAAGATGCATGCACTGCTCCACAAATAATAAATAAGTGTTCCAGATCTTTGCACTTATTATAAGAATGCACATTACAGAGATGTCCATATTAATCTATAAATATCATTTTATTGGTACAGTATGTTTATTGAATTATATGTACACTTAGATGAAATCAAGTGTCTGTAATTTTGAAAGGATAAAGATTCATAGATAGACCCTTTATCATGACATGCATATGGAGAATACATGGTTCTAAACCCTATATTGTTAGGTGGAGTTTGGTTTATAATACATCGGTATTCTGTTTTTCACACTTTCATTTGGAGGGGGTGGGTGGGTGGTCTGAGCCAAATGAAACTAACTTCATTTGAAAAAAACTGTCACATTTTGCGACGATCCCTTACCTTATGTATTTGCAATGTCGTAGGTCACACAATTTTGAATTTTTTCTAAAAGAAATTAATTTATGTACTAAACTATAAACAGATAACATACTTTTGAAATTTATGGTGTCATCCCTTTAATCTATTTTTTATTTGTACATATAGCTTGATCATTTTATACACAAATTTGATTTACATCTAAGGATGTCGTAGTTATGTAAATTAATTTATACCGTATAATTTGTTATTATATAGTTGAAATACTACTTAAGTTAGTGTTAACCACCAACTAATTGATCAATCAAATTGTCAGGGTCTTTAATGTATAAGAAGCGGTAAAATGGTCTCATTGTTTCAATCGTAATGACAATACAATAATTAAAATTAGTATCCGACTGCTCTAGATATTGTATTTTCCTCATCACATTAGGGGTTAGGGTTAGGGGTTAGGGTTAGGGTTAGGGGTTAGGGGTTAGGGTTAGGGGTTAGGGGTTAGGGGTTAGGGGTAACGATTTTGCCTCTTTTTACGATTTTGATATTTGTCATTGCTTCGGCGCTGACATGGTTTATCAATATATTTTGTTTGAAACGTGCAGTTCCTAAATAAAGTAATTTATTACTCCTTACGTTTATTTATTAAAACTAAGGTTAATTCCCCAGGTATAGGAACCTTATCCAATGTTGGCTATTCTCTTTATGCCCTTTGGTTTACTTCACCTCAAAGGCTTTCAAATTAAATGCATTCCCAGTCTTTTGACTATGAGAAAGATTATGTCGGAAACGCGCCGTATGCACTCAATTAGATATTCACTTTTTATTACACAGATATCAGATATAAACACTATTTTCGTTGATCGTATTACACACTATTCGGATAAAATATTCAGGGTTCATGCTATTAATTCACGGTAGATCTTTTAAAGAAATTAATAGCGAATCATCTTTCAAAAATAATGTCCTATATCTCTCAATTTATTTTAGACATGAAACAAATTTTCATATTAGTTTAATAATCAGAATAATATGTGGGTTGGTATACAACAACTTCTGGAAACAAAGACGTGGTCTAAAAGCTGTTATCTGTCATTTCAATATTAATAAAACAGACTACATATAATGTGATAACTCGTTATCAATATAGATACAAGAACAACACAATCATTGGTAATATCCTGTCAAGAACAGAATCCATGCTTTAAATATATTACAAGCATTTCAAAAATAGTTTTAATTAAACGCTAAATTAACATGACATGGAATAAGAGAGTTCCCAACATGATCATTTTACATTGTTAACATCTTGACATTAACATGACGTATCTGTGTACTACAGAAATCACAACACTTACAAATATAATCTAACCTGTATTAAGAGGTCACCTTTGGTACAAGGAAAAGGTGGCCTTATAAGATAGGCGACCTCTTAAAAGAGGCTCAATTCATATGAAATTTTCTTTGACAGGACAAGAAAAATGTGACCTTTTAATACAGGTGACTGCTTAATAGAGGTGACCTCATGAGTAAATTTGACTGTATATTGGAACTCACAAAAAAGCATAATAAAATGAAAAGCAAACAGTAAAAACCACACTGGTGGAACAATCCCAAAAATACCACACTGGTGGAACAATCCCAAAAATACCACACTGGTGGAACAATCCCAAAAATACCTCACTGGTTGAACAATCCCAAAAATACCACACTGGTGGAACAATCCCAAAAATACCACACTGGTGGAACAATCCCAAAAATACCACACTGGTAGAACAATCCCAAAAATACCACACTGGTGGAACAATCCCAAAAATACCACACTGGTGGAACAATCCCAAAAATACAACACTGGTGGAACAATCCCAAAAATACCACACTGATGGAACAATCCCAAGAATACCACACTGGTGGAACAATCCCAAAAATACCACACTGGTGGAACAATCCCGAAAATACCACACTGGTGGAACAATCCCAAAAATACCACACTGGTGGAACAATCCCAAAAATACCACACTGGTGGAAAATCCCAAAACACCACACTGGTGGAACAATCCCAAAAATACCACACTGGTGAAACAATCCCAAATATTAAATCGATAAATTGTAGAAGCAAAGGCACAATCGACACTGTTAAAACACATACACATGACCTCTCACTTTCCTGGCACTTTAGATCAGAGCCGGATTTATCTGTAGGCTAGATAGGCTGAAGCCTAGGGCCTCAACATTTAGAGGGCCTCCGACCAAGGTGCATAATATTTATAACACTGTTATTGGACTTTCACACATATGCAGTCATACCGTCCTGTACTTTCTAAGCAAACATTCAGTAATTTCCCTTACACAGTTGCACTGCATTTCAGAATATTGCAAAATTTTAAACACCCCTCTTCTTCACCTTTATTGAAATTGATTAAGCGCACGTCCATCTTCCTTCAGTCGTGAAGGTGGGGAATTGGGAGGGGCCTCACAAGTGGAATTGCCGAGGGCCTCTCTTTATCTAAATCCGGCACTGCTTCAGATCACTTTAATCAACAATGGTGGGGGTAAGCTATATGGTATAATGGACCAGCTCTTGGTGAATTGAAGCGGTCATACAAGTTTGTGTTAAAAGACAATTTGAAAATACGTTAATTGTGTCATTTTAGAATTTAAAAGAAATAGGAATATGTTTGAAGGTGTAGCGTTTGAACATAAACAAAACGATTGTTATCATAGATAGCGCGAAAACAGATATAAAAATGCTATATATCTTCTTTGACCCCAAGTATTTTAATATTAATAGCGCATTGGGAGTACAGTATATTGAATTGATAATTAAAACACAATGATAGAAATTTATAAGTCACTTTTACAATGGCTTAGCTTGTTGTGATTTGAGCTTGTGTAGGAATTTTCATTTATAACGAGGTAATTTTCAAAATCATTGAATTTATAACTTTACATTAAAATCCCTAAGGGTGTAAATGCAACGATATTCAATATATCTTGATAAGCTACCATAATTGATTTTCTAATGATGCTTTTCAAAGAAAACAATACATTCTTAAATAAGACAGATTTAATATTTAACTTTGTATTGAGGAAAATTTAAAGATACCTAAAATGGATATTCAGGAAAAGTAAACAGTAGAAAGACAAGCAACTCAAAAGAAAAAGGGACAACAAGTTCATAAATATACAACACTAAAAAACAGGGCGTGAGCAACATAAGGTGAACTCATGTACACCGGAAGTGCTACCAGTTCTTGCTCCACTGGTTACACCATTCGTGTGACAGTTAAACGATGTACCATCTGATATGGCAATCGTGTTGGACACCAGTAGCTTATGCGTAAATACATATAAAATGAATAATCTTAAGTAAATAATTGTAGATTGTCTTTTCTTTCTAGTTATGAGTACAATTTGTAACCCGCCACATCTGGCCAGGAATGGGATGTGATGGAAGTAAAGTTGTAGATGTGATAGATACAAAGCCGCAGGTGCCACAGGAAGACATCGAGTTTTCTGACTTAGAAACAGATACGATTAGGAGCACTTGGCCCTTGTTAGCAGATGACATAGAAACAATAGGAGTCAAAGTATTCCTTAGAGTCTTCTACGAAGAACCTGAGGTGAAAAATGTCTTCAAAAGATTTGGGTAAGATGCCTTCATCGTATTTATTAGTAAGAAAAGGATGTGGATGTAAATGAACATGAGACTGTCTAACATTACATTGAGAGACACAAATGAAAGTAGAACAATAGCTTGTAGTAAGAAGGGATATGGATGTAAATGAACATGAGAGACTAACCAAAAATACACAGAGAGACACCAATGAAAGTAAAGGATTAGGGTTTGTATTGCTGTTATATGTTTAGCATTCACACTAGGGTCTTCAACAATGAGCATAGCTCATACTCTAATACTACAGTGAAACCTGTCTAAACCGAACCCTGATTAAACCGAAAACCTGCCTAAGCCAGACAGACTTTACAGTTCCATCTACTAAATGTCAATGTAATTTGAACTTGTGTAAACCAAGCACCTGTCTATACTGAACAAATTCTTCAGTCCCAAAGGGGTTCGGTTTAGACAGGTTTTACTGTAGTATTTGTACACATATTTGTAAGACTACGATGAGGATTGTTAGTGTCTTAACACCACATTCAACAACATTTTTCTATGTCTTGGCTGACAATTTTAGTAATGCAGGCACCCGGAGTACGCGACGAAAACCGCCGTTATTGCTGAATTCCTGACAAACCTTAACACATAATCCCGTCTCGATAATGACTCGAACTCGCATTTTAGTGGTAAGGACACTGATAACAGAGACGACTACCAAACAATCGCAGTCAGGGTACGCGTTCTCTGATGTACTGTATAAATTACGTAGTACAGGGTAAACAATGATTCAGAACTGACTTACGAGCTTTTATATTTATTAAAAAAATATATATTATTAATGCAATAGAATAGTTTCGGCCATTATTATGAAAACAATTGCAGTATGAAGACGATTAGTTCTGATTACCCACCTTTGGTATCTTCATAGTTTTATGTATTATGACAACAATTGTATTATGAGGAACTAAGAATACATTATTACTACCACACTAAGCTTGCGCGATGACCGCGTTTTATTTATGTGGTTTGTGGTTTATGGTGTTTAACGCCACTTTCAACAATATTTCAGCTACACAAATGTATATCATTGCGGTCAGCTTTATTGGTGGAGGAAACCGGAGTACCCAGAGAAAACCACCAACCTATCGCAAGTCACTCACAAACTTTATCACATAACGTTGTATCGAGTACACCTCGCCATGAACTGGATTCAAAATCACAATTTTAGTGGTGATAGGCACTGATTACATAGGTAGTTGTAAATCCATACGATCACCACCACTGCGGTACCCATTTTGTTCATGATAATTTAGATATATTAATTAATATTTTTATATAATAATAAAATACAGTAATGTATAGTATTATAGCTTTTGGAAAAACCATTTTCAGAGACTTGAAGCCATACAACAAGATTACACTATGGCATTTTTTTTTTTTTTTTTTTTTTTTAAATATATGGATATTTTACACAAAAACATGGCATGACGCTCGATATGAACTAATTACAGATTTTACAAAGAATCTCTACGATACAAGTAGATGTTTCCATAATTAACTTTAATATTACAGTCAAACCTGCACCTGCTTTACCTTTATTAAGCAGTCACCTGTATTAAAAGGTCACCTTTTCCTTGTCCTGTCATGAACAATTTCATATGAATAAAACCTCTTTTAAGAGACCACCTGTCTTAATTTACCACTTTTTCTTTGTCACAAAGGTGACCTCTTAATACAGGTTTGACTGTTATTAATTGCTTGTTTACTTTTAGGGAAATGGAGGAAGCAGAACTTATCAGATCACAAATTTTCAAAGAACATGCAGTAAGATTTATGAAAATTGTTGATGATCTCGTAGATAGCATGGATCAGCCAAAAACCGGAATTCAACAAACTTTGATGATGCTAGGTGCTAAGCATGCAACGTTTGAAGGATTTAAAGTGGAATATTTTGCGGCGTATTCAAAATCTTTAATTGACGTTTGGGAATACACGATAGGGGAGGAGTTTATACCGGAAGTGAGAGATTGTTGGTTGGATCTATTTAATTATCTTGTGAAATATATGTGTCAAGGTTACAATATTTATATCAACGACATGGAGGTCACGTGTAATGGAGATGAACACAAACTAAGATTTGAATGATGCTCACACATGCTAATGCTATCAATTTATTATTAAGTCGTAGAATAATAAATTCTTTTTGTATTCTTTTCTTTTATTGTAAGACCATATTTGAGCAAATGCGATATACAGGTTTTGAAGTTCCGTACATTACGTTGAGGGGCCATCGTGGTCGTGATCGCATGCTAGTTGGATTTACAACTCCCTATGCAATCAGTGCCTATCACTACTAAGGTTGTGAGTTCGAATTCCGTTCATGTCCTATTGCACTCAATAAAGGTCGGTTGTTTTCTCCAGGTACTCCAGTTTCCTCCACCAATAAAACTGACCGCCACGATATAGCTGAAATATTGTTGAAAGTGGCGTTGACCACCATAAACTTAAATCTAAAACATTTATTGTAAGACCATATTTGAGGAAATACGATATGTAGATTTTGAAGTTGCGAACACTACTTTAATTTCCTTATTATTCGTAGCACACATTTTCCTGTATTTCGTGGATACAATCTAACCTCCATATTTAAAATTCAGCGAATATGTGTGACTTTGTAAGATATACAGTAAAACTTGTATTAAGAGGTCACCTTTGGGACAAAGAAAAAGTGGTCTTATCAGACAGGTAACCATTTAACGAGGTTCAATTTATATGAAATTTTCTATGAAAGGACGAGAAAAGGTGACCTTTATATACAGGTGACTGCTTAATAGAGGCTACCACAGGGACAGTTTTACTGTATTTACGTACGGACTATTACAAGGAATCCATGACTTTACATATCCACATAAATATATACAATTTTCCCTCAAACCACACAATTTGCTATCCACGAATTCAAATGGCTTCGCAGTATACAAGGAAAGTATTCAATATAACGGTTAATCAAATATAGCAAACACAATTGGTCTTTAGAAACTATGATTACAATGTTATTTGTCAGAAATAACAGTTTCAAAATTGTACAGCATAAGAATATCTTTAAGACTATGCTTCCGACAAATTGAGAGATCAGCATTCAGGTCATACACTGCACACATTCATTGTATATGGAAACATAAAAATATAAATCAATGACATGACAAGTATCTTGTTGTCCCTGCTGACAAGACCCCTAAAGCAATTTTTGTATGTAAATCACATTACATATGAAATGTCAAATGTAGACTACTTGATAAAAGGAAAGGATTTTGAAAATCCATTTGGCAACCGTGCATATACCTCCAGTTGTTTGTAGCAGGGCTCATGTCTTATTTACGTTATTTGTGTTGGCTTGCGTCTGGTGTCCAACACATATAGTGTTGTGTTTTTTGTTTTGCTTGTCTTTGTCTTGTGTGCCCTATGTTGCAAATTTCTCTGGATTGTCTATTTTGTATTGCCCCTTCGGTATTCTCCCACATTTATATATAACGATGATACTTACAAAAGAGGAAATCATGTATCATCATTTTTGTTGTGTTCATTTAGAATTCCAACTAATGATGACGATCTGGATCTTCCTTCACTACTCGCAAAATTGAAGTCATCAATTCTTTTGATGTTAAGCGTAATTGATGATAGTTATTCCAGAAACACGTATTGAACAGGAGCAACATTTGTAGTTACCTTTCTGAAGCATCCGTGGGGTTCATGTTGCTCAAATCTTTAGATTGCTGTGTATTGTTTTGTGGACCATTGTCTTTTTATCCTATTTCGGTCATTGTAATGTCTATCCGTCTTCGACTGATGGCTTCGAATTACCCCTTTGCTATCTTCAAATATTTCTACCATGAATGGCGATCGTTAATGCCCCGCCTTGGTTGTTGTTTAAAATATAGCACTCTTCTATTGAGTTATTATTGTTTCAAATTACTTTGTTGGTAATCCGTTCATTCAGGTATGCAATTATAATTGTCTATCGTGTCTAAATAATAAAGGTAAGCATCCCACACTTCATGGCGCCTGAGACTTATTTCTTTACAGCATTGTTCATACACGCTAACATTTGTGTTTTTTAAGAAGAGTTTGAAGATACCAAAGGGGTAATCATAATCCGTAAGTCGAAGGACAGACAACACAATTGCCAATGGAAAAAGGGGAAGTTTTTCTCATGCAGCTTTGAGTATCGAGTTTCTGCCTTTTCTTTTTTCGAAATCAAAAAATATGTTTCGTGACTTGTCGTCACTACAAGGACGCAAGCGATTGACGTTTTCTGATATTCTCGGTTCTTTTGAACTTTTAAGCTATTGCACTTTTATTTTTCAGTTTTGTTGTGTGGTTTGATCACGGGTAATTTCTACCATCTTGCAAAAGAAGATTGCCACAGATTGACAAAGAGTGCAAATATGCAGTTCGATACCCGTCTAAGGTTCCACGAGTAATTGATTCGTCATACAATGGGTGTAAATCTCACTCACCCTACATTTATGAAATATAATTATTTATTTTTGATGTCTCATTGATCTATTATGGCATGATATTATATTCGTATTGATTTACATGTAGCCGAAAGACATCTGTATTGTGAGATGACCTATAATTTAGTGCAGAGATTTCAAAAATCGAATAAATGTCATTCAGGAAAGACAAAACATACACATATCGTATTTTATTTAATATTGAATTCACTGCTGGCAATATTTTAATATTGAAATCACTGCTGGCAATATTTTAATATTGAATTCACTGCTGGCAATATTTTATTATTGAATTCACAATGTCGAGAAAGGGTAAAGCCATATCTTCAAAACTGCTTTGGTGACCACCTCTATTTATATAATAATGTTGTGTTAGCAGTGACTATGCCAATATAGTGGTCAGGGTTGAAGACATAGTGCACGACCCGAAGCATTATTATTATCAGTATTATACTGACTGTTATATGTAGACAAAATATATTGAGAACTATTACAATAAAGGAGGTCCTGATATTGGTGACTAATATATTGGATCAGATAGTCTTGAAAGTGTGAGAATATTTTTTGTTTCATTTAAGGCTTTAAAAATATAAAGATTTTTGAAGTTTGAAATTTAATTAACAACAATAACAAGTATTAAAAAACGTTTAGACGACTATGATAGATTGACAGATTGGATCTGCCCCCTTGCACGTGGACTAGCTATATATAGCTTGACAGACAACTGAAAACCCAACCTTCCCCGCGTGAAACTGGCATATAGATGTACTATTTTCGCATATTATATCAACGCTATATAATTCTTTGTGATATATGCCAAAATATCGTAGGAACTTATATTACAGAAGAAATTTACAGAAAGCATATAATCAATAACTTGTAGTATGTGACTTTAATCTTAATTTCCCTTTCCAGTGTATATCATATTGAACATATATTTAGCGACCACCTGTCTTATGTAACCCTATTTCAATGATAAACCATGGAAGGTCACATAAGAAAGTTTGACTGTAATTGCTTCCATCTGTGTTATCAGTTAAGGGAAATAATTGACCATTTGTCCCCATTGTTAATTTTATTATTTAATTTCATGATTTACAGTCAAACCTGTTCATGCGGTCACCTCTATTAAGTACTCACCTGTATTTAAAGGTAACATTTTTATTATATTGTTTTATAAAATTTGATATAAATTGAACATCTTTTTAGAGGTCGTCTATCTTATAAGGCCACTTTTTCTTTGTCCCAAAGATGACCTCTTAATACAGATTTGTCTATACTAGTAAATATACTACTTTAAGCATCAAATGACTTCAGACCTTTGGAAAAAAACGTACTCTATAAGCACTCCATTACATTCGGAAGCGCAATACATGATATGCTGTCAATACCCGTAGGCTTGTCAAGAGTTTGTCCTGGTAAAGTAATATCTGACGTATCTCAATAAGGGAGTTTATTATATTTTAGTAGATCGCCCATTAACAAAGAAAGTATCATACAAAAATATAATATTAAAAAAATGAGGAAAAAATCAACAGTCGGAAGTGTTCCTAAATTCCAATAACAAAATCGTAGAAAGAGGCAAAATCGATAACAATAACAGGTAAATACATGACCTCTAACACACAAATACATGACCTCTAACACACAAATACATGACCTCTCATACCCTGGCTTAAGCTTGCTGGAGGCACTGCAATAACAGGTAAATACATGACCTCTCATACCCTGGCTTAAGCTTGCTGGAGGCACTGCAATAACAGGTAAATACATGACCTCTCATACCCTGGCTTAAGCTTGCTGGAGGCACTGCAATAACAGGTAAATACATGACCTCTCATACCCTGGCTTAAGCTTGCTGGAGGCACTGCAATAACAGGTAAATACATGACCTCTCATACCCTGGCTTAAGCTTACTGGAGGCACTGCAATAACAGGTAAATACATGACCTCTCATACCCTGGCTTAAGCTTGCTGGAGGCACTGCAATAACAGGTAAATACATGACCTCTCATACCCTGGCTTAAGCTTACTGGAGGCACTGCAATAACAGGTAAATACATGACCTCTCATACCCTGGCTTAAGCTTGCTGGAGGCACTG
Source organism: Bathymodiolus brooksi (assembly GCA_963680875.1). NCBI lineage: Eukaryota > Metazoa > Mollusca > Bivalvia > Mytilida > Modiolidae > Bathymodiolus > Bathymodiolus brooksi. The sequence goes on along the minus strand of OY804581.1, from coordinate 41,756,328 downwards.
CAATAACAGGTAAATACATGACCTCTCATACCCTGGCTTAAGCTTGCTGGAGGCACTGCAATAACAGGTAAATACATGACCTCTCATACCCTGGCTTAAGCTTGCTGGAGGCACTGCAATAACAGGTAAATACATGACCTCTCATACCCTGGCTTAAGCTTGCTGGAGGCACTGCAATAACAGGTAAATACATGACCTCTCATACCCTGGCTTAAGCTTGCTGGAGGCACTGCAATAACAGGTAAATACATGACCTCTCATACCCTGGCTTAAGCTTACTGGAGGCACTGCAATAACAGGTAAATACATGACCTCTCATACCCTGGCTTAAGCTTGCTGGAGGCACTGCAATAACAGGTAAATACATGACCTCTCATACCCTGGCTTAAGCTTACTGGAGGCACTGCAATAACAGGTAAATACATGACCTCTCATACCCTGGCTTAAGCTTGCTGGAGGCACTGCAATAACAGGTAAATACATGACCTCTCATACCCTGGCTTAAGCTTGCTGGAGGCACTGCAATAACAGGTAAATACATGACCTCTCATACCCTGGCTTAAGCTTGCTGGAGGCACTGCAATAACAGGTAAATACATGACCTCTCATACCCTGGCTTAAGCTTGCTGGAGGCACTGCAATAACAGGTAAATACATGACCTCTCATACCCTGGCTTAAGCTTGCTGGAGGCACTGCAATAACAGGTAAATACATGACCTCTCATACCCTGGCTTAAGCTTGCTGGAGGCACTGCAATAACAGGTAAATACATGACCTCTCATACCCTGGCTTAAGCTTGCTGGAGGCACTGCAATAACAGGTAAATACATGACCTCTCACACCCTGGCTTAAGCTTGCTGGAGGCACTGCAATAACAGGTAAATACATGACCTCTCATACCCTGGCTTAAGCTTTCTGGAGGCACTGCAATAACAGGTAAATACATGACCTCTCATACCCTGGCTTAAGCTTTCTGGAGGCACTGCAATAACAGGTAAATACATGACCTCTCATACCCTGGCTTAAGCTTGCTGGAGGCACTGCAATAACAGGTAAATACATGACCTCTCACACCCTGGCTTAAGCTTGTTGGAGGCACTGCAATAACAGGTAAATACATGACCTCTCATACCCTGGCTTAAGCTTGTTGGAGGCACTGCAATAACAGGTAAATACATGACCTCTCACACCCTGGCTTAAGCTTGCTGGAGGCACTGCAATAACAGGTAAATACATGACCTCTCATACCCTGGCTTAAGCTTGCTGGAGGCACTGCAATAACAGGTAAATACATGACCTCTCATACCCTGGCTTAAGCTTGCTGGAGGCACTGCAATAACAGGTAAATACATGACCTCTCATACCCTGGCTTAAGCTTGCTGGAGGCACTGCAATAACAGGTAAATACATGACCTCTCACACCCTGGCTTAAGCTTGCTGGAGGCACTGCAATAACAGGTAAATACATGACCTCTCATACCCTGGCTTAAGCTTTCTGGAGGCACTGCAATAACAGGTAAATACATGACCTCTCATACCCTGGCTTAAGCTTTCTGGAGGCACTGCAATAACAGGTAAATACATGACCTCTCATACCCTGGCTTAAGCTTGCTGGAGGCACTGCAATAACAGGTAAATACATGACCTCTCACACCCTGGCTTAAGCTTGTTGGAGGCACTGCAATAACAGGTAAATACATGACCTCTCATACCCTGGCTTAAGCTTGTTGGAGGCACTGCAATAACAGGTAAATACATGACCTCTCACACCCTGGCTTAAGCTTGCTGGAGGCACTGCAATAACAGGTAAATACATGACCTCTCATACCCTGGCTTAAGCTTGCTGGAGGCACTGCAATAACAGGTAAATACATGACCTCTCATACCCTGGCTTAAGCTTGCTGGAGGCACTGCAATAACAGGTAATTACATGACCTCTCATACCCTGGCTTAAGCTTGCTGGAGGCACTGCAATAACAGGTAAATACATGACCTCTCATACCCTGGCTTAAGCTTACTGGAGGCACTGCAATAACAGGTAAATACATGACCTCTCATACCCTGGCTTAAGCTTGCTGGAGGCACTGCAATAACAGGTAAATACATGACCTCTCATACCCTGGCTTAAGCTTGCTGGAGGCACTGCAATAACAGGTAAATACATGACCTCTCATACCCTGGCTTAAGCTTGCTGGAGGCACTGCAATAACAGGTAAATACATGACCTCTCATACCCTGGCTTAAGCTTTCTGGAGGCACTGCAATAACAGGTAAATACATGACCTCTCATACCCTGGCTTAAGCTTGCTGGAGGCACTGCAATAACAGGTAAATACATGACCTCTCATACCCTGGCTTAAGCTTACTGGAGGCACTGCAATAACAGGTAAATACATAACCTCTCATACCCTGGCTTAAGCTTGCTGGAGGCACTGCAATAACAGGTAAATACATGACCTCTCATACCCTGGCTTAAGCTTACTGGAGGCACTGCAATAACAGGTAAATACATAACCTCTCATACCCTGGCTTAAGCTTGCTGGAGGCACTGCAATAACAGGTAAATACATGACCTCTCATACCCTGGCTTAAGCTTGCTGGAGGCACTGCAATAACAGGTAAATACATGACCTCTCACACCCTGGCTTAAGCTTTCTGGAGGCACTGCAATAACAGGTAAATACATGACCTCTCATACCCTGGCTTAAGCTTTCTGGAGGCACTGCAATAACAGGTAAATACATGACCTCTCACACCCTGGCTTAAGCTTTCTGGAGGCACTGCAATAACAGGTAAATACATGACCTCTCATACCCTGGCTTAAGCTTTCTGGAGGCACTGCAATAACAGGTAAATACATAACCTCTCACACCCTGGCTTAAGCTTTCTGGAGGCACTGCAATAACAGGTAAATACATGACCTCTCACACCCTGGCTTAAGCTTTCTGGAGGCACTGCAATAACAGGTAAATACATGACCTCTCATACCCTGGCTTAAGCTTTCTGGAGGCACTGCAATAACAGGTAAATACATGACCTCTCACACCCTGGCTTAAGCTTGCTGGAGGCACTGCAATAACAGGTAAATACATGACCTCTCATACCCTGGCTTAAGCTTTCTGGAGGCACTGCAATAACAGGTAAATACATGACCTCTCATACCCTGGCTTAAGCTTTCTGGAGGCACTGCAATAACAGGTAAATACATGACCTCTCATACCCTGGCTTAAGCTTTCTGGAGGCACTGCAATAACAGGTAAATACATGACCTCTCATACCCTGGCTTAAGCTTTCTGGAGGCACTGCAATAACAGGTAAATACATGACCTCTCATACCCTGGCTTAAGCTTTCTGGAGGCACTGCAATAACAGGTAAATACATGACCTCTCATACCCTGGCTTAAGCTTTCTGGAGGCACTGCAATAACAGGTAAATACATGACCTCTCATACCCTGGCTTAAGCTTGCTGGAGGCACTGCAATAACAGGTAAATACATAACCTCTCATACCCTGGCTTAAGCTTATTGGAGGCACTGCAATAACAGGTAAATACATGACCTCTCACACCCTGGCTTAAGCTTTCTGGAGGCACTGCAATAACAGGTAAATACATGACCTCTCACACCCTGGCTTAAGCTTTCTGGAGGCACTGCAATAACAGGTAAATACATGACCTCTCACACCCTGGCTTAAGCTTTCTGGAGGCACTGCAATAACAGGTAAATACATGACCTCTCATACCCTGGCTTAAGCTTATTGGAGGCACTGCAATAACAGGTAAATACATGACCTCTCACACCCTGGCTTAAGCTTGCTGGAGGCACTGCAATAACAGGTAAATACATGACCTCTCACACCCTGGCTTAAGCTTGCTGGAGGCACTGCAATAACAGGTAAATACATGACCTCTCACACCCTGGCTTAAGCTTTCTGGAGGCACTGCAATAACAGGTAAATACATGACCTCTCACACCCTGGCTTAAGCTTATTGGAGGCACTGCAATAACAGGTAAATACATGACCTCTCATACCCTGGCTTAAGCTTGCTGGAGGCACTGCAATAACAGGTAAATACATGACCTCTCACACCCTGGCTTAAGCTTGTTGGAGGCACTGCAATAACAGGTAAATACATGACCTCTCATACCCTGGCTTAAGCTTGTTGGAGGCACTGCAATAACAGGTAAATACATGACCTCTCACACCCTGGCTTAAGCTTGCTGGAGGCACTGCAATAACAGGTAAATACATGACCTCTCATACCCTGGCTTAAGCTTGCTGGAGGCACTGCAATAACAGGTAAATACATGACCTCTCATACCCTGGCTTAAGCTTGCTGGAGGCACTGCAATAACAGGTAAATACATGACCTCTCATACCCTGGCTTAAGCTTGCTGGAGGCACTGCAATAACAGGTAAATACATGACCTCTCATACCCTGGCTTAAGCTTACTGGAGGCACTGCAATAACAGGTAAATACATGACCTCTCACACCCTGGCTTAAGCTTGCTGGAGGCACTGCAATAACAGGTAAATACATGACCTCTCATACCCTGGCTTAAGCTTGCTGGAGGCACTGCAATAACAGGTAAATACATGACCTCTCACACCCTGGCTTAAGCTTGTTGGAGGCACTGCAATAACAGGTAAATACATGACCTCTCATACCCTGGCTTAAGCTTGTTGGAGGCACTGCAATAACAGGTAAATACATGACCTCTCACACCCTGGCTTAAGCTTGCTGGAGGCACTGCAATAACAGGTAAATACATGACCTCTCATACCCTGGCTTAAGCTTGCTGGAGGCACTGCAATAACAGGTAAATACATGACCTCTCATACCCTGGCTTAAGCTTGCTGGAGGCACTGCAATAACAGGTAAATACATGACCTCTCATACCCTGGCTTAAGCTTGCTGGAGGCACTGCAATAACAGGTAAATACATGACCTCTCATACCCTGGCTTAAGCTTACTGGAGGCACTGCAATAACAGGTAAATACATGACCTCTCATACCCTGGCTTAAGCTTGCTGGAGGCACTGCAATAACAGGTAAATACATGACCTCTCATACCCTGGCTTAAGCTTGCTGGAGGCACTGCAATAACAGGTAAATACATGACCTCTCATACCCTGGCTTAAGCTTGCTGGAGGCACTGCAATAACAGGTAAATACATGACCTCTCATACCCTGGCTTAAGCTTACTGGAGGCACTGCAATAACAGGTAAATACATAACCTCTCATACCCTGGCTTAAGCTTGCTGGAGGCACTGCAATAACAGGTAAATACATGACCTCTCATACCCTGGCTTAAGCTTGCTGGAGGCACTGCAATAACAGGTAAATACATGACCTCTCACACCCTGGCTTAAGCTTTCTGGAGGCACTGCAATAACAGGTAAATACATGACCTCTCATACCCTGGCTTAAGCTTTCTGGAGGCACTGCAATAACAGGTAAATACATGACCTCTCACACCCTGGCTTAAGCTTTCTGGAGGCACTGCAATAACAGGTAAATACATGACCTCTCATACCCTGGCTTAAGCTTTCTGGAGGCACTGCAATAACAGGTAAATACATAACTTCTCACACCCTGGCTTAAGCTTTCTGGAGGCACTGCAATAACAGGTAAATACATGACCTCTCACACCCTGGCTTAAGCTTTCTGGAGGCACTGCAATAACAGGTAAATACATGACCTCTCATACCCTGGCTTAAGCTTTCTGGAGGCACTGCAATAACAGGTAAATACATGACCTCTCACACCCTGGCTTAAGCTTGCTGGAGGCACTGCAATAACAGGTAAATACATGACCTCTCATACCCTGGCTTAAGCTTTCTGGAGGCACTGCAATAACAGGTAAATACATGACCTCTCATACCCTGGCTTAAGCTTTCTGGAGGCACTGCAATAACAGGTAAATACATGACCTCTCATACCCTGGCTTAAGCTTTCTGGAGGCACTGCAATAACAGGTAAATACATGACCTCTCATACCCTGGCTTAAGCTTGCTGGAGGCACTGCAATAACAGGTAAATACATAACCTCTCATACCCTGGCTTAAGCTTATTGGAGGCACTGCAATAACAGGTAAATACATGACCTCTCATACCTTGGCTTAAGCTTGCTGGAGGCACTGCAATAACAGGTAAATACATGACCTCTCACACCCTGGCTTAAGCTTATTGGAGGCACTGCAATAACAGGTAAATACATGACCTCTCATACCCTGGCTTAAGCTTGCTGGAGGCACTGCAATAACAGGTAAATACATGACCTCTCACACCCTGGCTTAAGCTTGTTGGAGGCACTGCAATAACAGGTAAATACATGACCTCTCATACCCTGGCTTAAGCTTGTTGGAGGCACTGCAATAACAGGTAAATACAAGACCTCTCATACCCTGGCTTAAGCTTGATGGAGGCACTGCAATAAAACGTTGTGGGTTGACACTACTTTTATGGGCCCAAAAAATAACTTGAGAGAAAAACTTGAAATACAAAATGTTATAGAATACACCCTATATCTTCCTCATTACTAACTAGTCACAGTCTATTAGGGTAAGGGTTAGGATGGGTGTTAAACGCCACTTGCAACACTATTTCAGTTATATCGTAGCGATCAGTTGTATTGGTGGAGGAAACCGGAGTACCGCGAGAAAACCACCAACTTGTCGCAAATCACTGACAAACTTTATCACATAATGTTGTATGGAGTAGACCTCGCCATGAACGGAATTATAACTCACAACTTGAGTGGTGTTAGGCACTGATTGCAAAAGTGGCTGTCATCTAATTACCATACGACCAATACCACGACAGCCCCTTTATGTAACTTAAGAATACAGCCATCAAATATGATACTGTAACAGATGGAGATAAAATGTACATGTAGACAGGGGAAAAAAATGGGTTTTCAATTACTTTAGTGAAATATCAGATGAAACTCTGGAATGAAATAAGAAAATTGACTATAGATTAATTAATTAAATGTTTGATTCACGACACGTTCAGTACTCTTTCGGTTATATCGTGTCACCCATCAGTTAGGATGAGGCGGAGGAGGGTTATTTTTACCAAAGAAAATTTGAAGATACAACAGGGGTAATCAGAATCCGTAAATCGGAGGATAGACAATATACGATGGCTAAATATGAAAAGTGCAAAAGGACAAATAATGTGAACTAGAAACATTACACCGAAAACTAAAGGTTGAACATCACGAACCCACAAAAACCTGGGTGTTCCGGAAGGGTAGGCAGTTCCTGTTCAAAATCAGGACTATGACTTTTGATAACAATATTATTTTACGGAGCATACAATACAGTCAAGCATGTAATATTACAAATTCGGATAAATCGTGTCCTTGAATAACTCGAAGTGAAATAGGGTCCGTCGGAAACACTTGTTTGTGTTTGTATAAGTCGAATTCAAAGTAGAGGCCGTCGTGGTCGTGATCGTATGGTAGCTTGATTTACAACTACCTGTTCAGTCAGTGCCTATCACCACTAAAGTTGAGAGTTCGAACCCGGTTCATGGTGAGGTGTACTCGATACAACATTATGTGATAAAGTTTGTCAGTGACTTGAGACAGGTCGGTGGTTTTCTCCGATTTCCTCCACCAATTCAGCTGGCCTCCATGATAAAACTGAAATATTGTTGAAAGTGGTGTTCAACACCATAAACCTAAACTAAATCGAATTCAAAGTACAATAGTTGTGTCATCCGACTTTGACAAATTCGAGTTTCTATAGTAGTTATGGTATGCATAGATAGCTGTGAAATCGTCGGTTTTCACCGAAAAATTGTAGCCATATTAAACAATTACTATAGTGTCACACATATATCTGACCAAAATGTAGAAAGAAAGCATAACACTCTCTGTCAACATGAGAAATATCAAAAAAATAAAATTAAAAAATTAAAAAAATTAAAATAAAAAAAAAAAAAGTAAAGAAAGACGAATTTGTCAAATCATGCTAAGCAAAAGATAATTTGTAAGAAAATTATATGAAATTAAAAAAATAATAAAGTGAAAAAATAACACACTGCCGGAACATTTCTAAACTCCAATCTAATAATCGTAAAAACAGAAGTAAATTCGATACCTCTAAAACACACATATATATATAACAATTCACTTTCTTGGCTTGATACATGTACTTCAGTATAACAAGTGGGGGTTTAAGCTAGTTTGCTATCATTTATCGCATGAAGAAAGTCAACAAATCACATGTATGTGTAGATTAGCCTACGTTCGATGGGGTTGCGAAATTTGGAATATTTTAATAGAGCATGCATGATGACGGTTATTCCAGAAACGCTAAATGTGGGCTAATTTTGATATCTACGTTTATTGATTGATAAACTACCGAACAAATGAACCTATAAAATAAAATAATCTGTCTATCACATACATTTACCTATATAGTAATTATGTCTAGCATTATTACGACATTCGTGTGATCAGGATTAAACATTGTCACGAAATGTGGAAGTATAAACCCTGAACAATAACTGTCATTTGCGTATTTTTGCAGATATTGTCCGTAACGTAATTAAGGAGGTTTTGTGGATATTGTCGTATTTCTGTCCATTTCGCGATAATATATACATTACACAAAAGGTAAAGCGCGTTCAATTAAGTGTCCAAAAGCGTGATAAATGCTATTCTTAACTCAAAACCATCTTCAGATGGCGGGGAGGTATGAAATTTGACGCCACTTTCAACAATATTTGAGTTATATCGTGGCGATTAGTTTTATTGTTGGGGGACACCGGAGTACTCAGAGAAAATCACCGACCTCTTGCAAGTCACTGACAAACTTTATCACATAATGTTGTATCAAGAGTACCCTGCCAAGAGCGAGATTTGAACTCACAACTTTAGTAGTGATAGGCACATATTGCACATGTAGTTGTAAATCCAACTACCCCAAAACCATTTCAATGAAATACGTTAAGTTATTAAAAAAGTATTGACCTTCAAGGTAAGGCTCCGATCATTATCCCGTTTACGAGGTAGTGCATTGGTTGTCTTTTTGGAACCCCGTGTAAAAGTAGTGTAATGTAAAAACTTACACAGAAGCGTTAAGAATTTAATGAACATATTTTAATTAACAAATGATGTAAAATGAGAAATAACTGATTTTGGAAATCAAATATGATTATAATCGCAGGCATATTATATTGCTAATCAAATATGAGCATAATATATATTAATTATTAGTATTTTTTTTCGCAAGACAAGGATTATCAGGTCCATATCAGATGAGCTCGAAGAGCGAATCTGATATGGACCTGATAATCCTTGTCGAGCGAAAAAAAATACTAATAATTTTTTTATCGGTAATTTCACAATTTTAACACAACTTTGTGATTTTTTTTGTTTTATTTTGACCTTTTTTTTTAATGAAAGGTTTAGTGGCGTCACGTTAGACCGCGCATGACAAGTGACCAACAGCTGATAATTTCTATTATTTCTTATGAAGCAAGAATCTTGCAATCTGATTGGTTAGTTACCCGGGTGTAAATAGCACCCCATCCCAGCTAAACCATTTATACCCGGGATAAAATAAAAAAAAGGTAATTTTGAACTACGCACAGCAATAGTATGATATGAAATGATACATTTACATGATGATTATAAACAATAATATGTGTAATATATGTAATATATAAGAAATAAATTCGTTATCTTGGTGTAATCAGGGGTGTACATAATTTTACACCGGTGTTGAAAATTCATACACCCTGAGGCGCAGTACACCCCTGATTACACCAAGATAACTAATAGTATCACGAGTTGGTGGTCAACTGAACGTTGTTACTAAATTTATTGGGTAGTAAAGGTCAAAGTAACAAACTGTAGCAAATTACCGATAAATGGTTTTATTATTTTTCATTGTAATTAGATTTCATTGATTGGAGGAATTTGTGACACGTGATAAAATATATAAACACGTTTAGCATGCTACAATAAAATTCATGTTTCCTAAAATAGATTCGCATTCAATAATTTCATAAAATTTAAAAATTCTAAAGTAAGAAAAAATAAAATTTAAAGTTCAAATCAAAAATTTTAATATTTTCAAAAAATTTCAAAATGTCAAAAATTTCAAAAAATTTCAAAATGTCAAAAATTTCGAAAAGTTTAAAAAATTTCAGTTTTCATAAAATTTCAAAATTTTAATACATGTATTTAAATAATAATAGCGAGCACAGAGAGCTCTACAGCAACATGGACATGCGCATTGAATACACAATCTTCCTTATGATGAGATTGAAATCCTTTCGTCCGGAAATTGATAAAAAATTGGCAGCCCCGGAGAGAATGCCAAAAATAAAATAAAAAGTCTCCAAAACTATGGCTCAAAATTTGTTGTGTTAGGCTACAATTCCACATATTTTTCAAACAAAATCCATAAAGGTAAAACATGCTACTCCGAGGAACAAGTGATCAGTATGCTGGAGTTCCTCATCGATAACATATTTGTCTCCTTTGGAGGGACACTGTTTCAGCAGGTCGTCGGCATACCAATGGGTACGAATTGTGCCCCTCTTCTAGCCGATTTATTTTTATACTCATATGAGTCGGAGTTTCTTCAAAAGCTTGTAAAAGATAAGAAGATTCATGAGGCTAGAGCCTTTAATTTCACATACAGGTATATTGATGACGTTTTATCTATCAATAATTCTAGATTTGCAGAATTTCTTCCATTGATATATCCTCCAGAGCCTGGAAGTTAAAGAGACCACCGATACAGCTTCGTCCGCATCATTTTTGGACTTATACCTCGAATTTGACGACAGTGGTCAACTCAGTACTAAAATTTATGATAAGCGGGACGACTTCAATTTTAAAATCATAAATTTTCCAAATATGTGCAGCAATATACCAGCTTCTCCTGCATATGGTGTTTACATCTCGCAATTGATTCGCTATGCAAGGGGCAGTAGCAATTATTCTGATTTCCTGAAACGTCATCTTCATCTGAGAAACAGGCTACTGGACCAGGGCTATAAAAAGATTCGCCTTATTCGATCTCTTAAAAAGTTTATATTCCGATACCAATATCTTGTCGAAATATATTCCGTCTCTGCAGAAAAAATTATAAGCGATGCATTTTCATATAGTGAAAATGTATAAAGATAAAGAGTCAAATATGTCAAGAATTTTTTTTGTCAATGTGTGACGTAAAAATATTTTTGACATTTACGTCACCGAATATGGTACTGCTTTGACAACTATTTTACCTATTTTGTTCCTGTATTTAAATACTGTTACAGTGACAGCCGGAACCTTTGAACCGTAATGAGAGCGGGAGGTTTGGCGCCTTAAAATCTGATTCAACCCACCATTTCTTTAGAAATGCCTGTACCAAGTCAGGGTCATTACGGTTTTCACAGTTTTCCGGTTGTTGACTGATTTTGTCTGTTTATATAATTATGAGTTTTGACTTTCCCTTTGTAAGATTGTTCGGAGTTCGGTAATTTTGTTATTACCTTTATTTATTATAAATGATTTTAAAACTAAAATGATATCATGAACTTCTAAAAATCGTATTTAAGTAACAAAAGACAATAAAAGGTGCTTACATTGTTAAATTAATCAGAATGACATCTCGCTATCAAAGTCATGACGTCATGTTATTCATAGACATAGGCCAAAGTCGTCAACAACATTTCGCGGAATTTTAATTAAAATCTTGTATTTTCATTCCCGAGTCAAAATATTTCAAAACGACATCTATTTCATTTGCAACTGCGTCAATTCCGTAAATCGTGACGACATGTATTATGTAAACAAACACAGCACTTGTTTCAAGCGTGTCCAGATTATTAGATAAAAACCTTTCTAGTTATATACGGATTAGTAAAAGATAATTATAGAATAAATTTGACTTAATTTTGAACTACAAATTTTCATAAAATATCAAATTTATTGTTTGGACCATTTGTAGCCGATGTAGAAAAACTCGCCTTGGTGTGTTTTATTTTTGTTTGATTTTTGCAGAATCTACGCGGGTGGTCTAAATATTTACTCGGATCAATCAAAACTTTGATTAATACAACACTGGCGAACTGAAAGGACTTTATGCTAACATGGACTATCAGGTTAAGGACAACAACTGTTCATTTTTTTATCACTGTGAATGACTCTTTAAGACAACACGAATCTGGTCATTTTTTGACGTATGGACATTTCATGTCACACCCAACTGCATTTCACTGTCGAACTCCAGATTTATATTGACATTTCGTTACTGTATATATGACTTACCAGTTTAAAAGAAATCCAAACACAATTCCTGTCTCCAAGATTATTTGTACATGTACCACAATATTCCTAAAGTTCTACAATAAATGCGTAAATAAAAACGAATCTGGCCACCATTCATCGTCATGTTAATATTTTTTTTATCATGTCATATTTTACGTTGCAACAAGTAAAGGTCGGCATTGAAATCGTATTTGGGTCACAACTGACACGCAAAGATGACAATGTCATCAATATTTTTAATACGCATCTATAGTACACGTACAATAACTAGGAGGAGATCACAGGGACCTGCTCCCGGCCTTTCGTTATCAATAATTTTAACCCTACTATCAATGTGCGGTACTAAAATATCACAAGGGATGACACCCGTTCATATTTATACTTAATTCCTACCTTTCGTACGGTTTAGTTGTGTTGAATAATGGTAATTCCAAATAAATATCACAAAAATCCTAAAGTATACTAAAAATCCAGCTTTTTAAAATTTTGCCAAAAGGGGGGGGGGGGGGGGGTCATGTGCCCCTTGCCACCGGCTCATATGTCTCTGATAAGAAAAGATAGTGAACATTAACATTTTTAATTTTTATACAATTTTTGCATTTATTATTTCTTTGGCTAAGTAACAAACATTTTCTAACCATGATGTGCTTGCAAGGAACAGGGAACGCATTAGTTTTTCCTTATTTCTGTTAGTGTTAATTATTTCTATCAGTACCCATTTGTTTATTCATCTTACATTTTCCGTCAGTCTGATCCTACAAAATATTTGAATACTACCAACATCTGCCGACAATGGTTTAGAATAGTAAGACACAATGAATTTTATTAATTTAACTATTAATTATGCCGTTCATACTATATGTAGATCTGTTATTATTTATTAAACTCGGTCCTTCTAAAATAAATGCTATACAATTATTAACCAGCTTGTTGTTGAAACTTTAAAAGGTAATAACATTACACAAGAAGGAATATATGTCTCTGTATAATCTTGTCGCAGATAATTTTAAAAGAGTATGATTTCGATACTGAATATTGCCTTAATATATATATCACGCCTCTACTGTGCTTTTTCCAATAAAAAAAATATTGAATATTGATAAATATTTTGTATGTGAAAGCAGAGACATGTCTGATGAAAGCGGTACCTATATAATTCTTTTAAAATTAAAAACTATTTTGTTCACTTGGAGATAGCATAATATTGGCCCAAATACACATACTTTAAAATGTCAAAATGAAGAATATCAGTATTAAAGTAACCGTACGCAGTGCGGTCTTATGTATGGGCACAATGGACAGTTGCCCGGTGGTCACACAAGCAAATGAACCCCATACTAATCTATGTATGTTGTATACGGCATAATTTTTAATTTTTAAACACTGATTTTGTTGGAAGTATCAATACAAGATATATATGTTTAATTTTATTGACCATTTATAATTTTATTTCTGTGAGTGTTTGTATAGATATGGGCCTAAGTGCACTGCTTTGACAGGGGCCTATATTGCTGACAAGACGGCGCTGACCGTACGTCATTCATCATTTACACTTCATGAATATATATCGGCTGTACATAGCATGGTATAGGCCAATATTGCTTATGTATGTTGGTTGCATTAATTGATATTTTCATAATAAAACTCTTTTCTTATGACTTAAAAGACCATACTTTCATTTTACAGACACCGGCGTCTACTACCCCCTTTAGGCTTTATAATGGTTGATACCATCCGCGTACTAGTACTAGTTAGTCTTCAATGTTTGCACTGTTCCTAGTGCAACAATAAAAGATTCCATACTTTTTTCTCATACTTTTCTATTCTACTTCATTTAACTTTCCAATGGATGTCATAGGGGATATCATTTAATTTCAAATACTAATGTCCTCTCTATAGGCCATGCCTACTCATATTATTTTGTGATATTCAACTTTCATTCAAATATATACACACTGGCCAAACAGAAATGCTGTGCTCGCATCTAGGCAATGCCTACTCCATATTATTGAAAAATGATAAAACAATTATAGCCTACCATTTCGTCCTCGGTCAACATATATTTATAGGTCTATAAATCCATGTATTGACTGACCTCAATGGAAGGCTATATTTGTATAATATCGTATTTCAAATCAACTATGGCTTTAATTTGTATGCAAATATATTTTGATTTTACAAATTTTTGAATATTTTTGAAATTAATCTCCTCACAAAAACTGAAGAGATAAAATAAACTTAATTAAAAACGGAATAAGGTTTAAGTGATGTAAATAATATTTTAAATATGCAATTTTTTCAAAATATTTCAAAGTAATCTTTTCACGAAAACTAGAGAGCTAAAATAAAAATTAATTAAAAAAGTAATAAGGTTTATCTGATGTTAATAAAAAGTAGCGGAAAGCTTTTGTTGAAAGATTATCGGAAAATCATTCACTGTAGCATATCGCCGATTACCGTAAACTGTTGTATCACACAATCTCTGATATCAAAGGTCATGTGGGTATTTTATTTAAAAAAACAAGAAAACATTATTACATAGTACACACACACACACCATACTACCGAATCAAATATTATAATAAGACACACACGCACAAACAAACAATATTTCCTGCTACAGTAATGCTTTGACTGATTCAAGCCCACCACATTTTATTGAGGTGTCTGATCCAAAGCAGGACATTAAGCGGTCATGTAAACGTGTATGGGTATCGATTTGCCCCTATGCCTGCCGATCATTTACTCTACTCGTATGAGGCAGAGCTTATACAAAAACTTATCAAAGACAAACAAATTACATAAGCTGAAGCATTTAATCTCACTTTCTGGTATATTAATGATGTTATTCCAACCAATAATCCAAACTTTGATAACTTGATGTCAAATTTGACCCGGTGAACAACCCAAAGATATATAATGCAGAGGGAAACAACAGGTTGTCGCCCGATCTACAACCACTGACAACCGGAAGTGTTTGAAAATGAGGTTTTTTTCAGTGTGGGTCCGTATTTATATTCAGTATACCGGAAATTATTTTGTTATCTTCTGCGAAACAAAAAATTATAGTTATAAACATTTTTAGAGTATTTTCGGAATAATAAAACGGTTATTGCCTTCATATGAGGTAAACATCAAGTTGTTAACCCTCGAACTGTTCAACTCAGATCAAGGCAATAATTGTATATTGTCTCTCTATTATGTCTTCCGATGGTCTTGAATACTATCTAACAGTAATAGTTAAATAGTTAAATGATTAGAGGCCATCGACTCTCTTTCATAGAAATAATATTATACATATTCATGACATTTTCTGTGTCACCAAGATGAAATATATTATGCATAAAGTTCAGGATTATTACCATAATGCTGCACACACAGTTGTATGTAAGGGTTTAACATTTTACTCGCACGCGAAAAACTCTTGACCGCATCATTTCGTAATGAAAGCGTTTGGCGCTTTAAAATCTGATTCAACTCACCATTTCTTTAGAAATGCCTGAACCAAGTCAGGGTCATCACGGTTTTCACAGTTTTCCGGTTGTTGACTGATTTTGTCTGTTTATATACTTATGAGTTTTGACTTTCCCTTTGTAAGATTGCTCGGAGTTCGGTAATTTTGTTATTACCCTTATTCACTAAAGGGGGGGGGGGGGGTGGGGGTTGAAGCTATACAGTAACGTACCTGTATCATTCGGCAAGTAGCCAGTGTTTCTTCCCGGACATGGTTTATTTGATACCTTATGTTTAAAATTTGGTTCTTAAAGTAAAGTTTGAAGATACCAAAGGGGCAATCAGAAACCGTATAACGAGGAAGAACAGACAACACAATGGCCAAAAGAAAAAGTACAAAAGAACAATCAACGGTCGACAAAACATACATATACAACTAATGATCGAGTAACACGAACCCCACTGAAAACCGGAGGTGAACTCAGGTGCTCCGGAAGGGTAAGTAGTTCTTAAATAATGTAATTTATTAAAACAAAGTCAATCTCCCCTTGTCTAGGTAATCTTGGTCTATGTTGTCTATCCTGCTTAGGCCCTTTGGTTTACTTGATCCCAATAACTTAATTAAGAAGAGTTTGAAGATATTCCACTTTCCAATCTTTTGACTGAGGGTATATGACGGGTGTTTTTCAGCACCAAACTAGACTTTTTAATTACGATTTTGCTATATATTGATTTATTTATTGGTGTTGAACGCCGAAGAACACCACTTCTAGACTTCTACATATAGATTGGTAGATTCCCTTAGACTTTATATATATATACGTCTGAAAATTAAACCAAACAGTGTTAGAATTAGATTTTAGAGCTGTCAATTTTTTGTTCTTCCCTCGACAGGATTTGAACCCACATCATTGTTACACTGCAGCACCATTCGCTTAGCCTTACGTCCAGCGCCCTAGACCACTCGACTACATCCACTCCCTATATATATATATATATATAATAATTGCCAAAATGTGTGTAATCACACAGCGCATCATGATATAAATAATATAGGAAAATATTTATATATTGCAGAACAAATTCGTAAGACCGGTAATTAATTGATTGTTAAATACATGTATTTCTGTAGAAAATTATTTTATTATGTATGCCATTCTCCGCTATATTATATTATATTGTAATGGTTATGATTGTATAATGTTGTATAATGTAAAATGTATTTGTATTGTATATCCTATAAGTTGTATTTGCTTATGAAATAAATAATTATATTATATACATTTGTATATAAAACTATAATATCCAATAAATTTTACTAGCTACAATAAATATGTCGATGGTCATTTTAATTTTGTTTACATTGAGTGTGTGTCGTTTTATTCTGGGAGCTTGATTTATTATTATTATTTGTAATAAAGGAACTGAACTGGTTTTATTATAATTGCTTTATTGCTTTATTACTTTATTATAATTGCTTTTTCAATGATTGTATTGCACAGGAAATTACATGATATATAGATTTCAATACTTCAAATCCACTGTAAAAGGTACTTGATGATTCTTTAGATAATTGGCCATTGATCAAAAACAAACAGAGTATAGTCCCTTATGTAACATAATAAAAGCGTTTTTTTCTAACATTATACGTTATCAGTTTCGAGATGTTAAATATCCCGTTTTAAAGGGCAGTGGTTTTGTTAAAAGGTGAGGTGTCAGCCGAATCTTTTAACAAAACCACTGCCCTTTGAAACGGGATATGCAACATCTAGAAACTGATAACATTTTTATCTGAATTTTCCAACATTAATAAGTATGTCCTTATTATAGGAAAAACATAAATACGTGTATCTTTGGACAAAGATCACAGAGAGCGATTATTGATTTTCTGTCATCTTGTGAAATGTGTGTCGTCTGCTGTGCACAATGTAAATGGACAGCACATAGGTAAGAGCGATTATTGATTTTCTGTCACCGCACGGCTTCCTTGAAGTTTTAAAAGTACCCTTTTAGCCAATCAAAATTCTACTTGCCACGAGAACATCAGATAAAAAATGATAAATGAAACAGAACAATATCTGATATCGGCACGGAAACAAAACTACACAATTAAATGGTGTCTTCGAAACTATATATACGAAACTAAATGATATTGAACGTTAACATATGCTTAATTGTCAATTAACCGTATAAATATATTGGCGGGAACCTTGTACACTAGTTTCTTGCTTGATATTAGTAATTTTACTGTGATGTCGAGCAGACGGTTGCAAGTGCCTGAAAATTTTACTGTAATGGAGTACTTAATAATAAACAAGAATCTACGAGAAAGAAATAGCAAATACTTTCACAGTATATGGTTTTTCCTTGTTTTAATTTTTGTTTTTAACAGAATCGGTGGTGTAATAGTTACCGTGCTCGCCTCGAGTGCGGTAGATCGTGAGTTCGATCCCCGATCGGGTCAAGCCAAAGACTATACATTGGTATTTGTTGTTTCTGCGCTAAGTACGCAGCATTAAGGAGAAAGAGCAAAGACTGGTTGGCTCGGAATCAGGATAATGTGTCCGAGTGGGGCGATATGTCCACCCGCGGACTGTTGTTTCAGTGAGATATAGCTATAAAAATCCAACTAAGAGTTTTGGTCTAGTACAAAGCGAACCTCGTCATCATCTCATGGAAATCAACTTGTTCTCCTCATGACATAGCTGCAAAATTGCTGAGTTGGCGTTAAACAACAATACCTCATTAAATATTTCTTTTATTTGTACATACACCTCATTGTTTTATACACAGATTTATTTTATATCCCAGTCCCATGCAGTAATATAAATAAATTTCGAAAAATGTTAACACCATGATATAGCTGAAATAATGCTATAGTTGGTGTTAAACACCAATAATTCAATCAATCAATCAATCAATCAATCAACATTGCTTCACGACCTGACAGATGACACAACTAATTGTGTGTACACTTAATTTATCTCTCCCCCCCCCTCCCCCCCCCGCTTTGGCTGACGCAAATATATATACAACAATTCATTTCTAGAAAATAAATAACTGGTACAAAATGTTTGCTATCAATTAATTTAATCGTTGTTTGTCCTTTTTTTCCTTTTTCTTTTGGCTGTTGTGTTATCTGTCCTTCGATTTACGGATTCTGATTACCCCTTTGGTATCTTTTGACCATTATGTTGCCTGTCCTATGATTTACGGATTCTGATTACTCCTTTGGTATTTTTTGACCAGTATGTTGCCTGTCCTATGATTTACAGATTCTGATTACCCCTTTGGTATATTTTGACCATTCTGTTGTCTGTCCTTCTACGATTTACGGATTTTGATTACCCCTTTGGTATTTTTGGACCATTATGTTGTCTGTCCTATGATTTACAGATTCTGATTACCCCTTTGGTGTCTTTTGACTATTCTGTTGTCTGTCCTTCTTCGATTTACGGATTTTGATTACCTCTTTGGTATCTTTTGACCATTATGTTGTCTGTCCTATGATTTACAGATTCTGATTACCCCTTTGGTGTCTTTTGACTATTCTGTTGTCTGTCCTTCTTCGATTTACGGATTTTGATTACCTCTTTGGTATCTTTTGACCATTATGTTGTCTGTCCTATGATTTACAGATTCTGATTACCCCTTTGGTGTCTTTTGACTATTCTGTTGTCTGTCCTTCTTCGATTTACGGATTTTGATTACCTCTTTGGTATCTTTTGACCATTATGTTGCCTATCCTATGATTTACGGATTCGGATTACCCCTTTGGTATCTTTTGACCATTATGTTGAATGTCCTATGATATACGGATTCTGATTGAACCTTTGGTATCTTTTGACCATTGTGTTGCCTGTCCTATGATTTACGGATTCTGATTACCCCTTTGGTATCTTTTGACCATTATGTTGTCTGTCCTATGATTTACGGATTCTGATTATCCCTTTGGTATCTTTTGACCATTATGTTGTCTGTCCTATGATTTACAGATTCTGATTACCCCTTTGGTATCTTCAAACTTTTCTTTTTATATCTTATAGCTGTTTCGTCTTTACTTTGCAAATGAGTTATTGAATCTAAATCTAAATCGATGATAATCACTTTAAATATTGATATCGACCTATGAATCAGCTGTTTCATCCTATTAGGCTACAAGGTCAACGGTCCTATTAAGTATCTGATCATTATATGAATATAATGGTTGTACATTGCCTTCTTCAATATGTTGCTTGATTTAACCTGGGATTTCCCGATATTTTTCACATCAATGTGCAATTCCTCTTTCAGTTGTGCTATTGTTGCAACAATTACCATGCTATCAATTATTCTCTAATCAAACATTTTCTAGAATTGTGTCTATCATAAGAAAAGTTTGAAGATACCAAAGGGGTAATCAGAATCCGTAAATCGAAGAGAGACAGACAACACAATGGCAAAAAGAAAAAGGAAAAAAGGACAAACAACGATCTACAAAACATACACATAAAACTAAAAATCGGGAAACACAAGCTCAACTAAAAACCTGGGGTTACAATATCACAGTAGCATGGTATGTTTACCTTCATATGCCCTCGCAACAGGTAGCTGTTTGCTACTTCCATCTGTACAGAGATTTCGACCTATATATTCGATATAATTGCATAGATTTAAATAATAAATGTTAGAGAAAAGTGAAGGGGCAATCAAGAATGGACAATCCAGAGATGTTGTAAGACGAAGACGAAGACAAACAAGGTACGGGAATATTTTGTCTTCTACAAAACAAAACGTTCAAGTTAAAATATCTTAGTTCCGATATAATAAAACAGTTATTGCCTTTATATGAGGTGGTTTTTCACTCAGACTAAAACTGTAGATGTTCATATGAAGGCAACAATTGTTTATCGTAAAAGTAGTCTTCTTATTTTTAAAACACAAGTTCGTTTCGCTTTGTTTATTCTAAAAAAATATTTGATGGAATACCAATATGTAATTGAAGATTAATGCATTTATGGAGAGATTAATGCATGAGATACAAATATAGAATTTCTGGAGATAACTGTACTATATTTAAATTAGGGGTCAGGGTTGTGGTGTTTAACGCCATTTTCAACCCATAATACCATGATATAGCTGAAATAGTGTTGAAAGTGGCGCTAAGCACCATAAACCACGCCACTTTCAACAATAGTTCAGCTATATCGTGGTTGTCAGTTTTATTGGTGGAGGAAACTAGATTACCCGGAGAACACCACAGACCTGCCGCAAGTCACTGACAGACATTGCATAATGTTGCATTGAGCAAACCTCGCCTGGGTGGGATTCGAACTCACAACGCAGTGGTGATAGGCACTGATTGCATATTTAGAGTAGGGTTCTACCGGCATCCTTTGTTTCATTACATTACAAGATTTGGAAGTGTGTCATGACATTCTGACACAAGGGAATTTCAAGTAGAACAATCATGCACATTGGCAAAAATTTAGATGTTGGAAATGTTCAACTTCTGAGAGCATGACAAAGTGAAAGTAGGCCAAGAAAAAAACAAATTTAGTAGAACAAATTACAAGAAATTAATTAGACCTTTCTCACCTTGATTGTTGTGTAATCATCTACTGTTCCACGGTGCATCTAGCAATTATCGTACGTCATCATTAATATAAAAAACTGGGTTGTCTCTTCCGATTTCTTTATTGCAATGTTAATCACTGCAACTTTAATTATGAAATGGAGCACTTTCATTTAGAAAAAAGCGAACGTTTGTTCCTTCGGGGTTTAATTGGTAAAAGCATGTTGTAGAAGTTAATTTTCTGACAGTGTCCTCGAACTAGTATATGGATACCATCCGGTATTATGCACTA
Source organism: Bathymodiolus brooksi (assembly GCA_963680875.1). Taxonomy (NCBI): domain Eukaryota; kingdom Metazoa; phylum Mollusca; class Bivalvia; order Mytilida; family Modiolidae; genus Bathymodiolus; species Bathymodiolus brooksi. The sequence goes on along the minus strand of OY804581.1, from coordinate 41,734,738 downwards.
TTTTTCGTCTTCCAGTTGTTTGCAGGAGGACACATGTCTTATTTACGTTATTTGTGTTTGTTTGCGCATAGTGGTCTCCAACGCATATAATGCTGTGTTTTTGATTTGTTTGTCGTCGTCTTGTGTATCCTATGTTACCACTTTTTCTGGATTGTCAATTCTCTAACGTTTATGTAGAACAGTTATAAAACGGCTTCTCCTTTATTCTAATTTGTGTTATTGTGGATTGTCTCTATGTTCATTTACATCTCTATATATATATATATATATATATATATATGTCACTTGCTTCTAGACGTTTGTATAATATACTTTATTTACTGTGACTGTATAATGAATTCTTCATTATCCTATACAATATGTTAAAAATTGCTGAGTTAGATTGCTGTCAAATTATAATATTAAGTATATATGTACCATCTACACACGCTTATGCACATGTCTTACGTCTATCCCTAGATTTACCTTACGAGAAAAGGTAACACTAGGATTATTGAAGCTCCTTTTTTTAGGGAGTGGATGTGGTCGAGTGGTCTAGGGCGCTGGACGTAAAGCTAAGCGAATGGTGCTGCAGTGTATCAATGGTGTGGGTTCAAATCCCGTCGAGGGAAGAACAAAAATTTGACAGCTCTAAAATCTAATTCTAACAATGTTTGGTTTAATTTTCAGACGTATATATATATATATATATATATATCATTTCTTACTTAATGTTTCCTCGAAGACCCACAATATAATTACAAAGTAATCTACCTTTTTGGGAGCAATAAAACCAAAGGGCCTAAACAGGATAGCCAAATTCGGCCAAGGTCACCTATTCCTGAGGGAGGAAAACCTCAGTTTTGGTAATAATTACATTATTTAGGAACTTTAAATTTCAATAAAAATATATCTAATAAACCATGTCAGTGACTACTGGGCGGATGATACCCTCGGGGACTAATAGTCCACCAGCAGAGGTATCGATTCAGTGATAATAATAAAAACGTAGGTATCAAATTTAGTGCGCACAACGTGTTTCTGGATTAACCTTCATCAGGCACCCTCAAAACCGAAACATTGGATCACTGTGGTCTGTGTTGATAAACGACAAACGCCAAATAAGTGTGATTCCAGATAAGAAGTAATTTGTGAGAATTAAAGAATAACCAGCCTTGCGATTATTACTTTTATATTGCTAAATAGTTTATGAATAATGATAAGTCTTGTGATTTATAATTACTTTTAAATCTTTAAATATTTTAAAGAAAATGGCTTAAGTATTTCTTTTCATTATTGTTGACTTTGAGTTAATACTGGACCCAGGAAATAATTATATAAAAAGAGTGTGAAAATACCAAAGGGGTATTCAGAATCAGGTAAGTCGAAGGACAGACAACACAATGGTCCATATACAATTCGTGCAAATTTGTGTAATCTCGTATTTAGATAATTAAAATAATATATTGTAAGAATTTTAAAAAAAATGTTTCACATTTTTTATGTATATTTACTGTTGTTTCATATTTTAATTCGCTAAAAACGTTTTTGGCTACAGTATGACTTTTATTTAATGCACAATTTAGTATGAGAGTCAGGGTTATGGCGTTTAACGCCACTTTCAACACTATGTCAGTTATATCGTGACGGTTAGTTTTATTGATAGAGGACACCGGAGTACTTGGAGAAAACCACGGCCTGCCGCAATTCATGACGAACTTTATCACATAATGTTGTAGAGTATACCTCGCCATGAACAGGATTCGAACTTTCAACATTAGTGGTGATATGCACGTATTACATAGATACATATGTATATGTAAATCCAACTACCATACAATCATGACCACGATGGCCCCCTCTTTTATAAAGCATAAATGAATAGTAAAACAATTGAGAAAACAATCTGCAAAATGTGGGGTCTATAGTTTAATTGTTTATTATCAAGTTTTCTTTAAATTTTAGTATTTCAATATAGTAATACGCTACAAACTGTGAAATTTGCATTTTACGATATAAAATAATAACGTTAGAATCATACTGCAATACGTATTACAGTGTGCATTTCTATGTCAACCATTTCATTGATTGATTGATTGTCTAACGCAAACTTTAGCAATATTTCAGCTAAATCGTGGCGTCCAACTATTTCATCTACTTAATAAAAAAAAACATAATAGAAATGTAGATATTAAATCTAGTGCAAACAACGCTTTACTGGAATAGCATTCACCAAATACGCTCGAAACACAAATTTTTGAAATCCAAAATAATATAAAAGTATTTGGGAGCAAGAATACAAAAGGACGTATACAGGATATAGCCAAAATCGGCTAAGGTCATCTATGAAATGTAAAATCCAAAATGACTGTAGTAAAAAGATTCTGTTAAAAAATGAAAACAGCTATCTAAATTATTGCGGACTACAAGTTTTGGAAAAAACCTTCATCAGGTAAATTATGTTCTTCTTTTATGAAAATAAGCTATGAATTGTGGGCATACGCTTTATTTAAATGTAAAATTGTAGCACAACCTGATTTGCCGATTCTACTCTTTAATAATTTACTATATTCTCCATCCAATCTCCTGCCGAATAACTCATTGTAATAAACGCTTGTGATAAAATAGTTTGTAAACATTATATTGAATCTCATTTCCGGTTTTGTATTCTTCGAAATTTGTTTTTGGTATAATATTGAATTTGCATGAAAAAAAGAGGAAAATTGTGTAGAAAGAGGTAATCGGAAGAGGCAAATCGAAGAATGACAGACAACACAATGACAAAAAGAAAAGGAACAAACACTACACAGAAATCTAAAGATTGAGCAACAATGACCCACTAAAACCTGGGTGAGCATAGGTACACCGGAAAGGTTAGCAGTTCCCCCTCCATTAGATAAACCATTAAAAAAAGAAGATAGGAAATTGTAAAAGTTATAAAGTTCACAAAATGTTTCCTTTCCAAATAATTAGAGTGCTTTTCAAATACAACAGACAACACCAAATCAAATATTTGTTTAATACAAATGTGAAATCTCCACTAATGCTAGTGGTTTTTTTAATTAGTATACGATTTTACTCAACTTGAACATATTAAAAAGTTTGTAAATATGTATATATATATATACCACCAAGCGACGTTAGTTGACTGAAATCCTACCACTCGGAACTCCTCGTACGTTTCCTCTTTCAACTCTCACCTCAGACGTGATACAACAGTGGCCATGGACTTCTAAAACACGTGACCCTTAGACTCCTGTTATCAAAGCAGTCAACGTGTCACGGCTTAAAATCAAAGGATATTCCAAGTTTAACTTCGCAAGTTGTAAATCGACGAGAAAGCTGGACATCGCCTATGTTTCTATACGCCCATTCATAAAACAGATAACTACTTCCGGCAAATTGACATATTTCGATCTAAGCATATTCATACACCTATCACACAAAAAAAAATAATTGACATGAAAGATGACCTTGAACTTTTTAACAGGAACTTTTTTGTAGAATTTGAAGAAAAATGACCGATTTTACATTATGAAAGGAAATTTTAAACAATTATAATGGTCAATAATTCATCCAATATCAACAAAACATCACCACTCCTTATGTAAAACAAAAATTCTGTCACGGGAAAAAACCTAGTAAAACAAAATATATGATTGATTGATTGATTGATTGGTGTTTTGTGCCAACTCTAGCAATATTTCAGCTACGTCGTGGCCTGAGCATATGTTATGACGACTTAGAAAAATGATGTTATATTATACAACAAAGGCTACTTTGATAATAGATTATTCGATTATTACTGTGACAATTGTATGATCTAGATACACATACTAATATTGTCGTGCACATTACGGTACACTGTAGATAATTATTTATTTAAGACAACTGGTCATGCGCACTATATTTGATATTGCCCTTTATATTCGACTTATAGTGTAAAGATAGGTATTGGACTAAGTTTTTGTATAGTGATCACAATCAGTTAAAACCACAATATATTTAAAGAGACTATATATTATAACCTTCATAGTAAAATATCAAGGCTTTTTAAATGTAATGCGTGTCTTATTTTCCGTGTTAATAGAACAAAAATGGATAGTGGTAAATGTGCGCCATGTAAACAATTGTGTAAAAATGTACAAGGAGTATATTGGTGTATTTCCTGTCCGGAACTGTTGTGTAATCCATGTTCCAAATACCACAAAGCTCTTTCGGCAACAGAAGGGCACGTTGTGGTTTCTGTAGAAAAATACGAATCCTTATTACCGATTCTGAAAATAATACAGGTTAAGTGTACCGAACATCCAGAAAATACATTTGAATATTTCTGCGCGAAACATGAGTGTCCATGTTGTATTCTGTGCAAGCGAAATCAACATAATGAATGCCCGGATGTTGAAAAGATAGAAGAAGTTGTTAAAACAGTGAATGTGTCAGACGAATTTGTAAAGCTAAATTCGAAGATTGGCAATGATGTGAGAATTCTGGAAAAATTGTCTAAAAACTGTGATCAGAATATCCTAAAATTGAATGAACAGAGAGAACACCTTTATGAAAAGCTGAAAACTAATCGAGAGAAAATTAATAGGGCTTTGGATGCATTTGAAGTTGAGACAAAATGCAAATTAGTGTGCAATTTTGACAAAGAATCGGAAGTCATCAAGAAACAGCAAAATAGATTGTCGAGTAAAATTTCTGATTTAAAAAACGGTCAACACCAGATTGAAAGTATATTAGATGTAGAAGTAAAATCTAATATATACTTCTTCTTGTTTCAAAATAAAGCAATGGAACAAATGAAACAGAATGAAGCCGACATTGACAACATGTTAGCGTCTCTCTTGGATATATCGTCAGCATGTGTTCTATCGACCGAAGTTGACCATGAAAGTCAAACTGTAAAAATGTTACAAACGCTCGAATTTGAAAGGCGAATTTGTAGCAATGATATAGGACTAGAACACGAATCTGAAGACGAAAATGAAACAACAGCTTCGTCAACCGTTGAAGCTGACGATATATTAAAGACTGGAGATCTGAATCCAAACGATAGAAATACTACCGCACTACCATGTGTAAAGTTATTCCGATACAAGCACAATTTCACCTTGGACCCACCGGATTTCAACACGGAAAACTCGAATCGAATAATCAAAGTCGTGTCACACAATCGCATCATGATAACTGGAAAGTACAATAAAACATTGTTATTCTTTTCAAAATTGGGAGGAAAACAAGGAGAAATAACAATTGACTATCCCACCACTGCTGTTACTGTAATTAACGACGACATACTAGCTGTGGCAGCACACAGAGCTGTAGTATTAGTTGATACACAAATCTTCAAGTATATTAATCTCATCAAACTCGGAGACAATTGTGTCGGTATTACCTATGTTAAAAATCAACTAGTGGTGAATTGTGAAACAAGGGGGGTAATCATGATGGATGTATATGGAAATATTACACAAATACTTAAATCCTTCACAGGAAGGATGCAGCTATGTACAGTGAGCGATGATACAATTGCATTAGTTTATTCACACTCAAATACAATTGATTTTCTTAACATTAAGACTTCTAAAAAATCGTCCTATATTCATATATTAGGTAGGCATGGTACAACGTGTGTAACAAGTGACCAATGTGGTAATATGTTTATTACTTGTCAAGATGAGATCTTCATTGCACGTCCTGCAGGAAACGAGTACCACTCAATATTGAGTACAACCGATGAAATTAAAAATCCATTTAGTATCGATATTGATATTAAAAGTCACGAATTATTTGTTCTGAATAACGGTGGAAAGTCGGTGTATGTTTTTCAAAAACACATGGAGGATGTCTGATGCAATAGCTTTAACCCTCAGTTTGATATAGTACGTTTGCACAGGTCATGAACAATCATGTATATGTTTTTTGGGGTACATGTACTGATTTTGTTCCGATTAGATTCTGAAACAATTCTGACAATGTTGTTTGTTCCCATTTTAGTTGATATTCAAGTATATAAATCAAACTGTCATTACCCGCATCGGTGGTGTAATAGTACGCGTGCTCTGCTCGCATCGAGTGTGGTAGAGCGTGTGTTCGAGCCCCGATCGAGTGAAACCAAAGACTTTGAAGTTGGTATTTGTTGCTTCTCTGCTAAGGACGCTGCATTAATGAGAAAGAGCAAAGAATGGCTGGCTCGTAGTCAGGATAATGTGTCCGAGTGGGGCGATATATCTATCCGCCCCTGTTGTTTCATTGAGCTAGCACTATTAAAATCCAACTAATAGTGTTGGTCTAGTACAAAACGTACATTATAATCATCTCACTGATAATAAACTTGTTCTCGCGATGATATAGATGAAAAATTGCTGAGCTGGCGTTAACAAAAAATCACTCACTCACTTAAAGACAGTGTAAAAAGATTTGCTTACTGCAAAACGCAAAACAAAATGGCATGTCGATCACCTTGAAGATGGAAAATTTGCAAATGTAAATGAGGAATTAGAGATGCATAATACATGTAAAGGTGTTCCGAAATGCAATAAGTTTGCAGAAATCACATTTGGATACACAGATGAGCGTAATGAAATGTAGGCCAAAGAAATAAAACCCAGTACATTAGCTTGTGAAGCATATGCTATTTTTACTAGTAAGACTGGAGAGTGGCTTTGAAAATAAAGATCGCAAGTGATGATAAGATTAAAAAAAAACCCAGAAAATATCGAGGATGCACACAGAATGGGGACTGTTCTTAATAAAGGAAAACAGAACCTTTCATAAAAGAGAAACTAATAAACCTGGTATGTTCACATATATATTGTGGAGTGTAGTTTATAGCTATCAGCACAAACAACAGGTTGATAGAATGCTTGAAAATTGTCAAATCAAATTGTAAAAATCTGAAAGCGCTTTAATCTCAAATTGATTTCTGAGAAAATGTTTTGGGTCAAAAGCCTGATGATGAAGCTCTTTTGTTAATCAGCTAGCATGAACAAAATCATAGAAAATATAAAAGGCTAATTGAATATTTTGTTACTCAAGAAAATCACATCCTTGTAGGGGAAAATGACATAGACGTAGAAGGTTTAGATACACGATAACCAGGCAAAGTATGTACGATGTTTTCCCCTTATTATTGCCCCCCTCTAACAAATCGAATATTATAGTATACGTAATAATAATGTTAATGTTTTGACTGTATTATTTTATATGCAATTACTCTACTTTCTCTGTAAAATGTTCATGTATTGAACTTTCTTTAATAAAAAAATTATGTTTTGCGTATAACAAAGTAAACAAGTACACAGATCATGTGGCTAATAAAAAAATCATGGATGTTCTAGGTTTCTTGTGAAAAGAAAATGTAAACAATGGTTGTCATCAATTCCACCAATAACAACAAAACGAGGAATCATGTCTCGCCTCATTGAACATAATAAAAGACCATGACATATGAGGTTGAAAATCCAAGTCCTGTCTTGGGACATGCACAGAAATGTGGAGGACTTAAAACCGTTAATGGGACAATATCCTGACATTTGGTCAGTGAAAATGTAATGTTCTAGTATCTAATTAAGAAGAAGATGATGATAAGATATACCATTCTAATGTAGTTGTTTCATATTCCTGATTTGTTATTGGACAATGCTGTAATTTTCACGGTATCAATTCCACGGTTGAAATATCAAGAGATATTTTTAGAATTTTAGCCGATTACCGCTTACGTCATCTTGTCAATAATGTGGCAATACACATGATTACATTAGAATGGAGATAACTTGTATTGTATTTGAAAATTTCACAGCATCAATTGTCGATTTAATGGGGTAATTTTCACGGTATCAATTCCACGGTTGAAATATCATGAGATGTTTTTAGAATTTAAGCTGATTACCGCTTACACCATCTTGTCAATAATGCAGCAATACACATATATGCACATGATTACATTAGAATGGAGATAACTGTATTGTATTTGAAAATTTCACAGCATCAATTGCCGATTTAATGGTCGCAAATATCCGTTTACTGGATCCACTAACGCGTCGTCAGTAAACTCAATTTGCAACCATAAAATCTCCAATTGATGCCGTGAAATTTTCAAATGCAATACAGTCGACTCCTAATTTTAATCAATTATCACAGCTATGAGCATTTAATATTGAATCTGATCAAGCGAAAAATAAAATAAAATCCCACGCTATCGGAACATTTCCATAATCAAATAGAAAGAGGTAAATAGATACCCTTAACACACAAATACATGTTAGTTCACTTTCCTGGCTTAGTACAGGCACTTCAATAAAAAGAGGCGGGGATATACTAGTTTATTGACCTAACCTTCCTCTCTGGCGTCATTATGAATTAGTTGACTGAAAATGGGATTCCTGAACCTTTCAAACGGATGTTCCGATGTAAAATCTGGAGCATTAACACTTTTGGTCCGATTTTTATTTTAAATTAGATAAATTGAGATTTCAAGAGTTACCAAACAAGGAACTAGAGAACCATACATTAACAAAGCTTATTGGTGTCTGATTTGGTTTTATTTGTATGTGGTCAAGTGGTTAAGGAGGGTTGACCTCTGACCACTTAACATCACTGACGTAGGTTCATGTCTCATTATCCACCTGAAGTGTTAATGTTTCCATAGACTTATCAAAGGTCGGGTGTTTTACTGGTCGGTTCGTTATATCCGTCCCTCTCCCTCAATAAAATCTGGTAGTCACGATATAGATGAGAAATTGACGATGAAATCCGATCACCTTAACCATACCCTCCCCCCCCCTATTTCTCCATTTTGATTGTGTTTTTGCGCTGTACCCTGTTACAAGTGCGTCCCGGTTGTTGTCCAATATTTCCAACCTTGACCGATCTGGTTTTCCGTGATATGTAAAATCTACCGATGCTAGCGCTGTTAATGTTATCTTTCTAATTATTAATCATTTTTTAGTTAGACCATATCAGTTAAAAAAAGATATTCCAAACATCGTGTCATTTTAACTCTTCATATCCCTTGTTTTAGAGGAACCCCGTTGTACAATATTAATTCTAATGTAGTTGTTTAATATTCTGGGCTTGTAATTGGACAATGCTGTAATTTTCACGGTATCAATTCCACGGTTGCAACATCGTGAGATATTTTTAGAACTTAAGCCGATTACCGCTTACTTCATCTTGTCAATAATTTGGCAATACAGATGATGATATTAGAATGGAGATAACTGTATTGTATTTTAAAATTTCACGGCATCAATGGGAGATTTGATGGTCGCAAATTGAGTGTACTGGCGACGCGTTAGCGAAGCCAGTATACAGATATTTGCGACCATTAAATCGACCAAGGTGATGACATGCCATTTTGCTTTGCGGCAAGTAAATCGTTTTACATTGTCTGTAAGTGAGTGAGTGGTTTTTGTTTAACGCCACCTCATCAATTGTTCAGCTATATCATCACGAGAACAGGTTAATATTCAATGAGATGATGATAATGTCCCCCTTTGTACTAGATCAACACGCTTAGTTGGATTTTTATAGTGCTATCTCAATGAAACAACAGTCCGCGGATAGACATGTCGCCCGACGCGGACACATTATCCTGATTCCGAGCCAACCAGTCTTTGCTCTTTCTCCTTAATGCTGCGTGCTTAGGGAAGAAGCAACAAATACCAACTTTAAAGACTTTGGTTTGACCCGATCGAGGTTCGAACCCACGATATATCACACTCGAGGCGAGCACGCTAACCAGTACACCACAGATGTGGTGCATTACAGTTTGATCTATATACCTTAATATAAAATAAAATGGAGAAAGCCAACACTGTCAGAACAGTTTCAGATCTAATCGAAGAAAATGGGTACATGTATCCATAACAAATACAAATATATATACAGAACTGCTCACTTTCCTGGACTATTACAGGCACTTAGATGAACAAATTGATGGGGGGTTAAACTAGATGTAAGTGCCAAAACCTCAACAAAATAAAAACGTAATGCTTCAGACTAAGATCTAAAACTATTACATCATACATCCTCCATTTATTTTTGAAAAACATAGACCGATTTTCCACCGTTATTCAGAACAAATAATTCATGACTTTTAATATCAATATCGATACCGAATGGATTTTTAATTTCATCGGTTTTACCCAATATTGAGTGATATTCGTTTGCTGGAGGGCATGCAATGAAGATCTCATCTTGACAAGTAATAAACATATTACCGTTTCGGTCACTTGTCACACATTTGGCACCAATCCTGCCTGGTATTTGAAAATAGGACGATTTTTGAGAAGTCTTGTTAAGATAATGAATTGTATTTGAGTGTGGATAAACTAATGCAATTGTATCATTGTTCACTGTACATAGCTGTAATCTTCCTGTGAATGTCTTCAATATTTGCATAATATTTCCATATCCATCCATCACGATTATCCCCCTTGTTTTACAATTCACCAGAAGTTGTTTTTTAACATAGGCAATACCGACACAATTGTCTTCGAGTGGGATAAGATCAATATGATTGAACCTTTTTGTATCAACGAATACTACAGCTCTAGATGCTGCCACAGCTAGTATTTCGTCGTTAATTACCGCAACAGCAGTGGCGGGATAGTCAATTTGTATTTCTCCATGTTTTTCTCCCGATTTTGAAAAGAATAACAATTTTTTATTGTACTTTCCAGTTATCATGATGCGATTGTTTGACACGACTTTTATTATTCGATTCGAGTTTTCCGAGTTGAAATCCGGTGGGTCCAAGGTGAAATTGTGCTTGAATCGGAATAACTTTACACATGTTGGTGCGGTAGCATTTCTTTCCTTTGGATTCAGATCTCCAGTCTTTAATATGTCGTCTGCTTCAACGGTTGACGAAGCTGTTGTTTCATTTTCGTCATCAGATTCGTGCTCTAGTTCTAAATCATTGCTACAAATTCGCCTTTCAAATTCGAGCGTTTGTAACATTTTTACAGTTTGACTTTCATGGTCAACTTCGGTCGATAGAACACATGCTGACGATATATCCAAGAGAGACCCTAACATATTGTCAATGTCGGCTTCATTCTGTTTCATTTGTTCCTTTGCTTTATTTTGAAACAAGAAGAAGTGTATATTAGATTTTACTTCTACATCTAATATACTTTCAATCTGGTGTTTACAGCTTTTTAAATCAGAAATTTTACTCGATAATCTATTTTGCTGTTTCATGATGACTTCCAATTCTTTGTCAAAATTGCTCTGTAATTTGCGTTTTGTCTCAACTTCAAATGCATCCAAAGCCCTATTAATTTTCTCTCGATTAGTTTTCAGCTTTTGATAAAGGTGTTCTCTCTGTTCATTCAATTTCAGGATATTCTGATCACTGTTTTTAGAGAATTTTTCCAGAATTCTCACATCATTGCCAACCTTCGAATTTAACTTAACAAATTCGTCTGACACATTCACTGTTTTAACAACTTCTTCTATTTTTTCAACATCCTGGCATTCACTATGTTGATTCCGTTTGCACAGAATACAACATGGACACTCATGTGTCGCGCAGAAATATTCAAATGTATTTTCTGGATGTTCGGTACACTTAACTTGTATTGTTTTCAGAATCGGTAATAACGATTCGTATTTTTCTACAGAAACCACAACGTGCCCTTCTGTTGCCGAAAGAGCTTTGTGGTATTTAGAACATGATTTACACAACAGTTCCGGACAGGAAATACACCAATATAATCCTTTTACATTTTTACACATTCGTTTACATGGCGTACATTTACCACTATCCATTTTTGTCCTATAAACACGGAAAATAAAACATGCATGTCATTTAAAAAGCCTTGATATTTTACTATGAATGTTATAATATATAGTCTCTTTAAATTTGTGGTTTTAACTGATCGTGACGAAACTATCAGTATGTGTAATTAGATCCTACAATTGTTCCAGTAATAATGTATAGATCCATTATCAAAGTAGCCATTGTTGTATAGAGTTGTTCATGGTTACCCACAAGTATTTCTTTTAATTTAAAGTCGATATATGCAATAACAGAGAAAGACTGATTTGTCATTGCCGTTCATTGGTTCTTACGGTAACTAGTTAACTCGTACCACTGTCAACGGGGTGATACTAAACAGAGTCGACTAGAGTCTATTAGTGTCAACTACTGAAATAACGCAAAATAAACATGTAAAAGTAATGCATTACTTTGTAGATGATATTAAATGACTTAAATGAGATATGAAATATCATGTTTGTCAATACCACTTATGAGTTATTTGGCAAAAATAATATTTCATATCTCAGTCGAAAAGAACTATAAAAGTTACTTGTCTCTATTTTGGTAAACCGGAAGTAAATCGCGCCGATCTTTCTTGTATATTTTCACTCCGTGAGAACTAAAACATCAATAAAATTAACTTATAAATATCCTTTAAGTCATTTAATATCATCTACAAAATAATACAATACAATACTTTTACATGTTTATTTTGTGTTATTTCACCAATTGACTCTAGTCGACTCTGTTTAGTATCACTGCTGTCAACTCGTACCACCGTTGTCAACTCGTACCATGTCAAATCATACCAAAATTTGCAAACTCGTACCATCGTGAACTCGTACCAATTCGAACTAGTACCAATGCAAACTCGCACCATATTAAAAATGACCACTAAGAGGAAAGAATTTTGTCAATGATCCGAAATTCCGACCAATTAACGAATGGCAATGTTCATGTGATGCTTTATAAAGAATATTCAAATAAATTGAGCTATTTTTAGTTACGAATACTGGGGAATGTCGTGTCCGGTATGCAGTGAAAATGGCGGCAAGCATATCAAAACCAGGCCTAGTTAATGATCGGATTACCGCCATATTGGAATCATGGATGTTTTCGCGAAATATGATATTTACGGACCGCAGATGGAAAAATCAGAATTATCAAAATGATGTTTGCAAATATATATAGAAGAAATTACGTTATGTAGAAATGATTTATCTTTACATTTATATCAATTATATATACGATTATTGATCTGTTAAGCTGTTATCTAAGTGTTTTGTGCAATATCTACATGTAAACATGTCTATTTCGCAACCACCCTGTGGATGCGTCAAATTGAAGCACAATTAATAATCTTACTTCATCAGAAATGTACATACGTTTATAATAGTCTTCAATACAATAGAATATGCATAATTTGTTCAGAATAATGGTAATCAAAGGAATTAATAGGTGTGTTCATATGCTGCATCAGTTGTGTTTGTTATTTAAATTGTCAGTCATATTGTTTGTTATTCCTTACTTTAGACACGCCTCCTTTATGTTTATGTAAAATTTATAATAAGCACGAGTAGACATTATGTTATTGTTTTGGCTATTAAAAACATAATACAGATGATTATGTACTATTCACACAAAAACACATCACTTTAAATGACATTATTGTAATCTTTGTAGATAATTATGATTTTTCTCTTGCATTGGATTTATTGCAATAATGTCTGCAAAAATAATGTCTGTCTGATTTACAATGTCACCCAACACTTTTTAATAATACAATTTCATGTAAAATTTTAGCATCCCTTCTTAGACAGTTTTATAGGTTTAAAATTATCTTTGTGTTGTGTCTAAATAGATGAATGCTACAGTTCTATATACTTTGTGTAGGAATATATAGAGGTATGTTACCGAGACAATTATGTTATACTTAAAACTTTTCTAAACCTCAGTTTTATGCTTTAGCTTTAAAAAAATGCTGAAATCAACAAATAACTACCAATACCCTGTTAGATTGAGACAGACGGACTCACTATTGTCATCTGTTGTTGTCATCTGTTTCTATTGATATTATCTATTTATCCTGCAATGGGGTAGCTCTTTAAAAAAAATTCATTTAGTAATTTTTGAAATAAGAAGTAAACTTGACAAAGTGTTACTACCTCATAGTATTATGGGATTTCATTTTAAAATTCAAATTTGGATTGTATATCAATAATCTTTTGTACGGGAGATTGTAAAACAAGAAACAAAACATGAAGACTGCACAGTGTACATACATGTACATTTTATGTTATTTGTGTTAAAAATGATTAAATAATATTTAGTACATACCAACACATTTATTTTTATTATTGATATCTTCGTCTGGTTGCATTTACCTCATTAATTAAAACATCACAATAATATCTTAGTAAACAATATTTTATTATTTGATATATAATTTTTGGATGAGATAAAAATGTCTTTAGATACATTTGTAAGTGACTTTTTGAAAGACATTGTAGAACCCTTGAACTCTTATAAAGTCAAGATCATGCTCATTCAATTACTAGTAAATACTATTCTGCAAGGGACAACATTCACTAATATTTGTGTAAATAATCCTTTTATTTTATAACAGAATTGTAGAATTGATGAAGATATCATCTTCCTGATTTCAAGTAATATTGCACATGTGCAAATATTGGTATAATAGCATTTTTATTTTTGGTTACATTCTACACAATATATTATTCTGCTATTATGTTATTATACATTGTCATTATGTTTTTTTTTTCAGACAAAATTGTAGAACTCTGTCCAAAATGCTGAACGATCCAGGATGAAGACTCTAGATTGATATGAGAATGTTAGATGGATTTTAAATTCAAAACATTCCATTATGGATATCTGGGGCATACTGTACATGTACCATGCACTGGTTGATGTGAAAATTGAAGAATTTATTTGTGATAATGCAATTATATCCTATTAGCTGGTACACTTTACAATATTATGAACATTTTCATTTACCCTGAAAACATTCATGGGAATAATATATGTGTATTTCAAAGAGCTGTGAAAACAAACATTTTATTGAGTAAAATCTGACAAAAGATAATTTTAGCTTAAATTGTTTTTTGCTTTTATTACCATTCTCCCTGGAATTGCTACAAACAAGAACTATCATATCTAGTTGTGACATCATATAAATGGCACCATGTTGAGGACTGTTTACAAACCATTAATTTATGACATCATTAAAATGGTCATGCCCATTAGCATATTTTGCCAAATAAATGGAAAAAAAGTTTCAAGTAAAAGCCAATGGTTTTTAAATTGAGTTCCAATGATTTTTCAATGGAATTTAAATTAAAGACAAATGGTTTTTCAATGGATATTAAATTAAAAAAAAAGGGTTTTCAATGGAGTTTCATTTGAAAAATAATCCAAGAAGGCCATCACCACAGGGCAAACTTCTTTCTTTTTTTTTTTTTTTTTTAAACATTTGACAGAAATCATAGCTGGAGTGTTCCTCTGATGGTCCTTTATGTGTGTGTTTTTGTGTTAATCAGAAATCCAAGATGGCAGACACCACAGGACATAACTTTAACATAGGACCATATTGGAAAATTAAATAAATGTTTATTTTCATATACTAGCAAGATTCAAACTAAATAGTGTTGATTATTTTCATATACTAGAAAGATTCAATCTAAATAGTGTTGATCTGAAATCTAAATTGGCTTACTCCACATGATATTGCGTAACTATACTAGGAATATGAATTAAAAGGTTATTCTAAAAAACTGAAAGCTTGCTTGAACACAAACAGTGAATATATAACCAAGTAAAAAAGAAAGGTGTAAAGCTGGTCGTCTTGTCAGGATATATTAAAGATTACAAAAGTAGAAAGTCTTAACCCACCCTTGAGATAATCAATAAGTTAGCTATTTCTGAAGTAGAAAAACTTCATCCACCCTTGAGACAATCAATAAGTTTGCTATTACTTAAATAGAAATATTTAATCCACCCTTTATAGTTAATATGATAATACAACAGACCCTCAATTTCAAGGTAAACAGTTAAAAAAGTGCATTTGTCTGTAATTTGTAGTTGAACATAAATTTATTAGTTAGATTTGTTGGCGAGTGATTGTTGTTTAATGGCAAATGAGCACTTTTGTTGATAAGAATGTATCATGACAACAACAAGTTGTATCCAAATGAAATGAGAATGATCACCACATTGTACCAACACGCTTAATTGGAGCTTTATAACTATAGCTCACTGCACAACCGTTAGTTAGATTTTATTAGTCTATGGTTCTTTTTCAATATGTATCATTATGTGCCTAATTAGGCAAAATGGGGCCAGATCTATAATCCGACATCCCAATAGTCCGACAGATTAAGTACATATAATAGCTATTCTGTGAAAATAAAACATCTCTTCTTTATAACTAATATTCGCTTAGTCAAGTTTTGTGCATTGTGAAAGCAAGATCCGACGTCAAATTGGCGTTGCAAGATTCTGCTGTGGTTTTCTGATGCATAAATATTAAAAACTGGCGTTGAAAGATTATTATGTGGTTTACTGAACCATGCATTAAGATTATTTTCGTCAGATTAGAATATATTACCTAGACCTGGAATACGTAACCTTTACCTATTGTTCTGGTCAGCTCATCTAGCCAAGACAGCCTTTCAGTCCGGAACAAATTACACGCTACATCGGCTCTGTCGGAAAAAAAAATTAACGGCGAAGAAGAAAATTCCGACGTACAAGTACAAATTCAAACAAATATTCAAGAAAATTGGTCAAACTAAAGCTTTAGATCTTTCTTATGTATTCCCGCGAATTTGTACTTTGTTGCTGTTCTTACTTGAACAGTGAAAGTGAAAAACAAATACATCTCTGTCGTACTATCGGACTGTCGGATTATAACTACGCTTCCGCCAAAATAACGATGAAAACGTGTTCATGTGTAGCATGGTAGATATCAGACAGAGTTACCACATTCCTTAGGTATCAATTAGCTGTGATCAATGTTATTGTCACTAGTTTCTTCATTAACATACTAAAATCCATCTTGTGAAGTAATCATGTTGATAATTATAGAAAAATACATTCCCAAAAGATCTTTTTTCCCTGTCGTCGAATATTAACCCCCAGTAGCATACATATCCATGATTTGTTTTTATATAAAAATACAAAGAAAGTATACAACAGAGGGATTTGGTATCTACTTAAAACATTTAAAATCACAGGCACTGTTAATAATATCTGCAAAATATTTAACAAAAAAGCATGCATAGCAATTTTCATACACTTGAGTGATAGGAATGTGGTATTCAACAAAAGTATGATTATCCACAAACAATTATTATGCATTTTCTAAGAACAAATGGCATTATCAAATGTGATAACCTTAATTAATCATTTGATATAGAATAGGAAAACTAATATGTAATACAAAATATATTTAAATATACAGTAGTTAAAATAATAACATATCACAAGAAGCATAAACATACTGAATGACTTCTAATAACATATATAGTATGACTGAACAAAACACTAAAAAAGATAGAAAAAATACAAGAACGCGCACTTCGGTTCATTTATGATGATTTTCTAAATTCCTATGAATTTCTGTTACTATTGCTATGGAGACCTTCAAAATAATAAATAAAAAAAAAACTTTTTCATTCAAGATCTTGTTATAATTAAAAACAATTCATATAATTTCAGATACACGAATACTGCTGAGGTACCCAGACCCAGAACTTCAAACTATGATAAAAAAAATCTTTCAGATATGAGGCAGCACAGGTATGGAACTCACTACCAAATGAGGCCAGAATTATGACCTCATTTGATTAGTTCAAAAAGTACATAAACAGCTGGTGTGGAGGACAAAAATGTACATGCAGTGCATGTCGTATCCAACCAGTGCTGCCTCAACACTTGAAATGTTTGCTAATATTTATTGATTGCTTCATTTGATTAATGTTCATATTAAAAAAAATATATAGATAGCAAATTCTTCTCTTCAAAAATAGGCTTACGATTTACCAATTACGAGTACCTTCCACCACTCTTAACTTTGTGATCACTTTTTATTGTAAGTCGTAAACCCTAACTATTAGTGAAACGATCGTAACTCTTAAGAGTACACTTACGTCTACGTTGACGACTTGCGACCTTTAGTGAAACGGTCGCCTGGTATGTACACATATATATTGTGGGGTGTAGTTTATAGCTATCAGCACAAACAACAGGTTGATAGAATGCTTGAAAATTTTCAAATGAAACAGTAAAATTCTGAAAGCGCTTTAATCTCAAATTGATTTCTGAGAAAATGTTTTGGGTCAAAAGCCTGATGATGAAGCTCTTTTTTAATCAGCTAGCATGGACAAAATCATAGAAAATATGAAAGGCTAATTGAATTTAAAGTTAATAAAGAAGTTATGTTTTGCTTATAACAAAGTAAACAAGTACACAGATCATGTGGCTAATAAAAAAACATTGGTGTTCTAGGTTTCTTATAAAAAGAAAATGTAAACAGTGGTTGTCATCAATTCCACCAATAACAACAAAACGAGGAATCATGTCTCGCCTCATTGAACATAATAAAAGACTATGACATACGAGGTTGAAACTCCAGGTCCTGTCTTGGGACAGGCACAACGATGTGGCGGACTTAAAACCGTTAATGGGACAACATCCTGACATGTTGGTCAGTGAAAATGTGATGTTCTAGTATCTAATTGAGAGAAAGATGATGATAAAATATAACATTCTAATGTAGTTGTTTCATATTCCTGATTTGTTATTGGACAATGCTGTAATTTTCACGGTATCAATTCCACGGTTGAAATATCATGAGATATTTTTAGAATTTTAGCCGATTACCGCTAACGTCATCTTGTCAATAATGTGGCAATACACATGATTACATTAGAATGGAGATAACTTGTATTGTATTTGAAAATGTCACAGCATGAATTGTCGATTTAATGGGGTAATTTTCACGGTATCAATTCCACGGTTGCAATATCATGACATATTTTTAGAATTTTAGCTGATTACCGCTTACATCATCTTATCAATAATGCGACAATACACATCTATGCACATGATTACATAAGAATGGAGACAACTGTATTGTATTTGAACATTTCACGGCATCAGTTGTCGATTTAATGGTCTCAAATATCCGTTTACTGGATCCGCTAACGTGTCGTCAGTCAATTCAATTTGCAACCATCAAATCTCCAATTGATGCCGTGAAATTTTCTAATGCAATACAGTTGTCTCCTAATTTTAATCAATTATCACAGCTATGAGCATTTAATATTGAATCTCCTTAAGCGAAAAATAAAAGAAAATCCCACGCTATCGGAACATTTCCATAATCAAATAGAAAGAGGTAATTAGATACCCTTAACACACAAATACATGTCATTTCACTTTCCTGGCTTAGCACAGGCACTTCAATAAAAAGAGGCGGGGCTATACTAGTTTATGGGCCCAAACTTCCTCTCTGGCGTCATTATAAATTAGTCGACTGACTATGCGATTCCTGGACCTTTTAAACGGATGTTCCGATGTAAAATCTGGAGCATTAACACTTTTGGTCCGATTTTTATTTTAAATTAGATAAATTGAGATTTCACGACAGTTACCAAACAACGAACTAGAGAACCATATATTAACAAAGCTTATTGGTGTCTGATTTGGTTTTATTTGTATGTGGTCAAGTGGTTAAGGAGGGTTGACTTCTGACCACTTAACATCACTGACGTAGGTTCATGTCTCATTATCCACCTGAAGTGTTAATGTTTCCATAGATTTATCAAAGGTCGGGTGTTTTACTGGTCGGTTCGTTATATCCGTCCCCCCAATAAACTATGGTAGTCACGATATAGATGAGAAATTGACGATGAAAACTGATAACCTTCACCATACCCCCATCCCCTATTTTTCTCCATTTTGATTGTGTTTTTGCGCTGTATCCTAGCTGTTACAAGTGTGTCCCGGTTATCCAATATTTACAACCTTGACCGATTTGGTTTTCCGTGAAATGTAAAATCTACCGATGTTAATGTTATTTTTCCAATTATTATTCATTTTTTAGTTAGATCATATTAGATAAAAAAAATCAAACACCGTGTCCTTTTAACTCTTCACATCCCTTGCTTTAGAGTAACCCCGTTGCACAATACTAATTATAACGTAGTTGTTTAATATTCCTGGTCTGTGATTGGACAATGCTGTAATTTTCATGGTATCAATTCCACGGTTGAAACACTATGAGATGGTTTTAGATTTTTAGCCGATTACCGCTAACGTCATCTTGTCAATAATGTGGTAATACACATGAATACATTAGAATTGAGACAATTGTATTGTATTTGAAAATTTCACGGCATCAATTGGAGATTTGATGGTCGCAAATTGAGTTTACTGGCGACGCGTTAGCGGAGCCAGTAAACGGACATTTGCGACCATTAAATCGACCTAAGTGATCGACATGCCATTTTGTTTTGCAGCAAGTAAATCTTTTTACATTGTCTGTAAGTGAGTGAGTGATTTTTTGCTTAGCGCCACCTCAGCAATTGTTCAGCTATATCATCGCGAGAGCAAGCTTATTTTCAATGAGTTGATGATAATGTCCCCTTTGTACTAGACCAACACGTTGATTTTTATAGTGTTATCTCAATGAAACAACAGTCCGTGGATAGACATGTCGGCCGACGAGGACACATTATCCTGATTCCGAGCCAACCAGTCTTTGTTCTTTCTCCTTAATGTTGCGTACATAGCGGAGAAGCAACAAATACCAACATTAAAGTCTTTGGTTTGACACTACCGGGGCTCGAACCCACGATCTACCGCACTCGAGTGGAGCACGCTAACCATTACACCACAGATGTGGTACATTACAGATTGATTTATATACTTTAATATAAAATAAAATGGGGAAAGCCAATACTGTCAGAACAGTTTCAGATCTAATCGAAGAAAATCGGTACATGTATCCATAGCAAATATATATACAGAACTGCTCATTTTCCTGGACTATTACACACACTTAGATGAAAAATTTGATGGGGATTAAACTAGTTGTATGTGCCAAAACCTCAACAAAATAAAACCGTAATGATTCAAACTGAGCTATAAAACTATTGCATCATATATCCTCCATTTATTTTTGAAAAACATAGATCGACATTCCACCGTTATTCAGAACAAATAATTCATGACTTTTAATATCAATATCGATACCAAATGGATTTTTAATTTGATCGGTTGTACTCAATATTGAGTGATACTCGTTTGCTGCAGGGCGTGCAATAAAGATCTCATCTTGACGGGTAATAAACATATTACCGTTTCGGTCACTTGTTACACACTTTTCACCATGCCTACCTGGTATTTGAAAATAGGACGATATTTGAGAAGTCTTAATGTTAAGAAAATCAATTGTATTTGAGTGTGGATAAACTAATGCAATTGTATCCTTGTTCACTGTACATAATTGCATGCTTCCTGTGAAGGATTTCAGTTTTTGTGTAATATTTCTATATCCATCCATCACGATTATCCCCCTTGTTTTACAATTCACCACCAGTTGTTTTTTAACACAGGCAATACCGACACAATTGTCTCCGAGTGGGATACGATCAATATACTTGATTTTTGTCGTATCAACTAATACTACAGCTCTATTTGCTGCCACAGCTAGTATTTCGTCGTTAATTACAGCAACAGCAGTGGCGGGATAGTCAATTGTTATTTCTCCTTGTTTTTCTCCCGATGTTGAAAAGAATAACAATGTTTTATTGTTCTTTCCAGTTATCATGATGCGTTTGTTTGACAAGACTTTGATAATACGATTTGAGTTTTCCGGGTTGAAATCTGACGGGTCCAATATGAAATTGTGCTTGTATCGGAATAACTTTACACATGGTGGTGCGGTAGCATTTCTTTCGTTTGGATTCAGATCTTCTAATATGGCCTCTGCTTCAACGGTAGACGAAGCTGTTGTTTCATTTTCTTCATCAGATTCGTGCTCTAGTTCTAAATGATTACTACAAATTCGCCTTTCAAATTCGATCGTTTCTGACATTTTTACAGTTTGACTTTCATGGTCAACATCAGTAGATAGAGTACATGCTGAAGATATATCCAAGAGAGACGCTAACATATTGTCAATGTCAGCATCATTCTGTTTCATTTGTTCCTTTGCTTTTTTTTGAAACAAGAAGAAGTATATATTTGATTTTACTTCTACATCTAATATACTTTCAATCTGGCGTTGACAATTTTTTAAATCAGACATTTTAAACAATAATTCATTTTGCTGTTTCTTGATGACTTTCATTTCTCTGTCAAAATTGCTCTGTAATTTGCGTTTAGTATCAACTTCAAATGCATCCAAAGCCCTATTAATTTTCTCTCGATTAGTTTTGGACTGTTTATAAAGGTGTTCTTTCTGTGTATGCAATTTCAGTATATTCTGATCACTGTTCTTAGAGAATTTTTCCAGAATTCTCACATCATTGCCAATCTTTGAATTTAAGTTAACAAATTCGTCTGACATATTCACTGTTTTCACAACTTCTTCTATTTTTTCAACATCCTGGCATTCATTATGTTGATTTCGCTTGCACAGAATACAACATGGACACTCATGTGTCGCGCAGAAATATTCAAATGTATTTACTGGATGTTCGGTACACTTAACTTGTATTGTTTTCAGAATCGGTAATAAGGATTCGTATTTTTCAACAGAAACCACAACGTGCCCTGCTGTTGCCGAAAGAGCTTTGTGGTATTTAGAACATGGTTTACACAACAGTTCTGGACAGGTAATACACCAATATAATCCTTTTACATTTTTACACAATTGTTTACATGGCGCACATTTACCACTATCCATTTTCGTCCTATAAACACGGAAAATAAAACATGTATTGCATTTAAAAAGCCTTGATATTTTACCGTGAAGGTTATAATATATAGTTTCTTTAAATATATTGTGGTTTTAACTGATTGTGATCATTATACAAAAACGTACGTCAAAGTTTATCTTTATACAACATATATAATGTATATGTCGAATTCAAAAGTCAATATTAAATTTAGTGTGCATGACCAGTTGCTTTAAATAAATTATTATCTACAGTGTATAGTAATGTGCACGACACTAATAATTTATTTATCCATTATCAAAGTAGCCATTGTTGTAAAATATAACATCATTTTTCTATGTAGTCATATAATTATTGATTTTTCTACTTTAAGGGACTGGATATTTAACTATTATGGGGTAGCAATGTTTTTAACCGAGGCATAATTTTTTATTTACATAGGTTTAGGTTTTGTGGTGTTTAACGCCACTTTCAACAATATTTCATTTGTATCATGGAGGTAAGTTTTCTTGGTGGAGGAAACCGGAGTACCGGAGAAAACTATCGACCTGTCGCAAGTCATTGGCAAACTTTATCACATAATGTTGTATCGAGTATATCTCGGCATGAACGTTTTGTCTTGCATACGAAGTGGTGATGTTTTGTTGATATTGGGTGAATTATTGACCATCACTGTTTAAAATATCCTTCCATAATATAAAATCGGTAATTTTTCTACAAAGAGTTCCCGTTAAAAAGTCCATGGTCAGATTATGCATCTTTCATGTCAATTAATTTTTTTCTATGAAATTTCAGGACAGTTCTTTTCGGTTCAAGCCAAAGACTATGAAATTGGAATATGTTGCTTCTCCGCTTAGCACACATCATTAAGGAGAAAGAGCAAAGACTGGTTGGCTCGGAATCAGGATAATGTGTCCGATTGGAGCGACATGTCAACCCGCGGACTGCTGTTTCATTGAGCTAGCACTATTAAGATCCAACTAATAGTGTTGATCTAGTACAAAGCGAACTGCATCATCATCTCAATGAAAATAAGCTTGTTCTCGTCAGGATAGAACTGACAAATTGCTGAGCTGGCGTTAAACAAAAATCACTCACGTACTCACTTGCAGACAATGTAAAAAGATGTGCTTACTGCAAAACAAAATGGCTTGTCAATCACCTTGAAG
The DNA here is from genome assembly GCA_963680875.1 of Bathymodiolus brooksi. NCBI lineage: Eukaryota > Metazoa > Mollusca > Bivalvia > Mytilida > Modiolidae > Bathymodiolus > Bathymodiolus brooksi. The sequence goes on along the minus strand of OY804581.1, from coordinate 41,710,889 downwards.
GTGAAAAATGTGCAAATGTAAATGACGAATTAGAGATGTATAATAAATGTAAAGGTGTTCCGAAATGCAATAGGTTTGCAGAAAACATATCTGGATACACGGATGGGCTTCCGACATATAGGCCTAATATAAGTACATTAGTTTGTGAGGCATGTACTAAATAAGAATGGAGAATGGCTTTCAAATAATAGAAAATAAAGTTCACAAGTGCCGATAGGGTTATAAAAATCACGCAGAAAATATCTGGGAAGCAGACAATGTAAAAAGATTTACTTACTGCAAAACAAAATGGCATGTCAATCACCTTGAAGATGAAAAATGTGCAAATGGAAGAATGGACGAACTTTCAGGGGAGTTGGCAAAAATTACCATTTGATATTGGGGGTATAGATGGGACATCAACGGAAATTTATAGACCAGGAATAGAGCCACAAGAACACTATTACTCCGGAAACAGACATTGTCACTGTATCCACACTCAGGTCGTGCTCACAAACGACGGCGAGTTTGAATCTCGATCAGGGCGTTTAGTGACTTACGACAGGTCGGTGGTTTTCTCCAAGTACTCCAGTTTCCTCCATCAATAAAACCAACCGGCCACGATATAACTGAAATATTGATCAAAGTGGCGTTAAACACTATCAAACAAACAAACGACGGCACTATTTGTTACGTAGAAAGTAGTTTCCTGGGACATCAGAACGATGCCCAGCAGTTTATGCTTATGAAACAGATTGGAATCTATCTACCATTTCCTGACAATCTGTATTTACTTAGGGATAAAATTTGTCATAATCGTCACGATAAAGACGCCATATGCATGTCAAATCGGCAAATTTGCAACTAATATGTCGCAAAATGAACAGACTTATAACAGAATACGGTGTTAAGGAAAGATATGTTATGGGGGAGTATAAAACGTTATAAAGTCCTTGGCACGCTTTGGAGACATAACAGACAACACATCAAACCAGTTGAAGAAATATGTGCTGCATTAGTTTGTAGACGAAGCAACTTATTTAATTAATAAATTATTTATTCACTAAGTGTGTTAAGTATGTCTTGAGATGGCGTCTTACTGTTTACCTTACCTGTCAGCTTAATCGTATGAATAGGTGTAGGTATCAATCGATTTCCATAAATCTCTAATAGTGCCGTGCACATTACTGTACACTGTAGATAACACACTAAATTTGATATTGACATTTGAATTCGACTTATAGTATAAAGATAACCTTTAACCTACGTTTTTGCAAAATGATCACTATCAGCTAAAACCGCTTATTTAAAGATACTATATATTATATTCTTCATAGTAAAATATCTAGGCCTTTTAAATGCAATACATGTTTTATTTTCCGTGTTTCTAGACCAAAAATGGATAGTGATAAATGTGCGCCATGTAAACAATTGTGTAAAAATGTAAAAGGATTATATTGGTGTATTACCTGTCCGGAACGGTTGTGTGAATCATGTTCTAAATACCACAAAGCTCTTTCGGCAACAGAAGGGCACGTCGTGGTTTCTGTAGACAAATACGAATCGTTATTACCGGTCCTGAAAACAATACAAGTTAAGTGTACCGAACATCCAGAAAACACTTTGGAATATTTCTGCGCGACACATAAGTGTCCATGTTGTATTCTGTGCAAACGGAATCAACATAATGAATGTCCGGATGTTGAAAAGATAGAAGAAGTCATAAAAACAGTGAATGTGTCAGACGAATGTGTCAACTTAAATTCGAAGATTGGCAGTGATGTGAGAATTCTGGAAAAATTCTCTAAAAACAGTGATCAGAACATACTGAAATTGCATACACAGAAAGAACACCTTTATAAACAGTTGAATTCTAATCGAGAGAATATTAATAGGACTTTGGATGCATTTGAAGATGAGACAAAGCGCAAGTTACAGAGGAATTTTGACAGAGAAACGGGAGTCATCAAGAAACAACAAAATGAATTATCGAGTAAAATTTCTGATTTAAGAAACTGTCAACGCCAGATTGAAAGTATATTAGATGTAGAAGTGAAATCAAATATATACTTCTTCTTGTTTCAAAAAAAAGCAAAGGAAGAAATGAAACAGACTGAAACCGACATTGATAATATGTTAGCGTCTCTCTTGGATATATCGTCAGCATGTACTCTATCTACTGACATTGACCATACAAGTAAAACTGTAAAAATGTTGAAAACGCTCGAATTTAAAAGGCGAATCTGTAGTAATGATTTAGAACTAGAACATGAATGTAATGAAGAAAATGAAACAACAGCTCCGTTAACTGTTGAAGCAGACGACATATTAAAGGCTGGAGATCTGAATCCAAACGAAAGAAATGTTACCGCACTACCATGTGTAAAATTATTCCGATACAGTCACAATTTCACCTTGGACGCACCAGATTTCAACCCTGAAAACTCGAATCGAATTATCAAAGTCGTGTCAAACAATCGCATCATGATAACTGGAAAGTACAATAGCAAATTGTTATTCTTTTCAAAATCGGGAGAAAAACAAGGAGAAATAAAAATTGGCTTTCCCGCCACTGCTGTTGCTGTAATTAACGACGAAATCCTAGCTGTGGCAGCATATAGAGCTGTAGTATTAGTTGATACAAAAAGGTTCAGGCATATTGATCTTATCCCACTCGAAGACAATTGTGTCGGTATTGCCTATGTTAAAAAACAACTGGTGGTGAATTGTAAAACAAGGGGGATAATCGTGATGGATGAATATGGAAATATTACGCAAAAACTGAAATCATTCACGGGAAGAATGCAGTTATGTACTTTGAACAATGATACAATTGCATTAATTTATCCACAATCAAATACAATTGATATTCTTAACATTAAGACTTCTCAAAAATCGTCCTATTTTCAAATACCAGGTAAGATTTGTGCCAAATGTGTGACAAGTGACCGAAACGGTAATATGTTTATTACTTGTCAAAATGAGATATTCATTGCACGCCCTGCAACAAACGAGTACCACTCAATATTGAGTACAACCGATGAAATAACAAATCCATTTGGTATCGATATGGATATTAAAAGTCACGAATTATTTGTTCTGAATAACAGTGGAAAGTCGGTCTATGTTTTCCAAAAACAAACGGATAATGTCTGATGTAATAGTTGTAGAGCTCAGTTTGAATCAATACATTTTTATTCTGTTGAGGTTTTGGACAATACAACCAGCTTACTCCGTCATCTTTTTCATCTACATGTATGTAGCAAGCCAGGAAAATGAGCAGTCATGTAAATGTTTGCTTGGGGTACTTGTAGCGATTTTATTCGATTAAATATATAACTGTTTCCGCAGTGTTGCTTTTTTCTCATTTTATTCGATATTCAAGTATATTATTCAGCAGCTGAGATAAGTCCAGAAAATCCCTGTACTGGGCACACGATCTGGAATAATGAATGAGTTATGAAATATAAATTCCATTCACTACTCCTGAAGGAATGTTGCTTGGTACTGATGAATGGGAAGTTGATTATTGAAAAAGTTAAGTCATCATTTTTGTGGTAGTCTTGTGTTTAAATTTCTTCCTTTACGATTTCAAGATGAAGGTCAATGTAACAAGTAGACATTTGACTGTCAGTGATATCCTTTATTTCAAGCTCATTTTGCATAGATGAGATGCAGATATTCATCGTATCGAGAATTGTTCAGTGACAGAACATCACATATATATACAATATTGGTCTGTTGACGGTAAATATAGAATTTATTTGACAAGGCTGAGAAACGGGGTGAAAGACCAGCTTTTAGCGAGTCTTTCTCCCCGTTTCGCGCCGAGTCAAATTAATTCTATATTTACCGTCAACAGACCAATATTGTATATATCCTGCAATCCACGATGTCCTAAAAAATAATCTTAACTCGTAAAAATGCATTTTTTAATGCAACGGAATCCTCACTATTTGGCGTAATAAAATACCAGATTTTTTTTGCCGACAAAAATTCGCGAACAAATAGTTCTCAAAAGGAAGTGAAATAACTTTATTTAAATGAAGATTTATTGATTAAGATGAAAATCTATATAGAAAATTGATAGTTTAGAACCTGAAATATATATATTTAATATGTTTTTCATAGATATGAAAACACATTAATTTATCGATCATACGTCACATGCGGTCATACTTAAATACGCCTGCAGTAGTAACCTGGTAAATATATACGCCTGTGTGAAAAGGTATACGCCTGCAACTATATGGTTCACTTTTATTTTTATTTTTTTATATCAAATAATAAACATCCGATATATTCCTTTTACTAGTTTATATTAATAAAAATTAAATAAAAAAGAACCATATAGTTGTAGGCGTCCACCTTTGTATGACACACAGGCGTATATATTTACCTGGTTACCATGGGCGGATCCAGGGGGGGGGGGGGGGGGGGCGCACCCGGCGCGCGCCCCCCTAAAATTGGAAAAAATATGATTTTTTGCCGTAAAATCGTGATTTTTCACACCAAATATCCCAAAAATTTTCGCGCCTCCCTCCGCTCGGCGCCATTTTTTTAAGTGCGCCCCCCCCCTAACTTGAAATCCTGGATCCGCCCCTGGTTACTACTGCAGGCGTATTTAAGTATGACCCACACAGTTTGTAAACATGTGAAAGCAACACACACATACATGTATCGACGATTCGAGCATGTTTTAAGTAAACTAGGTAGAGTAGAGAAAACAGAAAGATTAATCATTTATCTCAACAAACTGAACTGATTCACGGAAATGTATTTAACAACGATGTCAAACACTCAAATGCTCAGTTATTGGGATATAAGTCATTTGTGAAAATTGTGTACACATTCACCATTTGTTATGGATGACCACGCCGTAAAACATAGAACTAATTTGACTTGACATATCCTCCTCTGACAATAAGTCGGTCAGTCATTGGATAATGTTTGATTATTTTTTCATGTTTGAAAAGTAAACATTTTTTTCTTTTTAATTATGTTCCTCATCTATTCTTGCTCACATGTGTAAAGTTCCATGGAAAAAAGATCGATAATAATTACATACTGACACATATTTGTTTACCCTCCATTTTCCAAATGGCATTGTATGACGTCACATAAAGTCGGTCAAAGTTCAATAAAGCACATGATTTTGTCATAGGCCAACCAAACTTAAAAAGTAAACCAGATTAAGAAAGCACAGTATTTTAGCTTTTTCAGTGTAATTGATTTGTCTGAAAAATTTCAAAAGTTGTTTTTTTTAAATAGTTTGAAATTGAAGTATTAAAAATTAATTATTTGATGCAAATATTAATCTTGCTTACCCACATAAAAAGTATTTAATCCAGTGAATTTGGTGTTTTTGCTTTTGTCAATACAATCTTTTAGACCGACATATTTTGGTAAAACAATTAATGACTGATTTCAATTTATTTTAATCACATTTATTATCACAGAGTGGTAACAATACAGTTTTGTTGATGCAATTTGTAATAATGACAGGTTTTTTTTTACCCAGACAATCTCATTTTTCTGTCTGGTTTAATTTAATTCTCTGTTCAATTTATGCTATAAATTTTGATTATTGCTGTTAAATTAATTCTTTTTCTATCTTCTCTGTGAATTTCATTTCATTACCCCAAGAAATAAGGGGTATATTTGTTATTAAAGCAGCAGTGGAAATGCAAAATAATCTGCCATTTTGTGACTAATGGAGAACACTTGCATGTATTTTCCCGGTAAAATCGGCCATTTTCTAGAAAATGGTGGAATCTGAATGATCAATCATCATATTTTCAAAGTATTTTAAAATACAATTTGCTTGGCCTACATTCCAGAAACGGTTATGAACTGTGATGTCGATTATGTCAACAAACCGGAAAAATACAAATGCTTGGGGAATACCATCGATGGAAACATATTTAACAAGCATAATGATCAGGAAAAAAAGACATTAGTAAAAAGGATCTTTTTTATTTGCATGGAATTTATTAAATTCAAACTTCTCTGTTTTAATCTCATCTTGTAATTTTGACGTTGAAAAGTATTCCCTCTGTGTTTATGTACGCTATGAATATACAGAATGACGTCACTGTGCGAGAATTGTAAATCAAAACAAATGACCGACATTATTGCATGGCCGAGCAGATGTCACGGTAGGATATTTGTATTGGAACTGTAAGAAGGAACATCGGGATTGCTTCCACACGAAATATCAGAAGTGCTACTGGCTGTAGAATTTGTGGAGGTTTTACGAGGTAAGTTTGCTGAAAAGCATTTCTGTTAGTTTCACTTTCGGTGTTGCTGAGGATGTTTGATATTTTCTTGTGTCTTTCCTCACTCAATGTTGAGTAATTATTAATAGATGCCACATTTTTATGCCCAGATATTTGCATAATATCTATAGATCCCCTCCACATTGTTTTCTCTTAACTTCTGGACGGGATAAGATATTTTCTGGCACTGATTGATTAATGTCTAATTTGCAACTTTCTTTCATTTTTTTCATGAGACTGGAAAGTTTTCTTTCATGCACTTTTCAACCTGTTTCTAAAGCTCGTACAAATAAATTATGTATTTTGCGACAATGCTAGTATATAAAGGAGAAGAAGCTAATACCAATCTTCTGGACTATACATAGGTTTCAATGGAAAATTGGAATTTATTTTTATAGAATAAAATAAAACTGTCATATATACACGGTAAATTGAAGAAAATCAAAATAGAGATCTGATTTAGTGTCAACAAGCACCAGATATGATTTTAATTACTATATTTAACTTCTGTTTGTATATCATAATCAAATGAATTAATATGCATTGAAGTCTACATGTATGTAGAATCCCCACCAACTATTTTCTTCATATCAAATTTGATATTACTTACCATAATCCATTGATTGGTAAATTACATAATGCGATGTCATTAAGGAACCAAGAATATTATGGACATAGGTTTATTGCATAAGTGTTGTGACCAGAAAAAATATTAGAGTGAATGATATATTTTTTTGGAATGAACAATATTTACATGATAATGTTGGCTGTTGCGAGTAATGACTAATGTGCGAATATATTTTCTGAGTCGGATCATACAAAAATGCATTATGAAAGCTTGAAGTTTCAAATATTTAAACATTGCTAATTTAGTCTGCATTTTGTTCCTTTTTTCTTGTTATTTTATTAGTAAATATATAATAACATGTATTTTAATTATAATCAATGCTATATTAATGTCTTTCAGATGAATGGCTGGATTAATGGTCTAACAGTGTACAATGTACATGTGATGTTTGAAATAAGGGCAAAGACTATATATATGAAAGAAATAATTGCATAAAAACCTATGAACGTTTTATAAAGATCTGATTAAACAAAGGACATTTTTCAAGAACTATCACTCAGTTGTTGCACAGGCCAGGGGTATGTGAATCAGTTTCAAATGGAATTACACAAAATAAAAAATGTACTGTAATCCTGATCAACAGTGAGTAGAATTCCAGCAGATAAAACACTAGTTTCAACTGACAAATCATACAACTTTGTTGGAATTTTGCAAAAGAAAAAAAATGTTTTAAAAAAAGATGCAAAATGATTGGAGGAAGTGACTGAATACAATTATTCCAAATGGTTAAAACAAATTATATAGATATTTTGTGGTGTCATAAAGAATTCAGAATATAAAAAATTATCTATAATTTTAAAGTGAGTTGATGCAATAGCAGGAATATGTGTTCTTTTCACCTTGAAGAAATCTACTATCTGATATGTTGAAGTAATTGATGTGAATTAATTGAACATTTAATATGAAATTTTTTTATAATAAAATATATGTAGTAATCTTAGAGTTTGATGTTCAAACTGTACTGAGTTATTTAACCATATAAGTGTGAGATTGTGGTGTGTGACTGCCCAGAATGTTTCTGTTATAAAGGATGTTAATTTCCTCACCTGTTGGAGGGCATGCCCTCTTTGGTTTATTCCCTTTGTCCTGTAGTTTTAGTTGCTTTTGTTTTGTTTTCAAAGCTTCCCTGTCAAGTTATAAATGATTCGGATTTGTTTAAGATTTTTGTTTTGTTTTTTATTGACTTCTATGATTTTTTTTATCGTAAAATATGTATAAAAAATATGAAATTTTTAAATTATTAGTTTCATTTTGTCGGTTTGTAAATTTACAAATAGTGAGAACGAAAACATTTATTAGAAAAAGACGACATCGATTATTGACATTGGTTACGGTTAATATTTTAACTCCTTCACAGGAGAGCAAAAACACAAAAAAGTAGTTCCGGAATCTATGGGCGGGGCTTAAAAGTTTATTCGTAGGTTTAAAAGTTTATTCGTAGGCTTCAAAAGTTTATTCGTATGGTATATTTGTACAGCAAATGTACTGATTGCAGGATAAATTGCGTACGTTGGAATTAAAGGTTTTATAATTTATAAAAACTATGCAGAAATGAGGGAAGGGTTGTGTAATTCCGGTCAACGAGTTCTTACGGCCACGCAAAAGCATGGGGAGCTGGGTAGGGATAACAATTTAGTATTTTGTATTGGCTAGATCCACTTCCTCTCTTTCTAAATATACAAAAGTCGGCTTTAGCGCGGCACTCTCCAAACACGTTTCCCACTATGGTCTTCACACGTACCCAGTATCTCAGACGGCTTTAGCGGGGCACTCTCCAAACACGTTTCCCACTATGGTCTTCACCGCTGCCCAGTATCTCAGAAGAACATTAATGGTTGTGCTAGATGGTTAACAAAGATAAAGACCACAGGCGACCGCTTCACTAAAGTGATCGTAAATCGTAAGTCTAAGATCACTCTTAAGATTTCTTTACGTGCACATATACGTGCGTTTCACTAAACTAGTCCTAAGCTGAAGAGTTACGACTTACGACTTGCGACAAGTAACATCTCCTATAATGGAGGTAAAAAGATATTATATTGTATCATATATATACAGTATAATAAACCCAACAGCTCAAAAACTGATTAGGGGCCTGGGTGGCTCAATGAGTTAGGTCGTTGGATTAACAACTCGTACAAGCCTATCCCCAATACGAGTGGGTTCGCGCCAGGCTTTGTAAATTACAAAAAGGGTGCACTCGACTCGCAACCGATATAGTTGAAATACTGCCGAAAGTGGCGTTAAAACACCATAAAATCAAATCAAAAGCTGATTACATTAATAATCACATTTTAAATGTGTTCAAATACATTTTTAATATTCAACTAATAAAACTCCAAAGTGATTTTTTAAATGAATACACCAAAGCTATCAGGAAAAAAAATTTAAGTGTAAAAATTTACCGAAATTTGAGAAGATATTTTGTTTATGGAATATATTTTCACAAATTTCATGCTATATGTAAGGGGAAATTTCAAAAATGTGACCATATATATTTGGCAATACATTCATATTCTGCACTGATATTCCGTTTGCGGTGCATTTCAATTGCACAGAAAAAAATCCTACATTTACGTGAAGAACTTCAACACATGATAATTGTGCGGATGTTTTTTTTACTTTTCTTTGTACAATTCGTATTTTCATAATATTTTATGGTTTTTATAAACACTGATGCAGCAACTACTTTTTTAACTTTTTATTGACTTCTTTCGCGAGCCAGAAATTACTTATTCTGTAATCCCACCACGGGGGCGGGGGGGGGGGGGGGGCTTAGGATTTGGGTAGTTTTATTGCATCACTATATTCACGCACATAAAATAATATGTTTCATCAACACATAAAGCAACAAAAATACACATCTTATATTATCAAACCTTAACATGTACATGTACTGTTGATTTATATTGATAGATTATAAAAACTACCAATGAATCTTAACATTTGGACGGCTGAAATATCTGTTGCCTTCAATTTCTTTTTTATATACATGTACACAAACAGTATGTGGACAAAAGTATTGCCACATGCAAAAAAGAATGCGTATATAATCAACCAAAACCATATTTTTTCCTAAAATTATTGTGAAGTCATTTCTGGATAGATTTTAACAAATTTTACACCAAAACATTCAGAATTGTCTATATTTTGTCTGTATATTTGCTCATTATGTGTATATGAGTGGTTTTTATTTGTACATAATTTAAACAACAAATAAAAATTGACTTTGATTTTCCTATATATTTCAACTAAAAATAAATCCTAAAAATTAACAATCCTGTTTAAATTATGTACAAATAAAAACCACTCATATAAACATAATGAGCAAATAAACAATCAAAATATAGACAATTCTAAATGTTTTGGTGTGATATTTGTTAAAATCTATCCATTTCGACTTCACAATATTTTTTTGAAAAAAAATGGTTTTGGTTGATTATATAAGGGATTTTTTTTACATGTGGCAATACTTCTGGCCACATGCTGTATGTTCCACTATTTTTTTTTAATTTATATTTCATATATTTGTATAGATGTTATTCTTATATTTTTTGTTTTCATTTTAAAGACTGACCAAAGAGGCGAATAATCCATATCGCATCGTCAGTCGTGCTGCAAAATGCAGAAAATGTTATGAGTAAATCAAATATATTCTAAATAACAGGTAATCCTAATCCGCGCAAATGTAAAAAAAAAGTCTCAGGTATATTTTACGGGCAATTGTAATGCTCTTTCTCCGTGCAGAAGTGATACCTGTTAATTGGCCCCAAATCCACGGAAATGTAATTTGCCCTCTGTGTGTGCTTAACTTTATTTTTGAACTATTGTTAGTACATGCACCCGATATCATTGTTTTCTTGAAATTTCATCTAGGTACATACACTCGTTAATAAAATATGTTGATATTGTAAATGCAGAACTGATAGAAAGTACACTGAAACAAACAATAATGTGTAGCTGTTTTAATGATTTTTTTATGGCTCTCGAAATATAAAAAATGTTGCGTGCATCTAATATTTATTGATTGCTTCATTTGATTAATGTTCATATTAAAAAAAGATATAGATAGCAATTCTTCTCTTCAAAAATAGGTTTACGATTTACGACTTGCGAGTACCTTCCACCACTCTTAACTTTGCGATCACTTTTTATCGTAAGTCGTAAATCCTAACTATTAGTGAAACGGTCGTAACTCTTAAGAGTACACTTACGTCTACGTTTACGACTTGCGACCTTTAGTGAAACGGTCGCCAAATACATGCAAATTTAAATCAAGTAAACGCATCGGTGGCGTAATGGTTAGCGTGCTCGCCTCGACTATAAAATTGTTATGTGCTCAGTTGCTTCTCCGCTAAGCACGCGTGGTACGTAGCACTTAGGAGAAAGAACAAAGAATGGTTGGATCGGAATCAGGATAATGTGTCCGAGTGGGGCGACATATATATCCGCAGACTGTTGTTTCTGGGATCTAACACTATAAAAACCAACTCAACGTATTGGTGTAGAACAAAGCGGACCTCATCATCATCTCATAGAAAATTAATTTGTTCTCCCCATGATATAGCTGTAAAATTGCTGAATTGTAGTTAAACAACATTCATTCACTCACACACTCTATCAAATCAATGAACAAATAATATAAGGTGATCTCACATGTAAATATCGGGGCCGTCGTGGTCGTGTGATAGTTGACTTTACAACTACCTGTGCAACCAGCACCTATTACCACTAAAGTTGTGACTTCGAACCCCGCTCATGTTGAGGTGTACTCCATACAACATTATATGATAAAGTTTGAAAGTGACTTGCGACAGGTCACCGAATTTCTACGGGTACTCCGGTTTCCTCTTTCAACAAAATATACCGCCGCTATATAGCTGAAATATTGTTGAAAGTGGTGCTAAACGCAATAACCCATAACCCACATGTAAATATCGGAAATAAAAAATAAAGTTTTGAAATTATTTTTATATACAATACTAGCAAATAGATATACAAAAACTTTTTCTTATTTGATTTATTTAAATATCGTATGTTTACTGTTTGATTAGGGGCTAGGGTTATGGTATTTAACGCCACTTTCAATAATATTTCAGCTATATCGTGGAGGTAAGGTTTTATTGGTGGAGTACCCGGAGAAAACCACCGATCTGTCGCAATTCACTGACAAACTTTATCACATAATGTTGTATCAAGTATACCACGCCATGAAATTCGCTGTTGGTAGGAGTGTACAATCCAACTAAGCCAAGTATCTATAACATAAAACCGATTTACAACTACCTATGGAATCAGTGCCTATCAACACTGATGTAGTGATGTTGTGAGTTCGAATCTCGATCAGGGCGAGGTGTACAACATTATGTGATAAAGTTTGTCTGTGACTTGTGACAGGTCGGTGGGTTTCTCTGGGTCTTCCGGTTTCCTCCACCTATAAAACTGACCGCCAGGATATAACTGAAATATCGTTGAAAGTGGCGTTAAACACCATCAAACAAACAAACAAACATGTAACATAAAACTTCACGTTCATTTTACAATCACCGTTTTATTTAGATATTTTCATTTACTATTGGTACATTTTGTATATTCAAGTCCATAGACTGTACCTAAGGGGCTGTCGTGGTCGTATGTTAGTTGGATTTACAACTACCTATGCAATCAGTACATATCACAACTACCGTTGTGAGTTCGAATCTCGCTCATGACGAGGTGTACTTGGTGCAACATTATGTGATAAAGCTTGTCAGTGACTTACTACAGGTCGGTGGTTTTTTCCGGGTACTCCGGTTTCCTCTATAAATAAAACCGACCGGCACGATATAACTGAAATATTGTTGAAAGTGGCGTTAAACACCATAAACCAAACCAAACCGCTTGATATGGATCATTTCGTTTACTATTGCTACATTGTATACACTCAAGTCCATAGAATATATCTACAGTTAAAATTTCAGCATATTCAAGTCTAAACTGCCATACTGTTGCCATTTAAGTATTTTTTTTTCTTTTAACAGCCAAAAAGTTGGGAACTTTTTGAACACAATTCAGAAATAATACTCCACGAGACCATGCTTGTTAAAGTTTGTCTGATTTGGTGTAATGATGGTAAACGGACACCAAAGAGATGTCAAAAGATCACATTGTTCTTCGGTCAGGTTAACAAAAAGCATGTTTTGAAAGCTGTTTTTCAATAGTATTTTAATATTTACATGTGGTATATGTTTTAATTTATTCAGTTTTAATTGACAGTAAAATGTTCTGTTTAATTTAAAGCATTTCGAAAACATCCGAAGTTGCGGAAATAATGTAGTTCCAGAAAGTTCCATTTTGAACATCGACATTTTGGCATAGTTGTCAACATTGGAATGGCGACCAGCACCATCAAGGTTAGATATTCAGACAGTTTTTCTGTGACATCACCGAACGTTAGCCTGAACCAACTTTCAACAGCAATTTCAACTTGTCTCTCTATTGCATCAATTTTGAACGTGTACACCGTTCTTATTTAAATCTAACCAATCTTTACATCATCCGTTGGGTTCATATATTCTCATATAAAATATTTTATTGGAAATCAAGAGGTCGGGTTATTTTTTTTCTTCCTGTAGATCTCTCTGTCATCTGTGGTGGACAAAGAACGATAACTCTGTTTGTAAACCATTCTGAAACGATAATGTATTATGATTATTTTTTCATGTCAATTTCATTTTTCTACAAGAAATCTAACTAGAGCTAACGATAGAGGAAAACAAAGTTTAACTTCTTGTAATATTGAAATAAGACTATAAACTAGAGTTATTTCTATCAAGAGATAGCACACGTTCTATATCATGTCTGTGTATTTTACCTATCTTTAGAGATCCACCATTTAACTTAAATCTTTTTTGGGGATGTGTTTTCCCCTAACCAAATTTTTATTTTTGCACACGAAGAAAATTCAGATTGTTTATATACATGAAAAATAATTTTAACAGTATACTGTATGTCGATGGGGGCCGTGGAGGCCGTCGTGGTCGTGATCATATGGTAGTTGGATTTACAACTTTAACTACCAGTGCAATCAGTGCCTATCGTCACTAAAGTTTGGAGTTCGAACCCCGTTCATGGAGTCGATACGTCTTCCGAGAAAAATAAAGGTAAATCCTGCTTGGTCTTATATAAATATACATAGAGTAAGTAAATAAATGAATATATGAAAATTTGCAACCCTTAGCTAACGGCTAATAATTTAATTTGATTAAAAATTGAGAATTGCGGAATAGGTATTAATTTTATGCGGAAAAGAAATATATGTTATGCTGAAAAATATATGTTATGCTGAAAAATATATGTTATGCTGAAAAATTATATTGAATTGCGGAAATGAAAACACCGGAAGAAATTTCACCATACTGATATATAAAAGTAAAAAAAAGAAAAGGAAAAAAATATATCTAATACCAATAATAATGAATGGCACTAAAATAATTATTCAAATTTGTTGTTGACATGACAATTCACACTATGACAACAAACAATTCGTGTAGGAAATAGACTTGATTATAGATAATTATAGCAATTATCACATACGGGAATGTACATGTATTTATCATCTAGATTGAATATTCCGGATATGTAAAATCAGAGTATGGTTTGTTATTATATGTATATGTACTGTTCAAATTGTGACTCCATTTGCATGTCGATATATATTTGTGAAAGGTCCACTCGATTATTATATATAGTGTAAACACCGTGTGTCAATTTACCTGTCGATCATCAGTTTTATGTATATGTTAAATGTCTACTTGATTATTATATGTACTATAAGTATTGTGTCAATTAACCTGTTTGCCATCAGTTGTATGTATATATGTCATGTACACTTAAGTGTCTGAGGCTTAATAAAGAATTTGACTTCACTTGACTTAAAATGAACCTTCTGGTAACGTAAAATGAATCTCTAGGAGGCCTAAACATGAATATTCCGAAGACCTAAAAATGAATCTTCCGGAGACTTAAAAATGAATATTCCCGAGATCTAAAAATGAATCTTCCGAAGACCTAAAAATGAATATTCCGGAGACCCAAAAATGAATATTCGGAAGACCCAAAAATGAATATTCGGATGACCTAAAAATGAATCTTCATAAGACCTAAAAATAAATCTTCCGAATACCTAATAATGAATATTCTGAAGACCTAAAAATGAATATTCCGAAAACATAAACATAAATCTTCCGAAGACCTAAAAAAGAATATTCCGGAGACCCAAAAATCAATATTCGGAAGACCTAAAAATTAATATTCCAGACATAAAATTGAATATTCCGAAGATATAAAAATGAATATTCCGGAGACCTAAAATGAATCTCCCGGACAACTAAATAAACCTTCCGAAGACCTAAAAATAAATCTTCCGGAGACCTAAAATGAATTTCCCGGAGACCTAAAAATTAATATTCCAGAGACCTAAAAATAAATAATCCGAAGACCTAAAAATAAATCTTCCGAAGACCTAAATATGAAAATTCCGGAGACCTAAAAATTAATATTCCGGAGACCTAAAATTGAATATTCCGGAGACCTAAATTTAAACGAATATTCCGGAGATCTAAAAAAATATCTTGATGCATCAAATACGAAATGAAACATGTTTATTTATCAGATAAATTTTAACCCGGATGATTATTTTTATTTTCCCATTAACTCGTTTATATGACCAATATTATTCAATACCTCTGCTAGTGAACTATTAGTCCCCGAGGGTACCATCCGCATAGTTGTCGGTGCTTCGGCACTGCCATGGTTTATTAGATATGTTCATTATTGAAATGTACAGTTCCCAAATCATGTAATTATTATTAAAGCTAAGGTTATCCTCCCTCGGGCATAGGTGACCTTGGCTGATTTTGTCTATCCTGTTTATGCCCTTTGGTTTTCTTGCTCCCAAAACTTTTAAATTATTTGGCTTTCCAATCTTTTGACTTTGAGCGTACCTAATGAAGGTTAATCCAGAAACGCGTGTGCAAACTTAAGTTTGTTCACAGCTACGAAGATTAAATGTATTATGTATAAAGTTCAAGATTAGTACACAGTGTTTACCCAGTTAAACGCGAAGTTTGGCATTTCACTCACTTCGAAAAACCTTGCATTACCGTGCCATATCACCGAGAAGGGAGGTTTGGGCCCGTAAAACTAATTTATCCCCGAAACATTTTATTGGACTACCTGTACAACACCAGGATCGTGAGCGACCATGTATATTGTATATATATATATATATATATATAAGCGTCTAAAATGGTTTGTAAAACAACACCAAGTACACAAAACAAAGTGATAAAGAATTAAACACTTTGTTGAATGACAAAATGTTCGTTCCACCGAGGGACTTTATCAATGTCTAATTGAATAAAATGTCGAACCATTATGGCGACTTTACAATTTCCAAAAAAGTTTTTGACGTTCAATGTGCGGGACAAAAGAACCAGATGTTACTCATATGAAAATACATACATAAAAGAATTAAAATCTTTTTATATTTATATATCCGTCTGAAAATTAAACCAAACAGTGTTAGAATTAGATTTTTGATCTGTCAAATTTGTGTTCTTCCCTCGACGGGATTTGAACTCACACCATTGATATACTGCAGCACCAATCGCTTAGCCTTATGTCCAGCGCCTAGACATATATGTATACAATATACAAGATACTTTATTTTCCAAAGCAGGACCTCTGGAGGGCATGATACAACATTTATAATTAGCACATACACAATAAATATATTTGTGTTAGGTGTATCGCATTTGCCTGTTGCTATTATTTTTCGAATGGAATTTGGAACTGTAGTAATGTTTTATTTCCCACCCCCATTTTTTATCATTTAAAATCATGGTTAAAAGGATAACGTCAATGAAATTAAATTATTAAATTTAGGAAAGCCATTGTTTCAATTATGACTCAACTTCATTTACCAGAATAATAAAGTATATTGAGTAATATAACACTTTCGTAAAAAAATCATATAACACGGGGGCCGTTGTGGTCGTGATCGTATGGTAGTTCGATTTACAACTACCTATGCAATCAGTGCCTATCACCACTGATGTTGTGAGTTCGAATCTCGATCAGGGCGAGGTGTACAACATTATGTGATAAAGTTGGTCAGTGACTTGCGACAGGTCGGTGGTTTTTTCCTGGTCCTCCGGTTTCCTCCACCAATAACACTTACCGCCACGATATAACTGAAATATTGTTGAAATTGGCGTTAAGCACCATCAAACAAATATCGATATAATACGTTTATAAACTGCATCTGTAATGGTTAGAATGTCCGCCTCGAGTGCGGTAGATCGTAGTTAGAGCCCTCGTCGGGTCAAATCAAAAACTATAAAATGTATAGTTGCTGCTTCCCCGCTAAGCATGCATAATTAGGGTGTAAGATGGATCGGATTTGGGGAAATGTGTCCTAATGGAGCGAAATTTCTACCCGCGAAATGTTGTTTCATTGAGCTAATGTTATAATATCCCAACTAAGCGTGTTGCACTAGTACAAAGCACACATCATCATCATCTTATCAAAATGTAGCTTGGCGTTAAACAACATTCACTCAAGAATACGTCCACATTTTAAGGATAGGCGTGAAGCACCACTCTAACACATTATACTGACTGTGAGCCAACCAGTCATTGTTCTTACTCATTAAAGCTGCATGGTAAGCAGAAAGTACCAATATAGTTAGTCTTTTATTTGACCCAACTGTGGTTCTAAGCCACGATTTACCAAACCCGAGGCGAGCACTACTGTAACCATCGAAACGGTTAAATACCGGTACATGTGTGTGTTAAATCATATGTATTTTTTTTTAAATCGAGAAAGAAGTTGTTATTGTGATTTAAATTATTTGACATTATTAAAACTACCTGTTAAATGTAGACATCAAGCTTTTTTTTATATAATTGGGAAGGGATAGTTAGACTGATGGGAGAAGGGAATAGAAAAACTATAAAGATATTTACCTTGTTAGATTCCTATAGAGTGTCTATTTGATATTGCTTTCGAAAAATTCAAAATTTACGGTGAATGCGTTTTTCCATTGCAAAGGATATTCTTGTTCCTTCACTCCGTCGTTTTGGTGACTGTTATCGTTGTTAGTATATTGTCTTCCTAGTTGAGATGAAACTGAAGATTCCAGTGGTTGATTTAGAGGTCCTTGGATGGCAACGAACGAGTCGAGTGTGTTGTTTTTTCCTGTTTTCGTTTCATCTGTTTGGACGAGGTCACTTAGGAATTGTATGTACAATACCGTCTTTTTGAGGATTTCAGTCTTGCTCATTTTTCTTGACGTCCATTCTGTGGGAAGTTTTTTCTTCAGCACTTCAAAAACAGAAGTTATTTTCCGGACACGATTCCTCTCTCGTGAATTTCTTTTCATTCGGTATTCAGACATATCATCCATGATTTTCACTTTAGAATTTTATAGATGATTAATAAATTCTGATATTTTGGTTTTCTTATTTATAGTAATAAAATGTTTGTTGAAACTAAGTTAAATAAATAATTAACTAAATTTTAAAAGTTTACATCTTTTGATTTCAAAAACATAAAAGAACAAGATACCGACAAGAAAACAGTGACAATGAAGAACTGGTGCAATGTTGTGGCAAACAGTTCTATTATTGTCTACTTAACACCATGCGGTTCTATTCAACTCGATAAATGGTATACCGTTAACTCCTGCATCAAAGTGGGGGGCAATTATCACTTTTAAAAATAACAGTGTTTAGGAAAATATTAATGAACAATCAATAGCATAATAGTCGCGTGAACACACGAGTGCAGAAAATGGTACTTGTATACCATTCTCTATCCAGAGTTCTCGTTCCTGCTACGCTACACAACATCTCTGTCAACGCTCATTTTACAAGATTTTTGTAAAATTTAGAAACAGTATAAAAAATTTACTTAAAATTGTTTTAATTATTGTAAATATCAATAAAGATGAAAATAAATCACTCATTTCAAAACAGTTCTCTCTTAAAAATGATTCCTCCCCCGATTTCTTGGAGAACTATTTTGCAGAGGTAAAAAGTTAAAAACGATCACAAATGAGTGATTTATTTTCATCTTTATTGATATTTACAATAATTAAAACAATTTTAAGTACATTTTTTTACTGTTTCTAAATTTTACAAAAAATTTGTTAAATGGGCGTTGACAGAGATGGAGTGTAGCGTAGCAGGTACGACAACTCTGGATAGAGAATGCTTGTATACTTGTAAGTGATATGATATTGCTATTAGGGATATTGCATTTCTTTCCATTTTGGAAATATTGAAAGATAAATGTTATTATATTGCATTTTCATGTTTTTTCTTTATTAATATATATTTTTTCGCTCTTCTGTGTTTTTATTTTATATAACTACCTAAGAATCACATAAAATAAAATCTTATTCTTCTCATGTATAACAGATTTAACGCATTTGTAAAGGAAGATACGCTTTTGTCTTTTTTATTTTTATTTTTTTTAAATTTTATTCATTTATTTCTTTTTTATATAAAATTCAAATGTTTTTCACAAATTAATTGACAGTCGGTGAATGGGAGTTTTGAATGCTACACATTCGGTTTGACAGTAGATTTCCAAATTTGATAAAATTAACAAATTTATTTTTATTTATTTATATCCAGAATTAAATGTTAACCTTTCCGAAAATATGAAGCATTTTCAAAAAATGTACAAATTTATTAAAAGATGCGAGGAATTTCGGATTTATAATTCACACGGAGTTCCAATTAAATCGGTTCCGAATACGGAGTTCTTCCCTCTCAAAACAATAATAAATAAAAGCAAACATAATTTTTCAAGATAACAAATTATGTATTTTTTGTTTTCGTCCAAACTTTCAAATATCTTGATTTAGCTTTAAACAACTCTCGTTATGTAAACAGAATTTAGTGTTAAACAACTATTTTATTGGTCGAGACTATTTAAAATTTTATTTGAGTTGTCTCTCTTGAATAACATTTTTCATATTATGATGAAATATAGTGAGTGAGTGAATAATTGTTGTTTAACGCCAAATAAACAAGTTTCCAGTTTTATCACGACGACGACGAGAACAAGTTACATTCAATGAGATGATAATGATGGTCGCTTAGTACTAAACCAACACGCTTATACAGCTAGCTCACTGAAACAATAGTCAGCGGGTAGACATGTCGCTCCACACGGACACATTATTCTGGTTTCGAACCAACCCGTCTTTGTGATTTCTCCTTAGTGATGTGTGCTTAGAAGAGAACCAACAAATACTACTAGTTTGACCCGACCCGGAATCGAACCCAAGATCTACCTAAGCGACAAAGCGAACCACCTCACCATCGATACGAGTGATGACAGTGTCGGATTTAGGACATATGAGGCCCTGTGCTAGTTAAGATATGAGTCCCCTTATCTGGGACCTGAAGGAGGTAGACCCGGTAGACCAACACAGGCAGTCAGACATACATGCTCCGGAAAATTAGGAATAGTGAAAATATTACGTTATATTAGGTCAGACATGTACACTGCGTTTTCAACAAACTAGAAGCTATTATATATTACCCAAAGCCCCAACCCGCCCAACACTGTCTTACATAGGTCACATAATGAATCGGTCAAACTTGATCAAAAGAGAACAGACAGGGCAGTCATTACAGTTAACATCATGTAATTAAATCTAAGCATCATTTAACGCAGTGGTTCGCAACCTTTTTCCCCCATGGACCGCTTTTACTCTTAATTTTTTTGGTGGACGGCCTGTCACCGCCATAACCATTTGATGAAAAAGCTAATTTTATTTTTTACTAATAATTAATTTTAGGAATTGTATCATAGAAATAGTAAATGTATATGCTTTATCTGGAATAAAACTAATTTAATGAAAATAAACCTGTATTCAACAACTAAATTCTATGGATCATTTATGTACACTATTAAAATAACTCATAATAAACCATTTCAACATACAGTAAAAATAACATGAGTTTAAAAAAAAAATATTAACCATACGCCATATTGCTGGCAACATAATGACTAGTATTGAAACTGAGAATACATCAAACAAAATACCAAGACAATATCCTATCAGTAACTTTGCCTGTAACCTTGAGCGCGAGTGATAGCTTGTTTGCAAGGGCAGAGTGTATGAAGACAGGAGGGAGGGAGTCGTGGTGGTCCCAGTAGGCGTTACTAACAATATGACAGTTTGTTATGTCAGTGTCAATTAAATCTGAAAGTAGACTGTTGTTAACTTGTAGAACCCTTAATATCAGCAAGGACGAATAGCTTTAATATGGATAACAAAAACTTAAGATAACGCCATCATAAATAAACTGCTATTCAGAAAAAGGTATATCGTGTGTATGTATGTATGTATATAATATCAGTGGTGGTGTTGCAAATATATTTTACCAGAGTTGTGCACAGATAGATAATAATTAACAGGTATATGAAGCACATATTCAGGTGCCAAGATGTAACAGTATCTTAAAGGCCGGTTCACACGAGTGTCAAAAGCTCAGGACACTTCATCTTAATCGATGTACGGGTGAGCACACAGAGCACAGTCCCAAGGCAACTCATCTTAATGTCTGTATGTTGTCTTCCGATTGGGCAAGATCTTGCATTTGGATAGGTCTTTCCACCCCTCATCAAATATTTCCTCATCCATTATTCTTATTTACACTTTATTTTATTATTATTATTATCACCATTTTTATTTTTATACTTTCAAAGGTTGCATACATCAGATAACGACCAAATTACTTATTTAGGTTTCACATTTGTATTAAAAAAGAAATAACTACCCCTTTACTTGTTTTGTTATTTTGTTTCAAGTTGGAAAAAAAATCTTGAAAATACATCTCGGGATTTGCTGCAAAAGTAACGTCAGTTTTTCTTCTCATTAGATTGAAGCTTCTCTACACATGCAAGGACTTGAAGAATAAAATTCTTAAAGTAAATTTCTATCAATAGCTATTTTATGCTACTACATTCTTCTATAAGTGTCCAAATTGAATAGAAGCCGTCAAATTTAAAATTGCACCACGTAAGCATGAATCCATCTTCAACTTATTTTTGCCAGTAACCAGAAGCCCCTAATAATTTGGTTTCTATGCCACCGAGCCACTGTCATGGCTGCTTGTTTTGTGGCACACTCCAATAGGCTATCAACTCTATCATTATGTCTGGAATCGCTCCGAAACAGAACGTCTTCAAATTTAAAATTGCACCACATAGTAAAAATGTTTTTGGCATGAAGATGAAGCCCTCCCCCCCCCCCCCCCCTGGCGAACGAGGCCCTGTGCTTAAGCACACCTAAGCACAATGGTAAATCCGGCACTCCTTGATGATGAAATATAATGTCAGATGACATCATGTTAATAATGATAATAAAAACAATCAAATTATAATAAACCTGTTAAAAGTATCAGTTCTGACTTTTTTGGTCCAAAGAGTATTGGTCTTAAACCAACAGCTTCTACACTCGTAGCTAGTAGTCAGTTAGCTATTAGCAATCATTGACCCTGCTATTGTACACTCCATGTTTATGTTGTTATTCATGTTTGTGATAAGGTGCGATATTTTTTCGAGTGGAAGCAGAAAACAAAAAAAAGTGTAGGGTGGGTTGATGTCCTGTCAACCGGTTTAACTCCACCTCAGTTTTGTTCCTGTTATAAAGACAGGACCTGTATTTCTAACGTCATCAGTCGTGGTCTTTTTTTATGTTCAGTGATTCGATGTGAGATGTTGATATTCGTTTTGTATTTTTTAGTGGAATTTTTTTTCTTTTTAAAATATTAACAAAATTTCTTGTTTGAAAACTACAGGGTCAGATTATGGTTTTCTTACATCTTTCAGGTCAAAATATTTTTTTTCTATAAATTTTGGGGACAAAAAATTCTCTAAGATTAAATATTACGTTTTACGGAAAGTAATGACATTTCAAATTTCAAATATTTCAAATGTTTTATTTTCAATTTCCAAACATCAATTAGACATTTCTTTATTATATTTAATTCAAATGGACAATATATGTTTATCAGTTATGCTAAAAGGTAAATAGTAGTCAGTAATATCAAAAACATTTCAGGGTCTGGTACATGTAGGCACTTTCCTGTCTGTATCCTTCTTGTCTTGTATCCGTTTTTACAGAAATGGACAGTGCCAGTAATGGGAGGCTGCAATGCCATCTTTAGGGAATAACAATTTAACTTTTAGGGATGGGAGCTATGTCTTTTTCTTTGAAAAATAACAATATGTCGCCAATTTTCTTGGTAAAAAATAAATTGACATGAAAGATGCAAAAATATATAATCTGAAGGGGGAAAAAAAGGTAAAATTTGAAAACAAATACTGATCATGTCAAAATTTGATCTAATTTGTTTTTTTATGTGAAAACAGGTACTCAGAGGGAATAACGTATTTTTTAATGGTCGATCCCTTATGTGACCACTTTTATGCCACATTCGAATCAAATTTACGTGTCTATTGTTTTAAGCATTCAATCACACTGTGAACCTAAAGATGAATGTTCAATTATATCTGAATTGTGATATTAAGGGGCCCTCGTGATCGTGATCGTAAGTAGTTGAGATTTCCAACAACCTGTAAAATCAGTGCCTATCACAACTAAAAATGTGAGCTCGAACCCCGTTCATTGCGAGGTGTACTCGATACAACATTATGTGATCAAGTTTGTCAGTGACTTGCGATAGGTCGGTGGTTTTCTCCGAGTAGTCCGGTTTCCTCCACCAATAAACTGACCCCCACGATATAACTGAAAAACTGTTGAAAGTGGCGTTAAGCACTATAAACCTACCCCCACCCCCCCCCCCCCACCCCCCCCCCCCCCCCCCCCAAAAGCAAAACAAAAAACGAATTATGTTTTTTAAAGCTATTTTTCATAAATGGTACATCTAAAATACCAGATAATTTAAATCGGATCAATATTTTGTTGTTGATTTAAGAGGTTTTAAACATGATTATCTCATATAGATATATAAATATTAAATAAAAGATACTAATGGTTTATAAAATTTGCATTTGTTTGTTCTGTATATAAACTGTTCATGGTTGTCAATTATCACCTTCAAATAGAATTTAAAAAACAAATAAGATAAATAACGTATATTACACTTTCTCACATCGGAATAGCTCATACAAGATATGTTACTATATTTTTGAAATGAACTAACAAGATAAGGTGGTCGTCATAGCCGAGATCGTGTAGTATATGTAGTTAGTAAACCATCACCATCAATGTTTGATTGGATAACTGCTTGTGCAATCAGTGCTTATCTATCACCACTAAAGTTGAGTTCGAATCTCGTTCATAAAGAGGTGTACAACATTATGTGATAAAGTTTGTCATTGACTTGAGGCAGGTCGGTAGTTTTCTTCGGGTGATCCGGTTTCCTCTACCAATAAAACTGGCCGCCACGATATAACTGAAATATTGTTGAAACGTGATTATAGCGAAACCCAGTAACCAATATATATTTTTTTTTTTAAAACTACGTTGATTAACAATGATTAATTGACGACTTTTACGGACAGAATACCGACAACGTATATCACGTATGCAAAAAGAACACTGTTTTATATACAAAAACCAAACATCAAGAATGGCAACTTGAAGAACTAAACGCAGCATTCACTAGGTCTTGAATAATATACGTTATGGTGAGTATTTCATTTCCCCGAGTGACGAGTTGTCAGTTAAAAACGTGGAGTGTCGAGGTACAGGTCATTTATGTGGTATTTTGACATGCCGATATAGCCAGCTTTATTGTAGTACCTGATCTCAATAACTAAGGTTTAATTCTTTTGTTTGTCTCGATTTAGTTGTTGTGTACTAGTATCTCCATGCTAATCCCATTGTGGTGCTCATCTCATGTAGGGTAGATCGTGGGCTAATCCCATTGTGGTGCTCATCTCATGTAGGGTAGATCGTGGGCTAATCCCATTGTGGTGCTCATCTCATGTAGGGTAGATCGTGGGCTAATCCCATTGTGGTGCTCATCTCATGTAGGGTAGATCGTGGGCTAATCCCATTGTAGTGCTCATCTCATGTAGGGTAGATCGTGGGCTAATCCCATTGTGGTGCTCATCTCATGTAGGGTAGATCGTGGGCTAATCCCACTGTGGTGCTCATCTCATGTAGGGTAGATCGTGGGTTTGAGCTGGGTCGGGTCAAACCAAAGAGTGTAAAATTGGTACATTGTTTGCTCCTTATCCGCAAAGCACGTATTAACGAGCAAAAGTAAAGACTGTTTAGCTTGGAATCAGGATACTGTGTTCTAGTTTAGCAACGGACCGTTGATTCAGTGAACTAGCACTATAGAAATATGACTAAGTGTGTTGGTCTATTACATAGACATAATTTCCATCTCATCGAATGTTACATGTTATTGCCTCTTGCCATTATATAGCTAAAAATTTGCTCATTTGTCGTTATTAAGCAACAATCACTCTCTGCATCTCCATACTCGATCATTTCACTTCACACGTGTCTTTAATGCTGTGAGATTCAAATAAACTAAGTTAAATTTGTATTTAATGACAATTCAATAATAAATAATCATTTATTTAGCCAATATTCTTCAACTAAAATAAATAACCTACTAAATTGTCCCGAATGGTTACAAAACAGACACAATTTACCAGTTAGAAATACAGTACTGGATACCAGTATAATATTAAAAAAAAACAATGGAACACATGACCTGTTAATTTCGTATATTTGTTTTCGTATAATATGTTTATATTAACTTCGTGTACCTTTATATCTTTTCTGGTGTCGATGTTAATATCTAATGTATGAAATTGATTGTACAGTAACTTGAAGGGATATATAATAATGGCCACCAACAGTGAATATGACATAGTGTATGCTTGTTATACATATACAAGTGCCATTAATATATTTGAATACTGTATATTAAATGGAAATCTTCGAGAGCGGGTAATATTTGCTTAACTTGAGTTTCACTACATGTAAAATATGCAGAAATATTGCGAACCAATTTTAACTCTATTTTGTCAACTAGAAACGATAACATTTGCGTAAAATAAACCCCGCGCGCGATTGGTTTATGAATCTCAAATAACCCCCGTCCCTTCAACATTAACCACATGTACAGTATTTAAATGTTATTTTCTTCAATTAATGTAAATGGTCCATTTCCGTCTGCGTCCTTGTCCAAGGACCACTGAGAGGAAAGCGACATTAGGATATTACTCCGCGACTGTAAGCGTCTTAAGCGTTCCTGTTGTATCACTTGTCGTGTATCAATACTCTGTTCTTCAATAAGTTTATTTAGAGCACGTTTTCGTGCTGTTTTAGAAAATGCCAACGCTGCTTTCACAACATTTGTCAACGTTACAAGCCGTTTTGTTTCTGGGATTGGAGCACTGTCAGCAGCAACATATTTCCGCCAATTGCTAGGTTTCCGCTGACCATTTGAATCTAAACTTATGTCGCCTATACTGCCCCACATGTTAGAAATTACAGAACGATCCAATTCAGATGCCATTGAAACAGAATTTATGCTCACTTTCCTTTGTCTTGGACTATTAACTGACACTTGTCTGAAATTCCGTCCATTACTGTCCGCTTCCACGTCTGTTGTTTGATTGGTACTAGCAGATACCTTTTTAGACCTTAAAATTCCATTTTCCGGTTTTGTTTTATTACATGAAACATTTGGTATTTGTTCGGATTGTTGTATATTCGGTGTGACGTTTTGCACATCTTGTGTATCTTTGTCTTCCGATTCCTCCTCCAGTATTTGTTGAATGATTTGTTTAACAGACGGAGAAATAGAATTTTGATTTTCAGGGTCTTCTGCTACCGTTCTTAATGAATTCCCACTAGAACTTGCTAAATTATTGTCTGAGGTAGATTGTCTTGACAGCAATTTGTCTGAATAAATAGACCTACTGTCGAAATGATTGCCATTTTCATGCTTTATTTTAGAACTTGAAGCATTGCCATTGGCTGTTGCAGGTCGCACCGGTAACGAGATCTGTCTTTCAAACGACATTGTACATTTTGCAGTTTGTGGTCTTAATAATTTTCGGTTATTAGATTGACTCCTAGATCTAAGAAATCTTGTTAAATTTTTCTTGTCTGACCTTTTCACCGATATTTCAGTATTCTTAAAAACATTTTTGTAACTTTCGACTAGCTCTTTTTCATACCTTTCAATTTCCGCCATATTGCTTAAATCTGGGAGTGGCAGAGTAACAGTTTCTTCGGTAATAAAAACGTCATCGTCAGATTCTGACGAATTTGATTGGTTTCTATGAGATTTAAAATTTTCATTGAAATCAAAGTGTATCCTTGCCGAAGAGCCTCGCATAGATTTAGCACTGTTCAATCTTTTCTCACTTATCCGAGTTCCAAATTTAAACACGGGGTCATTTTTATAATCATCATCTTTGTCATTACTAGGAGGTATTCCTTCTTCACTGAATCCACTTGTCCGCTTCACATGAGCAAAATCTTTGACAACAGCTCTTTTTTCACGATCGATTTCATGGACCAATGAAATCTTTTCTTTGTCGTATCTTCTTATCATGAAATCCAGCCTCGTTTTCTCCATCCTGTTCAAACGATCCACTCTGAACATTTTCTCATTGTATTTTGATGGCATCTTTACCTAAAAGTGGAAAAGAAACACTGTTCTATTATTATGGAGAACTTACATATTACGTTATATTGTGATAAATAACCTTACAATTTGTGTTGGCGTCCGACAGGAAAAATAAAAAGCTTTATCTCTAGCTCTATTATAGTGATACGAAAAGAATGGAATTGAGGAAATTTCCCCCAAATATTTTTTTAGAAGTTCAGACAATACAATGACCAAAAGAAAAAGACGGGCACTGGTCGACAAAACACTACTCAGAAAACTAATAATAGAGTAACACGAACAAGTGCGCAGTCGACATTTTTCGTTCTAGCTGCTGATTCGTTCTTTGTAAACCTATTCATGATTATAATTTAAACTCTACTGTCTCGACATTAAACAACATACAATCAATCAATCAATCGACCAATTAAGGCTTCATTCAAGTCTTGAATCCCACCTCCATTTCATAAAATATTAAATGATCAAATCCCTTTATTCGATTTATATTATAATTCTATTGAAGTGCACTCTGAGAATTTCGATATCATGTAAAACATAAAATCTAACAAGGCAACACGATACATAACAAGTTTTGTGGTTTTGTTTGATAACATAATTAGATAAAAATAAAATATATATTAAAGGGAATGATACAAAGAAACTAACACCATTGAAACATAAAATAGTTATTTTAAAATAACACAACACACATGATTAAAATTCGTAAATTAAGATCACCCAGAGACAACCGGAAGTCAGGCATGTTACTTGGAAAGGGTAATGATCCTCAGTTTCACGCATGAAACACACAGTGTATACTGACGACACCAGATGTCGTTTTACGCGTAAACTGTGGTGCGTAAGATTAACTGGCTTTCTGCAGCACATATGTCATGCATATTCAAAACACTTCTCATAACTGTGGAATTATATGAAAAGCAAATAAGATCACACAGAAAAGATTACAGCGATGCTTAACAATTCCACCAATATCAACTAACGACTGAACAACACAAAAATGCTTGGGACGTGCACAAGCATATGACATATGGCGGGGGTCAATGACCCCCCTCCCCTCTTGATAATTAGATCGCCAACGGCAATACATATATAAATAAACGTTTCAGCTCAAAAGGTCCTCAAACAAACACACGAATGAGCGACAACATGAACATGGATATCAAAATAGCAAGGTCAACGAATGGGGGTAGCTATTCTAAGGAGGTAGAATATGTTGCTGAAGTCCATTACTCTAAGGACAACAACATCATAACTGAACTTCTTTATTATTATAAGGAGGTAGAATATGTTGCTGAAGACCATTACTCTAAGGATAAAAACAACATAACTGATACTTCTTTATAAAATTATTTAGCTCTCCAATCTTTTGACCATGAGCTTATCTTATGAAGGTTATTCTCAAAACGCGTCGTGCGCACTAAATCTGATATCTACGTTTTGATTCTGACAGATTTACCACGATACTGCTAACGTTGGCGTTAAACATCAATCAATCAATAAATCAATCAATCAATCTAACATAATTAAAATCAATAAGTCATAAAAATCTATAAAAAAAACCGAATTGTCTTTGTGTGAAACCAGAATAGATATGTCATCCATTTGTTCGGAATTAAATATTGAATATAAAATACATGTAGTATTATAATATGGCATGACATATAAATACATGATCTACTATGTCTACCAGCATATTGTCTATATTTAAGCAAAGAAAAGACAAGGAGTCAGCTATAGTTGCTAAATCATAGTCTGTACGAATAATATTTTCGATGATTTTATGAGGTTAGACGTGTCAGATTTGAACCTTCAGAAGCGTCGAAGTAAATATACACTTTTTGATCAGATCTGTGCATGCAGAATTGTATTTATATTCAAGTTCTTTATAGCGATAATGTAATTTAGAGAAAGTATTCAATAATTTATGAAATTGGTATTCTTGATGTAATTATATTACAGTTTTTTTTTATTAGCACGAGATTACGATCATTAGCCGTATAAATACAAACAATATTTGGTAATTTCTATTAAATATGTCTTTAATTTTGTAATAAACAAGTGTGTAATTGCTTAAGTACATGTAAAACCGGACTGAAGCATTTTAATTCATTATAATTTTTGAAGAGGTGACAAATATATGAGTCACTCAATGACACTTTTTTAAGAGGGATTTTAAATTTACAAGGTTTCAAAATGTTTACTCGTGTTTTTTAATTGTTTCTGACCATAAATCGACCAAATATTTTGTAATCGAATTATATTTTTATAGAATCTTTAATCTTATATAATCTTCATTGCACCCCACACGTGGGAACCGATTAATGATCAATGTATCCGGTCTTCCAAAATATGCTTTAAAAATATAAAACGAAGGGTTACTGCACAACAACTCAAGCAGCATATTATATTGTACAAGCTTGCAAGTGCAATTGATATCCATGAGGGACAATATTCGTGCAATAACCATCTTAAGAACAGAACTTAAAGGGGCATTATCTGCCAAAATCGAAATTTTTGTTACCTATAAAAACTATCAGATATGATTGATGCCTTAATAAAACGTGTTTCTGTAACTTATAGATGTTATGAAATGTACGCGCATCGGGGAAAAAAGGTGCAACTGCTCGTGTTTTGAGATCGACCAAGAAATGGACGCCATCTTATTAATTATCGGCATTGTTTACGGAGTTTGCCGAATCGTCATTAAATCAGTACAACAATGCACGTATTTTTATTTTCTGTGAAACTGCTTTTAGTCGGCGTTAATTACGGACAAAGAACCATGCAAGTTTGCAGTTAATAAGCGACAAAATACAAATTATTCGTTTTTACTTGTCACTAGTAAGGTCAGTTGCATACGGAGAAAGCGAGGTCAAATTATTTGCTTGCAAGGAAATAACAAATCGATGGTAATTTTCGTTCTCAAAAGGCGAAAAGTGGTACGATAAGCTGTTTAATATGAAACTTTTACCTTCATTTCATCATTTTAAAGCTATTTACCAATTTCCAAAACATATAATTTTTTTGGTCAAAATCGTAGCTAATGCCTCTTTAAATAATGATACAATTTCTATAGAATAACATCAACTATCTCTATATTATAAAGAACTATTTTTATTCTTGTAGATGTACCTAAATATTGAAAATGAAAGGACATCTACTTTTCAAGTGGTTGTTCATTATGTTGATATTGGTGGAATTGTAGACCATCACTGTTTAAACTTTCTTTTCAAAAGTACATTGTTTAGCCTCGCGAGCCTCAACCCGCCAAAATCATTCGGATTATTTCTTATTTTATCTAATTTAATACCTAATATAAAGTCAGACGATAGCATAAAATATTATAATTTAAAGAAGGGGTGGCCGCATGGACAGGACTGACTATCATTGAAGTTGTTCTCTTGCCGAATAGGCATGGTCTATTTGCCACTGAACCTTAAACAACCAACAATCAATAAAATACATTCTACAGTAGTATCAACATGTTTCTAAGGTTACTCTATTAATTACAATGTCAACATATTCCATATGGTCAAATAATGAAGGCGATCGAAAATGAATATCACGACTACAACAATCGACAGTACTTTAAACTAAGTATTATACAAGTCATAATTTAAAATAAAATTGCAAAAAATATTTCACATGTCCAAAACAGTACCAAAACCCTAGCACACATATATACATAAGTGCTGGCTCACTCTACTGTCTTGGTACAGAAACTTGAAAAGGGGCCGTCGTGGCCGTAATCGTATGTTAGTTGGATTTACAACTAGATGTAATCCAAGCCTATCACCATTGATGTTGTGAGTTCGAATCTCGATCAAGGCGAGGTGTACAACATTATGTGATAAAGTTGGTCAGTGACTTGCGACAGGTCGATGGTATTCTCCGGGACCTCCGGTTTCCTCCACCAATAAAACTGACCGCCACGATATAACTGAAATAGTGTTGAAAGTGGTGTTAAATACCATCAAACAAACAGAAACATCAATAAAAAGGTGTGGGGGGAGGGGGAGTTAGACTATTTTTACGGGCTCATACTTCCCCTCTTAAAGAAATGACGCGGTGATACAAATGGTTTATCCACATGTGAGTTAAAAAGGCGTGTTATAGTGAATCTGTGTCTATATTATATACATCAATCTAAACCCAGACATATTATAGAGAATCTGTGTCTATATTATATACATCAATCTAAACCCAGACATATTATAGAGAATCTGTGTCTATATTATATACATCAATCTAAACCCAGACATATTATAGAGAATCTGTGTCTATATTATATACATCAATCTAAACCCCGACATATTATAGAGAATCTGTGTCTATATTATATACATCAATCTAAACCCAGACGTATTATAAAGAATCTGTGTCTATATTATATACATCAATCTAAACTCAGACATATTATAGAGAATCTGTGTCTATATTATATACATCAATCTAAACCCAGACATATTATAGAGAATATGTGTCTATATTATATACATCAATCTAAACCCAGACATATTATAGAGAATCTGTGTCTATATTATATACATCAATCTAAACCCAGACATATTATAGAGAATCTGTGTCTATATTATATACATCAATCTAAACCCAGACATATTATAGAGAATCTGTGTCTATATTATATACATCAATCTAAACCCAGACATATTATAGAGAATCTGTGTCTATATTATATACATCAATCTAAACCCAGACGTATTATAGTGAATCTGTGTCTATATTATATACATCAATCTAAAGCCATTGTATTTCTGAAATCCCCTCAATTGTGAACGAAAACAAAATTATAGACAAGGCTTTTTTGTGGTTAGAAGTTGAAGAGTATCACTATGCTTGTGGCGTCTCCTCTCATTTTTAAGGTATTAGTAATTCTAATCATTGAAGACCTCACTGTGACTATTAATTTTTATCTGAGATTTTGTTTTAAATTTTAGAGTCCTTCCTATTTGATGTTTTTAAAATGACTTCGTAAATATTTTGTGTTTCGTCGAATTGAAAAAAAAATATGCATAATCATTGTTGATCAAAAACATGTGTAGTTGATTACAATGATGGGTATAGAAAAAAAGAAAAAAAAACTGAATAAATTTGTTGATAGCGTATAAACATATATTTGTCAAACATTTTGTATAACATGTATTATTAATAAAATTGAGAAAATTTAATGAAATTATATTTGATTAATGAGGTGTTGGACCTTTATTTATCTAAGTATCTCCACCTACGATTGCCACAGAGATACAATATACAGAATTGAATGTTAGAAAATTCAAACAGATTTCCTCACAACTATCTTATTTGGACCATCTTATAGAATTATTAATCTATTAATTCAGGTAAATAAATAAATATATATTAAACGATAAATACTCTCTGTATCAACATTTTTGTAAAGATTATACAACATACATATGAAGAAAATGAAACGTCAGGCTTATTTTTCTTTTTTCACGTTTTAAGATTTTTGTCTAACTAATCCGGTTTTGTTGAACAGTAGGAACCTATGATGACGATAATTATTTGTTTTGTAAGTCTAAGCGAAATTTACCCCACATGCAGTTTTCAGAAACGCATGGCATGTTTTCTAAAAGCACGTTTAACTTGAATATTTAAATATTTTCCAATTTATTCATTTTGTTCATCATCGTTGAATGATAAAAATATTATGTATTGATAAACATTTATATATATATTTCAAATGAAAGAAAAATATTATAATGATTATATTTACATGTATCAGTACAGACAGATAGACTAACTATATTAAGTAGCCACACCTATTTCTATGGATGGACATGTTTAGCCCTTTTAAGATATTATCTGGAAATGCATCAAATGATGTTCGGGCCCATGAAACTAGATTAACCCCGTCACTCCTTTTTGAAGTGTCTGTAACTCTCTCTCCTGTTGTAAATATTGTATATAGCTCTTTTGTTATTATTTATTGTTGTACTTTAATTTGTTATCTGTATATCGTTGTATAAACAAAGGCTACCAGAAATAAAGATACCAAACCAGGAAAGTGGGCGGTCATATATTTGTGTGTTAGGGGTATCGACTTAGCCTCGATTTGTTTATTAGAGTTTGGAGCTAGCTGTTCCGACAGTGTGTATTTATGGTGTTTTTATCAATTATTTTCTCCATTTGTTTCCCGTGTAAAAAGATATGACAAAAATTAAGCATTTTCTTTATATAATTCCCTTAGCTCATACTTTTTTTGTCTTGTGTTATTGAATATTTTTCGTATACCACATATGTTGTAATTGAAGGAAATGCTTTAGAGCTGATATGCATTCAATCTAATCTGGCTTAGACTGCCTAAATTAATTATAATTGGTAATCATGACACTCGACACTGTGTAACCTTTGTAACATTGGTTTAGAGAATAAAGTTATCATTATGAAGTAACCATGTTTTTCACATGTGTGAATTTCAATTATTCGTTTTGTAATTGTTAATGAGCCTTTTCCTTGAATTAAAAACAAAGAAAGTATGGGCTAAATTAATTATTCAATGCCTGGTCATTAGTATATGAAAAAGAATGCATCTCGGCTACGCCTCGAGGCATTCTTTTTCATATACTATGACCCGGTATTGAATAACCTATACTTATTCCATTGGTACTTACAATCGGTGTTCTTGACATATTAATCAACATTAAGCTTATTTTGTTTTCTAACATAGGACATGTAATCAAGTAATTATTATATTAAATTAAAGTGTTACAAATATAGCTTGCATGTACGAAGAAATAAAAGAATGTATTTTGTAATAAAATAGTTATATAATATTAAATGCCATCGCTTAACATACATCATACTTACAACTGTTTGTATAAAGAAATCCCTATTGATCAAGGCCTGTCAGACACAATTATCGATCTACAGTAGATCTATCGGTCCATTTCAATTGTTTGTCCTCTAACCGGCTCTTCAATTAATCACGTATGCGACCCTAAAACAAAGATAAAAAATAATCCGTTAGTCTTCTGGGACCAATCTCACTCTGGTTCACTTTGAACTTATCGTATACATACCATTGATTATTCTAAAATTCGTAAGTAATTTGTCCACAAAAAAAAATCGCGCTCTGTTTTACTTTGATCTTATCCTATACTATTGATTATTTTATATTTCGTAAGTAATTTGTCAAAAAAATAAAAAGAACATTTTAAATTATGGATCATAAAGTTTTACAACTTGATGTCTCGTTCAATGAAACACAAATTTTTGATCAATTACCAATGATGCATCGGTTATGGGAAATGAATTGACATAAACCAAAACAAAGTCAAACTGAGCTTTTAAAGCTTTTTACAGTTAACTTCAAATTAACAAAAATAGCCTAAAGCGAGAAGACTAAGGACCGGATTGATAAGGAAATCGTTAATCCATTTTCAAAATATTTTTAGTCTTTTAAACTTAATTCGTAATTTCCACTACACAACCTTTAAAAAAGTACATACAATATTTAATTGCTAACACCTAATCTTGACTGAACTAATTGAAATAAAATTTTTGTAAACAATGTGGCAAAAAAATAAAATAAAAATGCAAGACTGAAATTATTCATCAGAATTCAAGACCACATTTTTTTTTAAATTATATAATACATTAAAAAAAAAGCTTTAATATTTCATGTGAAAATTGACAATTATATTTTTTGTATGATTGAGTATCTTTACACAATGCAACATGTAGCCTAAGACATAATATTATGCTATTAGAAATAAACTATTATATTTTCGAATATCCTATACATAATGTAGCCTAAGAGATATGCCATTATTTTTATATACATGTATACACAAAGAAAAAAGTTAAGCACCCCCATATTTTTATGAAATGATAATTGATACAAGTATCACGAGATTACTGACAAGATAATCTCAAGAAAGGAATGGTGACCTGTTAGAACATTACATCGGCTGTAAGAAACTACTAAAAAAAATCAAGAAAAATGTTAATTTAATGAATATTTAATCACAATATCACAAGACCAGTTTTTGTAGTAAAACATGTCCATTTTAAGTATTGACCTTCACAGTTCAAAAAGCACGATTAGATTGTCATTTCATTTTCAAAACGTCACTTATGAATCATTTGACGACATCTATTGTTCAAAGTTCAGTACCGGGTGTAACCCCCACGTGCTTGGATGACGGCTTCAACCCTGCGTCTCATCCCTCCAGTTAGACGTCGGATGTCCTGTTGTGATAGCTGCTGCCATTCCCGATGCAATACTGCTTCCAACTGACGAATGTTCCCGAGCATGTATACGACGGCCTAACATGTCCCAAATATGCTCTATGGGATTCAATGGTAGCCCATCTGACGTCCAACAGCTTTCAAGGACATCCCTGTTGTATGCATGCCGATTATTTGCCATCTTTGTGCTTCTGATATTCGCTTTCGTACCATGCTTACTGAGAACGAATAATTTTTTTAAATCACCAGACTTAAATACCCAAATTCGAAGCGTGAACATACTGAATTTTGAGTAATGCATGAGAGGCATAATGGTCACACCTGTGTGAGCACATCGTTTTAATGGAACATCATTTTTGCTATAATCAATATAAATATTAGAATCTAAACTTAGTGTAACTTATTATGTTTTAATATATCATGGGGTGCTTAACTTTTTTCTTTGTGTATATATGGAACAAAATGAGAGCTTTCGTAACATAAACCATAAAAACATAAAAAATGTGATGACTACAAAGAAATCAACTTCCTTATTAGAACGCAGTAATAGACTTAATACAATATTTATGACAGGAAGCACTAGCTACGTACAACAGTTCCTAACGAGAACCAAAGAACGGCAATAATTCAAAGTCATTAACAGTTTATTGGATGTTCGTGTTCTATAAATTCAATGTTTTATGGAGATAACAATGCAATGTCCAATTCTATAATTCAATATGTTCGAACCCCGCTCAGTCGAGGTGTACTCGATACAACATTATTGACTAAAGTTTGTCAGTGAATTGGGGCAGGTCGGTGGTTTTCTCAGGGTACTCCGGTTTCCTCCACCTATAAAACTGCCGGCAACGATATGACTGGAATACTGTTGAGAGTGGCGATAAACACCACAACTCTAACCCTATAAATTAATGTTTGTTCGTGTGTTCAATTCATTTTGCTTATTGTGAGTTATTCCACCATTATCATGGAGCAATTTCAATGAAGATTTCATCTTGTTCTAGCTGCTTTTTATTTGTCTCGTTTTTCAGATGTTCTTAAATCTGTTTCGTTTCTCATGTCCGGTCTGTTCTATCCACCGGTCTCAATATTACGATAGAACACGTCCCATATATTCGTAAGCAAATACATTGTACTGTCATAGTGTCGTTTTTAATTGCCCTTCATCTTGTATTTTGATTTAGACGCCACGATCTAACTGACATATTGCTGAAAGTGTCGTTAAACACCATACCCCTAACCCTATTTTAATTTAGAGGTTCTCTGGACTTGTAAGGTAAGTGAAGATCTTATAATGCACATTTTGTGCATTGACCAACTCTTGTCGAGACGATAGAGTTAGCAATGACGCTGACTTTGGGTTAGGTTATGGTGTTTACCGCCAGTTTCAACAATGTTTCAGATATATCGTGAGGTCAGGTTTATTGACGCTGACTTTGGCATAAGTGATACATTCAACAAATAACTCTCTCGAGACTATTATATACATTTCTTGTCAATTCTAACTGAAGCTAAAGTATCGCCTTTTTAAGAAACTATATGATATATGCACCACTAGGTCGTTCATGGAGACCAACATTTAGTTTTGGTGTTTACGACTACTTTGTATTAAAAACGTAGATATTGCGTACGAGGCATTTCTGGAATAAGCTTCAACAGGTATACTCATAGTGATGAGTGTGGAGAGCCAAATAATTTAAAGTCTTTGGGAGCAAGTAAACCATAATCGGCCAAGATCACATATGCCGGAGAAAGGAGAACCTTTCTTTTTATTAATACTTAATAGATTCAAAATACCAATTTTCATTCATATGTCAACAGCACATTTATCTATTGACCAGCAGATGTTGTCGTCTCTGTCAATAGACATGAAGCTGCTAGCCATTATTGAACATCAATATCGCATTGTCTATGTAAAAGTTCGGTATATAAACGTTAGAGAATACCGAAGGGACAATAAAACAGGAACAATCCAGAGAAACTGGCAACATAGGGTACACAAGAAGAATAAAAACACAACACAACATGTGTTGGACACCACTTTACGCAAGCGGTGTTTTCACCAAATCAAACAATGTTCAGTATTAGCATTAATAAATCAATGCGAAAACACACAAACTATCATACTAGTGTTACTTTGGCTTCAGCATGCGAACATGGATAGGCTATGAGAAGAAAGTTCGAACAGTGATGGTCAACAATTCTGCCAATATCAACAAAACAAATTACATTTAACCTCAAGCCGCTGAACATAGACATACAATGACATATGCTGATGGACATGCATGTCTATCTTTGGAGGTTAAACCGGTTATTGCATTGCCAATTTATTGCACGTGAATTTTGTTTTTCCATGTTCATTGTGTAAAACTCTAAGGTCCATTGTTGAAATCAGATAGCTTTTGACGCCTTTCTGGAATAACCATCATACGGTACGCCCATAGATAAACGTTTGGAAAGGCAAACAATTGAAATATCTTTGGGAGCAAGTAAACCAAAGGGCATAAAGCAGTATAGCCAAAATCAGCTAAGGTTACATATTCCTAAGGGACATTGACTTAATATTAATAAATAACATTTTTAGAAGCTGTAAATTTCAAATGTAAATATATCTGAAAAGCCATATCAGTGACTAAGCACTAACTACTGGGCGGATGTTACCCTCTGAGACTAATAGTCCACCAGCAGAGGTATCGATCCAGTAATAGTAATAACAACATAGTTAGCTAATATAGTGCATACGATGCGTTTCTAGAATAGCTTTCATCAAGTACGCTCATAGACAAAATATTGGAAAGCTAAGTTATTCAAAACATTGCATGTATCATTCCAATATCAGTCCTATATCTGGATTCAGATTTGATAGCTAACACGAATCGGAGATATTGTGATTAACTACCTGACACTACCAATTTCTATTTTATATATTCATGGAATTTAATCAAAATACATAACATTAATCTGATAAACACAGAGTTAAATGATACAACATAACATATCACCTATTAAAATAGAAAGACCAAAATTGAAATATAATTCCTCTCATGGAAGCACTAAAACAAATTCTAAATGGAGAAAACCGAAGAAATAATCGAGAATGGTAAATCCAGAGACACTGGCAACATTTTGCAAAAAACCTATACACAACACAACACAGAAAAAAAAGATAACCAACATAAAACAAGGGATGAACCCAGATGCTCACGAAGGTAAGCAGTTCCTGCTTCTTACAAGACATCCACCGTGTTACTTATATAGTCAAATTCGGTAAAAGTATTGTCGGTGACAGAGGAGATGACAAAATCTACGTAGAAAGGAAACGATCCATTGTCATTTGAGATATGGATATTTCGTAACTGTCAACCAGCTCGTGGTGGCGACCATATAATGCTTGTATAGTTGACTTTAATATAGGAACAGCATAGCCTTGTTTGGGTAGCTTTTGTGTCAGCAGCTGAGCTCTGTCCAGAAAATCACTGTACTGGGCATTGTCGATTACAATGTGACTTTCTAAAGTAATCATATGTAACAATTCAACGGAGTTGGCGTAGATTAGTTGCTTCAACATGAAATGATGTGGTTAATAATCGGAATAATTATGTATATTGTATTACTATTTCGCGAGATAGATATATAGTATAGTACAATACATACATATGAAATAAATCTATTGTACATGGTAGATACATTATGATTATGAAAGTAACATTCCAGTAACACCCGTATATGGAGTATATATTATTCAGTTAGGGTTGCTGCTAACAAGGAAGCTACTGTACCAAGTGTTTCTATTGGTTAAATAGAAATTATCACTTCGACAGTTTTACTAGTCGCCACCATGTATTGGTTACACCGTTATGGATTTATAGATTTCATTAATGTTCACGGATTTGGTTTGTGTTTTTCTGTATAATATGTTGTGGGTCTTTGATTGTCTTTTTGTCTGTTTTGTCTGTCCTTGGAATTATGGCTTCTGATTATCCCTTTGGTGTCTTCAAACTTGTTTTCCCACACATCAATATATATTTATTTGCTTAGCTTCTTCCCGCCACTTTTTATTGAAGTGCCTGTAACAAGCCAGGAAAGTGGGAAGTCATGTATTTGTGTGCTAGTGGTATTGATTTTGTCTCTTTCTACCATTTTGTTTATTGAATTGTGGGACCGTTCCGACATTTTGCTATGGTACTATTTCTTTTTCATTTTTTTAACCCTATCTTTTGTATTGCTTGCTGTATCTAAAAATGACATTATTATGATAAAAAAAACGGTAATTTAAGATGAGATTGATACAGAAACTTACCCCATTATCATATCCTTTCTAATTATCCAAAAACACACAATTTCAACAAAAATCCCTTTCAGCAATATTATATATATATTTCACAAGGTTAAAATATTCATATATTTGGATAATGTTTTTAAAAGTATTTGTCGAAAGCTATTATCTTGGTCCCAATTACAAATCGATTTCAGATATTTTTTTTGAAAGACAAATTAAACAATTTATGTGATACACTTAAAAGCAAACTTGAATTAAATTAAACAACCTTGACAATTAGATTAGCGCTGTTAATATTGCCCTTTCTTATTAGCTATGGTATTAAATCATTTCTATCATACACGAGAGTATTTACGTGTTCTAGTATATTTGCATAATACGTGTATCTCTGATTAAAATCTTTTGTCGTAAAAGGAAAAAAGAAAGAAATTACCGATTAAATCGAATACATTTTACAAAGATTTTCAGTATTAGTTCTTTATACACGATCAAACGAAAATCAATGCATTCCTCATTAAAGTAAAGAGGTTCATTTTGTTTGATATACGAGGAAACTTAAATGACAGGAACCATTAGTAAAACTCGGCCATTATTTATTCTTAGAGCATGTCAATATTTAGTTTAGGTTTGTATTGTAAGCTTGTACAGTTGTGAAATGCTTGTATAGTAGTGAAATACTTGTTTATTAAATAGCAAATAACTAAAATAAAATTAAATGAACTTTATAGTTGTCTTTTATTTAGCACTTGGTTAACCAGAAACACTATGGAAGGAAGAAAATATATTGCTACTTCCGATAACACAAATGCATTGTCCGAGTATGTGTATTTTGATTTCTGTTCCACGTGTGACATTACTACAATTAGAAACATTCCGAAGTTCAGTTTCAGATTTAAGCAATCATGATTTCGACAGATATTTCAACGCACATACATCTACTTATATTTAAATAAATATATAAAAGACACTCCTTAAATTTATCAATGAAGAAAATAAATAGTAATACATTTTGTTCAATTGATAATTTTCTGTCACAACATTAAGGCAATTGGGTTGAGACAACACGCTGTGGACATAAGCGATATATATAAATGTTACACCGACAATATTAATGTAATACATCATAACGAAACAAATTAAAATGTTAAACAAAACCAAATAATATCTACGATTGATGGACTGTTTCTTAACATTAAGTGAACACACAACATAAGTAAAAACAGACAGTATAAAACTAGTACATTTTAAATAAACGTTAGAGAAAACCGAAGGGGAAATCAAGGATGGACAATCCAGAGACACTGGCAACACAGGTCGAAGATAAACAAAACACAAGAACACAAAACAACACAGAAAACTAAAAAGACGAGTCACACAGACCCCAACAAAAACCGTGGGGTGAACCCAGGGGCTCACGAAGGGTAAGCAGCTCCTACCTCTTAATGGACAACCGCCATGTTAAATTGCATTGCTATGTCAAGTGCTTAGGAACTATATTAATAGTTATCTGAATTATGACAATATGATACCATTTTGACGTATAAAGTATGCAAGTACAGTTAACATACAGATAATACAAAAGCATAAGAAGAGTTTGAAGAAAGCAAAGGGGTAGTCAGAATCCATATATCGAAGAAGAACAGACAACAAAATTGCCAAAAAAAAGTACAAAAGGACAAACAACGATCTACAAAACATACACATAAAACTAAAGATCGAATAACACAAGTGTCACGCTCCTTACACGTTGACGATTTATTGTGTATGTTTCCAAAAAGAAGGAGCATTGCAACAGCTACAAAAAGCTATTTCTTGTGTCCTACCCAACTATCCATCCCCGGCAGTAAAAAGTCTTGCATAGCATATTTATCTCTCGGAGTCAATCAATCAATTAATAGATTACACAATCAATTCATACAATCAATCAATCAAGCAGCCATACAAAACTGTCTAATTAACAATTAGAATGCAGTTTTTTGAAATTATTCCTGTCATCAGCAAAACAGTTGTTTCTTTCAATTATGTCAAAGCATATAGACAACATTAGTCATATACTATTCTGCAGGTAATTAATTATTCATAATGTCACATAATTGAATTATTTGGTAGAAGTGTACTGCTTGACAGTTCTGTTAAATAAACATTATAAATATGAAAGTCGTTCCTCCAGGTTGTTCACACATGCTAATTATCATTTATTATATATATTGATGTATATATGCTCTCTTTAACCTTGCTGTTAGTTTATGAGAATAAATTCATTCATTCAGAAACACTTACATTATTTATAGAATTCCGTATACATTTTGTATTTTGATAATAGAATTGTCTTTTAACTGATATATACATGGTTAAGCATGGACACATTATGAACTAGATAATTAGAATAGATACATTATTTGACACTACTTTATCTCAAGACTTCAGATTAATATTACATGTTGTATGATATTATAGCCACAGTCGCTTGTGGCATGGAATCACCCCCCTCCCCCTTTTTTTTTTGCTGTCTTACTCTACTAAGCGTAGATGACCGGTACATACATCCGTTATTACCATATGATTATACGCCACTTTCATCAATATTTCAACTATATCATGGCGACCAGTTTTAGTGATGGAAGAAACCGGAGAGAACCACCGACCATGGGCAAGCAACTGGTAGACTTTATCACTTGTGGCTGCGAGTCAAGTGCACCCTTTTTGTAATTTACAAAGCCGGGCGCGAACCCACGCCGTATTGGTGATAGGCTTGTATGAGTTGTTAGGTAATCCAACTACCTAACTCATTGAGCCACCCGGGCCCTCTTACTCTAATAAACGTAGATGACCGCTACATACAAACTGTTATTACCATGTGATTGT
Organism: Bathymodiolus brooksi; assembly: GCA_963680875.1. NCBI lineage: Eukaryota > Metazoa > Mollusca > Bivalvia > Mytilida > Modiolidae > Bathymodiolus > Bathymodiolus brooksi. The sequence continues at coordinate 41,667,931 of OY804581.1, read as the reverse complement.
ATGGATATATGGACACGAACGCGTTAGATAAAGAAAAAAGAGGTGAAATTATAAAGACATTTTTAAAAATTAAATATGTAAAGAGAAAGTTGAAAATAGAGGGTGTAGTTCCTTTCCACAAACGCCTGTGATCATAGCACCCTAAGCTCTCTTAACCACAATGCTCAATGGTGGTAATGGTTTCCTTGCTTATATTGCGTACGATAGATAGTGGGTTAGAGTCCCGATCAGGACAAAAAAAAGTCTGTTAGTTTGGCATTTGCTGCTTCTACGTTAAGCACAGCACTAAAGAATAAGAGAACTTATTGATTGGCTCGGAAATCAGGATAATTTGTCCGAGTGGAATGCCATGGACTGTTGTTTCAGTGAGTTAGCTACAATATTCCAACAAAGCGTGTTGAAATCGTACAAAGCGGACATCATCATAATCATATCAAAAAAATTCAGCTACGGGGGTATATCATGGCGAGAACAAATTACATTTCGATGAGATGATGATGATGTCCGGCCTTGTTGTATCAGACCAACAAGTTCAGTTTGAATTTTCATCATGCTTGTCCACTTAACCAACAGTCTAGGGGTAGATATGTTACTCCTCTCTGGCATTTTATCTTGACTTCGAGCTAACCAGTATTTGTTCTAGCTCATTTTTACTCCTTGTTTAGCGGTGAAGCAACACATACCAATTTTATAATATTTCATTTAACCCGACCATGTATGGAACCAACGATCTATCACTCTCGACGACAGTACGCCTACCCATTACACAATAAAGGTGTTAACAGATATAGCTTATTGTCTTTTAATGAAGGACTGTGATGCAATGATCAATGTCAAATCCCTCAAAATGTCAGTAACAATGAACATCTTCAACGAACAGCAAAATTATCATGCTGATTAAGAGACTGTTCCGAATCATGACTTCACAATGGATTCGTAACAAGAGTAAAACGACGGGTGCCACATGTGGAACAGGAACTGTTTACCCTTCCGGGGCACCCGAGTTCACACTCGATTTTTAGTGGGGTTCGTGTTGTTCGATCTTTAGTTCTCTGTGTAAGTTTTGTAGATCGTTGTTTGTCCTTTTATCTTTTTTGTTGTGGCCATGGTGTTGTCTGTTCTTCTTCGAATTACGACTTCTTATTACCCCTTTGGTATTATCAAACTTTTCTTTCTAGTCATAACCCCTTCTGTATTTAATAACTTGAGTATTTAATAGGCTGTCATGCAGTTTCAAATAAATTTTCCTTCGTCAATTTGACAACTCGGTGAAGAGTATAACCCCAACATTACAAATCAAAGAATAAATGCTTACATAAACACCATTATAGATTATGGTTGAGTGAAATAAAACCATTTTAATAACAGGGTATGTGAACACAAACTTTCAGAAAGGTTTTATGCCAAATTGATTTCCTTTTAAAATGTCTGAAAATGACTGCCAACTAAATAATAAGTGTTATATTCAAAACTATTTATAAAAAGGTAATTAAAATAGTACATGTAAAATATAATAGGAATTATTGACATTTACATACATAACTACAATTTTGAAGAAGAAGAAAAAATAATTAAAATCCTGTAAAAGTTCGGATTTTATTTCACTTTAATTGGAAATAAAAATATATATATAAATATAAAATTTGTTTTACCTTAGAAATTTGAATATTCTACTGATCAACATTCAAATATATATAATTCCACATAATTATGTCATTATATCAAGCGCACCATTTGCCATTTAACTGTCACAAATGAGTTTACTTATAACGTATATATATATATATAAACTGTCAAGTTGAGATAATTAAACCAGAATACAGTTAATTTGACTACACGAGGTCACCCTGAATGAGTAGCGAGTTTTGTCGTCAGTCAATAGTAGTTGATATTGTTATACAGACAAGGATTTTCAGCTACTGTTGGGTCAATATTTATCTTAAATGGGGATTAACAGTGTGTCAATAATGGGACGAAACAATTGTTTAATACGCTCCCCTCTGTTGTTTGCCTACTTAAATTTTTTAACAACTATTCAAGGTTTTAAAAATCTATGCGTTTATTTATTATGTAATTCGTGTATTTGGAGATGATTCAAAAGAGAAACCGTTTAATTTGAAAAAGAAAAAAATAATGTGTTATACCTGATAGAGTTTTCTTCCTTAAAATCAACCTTTGGTGGTGTAATCAAAAAAGAATCATAACATTTCACGTAAGACTGCATACCATGTTGTAAAATTTGATTTTCAATTTTTCCAAATTAATTGGTATCTATCCCAAGATATAATTGTGTTTGAATATCAACTCCATACGTTTGATAAATGTAGCATATGTAATTTATTTTTTTATAATTTATAATTAATTGCTTTGAATTGCACATTTGATTGCAGGCAATTGCCAGAAATCAACGAATGCATTCAATTTCAAAGAGAACGCGAACTATAAATTTAGCGACGTCAATTAAACACATGTGCCTTATAATTATTTACTTAGAAAGTACATTGAGCTTCTGAATGACTGTTTTCGACACGACATATCTAGGCGCGCAAGTACATATAAAAAAACCTGTGATTTATGAACCAAGAAGAATTTGAAGATATACCAAATGGTACCCTAAATCGAAGAGGCGGACAAGGCGTAAATATGTCAAAATCGCCTTTAACAAGTCATAGCTTCTATTTATGTAGAATAAATAATTGTCATTTATATAAAAAAAAAAAAAAAAAAAAAAAAAAAAAAAAAAAAAAAAAAAAAAAAAATCGCCCATGTGCCTTAATGTCCTCTGCAAGACATGGCTTCAGTTTTGTAGAATAAATAATTGTCTTTTATTAACCAAAAACCAAAACGTCCATGTGTCATAGTGTCCTTAACAAGACATAACTTCTATTGTTGTAGAATAAATAATTGTCATTTATAAACCAAAAGCCGAAAATTGCATGCGTCATAATGTCCTTTAACAAGACATAACTTCTATTTTTGTAGAATAAATAATTGTCATGGCTTACTTGGAATCAAATAGAAACCAACATATCAGTAATCGTTATTGACCGATCACAGATAACTACTCTGCTAAAACATATTTAGTTTGCTCTTCAAAACAGAATGTAAACACAGTAAAGTGTATAACAACACTAAAGTGAGTAGGCGAGTGATACTGTTGTCTTCTATTGTCTTGTACATAAAATGACGTAGATGAATTATTGTCCAATCATTGGTCTGTAAACCACAATTTAATTTAAATCAATGGTTGTCATTTCCTTTTTCCTTTTATTGAAGGTAAATTAACTAGGCTAGCCCCGCCACTTTTTATTGAGTGTATTTATTAAGCCAGGAATTTGAACGGTCATGTATATGTATGTCAGCGGTATCGATTTTGCCTTTTTCTATGATTTTCCGATTGGATTATGGAACTGTTCTGACAGTGTGGTATTTTTTGTTTTTGATTTAATTTAACTCTAACATCCAACTCAACCACGTATGGGAAAACATCAAGGTTCATGTTTCCAAATGACTAATCAGTGACAAGCTTACCACATATTGAGGTAATAAAACCGAGTACATGCTGCACGCTGAGAGTTGTTGTCCTGTTGGTCACTACATTTAACTGTCTTGCATATGAATAAACAAGCACAGCTTAATGCAAGATTACCTGACATGACCCCCGAAACGGGATGTTGTTAGATACTGATGCATGGCAAGAAAATAATAACATTTATTTCGCTTCTAGCAGTATTACTTCAAACAATGTCCTATCTGTTGTTGGCGTCATTTAGATATATAATGTATTTGTTGTGTTGATCGTTGCTTTGTAAAAACATTAGAATTTTAAATTCACTATTAGTCATGACCGATATCCATGTTGATCCATAACAACATGTTTTAAGGAACAAAATACAGAAAATTCTGGTGTTCAAATGAATCTGTTTCTATGAATTGCGTACTAATTCATTTTGTAATATTTTGGAAGTGTTACTTATTTTTAGTCCGATCCTATTGTTCCTTGGATTCACGCGCTATTCCAATCCATCTTCGCCATAATTTTTTTAATTTAGACATCACGGTACCATATAGCTGCGGACCAAATCGATCAATATTTTAATAACACAGTTACACTATTTACAAAAGGAGTAAATCCAGATAACCTTTCGGCGGGAGATGTCATGTTAGAGGCTAATTATCGACATGAACACAAACGGATCATGATAAAATATTAACAGACAGGAAACATTCCTAATTTGGTACATTTATTTTATCAGATCCACTCGATATGTATGTACTTACATGTACTATCTCCGAGGGCGAATTTCGCGGTATTTGTACGTGCTTACCTTTTTAACTTAGAATTACAAATCTCATTGAAAGATTGTCGACGTCCTCTACGAGTTATCATAGTAAGGTATGACTTAATAAGAGGTATTTCACAAAGTGTACTTCTCCAAATCGATTCAACGGAGTCTCCAATATTTTATGTTGAAGACATCGGTATTGCCTCTTTCTACGATTTTTCATTGGATTTTGGAACTGTTCCGACAATGTCATATTTTTGCTTCTTTTCTTCAATTTATTGAAACGTGGGATATTATTGTAAATGGAAGGCTTAATTTTATCAAATGCCATAAGAAACATGTGAAGTAAATTCTTATCACCGGGTTTGTAACTAGATTAACACGACGGGTATCAATAGTGGAGTAGGAACTGCTGACCCTTCCGAAGCACCTGAGTTCACCTATGGTTTCTAGTGGGGTTCGTGTTACTCGATTTTTAGTTTTATGTGTATGTTTTGTAGATCGTTGTTTGTGCTTTTGTCCTTTTTCTTTTGGCCATTGTGTTGTCTATTCTTCTTCGATTTACACATTCTGATTACTCCTTTGGTATCTTCAAACTCTTCTTACATTCATATACGATCTTAAAAAATGATTCTTTGTGGACCGTTTTGGTCCATTATTGATGTTCATGTCTGTAACTATATTTATCAAATATGTATAACGTTTACAAACCCCAAACAAAGTAAAAGATATACCAAATTAAAGACTACATTAAAAATATATTTTATTTGTTAGAATTTGTCAATCGTTAAAAATAATGGCATTTCTTCCCTAATTATTTAAATGTGTTGATTTATTTATCTACAGAGACTTGCTCGGGTGAACCGGAAAGTAAGATGTGCAAGTTTCAGGGGTGGACCTGAAAGTAGGGGGAGGGTATCAAGCTTCAAAACTGGATCGGATAATGAGGTGCGTGAGGAAAGGGGGAGGGCAAGGTTGATAGGACGACCTGAAAATGGGGGCAACCGTGAGGAGACGACCGAAAAGTGGGGGCAAGCTTTCAAAACTGACAAGCAAAAAAAAAAGAAGGTCAAATTGTCTTCATAGTTTTGCCCTTCCACTTAGGAAAGTGAGGGAGCATATTCCAAATTACTCCCATCTCTTACGTCCCTGTAAAAGGAGAGGGATTCTTAAATTGTGATAACTTCTGCCAAATCAATTTCAACTTTTGATGAATAAATTATGTTTAATCTTAATCATTCATATTATTTTTAAATATTTCCAAATATACAAGTTGATTAATGCATAGGGAAATAAGATTTAACGATGGATGATATGAGGGGCGGGAACATTTTATTTATATATTACAAATAATGATCATTGAAATTCACAGTTTCTAAATAATGTAATTATTATTTATTATTAAAACCAAGGCTCTCCTTCGTCATGCATGGGTGACCCTTGCTGATTTTGGCTTTCATGTTTAGGTCCTTTGGTTCTTTTGCTCCCAAAGATTTAAAAAAAAAATTGGCTTTCAAATCTTTTGTCTTTTAGAGTTCCTGATAAAGGTTATTCCAGAAATGTGTCGTGCTCACTATAGGTCAATTATATTTCTACATTTTTATTAAAAACATTCCTACCACCAACCATACACACATATGACCTGAATGACAGATCAAATGGTCTTGAACGACACTGTTTTTGGACAAAAATCAATCGTCATAGCAAACAAACTGTGGTCGTTGCATTGCGACCAGATAAGTTCTTAAGGAAATATTTGTAGTCTTAAAGCTGATTGCTTTTAGCAAAAGTTAACTTTATGCTTTATTCAAAAGATGTGAATGTAGTATGTAAATTAGTCTAATACTTGTGTTTATATTGATTTATTAATCTCCCATTCATATAATACTTTGATTTTTCTCTGGTCCATATTTAAATATATTGTGTAAATATTGTAAATGGACAATAATTAAGGTATTGTGATTTAATGAATAAGACAAATAAATTTGATCGATGACACCATAATGACGAAAATTAAAGCTATTTGTTCTATAACTAAGAATAAACATGTTATATAAGGTATGGAAGATTGTTTATCGTTCTCCTTGTTAAACACAGATTTCGTAACAGGGGTAGAACTCTTTGAAACAATAATCACGTAAATATCTGATTAAGTGCGTACGAACGCGTTTCTGGGATAACCATCGTCGCTCAATGTCAAAAGATTGGAAAGCCAAATATTTTAAACGCCAATAGAAGTAAGAAAACCAAAGGACTGTAGCTGGAACTGTAGATTTCAATAATAAGTATATCTAATAAACATTATCAGTGTCGGAAAACTGATAACTGGGTGAAGGAAACTATAAGAAGAAAAGTTTGAAGATACCAAACGGGTAATCAGAAGCCGTAAATCGAAAAAGGACAGACAATGCAATGGTCAAAAGGACAACCGCTGCACAGAACATTAACGATAGATCAACACGAACCCCACTAAAACCGAGGGTGAACACATGTGTTTCGGAAGGGTTAGTAGTTCTTGCTTACCAGTTAAACGAAGCGAACATAATCTGACATAGAAATCGTGTAGGATACCAGTATACGTAAATAAATATAAATAGCATATAGACAACACAAGTTGGCATCAAACACTAATCAATCAACCTTGTAAAATTGAAGCAATACTTTTCATTATTGCCTTGTCTATCTATAGAACCTGAACAGTAAACTACATTTTTCACCGCCCAGTAGAGTGACATGGTTTAATGATGATAATGTCCTCTGTGTACTACACCGACACAATGGGATTGTTTACAGTGCTAGTTCACTAAAACAACAGTCCGCGGGTAGACATATCGCTACACTCGGACACATTATCCTGATTCCAAGCCAACTAGTCGCTACTCTACTTAATGCTGCGTGCTTCGTGAAGAAACATCAAATACCAAGTTCATAGTCTTTGGTTTTACCTGACTGGGGTTCTAACCAACGGTCTACAGCATTCGAGTCGAGCACGCTAATTTAACGGTCTACAGCATTCGAGTCGAGCACGCTAATCATCACACCACCGATACGGTTACCTGCTGAGATAGAGAACAGATTGATAGACAAAAATACAATTGCCTGATAGAAGTATTACTTCTTCACACATGTTGTTTAAATATCGTATAAAAATTAAACGGTCAGCTTACTGCAATGCATATAAATAAAGTTAGAGAATACCAAAGGGGCAATACAAATGGAAAATCCAGAGAAACTGGCAACATAGGGTACACAAGACCAGGAAAACAAAACAAAAACACAAACACAAAACTTGTTGGACACCACTATGCACACCCCCCGCCCCCAAATAACGTAATTTCAACACGAACCCTCCTACAAAAACAATTGCAGGTAAAGACGAACCGAACATCGTTTTTATGCGGAAATCGTAAATTGATAAAATTATGACAATGGTAAACTCATATTATATACTGCATGATAGAGTTAAATATATCTAATATTGATATGGCTTTACGTTCTGAGTTTCATTGTGTGATGTCCGTAACGATTTCCGCATACAAACTATGCTTAGGTTCGTTCTTTACCTCCAGTTGTGTGTAGGCGGACGCATGTCTTATTTACGTTATTTCTGTTTGTTTCCGTATAGTGATGTCCAACACATATTGTGTTGTATTTTTGTTTTGTTTGTCTTCGTCTTGTGTACCCTCTGTTTGCCATTTTTATTCTGGATTGTCCATTTTGGATTGCCCCTTCGTTTATTGAACCAAGCTTCGTAAGAAACCGTTTATATTATATGAATGTTTATGCATTTTAATTATCAATAACACATTATTCATAGCTACATTTACCCTCTTCATAACAACAGCTATTTACCATTGATTTCCATTGAATGGTTAATAATGAGTTATGCGTTAACTTGTTTGTAAACACGTTTAATGAAGCATAGGATCGGGTGGGTGATCTTAAAAGGTCAAGTCCCTGACAAAAATTCACAGTTTTAAGATTTGCTATGTTTCACATTTTTAACTTTTAAATAGACTTTTGTTCACTATGTGCAGAACTTCAAAGTAAGACCACGAGTGAGTGTGTTAGTGAGTGATTGTTGATTAACACCAAGTGAGCATTTTATCAGCCATATCAAGGCGAGAACAAGTTACATTTCGATGAGATAGTGAAGATGTCGGTTTTTTTCCCCGGGCCAACACGCTTAGATAGATTTATATAGCGCTTGCTCACAACAACAACAGTCTCCTGTTATACATGTCGCTCCACTCGGTCACATTATCCTGATTTGGCCATTGTGTTGTCTGTTCTTTGTACTTTTTCTTTTGGCCATTGTGTTGTCTGTTCTTCTTCGATATACGGGTTCTGATTGCCCCTTTGGTATCTTCAAACTCTTCTTCTAACTAATTTTTGTTATTACTCCTTCATTTGTTTTCAAGGAAGTAATACGAGCAAGTACATATCGCGCTACCCGAATACAACTGTCTTGTATATAGTACATACGAACTTCCCAAGGACACTGAATTTTATCAAATATAAACCCTAAAACACCATGCTGTTTTATCAGAACGAACAGTGTATTGACAAACAAAAACTAAGATATCTAATTTAGTTCCCACGATTTATTTCTTGAATAATCTTTAGGTCAAAAGATTAAAAAACCAAATGGTTTAAAAGTCTCCTTATAGAGCAAGTAAGCCAAAGGGCATAAACAGGATTGCCTAGCCATGATAAAGATTTACCTTAGTTTTAATAAATGACATTAGTTAAAAATTGAAACATTTAATAATATATATATATATATTTAATAAACCATGTAAGTGCTTAAACACTAATTATTGGGTAGGTGATATTATCGGGGACTAATAGTTCACCATCAGATGTATCTAACCCAGTGATAGTAATGAAAAAATCGTAGATACCTAATTTAGTGCACACGATGCGTTTCTAGAATAACCTACATTATGTATATAGCTCATAGTAAAAATATTGGAAAATCAAATAATTTCGAACTCAATGAGAGTAATAAATACGTAGATATTTAAGTTAGTGCGCATGACGCATTTCTAGAATGACCTTCATTAGGTAACGCTCATAGTAAAAATATTTGAAAGTCAAATAAGTTATGTATGCCCTTTGGTTTACTTGTTACAAAACTTTTAAAATTATTTGGCTTTCCGACCTTTCGATTGATTGATTGATTGATTTCTTGATTGGTGCCTAGCGCCAACTTTAGCAATATTTCAGGCATATCGTGGCGTTCCATTCTTTCGACTTTGAGCGTCACCTAATGAAGGTTATTCCAGAAACACGTCGTACGCACTCAAATTTGATATCTACGTTTTATATTAAAAGTCAATGGGAACAAGTTAAGGGACCGACCATTTAACTTGAAGGGGGGGTTATGGTTTTTTGTTTCGTTCAGAAATATTGTTTCGGACAACACAAGAATTAGAATATTTATTTTTTTTGTCGCGCGAAGCGGGAATTTTTTTTCAAAATTTTAACATTAAGTTATATGCCAAAAACTCTGAATCAGATTATTTTTTTTTCCTCCACCAAAATCAGAATATTTTTTTCAGCAACATTGGGAATCAGAATATTTTTTTAAGAAAAAAACCATAACCCCCCCCCCCCCCTAACCTGATTTACAACTTTGACATTTCACAGTGAGAAACATAATTCACGTTTCGTATTGGCTTTCCGTCTTTATTTTGCATAATTCGTACATTTAAGATAATTAATACTAATTTAAAATAATAGAAAACGCATTTCTTATTTCAGTATTGACAAACAAAGTACATGATTTATTTAATTAGAAAGATAAAACAAAAAGCCAGTCAATATATTGAACTTTTTAAGTGGTGTAATTTTCCAATCACTTTGATTAATGGTTTTTCATGGAAGGTCAATTATAATATATATATATGCAGTGACGGTACACATTAAACTATTGATGAAATGCTATGGATACTAACTATCAGATTAACGTAAGACAGATTTCCAATAATTTTTCAAAAATTCGTTTAGTACCATTATTATAGTATCCCGGAAACTAGTCAATTTAAGGCGTACAGCTTAAATTCCAAAATCTATTCTGATTTACTTTTATCTTTTAAAAAAGTGGCATTTAAACAACACGCTATTTAAAAGCTAAATCGGATTTTTTTTTATTATATTATAATAAAATGAAAAATAAAATAAAATACCACACTGTCAAACATTTCTAAAATCCAATAAAAAAATAATAGAAAGAGGCAAAATGGATACCCCTAACACACAAATACATGAACGTTCACAATCCTGGTACTTCAATAAAAAGTGGCGGAGTTAAGCTAGTTCTAGGGGGACAAACATCCATATAAATTAAATTTTGTTAATCACAAAATATTATATATATTCCTGTAAATAACATTTCCTTCTTTTTGAAGGAGTAATCTTTGTTTATGTACAAATATAAAAAAGAAATGTTTTCTGCATCAAAGTTGCCCCCTGAAATGAGGAAAACAGTCTTGTATAAATGGCATTATACATTACTTTGCATGAGTGTTGACTAAGTAACATCATTGTGGGAAAAGTGGGGGGAGGGGAGTGAATAAAAAGATTTTGCTTTCGCTTCTTATTTTTCTCCTCATTAAAGTTTAAAAAACATAAACTCTTTTGTAGAATCAAACTGTATACACATATATTTACAAGTATTACGCAGACATGAATATGATATATGTAAATTGCAAATTAAGCAACAATAAAGAGTACAATTACAACAAAAACCTCCAACACCAGCAGGTCGTGTCCACCAGTATCCGGTACGTTACATTACTGACACCCGTCGTGAAATTCTTAACACGATTAACACGACAGGTACCACTTATGGAGCGCATCAATTCACACCGGCTTTTAGTAGATTTCGTCCAGCTCAATATTTCGTTTTCTGTATAGGGTTTTATCGTCCATTGTATGTCTTTTTGTCCCCTTTCGATTGGCCATTTTATTATATGTTTTTCGATTAGATTTACGGCTTCTGATTACTGCTTTGGCGTCTTCAAATTTTTAAAACAATATGGATACGAATCTTGACACACAATATTTTTTTCGAAATCTATTTTAATTCGTAACATCAAGGCAGTACTTATTTAAAAAGGAAGGGGAAGAAGTTCCTGCTCCGCGCTTGGTACCCGCCGTGTTACCCAGGGTAATGGTAAAAGTCCAGTTAATACCGTATTGTAAACGATGTGAAAGGCACATACATATATTACGACAGTGCAAATATCAATTTCAGTCGTGATGGTATTGTAGTTGAATTTGTTGAACCACCTGTGCAATCAGTGCCTATCACCACTAAAGTTGTGAGTTCCAATCCCGTGTATGGCGAGGTGTACTCGATACAACATTATGTGATAAAGTTTGTCAGTGACTTGCGGTAGAACGGTCGATTTCTCCGGGTACTCCGATTTCCCCCACCAATAAAACTGACTACCACGATATAATTGTAATATTGTTGAAAGTAGCGTTAAACACCATAACCATAGCAAATTTCATGAACTTGTCATTTTCTGGAAATGCTATCATTTTCTGACGATACATGAGTTGTACATGTACATTTGTATTTGAACGGATCTGGTTTCAAATAGTATTGTGATGATGGCTTATTTGCGTGTAAATACACATTTTAGAATCACATTATAGGCATATAGGATTTTTAATTATTCAATATCTCAATGTCATTACAAACCAGTAACATTTGGATAAATCATTAATATGCTAATACCCCTCCTGGAAATTCGCAATGTTTTATCACGTTTACAAACTGTCTATTTATGACTAATAAAAATTATGAAAGGAAAGTTTAAGTTGTGACAGTTAAACAATTCCACTAATATCAACAAAACAAACAATCATGATCACCACAACTCACTCGTTAACATTAAAAAGACCACGGGATACGACCTTGGAATTCCAGGTCCTTGTTTGGGACAGACACAAAAATATGGCAAAGTTATTATATTGGTTAATGGAACAAATGACTATTGAAAAGTATTAACAATACATGTACAAATAATAATTTAATACACTAGATGCAAATTTTTTTTATTTAATTTCCTCAATGGTCTTCGACCCCAAACTGAAAGATTTAAAATACTGTGTTTTGGGCGTACTCGATTGACCATGAGAATGCGAAATTTATTTGATGTTTTAAGTCTGTATACTGTAAGATACCCGCCATGTTACTCATATATTCTGTTTTGTAGCCCGATTCCAAAAAATGTAACAAATGTCCATGTAATTCTTAATTAACAAGCAGCAACAAAAATATTCAGTATGACAGTGGAAATATTCAGACAATTAGATAGGTTTATTTCACCCTCTTAGGGCAAGCTTAGAGTTCTAAATTGGATAGAACGGAAATGGTCGAAGCCGGCTTCCTTAGAAACGTCTCCTGAATACCCGTACATGTATACTTATTTTTTATCAACTTGATCATATGTTTGTAATTTGGAGTAAAAGGTAAAATATTTTAAGTACCTTAATTAAACAAGAAAGAACGTCATTTTATATTGATCTATAGATGTAAGCTAATCTTAAACCAACAAAACATTTTATTTCACAAGTTAATTGATTTTTTCTTCTAACCTTTTAAATATTTATTTACGTATGTATGTAAAGTCTTTAATGTTCCTTGTTTTACAATCCTTGTTTGATTTCTAAAAGCACAATGATTGCTTGTTAAAATGTCATGCTGGTAATGACCTACATTAAATAAAAAAACACATTGACCAATAATTTTCATACGTTGAGGTCATAACAAACAAGTATTTAGTGCTTGTAAAATAATGTTGCAGCTTCAATACTTGTTTTTGAACTTCGAATAAGACAAATTAATACAGAAAACAAGTGTTAATTACATTCATCATATATTATTACATGGAATGCTGAAAACAAAAGTTTTGCTCTGTGATCTTCATGCGACATAATGCGTGTGCGGTTTTTTTCTTCTTTTGTTTTGTTCTTTTTGATTTTTGTTATATTTTGATTAAGGGAGGAGGGGGGGGGGGGGGTGGCGGGTTTGGAACTTTGAATAGGAAGAAAATAATACAGAAAACAAGTGTCAATTACATTCATTTTATATAATTACCTGAAATGTTGTAAATACCAGTTTTGGTCTCTGATCTTCATGCGACTTAATGCGTGTGGGTATTTTTTCTTTTGTTTTGGTATTTTTGCCATGTTTTTTCATTGGGGGGGGGGGGGTTCTTTGTTAGATATTTGCAATTTGTGCAGTTTAACATTTATAGCATTTAATGAACAAGACAATTATTACATCAACAATATTAACAATATTTGCTTATAATATCCAAAGGCAAAAAAAACCCCTAAAGATGATAGAACCGATATATATACGATAAGAAATTAACATCAAATCGACACTCACTAATCATGGAAAGTAAGTCAGTAGTTTCCTTAATAGTTACCTGCGTAGTAAAACAATCATATTTGATGCCAACGTGTTTATTTAGAAATATGTTTTTAAGGGTTTTGGTGTATATCGCCACTTTCGACAGTATTTCATTTATATCAAGAGGGTCAGTCTTATTGGTAGAGGAAACAGAGGTACCCGGAGAAAACTGCCGACATGCGACAAGTCACTCTCAAACTTGATCACATAATGGTTAATCGAGTACACCTCGCCATGAGCGGGATTCAAACTAACAACTGTCAGTGGTGATAGGTACTGATTGCATAGCAAATTGTAAACCCAACTACCATACGATCATGACCACGACGGCCCCTATTGTTTGCATTCCAGCAGCACCTACATGCGGAGTATATATCTCTCATATTATTTGATATTCAATAGTTTGTGATTCCTATCAGGATTTCCTTAATCGAATGTTCCTGCTAGCAAGGAAACTACTGCACCAATGTTTGCTAGTGATTAAATTGAAGTAAACATTTTACAGCCACCATAATGTCTTGTGTTAACCGTTCCGGAATATCTGTGTCACAGATGACCACGGAAATGTTCTGTTTGTCTTAGTATAATCCCGTCATTTCCTCTTTCATGATTTATTGGCGGAATTTTAGCACAATTACACGATGGGTGGCTCTGGTGGAGGAAATATTGCTTTCTCTTTCGGAGCACCTGCGTCTCCCCCTAGTTTGCAGTGAGGTTCGCATTGTTCATCTGGCCCAGTCATATATCTCCGCGTTCTCTGCTCCTTGTTGTCATGTCCGCTACGACTTCCACGTAAAAACGATCTTCCATTCGTCTTTACCTCCTATTGTTTTGTAAGGGGTTCATGTTTTATTTATGTTATTTGTATCTATTTATACGTACTTGTGTTCAGCACGATTGTCATATCAAAAGATACTTGTATCATTTAACACGACAGGTGCCACTTGTGGAGCAGCGGACTGTGAGCTCAGTGTTTTGTTCAAATTTGTTCTCTGTAGTGTTTTGTCGACCACTTTTGTCGTCTTGTCTTTTTTCTTTTGGCAATTATATTGTCTGTCCTTCTGATTACCTCTTGGTATATTCAAACTTTTCTGGTGTCCAAATAGTGCAAATGACATAAACAAGTTGACATCAATCAATCAATCAATCAATCAATCAATCAATCAATCAATCAATCAATCAATCAATCAATCAATCAATCAATCAATCAATCAATCAATCAATTAATTAATCAATCAATCAATCAATCAATCAATCAATCAAGCAATCAAGCAATCAAGCAAGCAAGCAAGCAAGCAATCAACAAATGAAACAAGTATAATAACGACAAGATACACCCATTGAAAAATATAAACTTCTAAATTATTACCTGGCGGAGTACCAAATGTAAGAACAAAAGAATGATGGACATAAACACATAACAAGACTATCTATAGCCGAGGATATAAACATTATCTTTACAATAACATTTAAATCTTACTGTGGATTTCAAATTATAGCACATTGGTCCTAAATACTGAGCTGGTGATGCCATTGTGGACTAAAATGAGTACCTGGATTCACCACCGGTTTTTATTGGGGTTCGTGGTGTTCAATCTTTAGTATTTTGTGTAGGGCTTGGTTGTTCATTGTTTGTTCTTTATTTTTTTGGCCATTGTATTGTCTGTGATAAGGGTAATAACAAAATTACCGAACTCCGAACAATCTTACAAAGGGAAAGTCAAAACTCATAAGTATATAAACAGAAAAAATCAGTCAACAACCGGAAAACTGTGAAAATCGTAATGACCTTGACTTGGTACGGACACTTCTAAAGAAATGGTGGGTTGAATCAGATTCGATTACCTCTATTATATCTTCATACCTTTCTTAAGTACATTGTCAACTTAACCTCGTTTGCTTATAACTATATTTTGCTGTGGAAAATCGGATATAGCTTTTTATTATTGTAACTTAAAGGATGAAGGTTATTAATACAACAACAGTTTCAATTGTCTAAGAGTAGTGAGGGAGTAATTGTTGTTTAACGCCAAATGAGCAATTTTGCTCAGCTATTTCATGGCAAGAACAAATTACATTCAATGAGATGATTATGCTTACGTCCAATTTGAACTAGACCATCGCGATTAGGTGGCATATTACAGCGCAATATGCAACTCAAACAACAGTCCGCGGATAGACAGACCGGTCCATCCATAAACATTATCCTGATTCCGAGACGACAAGTCTTTACTCATACTTCTTAAAGCTGCGTATTTAGCGGCGAAGCAGCGAATACTAATATTCTAGTCTATGGTTTGGCCCGACCGGCGCTAAAACCAACGATCTACCGCACTCGATGCGATCACGCTGACAATTACATCACATTTTGGTATTTGAGATAATGAGACTCGACAATATATTAAGTTTTTCAAGTTTCGGACCGGGAAATATCATGTAATATATTGAAACAATATGTCCATTACACCACCAATGCGTTCTCTAAAGGTAATAATGGATTAAGATGTCTTTGTTACTATCAAAAACAAGGAATACGAGATGAGAGATCTGTGAAAATAGTCTTACTGCTACCTTTCCGGAGCACCTGGGATCATCTCCGTTTTAGTGGGGTTATTGTAACTCTATCTTTAGTATTATGTGTATGTTTTGTAAATCGTCGTTTTTCCTTTTGTTTTCTTTTCTTTTTGCCATTGCAGTGTCTGTCCTTCTTCGATTTACGGCTTCTGATTACCCCTGTGGTACGTTCAAACTTTTATTATGTACATAGTCAATATAACCCCTTTTGCTTATCACTGTATTTTCTTATAGAAAGATCGGACATGGATGTTTACCATTGTAATCTACCGGATGTAGATTATTAAATTTGACATTATTTGCTGTATTACAACAGCAATAATCAGTTGCGTAAAAGAAGAGAGTGAGTGATTGTTCTTTAATGTCCAATAAGCATTTGTGACAGCTATTTAATGGCGAGAAAAGTTACATTTGATGAGATGATGATGATAGCGTCCGCTTTGTACTAAGCCATCACGCTTAGTTCGATTTTTACAGTGCTAGATCACTGAACCAACAGTTCATGTGTAGACATTATCCTGATTCTGAGCCAACCAGTATTTGTTCTTAGTAATTAATAATCAGTGCTTGGCAGAGAAACAGTGAATACTAATGTCATAGTATTTGGGAGATCGAACTCACAACATACCACACTCGAGGCAAGCATACAGAACATAATACCACAGATGCTGTCTCTATAAGTGTTTTTGGACTAAGATGATTTTGTGACTATCAGAAATATGGTATATGAATTGAGACATATATAGAAATATTCTTAATTATGTCTTTTAATTGAAGTTATATATTATGCATTGTAATTTATCATTATCTTCTTAAATCTTCTACCACTGTTATTAAGAGTTCGAATCTCGATCAGGGCGAGGTGTACAACATTATGTGGCAAAGTTTGACAGTGACTTGCGACAGGTCGGTGGTTTTTTCCGGGTCCTCCGGTTTCCTCCCCCAATAAAACTGATCGCCAATATATATTGTTGAAGGTGGCGTTAAACACCATCAAACCATCTTAAATCTTCTAAGGGCCGTCGTGGTTGTGATCATATGGTACCTATGCAATCAGTTCCTATCACCACTAATGCTGTGTGTTCAAATCCCACACAGGCGAGTTACAACATTATGTGATAAAGTTTGTCAGTGACTTACGGCAGGTCGGTGGTTTTCCCGGGGTACTCCAGTTTCCTCCTCCAATAAAACTGATCGCTACCATATAGCTGCAATAGTGTTGAATGTGGCATTAAGCACCATAACCCAAACCACAAACCATTTTAAATCATCAGTAAATAATAAAGATATGTGTATGATATAGATTTTCAATTTATTTTGAAACAAATGATAAATCATTACATTCTTTGAACAAGATGTCCAGAGAAATAGCTTTGTCCGACACCCACAATGCCTGACGATTTGTTCGAGATATTCTTCACATAGACATGATCCTTTTTGTCGAGTATCAATGCAACACTGATGGTTAAGGAATTGTAATTCACTGCAACAGAAATGGCCATTTCTTTGGCATTTTTGAAAAGCCCAAGATGTAAGTATCCAGTTCTACTTTGTCTTGCACTAGCGATGAAATGGTAAATACCTCTTATTGGTGCTGTAAACACTCCACTGTGTTTGTTGTAATCGTTATCTATGTTTTCCAGAACATTTTCAAACACGACAATTGCCTTAGCTGGTATTGTTCCGTGCATTGGATTTACTAAACGTGCAAGGAACACGACAACTGGTTGGTCTACAAAATAAAATAAAAACAAGAGCATGAATCAATGAAATGAAAAATGAAAAATACCACACTGCCGGAACCGTTTCAAATTCCAATGCAAAAGTCGTAAAACGAGGCAAAATCGATCGATGTCCTAAACACACAAATACATGACCGCTCTCATTACTGGTTTGGTATATGCACTTCAATAAAAAGTGTTGGGGTTAAAATAGTTTTATGGGCCCAAACCTCCCCTTTTAATAATCCGTTTTATTTTTTGCTTGTTTATTCCTTGACTTTGTGTTGTTCATTCGGGTGTTATTCAATGTTTGGTGTCGACATTCCACATCGTCTCCATGGAGTCTTGAATTGTCTGCACATACTGTTGTGGGTTCGTGTTGCTCTTTAATTTTCTGTGTAGTGTTTTGTAGCTCATTGTCTGTCTTTTTCTCCTTAGTCTTTTCTTTTATAAATGACTGACCGTTGTAACATTGAGGTGGAAGCAAACGTATGTCCGTGGGTTTAGGCTTGTAATCAAATGCCGAAGATCTTAACTAATTCATAAATCATGCCTCCCTCAGTTTTTTAAACGTCAAAAACAAGCTTTGAATCAGTTTAGTTTGACAAAATATACTTATTATTTCTTAACTTAGTTTTGTTAATGGCTAAACAAATTGATTTCTATTTCAAACTTAATCAAAACTGAAACTTTTGTGGATACCGTTTCTGGAAAATTAATAATGTTTGTGTCCATTACATATTTGAAACATACTCACGAACACATTAAACCTGTAAGTTACTGTTAATTATTATATTTTATATTCAGAGTGCAACCCACAATTTCCCTTTCCTCTCTTTTTTTTCTTTCCTTTAATTTTCAATTATTTTAACCATGTTAAATGAATTGAGTATGCTTAATGACTTGTAAATTGTTCATGTCTTTTTTAGGAAACGGAATAATATAATGCTTTACGCTTGTTTCTGAATCCTATCTTTTATTGTATTATGAAAAGAAAGTTTATATGTTATTTTCCCAAAAATACAAATATGGTTCTTAATAGAACTACAGCTAAATTTGACATCGTTAGACGTCGCGTGAAAAACAGAAACAGATACAATTTGGATATACAATTAATGTATACTAGTTTTATCACCGGATCACCGGGACATTATCACTGCACTCTATATAGCTAGCTTTCTTCGACAAAAATAACAAACAAGGGAAACGCATATTCCCTCGCCGTTACGGAAGGACGGACGGAAGGAAGGAAGGACGGATGGTAGCGTTACTATATCCCTTCGCAACTTCGTTGGCGAGGGGATAATAAAATACATACGTATTTCAAGCTGTTACCATCATTAAAAAGTAAAAAAGTGGAATGAAATATGCTAAATATTGCTTAAATAATGTTTCTATGTTACACTGCATATTATTATGTCCAGAGGAGGGGAAATTTGTTTGTTTGTTTGATGTTGTTTAGCGCCACTTTCAACAATATTTCAGCTATATCGTGGCGGCAAGTTATTATTGGTGGAGGAAACAGGAGGACCTGGAGAAATAAGGGTAATAACAAAATTACCGAACTCCGAACCACCCGGACCAGTCGCAAGTCACTGACAAACTTTATCACATAATGTTGTACATTCGCCCTGCATGATCGAGATTCGAACTCACAACATCAGTGGTGATCGGCACTGATTGCATATATATAGGCAGTTGTAAATCCAACTACCATACGATCATGGCCACTGAGGGGGGATTTAACCTGTTATATAAACATATTTATCTAAAATATCAATGTGCTTTTTGTTTAGTATCGAATGCATGCTATTTTTATTGATATGGAAAATAAATGTTTAATAATACCAAAGGTGTAATCAGAAGCTGTCAATCAAAGAAGGACATACAATTACAATGATCTACAAATACCTACACAGAAAACTAAAGACCAATCAACACGAACCTCATGACTAGAACGGAAGCGTTGTCAGTTTCTGTTCCACTAATGGTACCTGTTGTGCTACTCTTGTTTACATTTGGAGATACGTCATGAAAGAGGAAGGACGGGATTGTAACTACGACAAACGAAACATATCCGTAGTCATTCGTGACAAATATTCAGCAACGGTTATATATCACCACAGAACTTTCAAAGTGATTACTTCAGGTTAACAACGAGGTACCCGATGATTCATTTGCAAGCACCCTCTACCAATCCCGGTAGAAACCACGTGCACAATTTCTGTAATACGGTACCAACTGAGAGCTGTATACTTTATATACAGGTACTACTGGAAGGTTGCTACATATAAATTGGAAGTTTAAAATTAAAATGATCTCTTTTGTTTTGTTCTTGGCATTCAGTCAGTTTCTATGTCACTTTAAGGTATGAAGCAGAGCTAGCTTTATTTGTTGTGAAATGTCCTTTATTTCAAGCTCAGTCAGATAGATGGCCATTGTATCAACATAGTCACCAAGCTAGGAATTATTTAGTAAAACGACTTCATCCTTATAGAATGGAAAACTAAAGGACAAGGCTAATTTCTTTTCGTTTTTCTTTAGACACCCCTGCATCAAGGACGTTGCCTGCATGAAGCAAAATGATATCTCTCACTTGCTCCCCTTTACTGGTATGCTGTGGCGTGGGTGATCTGAGGAAACCCCATTACGGTTCACATGTGACTGATCCTGTGTACCAACCAATGACAATGGTGTTTGTGAGAATATGAAAATGTTACTAAACTGCTTTGCAATATGATTGGCTGACAAACGTATTGATCACATCATTAGATATGCATGACATAAGGTTACTCACATGGAGTTTCCTCAGATCTCACATGCCACAATGTCAGTAAAGGAGAGCAAGTGAGAGATCTGATTTTAATCAAATTGACACATATGGACAATGCAAAGTCAGGGTTGGGGAATGATGGTAGTACACTAACTATTGTCTAGAACCTAGAATTTGTTGATTGTAGACCATTACTTAAAGGATAAAAATCACAATTAACATTTCTGAAATCAATTAACTATAACAATAAAAAAAAATAGGAGTACTCGGAGAAAACCACCGACCTGTCATAAGACACTGACCAACTTTATCGCATAATATTGTATCAACTCGAGTACACCTCGCCATCAGCAGGATTCAAACGCACAACTTTAGTAGTGATAGGCACTGGTTTCACACGTAGTTGTAAATCCAACTACCATACGATCACGACCATGACGTCCTCTCAACGGTCTTTGTGATATACTTGATATAAAAAATGTATCACTAACATGTCAGAATTTAATATAGGCATAAAAAAAAACAGTAACAAGAGGCTCTCAAGAGCCTATATCGTTCACCTGGTTATAAAAAGAACCAATTGGTCCTATGTAAAAACTATGTCCTGCAGTGGTACTACTGTGGTAGTCATCTTGGAATTCCGATCAACATAAAAAACACGAAGTTTGTAAAGGACCTTCCAATGATTGATGCACCGTTTAGGTTCAATCAGTGCAATAGCTTCAGAAGAGAAAATATTTCTGTATTTTCCCATATGGTCCTGTATTAATACTATGAACTGTGGTGGCAGCCATCTTGGATTTCGGATCGGCATTAAAAAACGCAAACTTCTTAGATGACCTTCAAATGATTATTCCTGTGCAGTTTGGCTTCAATTTTCCAAGTGGTTTAAGAGAAGAAGCGTTTTGAAACATTTTTCCCATAGGGTCCAATGTTAAAGTAAGTCCTGCCGTACCCGCCATTTTGAATTTCATATCGGAACAAAAAACCTAAGTTTGTAGAGGACCATCCAATGAACATTCATGAGCAGTTTGGCTTAAATCATATTTGTAGTTTCTGAGAAGGCATTTGAACATTTTCCCATAGGATCCAATGGTAATCAATTTCCTACAGTGGCGGCCATCTTGGATTTCCGATCGGCATAAAAACCTACATTTTGTAGAGGACCTTCCAATGATCATTCCTGAGCAGTTTGGTTTCAATTGTCCAAGTGGTTTCAGAGAGGAAGCGTTTTGAGACACTTTTCCCATAGGGTCCAATGTTAAATTAAGTCCTGCCGTAACCGCCATTTTGAATTTCATATCGGAACAAAAAACCTTAAGTTTGTAGAGGACCATCCAATGAACATTCATGTGCAGTTTGGCTTTAATCATATTTGTAGTTTCTGAGAAGAAGGCATTTTAACATTTTCTCATAGGGTCCAATGTTAATCTATGTCCTGCGGTGGCGGCCATCTTGGATTTCCGATCGGCATTAAAAACAGAAACTTTGTAGAGGACCTACCAATGATCATTCCTGGGCAGTTTGGTTTATATTGTCTATGTGATTTCAGAGAGGAAACGTTTTGTCTTTTGAGACACTTTTCCCATAGGTTCCAATGTTAAACTAAGTTCTGCTGTTGCTGCCATCTTCCATTTTATATCGGAACAAAAAACCTAAACTTTGTAGAGAACCATTGAATGAACATTTCTGTCTAGTTTGGATTCAATCTGATTTGTAGTTTCTGAGAAGATGGCATTTGAACATTTTCCCATAGCGTCCAATGTTAATCTATGTCCTGCAGTGGCGGCCATCTTGGATTTCCGATCGGCATAAAAAACCTAAACTTTGTAGGCAGTTTGGTTTCAATTGTCCAAGTGGTGTCAGAGAGGAAGCGTTTTGAGACACTTTTCCCATAGGATCCGAATGTTAAACTAAGTCCTGCCGTAACCGCCATTTTGAATTTCATATCGGAACAAAAAAACCTTAAGTTTGTAGAGGACCATCCAATGAACATTCATGTACAGTTTGGCTTTAATCTTATTTGTAGTTTCTGAGAAGAAGGCATTTGAACATTTTCCCATAGGGTCCAATGTTAATCTATTTCCTGCAGTGGCGGCCATCTTGGATTTCCGATCGCCATAAAAATCCTAAATTTTGTAGAAGACCTTCCAATGATTATTCATGGAAAGTTTGGTTTATATTTTCTATGTGGTTTCAGAGAGGAAACGTTTTGTCTTTTGAGACACTTTTCCCATAGATTCCAATGTTAAACAAAGTTCTGCTGTAGCTGCCATCTTCCATTTTATATCGGAACAAAAAAACCTAAACTTTGTAGAGGACCTTCCAATGATCATTCCTGGGCAGTTTGGTTTCAATTGTGCAAGTGATTGCAGAGGAGAAGCGTTTTGAAACATTTTTCCCATAGGGTCCAATGTTAATCTATTTCCTGCAGTGGCGGCCATCTTGGATTTCCGATCGCCATATAAAACCTAAATTTTGTAGAGGGCCTTCCAATGAGCATTCACGGGAAGCTTGGTTTATATTGTCTATGTGATTTCAGAGAGGAAACGTTTTGTCTTTTGAGACACTTTTCCCATAGGTTCCAATGTTAAATTAAGTTCTGCTGTAGCTGCCATCTTCCATTTTATATCGGAACAAAAAACCTAAACTTTGTAGAGGACCATTGAATGAACATTTCTGTCTAGTTTGGATTCAATCTGATTTGTAGTTTCTGAGAAGATGGCATTTGTACATTTCCCATAGCGTCCAATGTTAATCTATGTCCTGCGGTGGCAGCCATCTTGGATTTCCGATCGGCATAAAAAACCTAAACTTGGTAGAGGACCTTCCAATGATCATTCCCGGGCAGTTTGGTTTCAATTGTCCAAGTGGTTTCAGAGAGGAAGCGTTTTGAGACACTTTTCCCATAGGATCCGAATGTTAAACTAAGTCCTGCCGTAACCGCCATTTTGAATTTCATATCGGAACAAAAAAACCTTAAGTTTGTAGAGGACCATCCAATGAACATTCATGTGCAGTTTGGCTTTAATCATATTTGTAGTTTCTGAGAAGAAGGCATTTGAACATTTTCCCATAGGGTCCAATGTTAATCTATGTCCTGCGGTGGCGGCCATCTTGGATTTCCGATCGGCATTAAAAACAGAAACATTGTAGAGGACCTACCAATGATCATTCCTGGGCAGTTTGGTTTATATTGTCTATGTGATTTCAGAGAGGAAACGTTTTGTCTTTTGAGACACTTTTCCCATAGGTTCCAATGTTAAATTAAGTTCTCCTGTAGCTGCCATCTTCCATTTTATATCGGAACAAAAAACCTAAACTTTGTAGAGGACCATTGAATGAAAATTTCTGTCTAGTTTGGATTCAATCTGATTTGTAGTTTCTGAGAAGATGGCATTTGTACATTTCCCATAGCGTCCAATGTTAATCTATGTCCTGCGGTGGCGGCCATCTTGGATTTCCGATCGGCATAAAAAACCTAAACTTGGTAGAGGACCTTCCAATGATCATTCCTGGGCAGTTTGGTTTCAATTGTCCAAGTGGATTCAGAGAGGAAGCGTTTTGAGACACTTTTCCCATAGGATCCGAATGTTAAATTAAGTCCTGCCGTAACCGTCATTTTGAATTTCATATCGGAACAAAAAACCTTAAGTTTGTAGAGGACCATCCAATGAACATTCATGTGCAGTTTGGCTTTAATCATATTTGTAGTTTCTGAGAAGAAGGCATTTGAACATTTTCTCATAGGGTCCAATGTTAATCTATGTCCTGCGGTGGCGGCCATCTTGGATTTCCGATCGGCATTAAAAACAGAAACTTTGTAGAGGACCTACCAATGATCATTCCTGGGCAGTTTGGTTTATATTGTCTATGTGATTTCAGAGAGGAAACGTTTTGTCTTTTGAGACACTTTTCCCATAGGTTCCAATGTTAAACTAAGTTCTGCTGTAGCTGCCATCTTCCATTTTATATCGGAACAAAAAACCTAAACTTTGTAGAGAACCATTGAATGAACATTTCTGTCTAGTTTGGATTCAATCTGATTTGTAGTTTCTGAGAAGATGGCATTTGAACATTTACCCATAGCGTCCAATGTTAATCTATGTCCTGCGGTGGCGGCCATCTTGGATTTCCGATCGGCATAAAAAACCTAAACTTTGTAGAGGACCTTCCAATGATCATTCCTGGGCAGTTTGGTTTCAATTGTCCAAGTTGTTTCAGAGAGGAAGCGCTTTGAGACACTTTTCCCGTAGGGTCCGAATGTTAAACTAAGTCCTGCCGTAACCGCCATTTTGAATTTCATATCGGAACAAAAAAACCTTAAGTTTGTAGAGGACCATCCAATGAACATTCATGTACTGTTTGGCTTTAATCTTATTTGTAGTTTCTGAGAAGAAGGCATTTGAACATTTTCCCATAGGGTCCAATGTTAATCTATTTCCTGCAGTGGGGGCCATCTTGGATTTCCGATCGCCATAAAAATCCTAAATTTTGTAGAAGACCTTCCAATGATTATTCATGGAAAGTTTGGTTTATATTTTCTATGTGGTTTCAGAGAGGAAACGTTTTGTCTTTTGAGACACTTTTCCCATAGATTCCAATGTTAAACAAAGTTCTGCTGTAGCTGCCATCTTCCATTTTATATCGGAACAAAAAAACCTAAACTTTGTAGAGGACCTTCCAATGATCATTCCTGGGCAGTTTGGTTTCAATTGTGCAAGTGATTGCAGAGGAGAAGCGTTTTGAAACATTTTTCCCATAGGGTCCAATGTTAATCTATTTCCTGCAGTGGCGGCCATCTTGGATTTCCGATCGCCATATAAAACCTAAATTTTGTAGAGGGCCTTCCAATGAGCATTCACGGGAAGCTTGGTTTATATTGTCTATGTGATTTCAGAGAGGAAACGTTTTGTCTTTTGAGACACTTTTCCCATAGGTTCCAATGTTAAATTAAGTTCTGCTGTAGCTGCCATCTTCCATTTTATATCGGAACAAAAAACCTAAACTTTGTAGAGGACCATTGAATGAACATTTCTGTCTAGTTTGGATTCAATCTGATTTGTAGTTTCTGAGAAGAAGGCATTTGAACATTTTCCCTTTGCATCCAATGTTAATCTATGTCCTGCGGTGGCGACCATCTTGGATTTCCGATCGGCATAAAAAACAGTAATTTTGTAGAGGACCTTCCAATGATCATTCCTGGGCAGTTTGGTTTCAATTGTCCAAGTGGTTGCAGAGAAGAAGCGTTTTGAAACATTTTCCCCATAGGGTCCAATGTTAAACTAAGTCCTGCCGTAGCCGCCATTTTTAATTTCATATCGGAACA
Organism: Bathymodiolus brooksi; assembly: GCA_963680875.1. Classification (NCBI taxonomy): domain Eukaryota; kingdom Metazoa; phylum Mollusca; class Bivalvia; order Mytilida; family Modiolidae; genus Bathymodiolus; species Bathymodiolus brooksi. The sequence goes on along the minus strand of OY804581.1, from coordinate 41,641,812 downwards.
AAAAACCTACAGTTTGTAGAGGACCATCCAATGAACATTCATGTACAGTTTGGCTTTAATCATATTTGTAGTTTCTGAGAAGAAGGCATTTGAACATTTTCTCATAGGGTCCAATGTTAATCTATTTCCTGCAGTGGTGGCCATCTTTGATTTTCGATCGCCATAAAAAACCTAAATTTTGTAGAGGACCTTCCAATGATTATTCATGGAAAGTTTGGTTTATATTTTCTATGTGGTTTCAGAGAGGAAACGTTTTGTCTTTTGAGACACTTTTCCCATAGATTCCAATGTTAAACTAAGTTCTGCTGTAGCTGCCATCTTCCGTTTTATATCGGAACAAAAAGCCTAAACTTTGTAGAGGACCTTCCAATGATCAGTCCTGGGCAGTTTGGTTTCAATTGTCCAAGTGGTTGCAGAGAAGAAGCGTTTTGAAACATTTTCCCCATAGGGTCCAATGTTAAATTAAGTCCTTCCGTAACCGCCATTTTGAATTTCATATCGGAACAAAAAACCTTAAATTTGTAGAGGACCATCCAATGAACATTCATGTACAGTTTGGCTTTAATCATATTTGTAGTTTCTGAGAAGAAGGCATTTGAACATTTTCCCATTGGGTCCAATGTTAATCTATTTCCTACAGTGGTGGCCACCTTGGATTTCCTATCGGCATAAAAAACAGAAACTTGGTAAAGGACATTCCAATGATCATTCATTTACAGTTTGGGTTCAGTCAGTTCATTAGTTTCAGAGAAGAAGATCTTTGAAATTTCAGCCAATCAGAGCATATTATTGGCCCAGGCAGCCATGTTGAATATCCGACTGGAACGAAAAACAAAAATTTGTAGAGGACCATCCAAGGAACATTCCTGCTAAGTTTGGTTCCAATTGGCCCAGTGGTTTCGGAGAAGAAGCTTGAAATGTGAAAAGTTTACAGACGACAGACTACAGACGACGGACGCAAAGTGATGGCAATAGTTCACCTGGACCCTTTTATACATCTATAATACATGAACAGAAAAATATTGAGCTGGAATTATTGGTTGTTGGAAAACTTGTTCACACCATTGAGACCACTGTTGGTATAGCAATGCATGTACCTCATCTTTTTAGAACTAAACTAATCCACACTTATTTCTCACACATATGTGCGGGGCCGTCGTGGTCGTCATCATATGGTATGTAGTTGGATTTACAACTACTTGTGCAATCAAAGCCTATCACCACAACAGTTGTGAGTTGAAATCCCGTTTATGGCGAGGTGTACTCGCTACAACATTATGTAATAAAGTTTGTCAGTGACTTACGCTAGGTCGGTGGTTTTCTCTGGGTCTCCATCAATAAAACTGACCACAACCACATAGCTGAAATATTGTTGAAAGTGGCATTAAATACCATAACCCTAACCTTCACACATATGCTCTTTGGATGAAATAAATAAAAATTGATGCTTTTATTTCAATTTGTTCTTTAATTGATTCTCCTTGAGAACAAATATATCTATATATACAATGTACAATAATGTAAAGGTTCTTTAATTTACAGGAACTTTTTCAAAGCTTGGTGCGCCATCATGGTTTGTAGTCTGTCAACAGATTAATTAACACTGCCTGCATAGAAAAAGAAAAAAAATATTATTTTTACAACACAAGTCTGAACAAAAAAATTTCTATTCTTTATTTTGAATTGCATTTGTAACAGTCATTACAACTCTTGCATGCAGGACCTAAATATTTGACACCAAATATTTTTGATATGCACATCTACCAATTAACACAGGTTACACAAAGAGAGTCCGGAGCTCAAGTCAAAACCCCCCAAATTCAAACAAGGCCTAATTTTGGTCCACTTGCCATTGTGTTAAATAATATATTTTCTTTTCTGAAACTGAAATTAAAACAATGAAACTAGCTGGCTACACAATATGATTCATTATATGCCTGCAAAAATATCGGACATAGCAAAAATCAGAGTTATCTCCTATAGATTGTCAAAGAAAAAAGCAGCAATTCTTATTGAATTTCATGTTTAGCATTTGACATAATCTACATGCCTTCAAAGTTTGTGATGTTTCATATTTATAATACATGAAAGAAGTAAAAACGTTTTATATTTATGTACACAATTCATTCACATTTACATTTCCAAAAATTCAGTGCTGATCACCACTGTTGTTGTGAGTTAGAATTTCGATCAGGGCGAGGTGTACAACATTATGTTATAGTTTGTCAGTGACTTGCGACAAATCGGTGGTTTTCGCCGGGTTCTCCGGTTTCCTCCACCAATAAAACTGACTGCCATGATATAACTTAATATTGCTGAAAGTGGCATTAAACACCATCAAACAAACAAACAAACCAAAAATTAATACAATCTAAAGGTAGAATAAAATTGAGTATGCTGTTAAAACATCAATTATCTTTGATTTTTTTGTCAGAATAGTTAAAAAACAAAAATATCTCACAGAACACTATACATTTTAAATGAAAGTTTTGTAGTTTGAAATAACTGTTAAAAAGGATGCATAAATATTTTTTATAAATATCTTCTGAATTGTATGCAAATTTTCAATCTCGTTCTCATTTGAGTAGAAAATAATTCCCTAAAATCTTGCCTAGCATCAATGTAATTAAAATTAGATGTTTGTTGGACTTTTTTGTGTGAGACACTGACATCCATTATTGGGTCAAGTAACCTTTAATACCTCAAAATTTGCTAAGCTCACCAATGATTGGTCGGTTCAAAATATGACCCCTTACGTGACCCTAAACAGTATGTCAGTAGATGTTAGTGCATAGCTAACAAAAGTTCCAACGAACATCTAATTTTAATTAGACTGACATCGCATAAGCCATGTTGAAAAAGAGGCTACATGTTTACCATAGCAGCAAACTTCCTGTTTTCCAATTCAGTCCACGTCAAGTTGTCTTCATCAAACATGACATCTCTTGTTACTTCTAATTCAGACCAAGGCAACTGATGCATAAATTTACCCACGGCAGATCTGTCCTCAAATATCTGAAAATTATTAAATTGTAAGTTTAAAAATTTGAGACATTTCTAATGCAAGAAAATAAACCATTTATGTAAGAAATTAACACAATGTACTGTAAACCTAGGTGTGGGAGGTCGCTTGCTTTCTATGGGTTCTCCAGCTTCCTCAACCAATAAAACTGACTGTCACGACATAACTGAAATATTGTTGAAAGTGGTGTTAAACACCATAACCCTAACACTAACCCTGTAAAACTAGGCTTTAACCAAATTAGGGGACAGTCAAAATGTGTTTGTTATATACGTAACTGGTAAACAAATTATATTGATATAGGTAGGACTCTATCAAATCATAACTGGTAATTTTGTTATATTGATATAGGTAGGACTCTATCAAATCATAACTGGTAATTTTTCATATTGATATAGGTAGGACTCTATCAAATCATAGCTGGTAATTTTTTATATTGATATAGGTAGGACTCTATCAAATCATAACTGGTAATTTTTTTATATTGATATAGGTGTAGGACTATATCAAATCATAACTGGTAATTTTGTTATATTGATATAGGTTAGGACTCTATCAAATCATAACTGGTAATTTTGTTATATTGATATAGGTAGGACTCTATCAAATCATAGCTGGTAATTTCTTTATATTGATATAGGTAGGACTCTATCAAATCATAACTGGTAATTTTGTTATATTGATATAGGTAGGACTCTATCAAATCATAACTGGTAATTTTTTTATATTGATATAGGTAGGGCTCTCAAATCATAACTGGTAATTTTTTTATATTGATATAGGCTAGGACTCTATCAAATCATAACTGGTAATTTTGTTATATTGATATAGGTGTAGGACTATATCAAATCATAACTGGTAATTTTTTTATATTGATATAGGTAGGACTCTATCAAATCATAACTGGTAATTTTGTTATATTGATATAGGTGTAGGACTCTATCAAATCATAACTGGTAATTTTGTTATATTGATATAGGTAGGACTCTATCAAATCATAACTGGTAATTTTGTTATATTGATATAGGTAGGACTCTATCAAATCATAACTGGTAATTTTGTTATATTGATATAGGTTAGGACTCTATCAAATCATAACTGGTAATTTTGTTATATTGATATAGGTAGGACTCTATCAAATCATAGCTGGTAATTTTGTTATATTGATATAGGTAGGACTCTATCAAATCATAACTGGTAATTTTGTTATATTGATATAGGTAGGACTCTATCAAATCATAACTGGTAATTTTGTTATATTGATATAGGTTAGGACTCTATCAAATCATAACTGGTAATTTTGTTATATTGATATAGGTTAGGTCTCTATCAAATCATATCTGGTAATTTTGTTATATTGATATAGGTAGGACTCTATCAAATCATAACTGGTAATTTTGTTATATTGATATAGGTGTAGGACTCTATCAAATCATATCTGGTAATTTTGTTATATTGATATAGGTAGGACTCTATCAAATCATAACTGGTAATTTCTTTATATTGATATAGGTGTAGGACTCTATCAAATCATAACTGGTAATTTTGTTATATTGATATAGGTTAGGTCTCTATCAAAATATATCTGGTAATTTTGTTATATTGATATAGGCTAGGACTCTATCAAATCATAACTGGTAATTTTGTTATATTAATATAGGTAGGACTCTATCAAATCATATCTGGTAATTTTTTTATATTGATATAGGTAGGACTCTATCAAATCATAACTGGTAATTTTTTATATTGATATAGGTAGGACTCTATCAAATCATAACTGGTAATTTTGTTATATTGATATAGGTTAGGTCTCTATCAAATCATAACTGGTAATTTTGTTATATTGATTTATGTGTAGGACTATATCAAATCATAACTGGTAATTTCTTTATATTGATATAGGTAGGACTCTATCAAATCATAACTGGTAATTTTTTTATATTGATATAGGTAGGACTCTATCAAATCATATCTGGTAATTTTGTTATATTGATATAGGTGTAGGACTCTATCAAATCATAACTGGTAATTTCTTTATATTCATATAGGTGTAGGACTCTATCAAATCATAACTGGTAATTTTGTTATATTGATATAGGTTAGGTCTCTATCAAATTATATCTGGTAATTTTGTTATATTGATATAGTCTAGGACTCTATCAAATCATAACTGGTAATTTTGTTATATTGATATAGGTTAGGTCTCTATCAAATTATATCTGGTAATTTTGTTATATTGATATAGGCTAGGACTCTATCAAATCATAACTGGTAATTTTGTTATATTGATATAGGTTAGGTCTCTATCAAATCATAACTGGTAATTTTGTTATATTGATATAGGTGTAGGACTATATCAAATCATAACTGGTAATTTTGTTATATTGATATAGGTAGGACTCTATCAAATCATATCTGGTAATTTTTTTATATTGATATAGGTAGGACTCTATCAAATCATAACTGGTAATTTTGTTATATTGATATAGGTTAGGTCTCTATCAAATCATAACTGGTAATTTTGTTATATTGATTTATGTGTAGGACTATATCAAATCATAACTGGTAATTTCTTTATATTGATATAGGTAGGACTCTATCAAATCATAACTGGTAATTTTTTTATATTGATATAGGTAGGACTCTATCAAATCATATCTGGTAATTTTTTTATATTGATATAGGTAGGACTCTATCAAATCATAACTGGTAATTTTTTATATTGATATAGGTAGGACTCTATCAAATCATAACTGGTAATTTTGTTATATTGATATAGGTTAGGTCTCAATCAAATCATAACTGGTAATTTTGTTATATTGATTTATGTGTAGGACTATATCAAATCATAACTGGTAATTTCTTTATATTGATATAGGTAGGACTCTATCAAATCATAACTGGTAATTTTGTTATATTGATATAGGTTAGGTCTCTATCAAATCATAACTGGTAATTTTGTTATATTGATATAGGTGTAGGTCTATATCAAATCATAACTGGTAATTTTGTTATATTGATATAGGTAGGACTCTATCAAATAATAGCTGGTAATTTTGTTATATTGATATAGGTAGGACTATATCAAATCATAACTGGTAATTTCTTTATATTGATATAGGTAGGACTCTATCAAATCATAACTGGTAATTTTTTTTTATTGATATAGGTAGGACTCTATCAAATCATATCTGGTAATTTTTTTATATTGATATAGGTAGGACTCTATCAAATCATAACTGGTAATTTTTTATATTGATATAGGTAGGACTCTATCAAATCATAACTGGTAATTTTGTTATATTGATATAGGTTAGGTCTCTATCAAATCATAACTGGTAATTTTGTTATATTGATTTATGTGTAGGACTATATCAAATCATAACTGGTAATTTCTTTATATTGATATAGGTAGGACTCTATCAAATCATAACTGGTAATTTTGTTATATTGATATAGGTTAGGTCTCTATCAAATCATAACTGGTAATTTTGTTATATTGATATAGGTGTAGGTCTATATCAAATCATAACTGGTAATTTTGTTATATTGATATAGGTAGGACTCTATCAAATAATAGCTGGTAATTTTGTTATATTGATATAGGTAGGACTCTATCAAATCATAACTGGTAATTTTGTTATATTGATATAGGTAGGACTCTATCAAATCATAACTGGTAATTTTGTTATATTGATATAGGTTAGGACTCTATCAAATCATAACTGGTAATTTTGTTTTATTGATATAGGTTAGGTCTCTATCAAATCATAACTGGTAATTTTGTTATATTGATATAGGTGTAGGACTATATCAAATCATAACTGGTAATTTCTTTATATTGATATAGGTAGGACTCTATCAAATCATAACTGGTAATTTTGTTATATTGATATAGGTTAGGTCTCTATCAAATCATAACTGGTAATTTTGTTATATTGATATAGGTGTAGGACTATGTCAAATCATAACTGGTAATTTTGTTATATTGATATAGGTAGGACTCTATCAAATAATAGCTGGTAATTTTGTTATATTGATATAGGTAGGACTCTATCAAATCATAACTGGTAATTTTGTTATATTGATATAGGTAGGACTCTATCAAATAATAACTGGTAATTTTGTTATATTGATATAGGTAGGACTCTATCAAATCATAACTGGTAATTTTGTTATATTGATATAGGTTAGGACTCTATCAAATCATAACTGGTAATTTCTTTATATTGATATAGGTAGGACTCTATCAAATCATAACTGGTAATTTTGTTATATTGATATAGGTTAGGTCTCTATCAAATCATAACTGGTAATTTCTTTATATTGATATAGGTTAGGACTCTATCAAATCATAACTGGTAATTTTTTTATATTGATATAGGTAGGACTCTATCAAATCATAACTGGTAATTTCTTTATATTGATATAGGCTAGGACTCTATCAAATCATAACTGGTAATTTTTTATATTGATATAGGTTAGGATTCTATCAAATCATAACTGGTAATTTTTGCTATATTGATATAGGTAACTAGGACTCTATCAAATCATAACAGGTATTTTGTTTATATTGATACAGGTAGGACTCTACCAAATCATAACTGGTAATTTTGTTATATTGATACATGTAGGACTCTACCAAATCATAACTGGTAATTTTGTTATATTGATATAAGCTAGGACTCTATCAGATCATATCTGGTAATTTTGTTATATTGATATAGGTTAGGACTCTATCAAATCAAACACATCAATGTGGAAACACTTACATGACCACATCATTTCACTAAGAAGGGAGGCTTGGGCTGATCAAATTAGTTTTGCACATCCAATTTTTATTGAAGAGTCAGGAGCAATCCTGTATATGTGATATGAGTGTTAGAGGTATCAATTTCGCCTCTGTTTCTATGATATTCAAATTTGATTTTAGAACTGCTCTTACGGTGTGATGTTTCCTGTTTTTCATTTTAGAAAATTTTGAATATTATCTGACCTTCGTCTCTTGAGTTGCAATGTTATTTTCTCAAAGTGTCATACCTTGGGTCAAAAATATCAATCCAGTGGGCCAAGTGTAAAGTCTTAACTGTATGACCTACCACAAAACACTAGTATTTACTGTCAATTCTTTATCAATATACAGTTAAACCTGCCCATGTGGTCACCTATTGTAAGCAGTCACCTAGGCCTGTATTAAAAGGTTCCCTCTTTCTTGTCCTGTCATAGAAAATTTCATATGAATTTAACCTCTTTTAAGAGGTCATCTGCTAAAACAAATACAAGACCACATTTTCTTTGTCACAAAGGAAACCTCTTAATTAATACAGGTTGATTGTATCTTGATTATGACAATTTCACAGAAAAATAAATGCTATTCCTGGAAATTATTGATTTTGGCCTCCTTTCATCTTAAATGGAATCCAAATCTTAGATTTAAGATTTGGAAATTTACACAGACTTTGTGAAGACCACTAAGGGAATGCCAGCATCATATTAAATTTTAAACCACTGAGTAGTTTCTAAGTTTCTAAGCAAAATAGCATTGGGACCATACAAATCAATTGAATAGTGAACATATTGAATTTCCAATGGTGGAAGCCATTTTGGTTTTTTAATTAGACTCAAGAATAACTTTGTAAAGGATGTGACCTTTAACTAGTTGAAGGCAGTTAGTATTTGATATAAGTAGAAGGACCACTCAAGAAATCATTATTCAAACAACTGAAGAGTTCTGAACGAAAGAATTTCGAAGTACAGCCAAATAAACTGTATTATTGTTACTAATGTGTATTGTGAATTTTGGATTGGAACCAAGATAATAAATTCTGGTGAAACTCACTTTAAGGAAATATTCTTGAAAATATTTTTCCATTGTGTTCCTTAGTTTTGTAGAAGAAACTGAAAGCGTACAGACTATGACGGACACTAAATGATGACAAAAGCGCACATCTTCCTACAAAGTGAGCTAAAAAGTGCCCTTCCCACCACCCAAACCATTTATTTCAAGAATATCCCTCGGTATAAACTTACAACCATTTCAATTTCCTAACCTGTCTGGTAATCATGAAGTTCTCAAAATCTTCAATTATGTTTTCATTATCAATTATTCCTGGAACATGAGACCATGCACCTCCAATTAGTACATCAGCTCTGTATACAGCCTTGTTACATCCGTTTCTATGTGCAATTCAGATGTGGTCTGTAACAAAATATATGTATCATCAATGTAAATGTACATACATTTTTGACATAAATAAGGAAGAATGTGTCCATAGAACACAATTCCCCACCTTCCAGCTACAGTCAACAGGTATTTTTCAGCAAATCAAGGGTCATGACTGATGATTTTCCGGATATGGCTTATAATTTATCAACACGCGTGAACACTTTTCATCAAATAAACAAATCTCAGTTTATCTAATGTTTGTTGTTCTTTGATATGAAAACATGTCGACGGACATTAATATAAACGATACATTTTCTTCTTATGAAGAATTATTAGTTTTTAAAGGAAACTACGAAAAGTATAATTTTATTCAATTATACACAAGAATATCAGGGTGGGGGGAGGTGGTCCACTTCCTATATACTTGTATATACAGACGTGCCGCTGAATTGGGTCGGATTCTTACTATATTTTTAAGTGGAAGTGACTCAGATTTTTGTAATGATCTGCAGAGAGAGTATGAAAGATCTAGAACTTTAACCACTCCAGGAAAGAAGGAAACATATACGATTAACTCTGTTTTACAAAGTGGTTGGGGGGCTGGTGCCCGCCATTGTAAGCGTATTTTTATTCCGGCGTGTAGAATGTCCGGTTAGGGTTAGGGTTTGGGTTAGAGTTAGGATTAGGGTTAGGGTTAGGGTTAGCATGGAAACAATAACCTAGTGCAATAATTCCTCTGGAAATTATACACTAGTGTAACTTGTCCTCTGGAATGAATACATTGGTGGAAAGAACACACTGTTACACCATCGCATCAGAAGATTATTTGAAAGAAACAAGGAACAAAAGAAAGAGGAAAGCCAAACAATACGAAGGATTTGAAATATCAAATATAATAGATCGACAAACAGTGAACAACTCTAAAGCCTTCGAATTCATCCAATGTAAGACAGACATCAGGAAAAATTCATTCTTTTCAAAGACTATATATAGTCGATTGGAACCACCTTGAGGACAGCGTAGTGTGCGCAAAGACAGTAGAGGGCTTTAGTAGTGCCCTCCAACAGTTTGACTAATCCTTCCAGTGCATTTATAACTGCGATCGGTTCCTGCATTGCAAAGATACAGATACAGATACAGAAAGTATTGACTTCCCTATTTAAATGAATAAATGTTAAAACTTATTTTACCCAGGCAAAATAGATGGCTGCCTAGAGTGGCAACATTTGAAGTGTTCTGGCCTTAAGTCAGTACCAAAACAAATGTACTGGATTTGTAGGTATTGCACAAAGTAATCACTGTGATGTATGCAGTATTGTGCCATACGTACGTGTAAATATGTTTTTTACATGTTTTATTAAAGTAGTATTTTCAAACTGTAAATATTTTAAATGTCTTAACAATTAGTCCTGATTTTCATTTTAATCATAATTTTATTTTTAATTTTATTTTTTATTAATTTCGTTCTTTTTTTATTATTTTAAGTTTTTTACTGTACTGATTCTTTTTTATTGCATGTATTATTATAATTTGTAATAACATTGTATTTACCACTTATGCGTGTTGATAAATTATAAGCCATATCCGGAAAATCGTCAGTCTGTTACGATTTTGATAGTATAAACAAATTTGTACGACTAGCCGCTACACTATAATATTCGTACAAAAAATTTGTGCGAGGAGACACTGCCTTGTACTAATCCATCACATTTAGATGGATTTTTACAGTGCTAGATCACTGAACCAACAGTCCGCCGGTAGACATTATCCTGATTCTGAGCCAACCAGTATTTGTTCTTAGTAATTAATAATCAGTGCTTGGCAGAGTAAGTGAATACTAATATTTGGGAGGTCGAACCCACGACATGCCACACTCGAGGCAAGCATACAGAACATAATACCACAGATGCTGTCTCTATAAGTGTTTTTGGACTAAGATGATTTTGTGACTATCAGAAATATGGTATATGAATAGAGACATACAGTATATGAAAATATTCTTAATTATATCTTTTAATTGAAGTTATATATTATGTATTGTAATTCATCATTATCTTCTTAAATCTTCTACCACTGATATTGTGAGTTCGAATCTCGATCTGGGCGAGGTGTACAACAATATGTGGTAAAGTTTGTCAGTGACTTGCGACAGGTCGGTGGATTTTTCTGGGTCCTCCCCCCCAATAAAACTGGTCGCCAATATATATTGTTGAAAGTGGCGTTAAACACCATCGAACCATCTTAAATCTTCTAGGGGCCGTCGCGATTGTAATCAGAGTGTAGTTGAATGTACAACTACCTATGCAATCAGTGCCTATCACCACTAATGTTGTGTGTTCGAATCCCACACAGGTGAGGTGTACTCGATACAACATTATATGATAAAGCTTGTCAGTGACTTACGGCAGGTCGGTGGTTTTCCCGGGGTACTCCGGTTTCCTCCACCAATAAAACTGATCGCCACGATATAGCTGCAATAGTGTTGAATGTGGCAATAAGCACCATAACCCAAACCACAAACCATCTTAAATCATCAGTAAATAAAAAAGATATGTGTATGATATAGATTTGCCATTTATTTTGAATCAAATAATAAATCATTACATTCTTTGAACAAGATGTCCAGAGAAATAGCTTTGTCCGGCACCCACAATGCCTGACGATTTGTTCCAGATATTCTTCACATAGACATGATCCTTTTTGTCGAGTATCAATGCAACACTGATGGTTAAGGAATTGTAATTCACTGCAACAGAAATGGCCATTTCCTTGGCATTTTTGAAAAGCCCAAGATGTAAGTACCCAGATCTACTTTGTCTTGCACTAGCGGTGAAATGGTAAAGACCCCTTATTGGTGCTGTAAACACTCCACTGTGTTTGTTGTAATCGTTATCTATGTTTTCCAGAACATTTTCAAACACGACAATTGCTTTAGCTGGTATTGTTCCGTAAACTGGATTTACTAAACGTGCAAGGAACACGACAACTGGTTGGTCTACAAAATAAAATAAAAACAAAAGCATGAATCATTGAAACGAAAAACGAAAAATACCACGCTGCCGGAACCGTTTCAAATTCCAATACAAAAATCGTAAAACGAGCCAAAATCGATCGATGTCCTTAACACACAAATATATGACCGTTCTCACTACTGGTTTGGTATAGGCACTTCAATAAAAAGTGTTGGGGTTAAACTAGTGTTATGGGTTCAAACCTCCCCTTTTAATAATCCGTTTTATTTTTTGTTTGTTTATTCCTTGACTTTGTGTTGTTCATTCGGGTGTTATTCAATGTCTGGAGTCGACATTCCACATGGTCTCCATGGTGTCTTGAATTGTCTGCACATACTGTTGTGGGTTCGTGTTGCTCTTTAATTTTCTGTGTAGTGCTTTGTAGCTCATTGTCTGTCTTTTTCTCCTTAGTATTTTCTTCTATAAATGACTGACCGTTGAAATCACCGGACAAGGGTATGTGTCTTAATACCTTTTACCATTGAGGTGGAAGCAAACGTATGTCCGTGGGTTTAGGCTTGTGACCAAATGCCAAAGATCTTAACTAATTCATCAATCATGCCTCCCTCAGTTTTTTAAACGTCAAAAACCAGCTGCGAATCAGTTTAGTTTGACAAAATATACTATTGTCTTAACTTAGTTTTGTTAATGGCTAAACAAATTGATTTCTATTTCAAACTTAACCAAAACTGAAACTTTTGTGGATACCGTTTCTGGAAAATTAATAATGTTTGTGTCCATTACATATTTGAAACATACTCACGAACACATTAAACCTGTAAGTTACTGTTAATTATTTTATTTTATATTCAGAGTGCAACCCACAATTTCCCTTTCCTCTCTTTTTTTTCTTTCCTTTAATTTTCAATTATTTTAACTATGTTAAATGAATTGAGTATGCTTAATGACTTGTAAATTGTTCATGTCTTTTTTAGGAAACGGAATAATATCATGCTTTACGCTTGTTTCTGAATCCTATCTTTTATTGTATTATGAAAAGAAAGTTTATATGTTATTTTCCCCCAAAAAATGTTTAAATAATTGAGATACGTACTTGCACATCTACAATATGTGGGCGTCCCTCTAATTGCTTTGTCACTGCGTGTATCGATGTTCACTAAATTTCTCCTCTCATCATTAATAATTGCCCGTTTTTGGTGTAAAAATTTACCAGACATCACAGCAACACATGCCGAAAATACGAATATGGTTCTTAATAGAACTACAGCTAAATTTGACATCGTGAGACGTCGCGTGAAAAACAGAAACAGATACAATTTGGATATACAATTAATGTATACTAGTTTTATCACCGGGACATTATCACTGCACTATATATAGCTAGCTTTCTTCGACAAAAATAACAAACAAGGGAAACGCATATTCCCTCGCCGTTACGGAAGGACGGACGGAAGGAAGGAAGGACGGACGGTAGCGTTACTATATCCCTTCGCAACTTCGTTGGCGAGGGGATAATAAAATACATACGTATTTCAAGCTGTTACCATCATTAAAAAGTTAAAAAGTGGAATGAAATATGTTAAATATTGCTTAAATAATGTTTCTATGTTACACTGCATATTATTATGTCCAGAGGAGGGGAAATTTGTTTGTTTGTTTGATGTTGTTTAGCGCCACTTTCAACAATATTTCAGCTATATCGTGGCGGCAAGTTATTATTGGTGGAGGAAACAGGAGGACCTGGAGAAAACCACCCGGACCTGTCGCAAGTCACTGACAAACTTTATCACATAATGTTGTACATTCGCCCTGCATGATCGAGATATATTCGAACTCACAACATCAGTTGTGATCGGCACTGATTGCATATATATAGGCAGTTGTAAATCCAACTACCATACGATCACGGCCACTGAGGGGAGATTTAACCTGTTATATAAACATATTTATTTAAAATATCAATGTGCTTTTTGTTTAATATCGAATGCATGCTATTTTTATTGATATGGAAAATAAATGTTTGATAATACCAAAGGTGTAATCAGAAGCTGTCAATCAAAGAAGGACAGACAATTACAAAGATCTACAAATACCTACACAGAAACCTAAAGACCAAACAACACGAACCTCATGACTAACACGGAAGCGTTGGCACTTTCTGTTCCACTAATGGTACCTGTTGTGCTACTCTTGTTTACATTTGGAGATACGTCATGAAAGAGGAAATAAGGACGGGATTGTAACTACGACAAACGAAACATATCCGTAGTCATTCGTGACAAATATTCAGCAACGGTTATATATCACCACAGAACTTTCAAAGTGATTACTTCAGGTTAACAACAAGGTACCCGATGATTCATTTGCAAGCACCCTCTACCAATCCCGGTAGAAACCACGTGCACAATTTCTGTAATACGGTACCAACTGAGAGCTGTATACTCTATATACAGGGACTACTGGAAGGTTGCTACATATAAATTGGAAGTTTAAAATTAAAATGATCTCTTTTGTTTCGTTCTTGGCATTCAGTCAGTTTCTATGTCACTTTAAGGTATGAAGCAGAGCTAGCTTTATTTGTTGTGAAATGTCCTTTATTTCAAGCTCAGTCAGATAGATGGCCATTGTATCAACATAGTCACCAAGCTAGGAATTATTTAGTAAAACGACTTCATCCTTATAGAATGGAAAACTAAAGGACAAGGCTAATTTCTTTTCGTTTTTCTTGAGACACCCCTGCATCAAGGACGTTGCCTGCATGAAGCAAAATCATATCTCTCACTTGCTCCCCTTTACTGGTATGCTGTGGCGTGGGTGATCTGAGGAAACCCCATTACGGTTCACATGTGACTGATCCTGTGTACCAACCAATGACAATGGTGATTGTGAGAATATGAAAATGTTACTAAACTGCTTTGCAATATGATTGGCTGACAAACGTATTGATCGCATCATTAGATATGCATGACATAAGGTTACTCACATGGAGTTTCCTCAGATCTCACATGCCACAATGTCAGTAAAGGAGAGCAAGTGAGAGATCTGATTTTAATCAAATTGACACATATGGACAATGCAAAGTCAGGGATGGGGAATGATGGTAGTACACAAACTATTGTCTAGAACCTAGAATTTGTTGATTGTAGACCATTATTCAAAGATAAAAAAAGAGGAGTACTCGGAGAAAACCACCGACCTGTCACAAGACACTGACCAACTTTATCACATAATGTTGTATCAACTCGAGTACACCTCGCCATCAGCAGGATTCAAACTCACAACTTTAGTAGTGATAGGCACTGGTTGCACACGTAGTTGTAAATCCAACTATCATACGATCACGACCATGACGTCCTCTCAACGGTTTTTGTGATATACTTGATATAAAAAATGTATCACTAACATGTCGGAATTTAATATAGGCATAAAAAAAACAGTAACCAGAGGCTCTCAAGAGCCTGTATCGTTCACCTGGTTATAAAAAGAACCAATTGGTCCTATGTAAAAACTATGTCCTGCAGTGGTACTACTGTGGTAGTCATCTTGGAATTCCGATCAACATAAAAACACGAAGTTTGTAAAGGACCTTCCAATGATTGATGCACAGTTTAGGTTCAATCAGTGCAATAGCTTCAGAAAAGAAAATATTTCTGTATTTTCCCATATGGTCCCGTGTTAATATTATGAACTGTGGTGGCAGCCATCTTGGATTTCTGATCGGCGTTAAAAAACCCAAACTTCTTAGATGACCTTCAAATGATTATTCCTGGGCAGTTTGGCTTCAATTTTCCAAGTGGTTTAAGAGAAGAAGCGTTTTGAAACATTTTTCCCATATGGTCCAATGTTAAACTAAGTCCTGTCGTTGCCGCCATTTTGAATTTCATATCGGAACAAAAAACCTAAAGTTTGTAGAGGACCATCCAATGAACATTCATGTACAGTTTGGCTTTAATCATATTTATAGTTTCTGAGAAGAAGGCATTTGAACATTTTCCCATAGGGTCCAATGTTAATCTATTTCCTGCAGTGGCGGCCATCTTGGATTTCCGATCGCCATATAAAACCTAAATTTTGTAGAGGACCTTCCAATGATCATTCATGGGAAGTTTGGTTTATATTGTCTATGTGATTTCAGAGAGGAAACGTTTTGTCTTTTGAGACACTTTTCCCATAGGTTCCAATGTTAAACTAAGTTCTGCTGTAGCTGCCATCTTCCATTTTATATCGGAACAAAAAACCTAAACTTTGTAGAGGACCATTGAATGAACATTTCTGTCTAGTGTGGATTCAATCTGATTTGTAGTTTCTGAGAAGAAGGCATTTGAACATTTTCCTATAGCGTCCAATGTTAATCTATGTCCTGCGGTGGCGACCATCTTGGATTTCTGATCGGCATAGAAAACAGAAACTTTGTAGAGGACCTTCCAATGATTATTCCTGGGAAGTTTGGTTTCAATTGTCCAAGTGGTTGCAGAGAAGAAGCGTTTTGAAACATTTTTCCCATAGGGTCCAATGTTAAACTAAGTCCTGCCGCAGCCGCCATTTTGAATTTCATATCGAAACAAAAAACCTAAAGTTTGTAGAGAACCATCCAATGAACATTCATGTACAGTTTGGCTTTAATCATATTTGTAGTTTGTGAGAAGGCATTTGAACATTTTCCCATAGGGTCCAATGTTAATCTATTTCCTACAGTGGCGGCCATCTTGGATTTCCGATCAGCATAGAAAACCAAAATTTTGTAGAGGACCTTCCAATGATCATTCCTGGGCAGTTTGGTTTCAATTGTCCAAGTGGTTGCAGAGAAGAAGCGTTTTGAAACATTTTTCCCATAGGGTCCAATGTTAAACTAAGTCCTGCCGTAACCGCCATTTTGAATTTCATATCGGAACAAAAAACCTTAAGTTTGTAGAAGATCATCCAATGAACATTCATGTACAGTTTGGCTTTAATCATATTTGTAGTTTCTGAGAATAAGGCATTTGAACATTATCCCATAGGGTCCAATGTTAATCTATTTCCTGCAGTGGTGGCCATCTTGGATTTCCGAAAGCCTTATAAAACCTAATTTTGTAGAGGACCTTCCAATGATCATTCATGGGAAGTTTGGTTTATATTGTCTATGTGATTTCAGAGAGGAAACGTTTTGTCTTATGAGACACTTTTCCCATAGGTTCCAATGTTAAACTAAGTTCTGCTGTAGCTGCCATCTTCCATTTTATATCGGAACAAAAAACCTAAACTTTGTAGAGGACCATTGAATGAACATTTCTGTCTAGTTTGGATTCAATCTGATTTGTAGTTTCTGAGAAGAAGGCATTTGAACATTTTCCCATAGGGTCCAAAGTTAATCTATGTCCTGCGGTGGCGACCATCTTGGATTTCCGATCGGCATAGAAAACAGAAACTTTGTAGAGGACCTTCCAATGATCATTCCTGGGCAGTTTGGTTTCAATTGTCCAAGTGGTTGCAGAGAAGAAGCGTTTTGAAACATTTTTCCCATAGGGTCCAATGTTAAACTAAGTCCTGCCGTAGCCACCATTTTGAATTTCATATCGGAACAAAAAACCTAATTTTGTAGAGGACCATCCAATGAACATTCATGTACAGTTTGGCTTTAATCATATTTGTAGTTTCTGAGAATAAGGCATTTGAACATTTTCCCATAGGGTCCAATGTTAATCTATTTCCTACAGTGGCGGCCATCTTGGATTTCTGATCAGCATAAAAAACGTATATTTTGTAGAGAATCTTCCAATGATCATTCCTGGGCAGTTTGGTTTCAATTGTCTATGTGGTTTCAGAGAGGAAGCGTTTTGAGACACTTTTCCCATAGGGTCCAATGTTAAACTAAGTCCTGCCGTAACCGCCATTTTGAATTTCATATCGGAACAAAAAACCTTAAGTTTGTAGAGGATCATCCAATGAACATTCATGTACTGTTCGGCTTTAATCATATTTGTAGTTTCTGAGAAGAAGGCATTTGAACATTTTCCCATAGGGTCCAATGTTAATCTATTTCCTGCAGTGGCGGCAATCTTGGATTTCCGATCGCCATAAAAAACCTATATTTTGTAGAGGACCTTCCAATGATTATTCATGGGAAGTTTGGTTTATATTGTCTATGTGGTTTCAGAGAGGAAACGTTTTGTCTTTTGAGACACTTTTCCCATAGGTTCCAATGTTAAACTAAGTTCTGCTGTAGCTGCCATCTTCCATTTTATATCGGAACAAAAAACCTAAACTTTGTAGAGGACCATTGAATGAACATTTCTGTCTAGTTTGGATTCAATCTGATTTGTAGTTTCTGAGAAGAAGGCATTTGAACATTTTCACATAGCGTCCAATGTTAATCTATGTCCTGCGGTGGCGACCATCTTGGATTTCCGATCGGCATAGAAAACAGAAACTTTATAGAGGACCTTCCAATGATCATTCCTGGGCAGTTTGGTTTCAATTGTCCAAGTGGTTGCAGAGAAGAAGCGTTTTGAAACATTTTTCCCATAGGGTCCAATGTTAAACTAAGTCCTGCCGTAGCCACCATTTTGAATTTCATATCGGAACAAAAAACCTAATTTTGTAGAGGACCATCCAATGAACATTCATGTACAGTTTGGCTTTAATCATATTTGTAGTTTCTGAGAATAAGGCATTTGAACATTTTCCCATAGGGTCCAATGTTAATCTATTTCCTACAGTGGCGGCCATCTTGGATTTCTGATCAGCATAAAAAACGTAAATTTTGTAGAGAACCTTCCAATGATCATTCCTGGGCAGTTTGGTTTCAATTGTCTATGTGGTTTCAGAGAGGAAGCGTTTTGAGACACTTTTCCCATAGGGTCCAATGTTAAACTAAGTCCTGCTGTAACCGCCATTTTGAATTTCATATCGGAACAAAAAACCTTAAGTTTGCAGAGGATCATCCAATGAACATTCATGTACTGTTCGGCTTTAATCATATTTGTAGTTTCTGAGAAGAAGGCATTTGAACATTTTCCCATAGGGTCCAATGTTAATCTATTTCCTGCAGTGGCGGCAATCTTGGATTTCCGATCGCCATAAAAAACCTATATTTTGTAGAGGACCTTCCAATGATTATTCATGGGAAGTTTGGTTTATATTGTCTATGTGGTTTCAGAGAGGAAACGTTTTGTCTTTTGAGACACTTTTCCCATAGGTTCCAATGTTAAACTAAGTTCTGCTGTAGCTGCCATCTTCCATTTTATATCGGAACAAAAAACCTAAACTTTGTAGGGGACCATTGAATGAACATTTCTGTCTAGTTTGGATTCAATCTGATTTGTAGTTTCTGAGAAGAAGGCATTTGAACATTTTCCCATAGCGTCCAATGTTAATCTATGTCCTGCGGTGGCGACCATCTTGGATTTCCGATCGGCATAGAAAACAGAAACTTTGTAGAGGACCTTCCAATGATCATTCCTGGGCAGTTTGGTTTCAATTGTCCAAGTGGTTGCAGAGAAGAAGCGTTTGGAAACATTTTTTCCATAGGGTCCAATGTTAAACTAAGTCCTGTCGTAGCCGCCATTTTGAATTTCATATCGGAACAAAAAACCTAAGTTTCTGAGAAGAAGGCATTTGAACATTTTCCCATAGGGTCCAATGTTAATCTATTTCCTACAGTGGTGGCCATCTTGGATTTCCGATCAGCATAAAAAACCTAACTTTTGTAGAGAACCTTCCAATGATCATTCCTGGGCAGTTTGGTTTCAATTGTCGAAGTGGTTTCAGAGAGGAAGCGTTTTGAGACACTTTTCCCATAGGGTCCAATGTTAAACTAAGTCCTGCTGTAACCGCCATTTTGAACTTCATATCGGAACAAAAAACCTTAAGTTTGTAGAGGATCATCCAATGAACATTCATGTACTGTTTGGCTTTAATCATATTTGTAGTTTCTGAGAAGGCATTTGAACATTTTCCCATAGGGTCCAATGTTAATCTCTTTCCTGCAGTGGTGGCCATCTTGGATTTCCGATCGCCATAAAAAACCTATATTTTGTAGAGGACCTTCCAATGATTATTCATGGGAAGTTTGGTTTATATTGTCTATGTGGTTTCAGAGAGGAAACGTTTTGTCTTTTGAGACACTTTTCCCATAGGTTCCAATGTTAAACTAAGTTCTGCTGTAGCTGCCATCTTCCATTTTATATCGGAACAAAAAACCTAAACTTTGTAGAGGACCTTCCAATGATCAGTCCTGGGCAGTTTGGTTTCAATTGTCCAAGTGGTTGCAGAGAAGAAGCGTTTTGAAACATTTTTCCCATAGGGTCCAATGTTAAACTAAGTCCTGCCGTAGCCGCCATTTTGAATTTCATATCGGAACAAAAAACCTAAAGTTTGTAGAGGACCATCCAATGAACATTCATGTACAGTTTGGCTTTAATCATATTTGTAGTTTCTGAGAAGAAGGCATTTGAACATTTTCCCATAGGGTCCAATGTTAATCTATTTCCTACAGTGGTGGCCATCTTGGATTTCCGATCGGCATAAAAAACATAAATTTGGTAAAGGACATTCCAATGATCATTCATTTACAGTTTGGGTTCAGTCAGTTCATTAGTTTCAGAGAAAAAGATCTTTGAAATTTCAGCCAATCAGAGCATATTATTGGCCCAGGCAGCCATGTTGAATATCCGACTGGAACGAAAAACAAACATTTTGTAGAGGACCATCCAAGGAACATTCCTGCTAAGTTTGGTTCCAATTGGCCCAGTGGTTTCGGAGAAGAAGCTTGAAATGTGAAAAGTTTACAGACGACGGACGCAAAGTGATGGCAATTGTTCACCTGGACCTTTATTCACCTGGACCAAAAGGTCCAGGTGAACTAAAAAGTACATCTATAATACATGAACAGAAAAATATTGAGCTGGAATTATTGGTTATTGGAAAACTTGTTCACACCATTGAGACCACTTTTGGTATAGCAATGCATGTACCTCACCTTTTTAGAACTAAACTAATCCACACTTATTTCTCACACATATGTGCGGGGCCGTCGTGGTCGTCATCATATGGTATGTAGTTGGATTTACAACTACTTGTGCAATCAAAGCCTATCACCACAACAGTTGTGAGTTGAAATCCCGCTCATGGCGAGGTGTACTCGCTACAACATTATGTAATAAAGTTTGTCAGTGACTTACGATAGGTCGGTGGTTTTCTCTGGGTCTCCATCAATAAAACTGACCACAACCACATAGCTGAAATATTGTTGAAAGTGGCATTAAATACCATAACCCTAACCCTCACACATATGCTCTTTGGATAAAATAAATAAAAATTGATACTTTTATTTCAATTTGTTCTTTAATTGATTCTCCTTGATAACAAATATATCTATATATACATTGTACAATAATGTAAAGATTCTTTAATTTACAGGAACTTTATCAAAGATTGGTGCCGCCATCAATGGTTTGTAGTCTGTCAACAGATTAATTAACACTGCCTGCATAGAAAAAGAAATTATTATTTTTACAACACAAGTCTGAACAAAATTTTTTTTCTATTCTTTATTTTGAATTGCATTTGTAAGTCATTGCAACTCTTACATGCAGGACCTAAATATTTGACACCAACTATTTTTGGTATGTACATCTACCAATTAACACAGGTTACACAAAGAGAGTCCGGAGCTAAAGTCAAAACCCCCCAAATTCAAATAAGGCCTAATTTTGGTCCACTTGCCATTGTGTTAAATAATATATTTTCTTTTCTGAAACTGAAATTAAAACAATGAAACTAGCTGGCTACACAATATGATTCATTATATGCCTGCAAAAGTATTGGACATAACAAAAATCAGAGTTATCTCCCATGGATTGTCAAAGAAAAAAAAGCAGCAATTCTTATTGAATTTCATGATTAGCATTTGACATAATCTACATGCCTTCAAAGTTTGTGATGTTTCATATTTATAATACATGAAAGAAGTAAAAACGTTTTATATTTATGTACACAATTCATTCACATTTACATTTCCAAATATTCAGTGCTGATCACCACTGATGTTGTGAGTTCGAATTTTCGATCAGGGTGAAGTGTACAAACATTAAGTGATAGTTTGTCAGTGACTTGCGACAGGTCGGTGGTTTTTTTCCGAGTCCTCCGGTTTCCTCCACCAATAAAACTGACTGCCATGATATAACTTAAATATTGCTGAAAGTGGCATTAAACACCATCAAACAAACAAACAAACCAAAAATTGATATAATCTAAAGGTAGAATAATATTGAGTATACTGTTAAAACATCAATTATCTTTGATTTTTGTTTATTTTAAATGAAAGTTTTGTAGTTTGAAATAACTGTTAAAAAGAGAAGGATGCATAAATATTTTATTATAAATATCTTCTGAATTGTATGCAAATTTTCAATCTCGTTTTCATTTGAGTAGAAAATAATTCCCTAAAATCTTGCCTAGCATCAATGTAATTAAAATTAGATGTTTGTTGGATTTTTGTATGTGATACACTGACATTCATTATTGGGTCAGGTCAAGTAACCTTTAATACCTCAAAATTTGCTAAGCTCACCAATGATTGGTCGGTTCAAAATATGACCCCTTACATGACCCTAAACAGTATGTCAGTAGATGTTAGTGCATAGCTAACAAAAGTTCCAACGAACATCTAATTTTAATTAGATTGACATCGCATAAGCCATGTTGAAAAAGAGGCTACATGTTTACCATAGCAGCAAACTTCCTGTTTTCCAATTCAGTCCACGTCAAGTTGTCTTCATCAAACATGACATCTCTTGTTACTTCTAATTCAGACCAAGGCAACTGATGCATAAATTTACCCACGGCAGATCTGTCCTCAAATATCTGAAAATTATTAAATTGTAAGTTTAAAAATTTGAGACATTTCTAATGCAAGAAAATAAACCATTTATGTAAGAAATTAAGATTTGGAAATTTACACAGACTTTGTGAAGACCACTAAGGGAATGCCAACATCATATTAAATTTTAAACCACTGAGTAGTTTCTAAGTTTCTAAGCAAAATAGCATTGGGACCATACAAATCAATTGAATAGTGAACATATTGAATTTCCAATGGTGGAAGCCATTTTGGTTTTTAAATTAGACTCAAGAATAGCTTTGTAAAGGATTTGATATAAGTAGAAGGACCACTCAAGAAATCATTATTCAAACCACTGAAGAGTTCTGAACGAAAGAATTTCAAAGAACAGCTAAATAAACTGTATTATTGTTGCTAATGTCTATGGTGAATTTTGGATTGGAACCAAAATAATAAATTCTGGTGAAGCTTACTAATGAAATATTCCTGGATAGATTTTCCCATTGTGTTCCTTAGTTTTGGAGAAGAAACTGAAAATGTACAGACTATGACGGACACTAAATGATGACAAAAGTGCACATCTTCCTACAAAGTGAGCTAAAAAGTGCCCTTCCCACCGTCCAAACCATTTATTTCTAGAATATCCCTCAGTATAACCTTACAACCATTTCAATTTCCTAACCTGTCTGGTAATCATGAAGTTCTCAAAATCTTCAATTATGTTTTCATTATCAATTTTTTCTGGAACATGAGACCATGCCCCTCCAATTAGTACATCAGCTCTGTATGCAGCCTTTGTTACATCAGTTTCTAAGTGCAATTCAGATGTGGTCTGTAACAAAATATTTGTATCATCAATGTACATTTTGTACATACATTTTTGACATAAATAAGGAGGAATGTGTCCATAGAATGCAATGCCCCACCTTCCAGCTCCAGTCAACAGGTATTTTTCAGCAAATCAAGGGGCATAACTCCAGATACTTCTATATGTGTAATACCTGAATTAAATGAACTAGTCCGGGCAGTGGGTAAATAAAACTAGTCCAAATACAGTCAAACCTGTCTCAACTGAACCCTGAATAAAACAGAATCCTGTATCAACTGAACTATAGACAAAATATTTAACCTGTATAAACCAAACATCTGTCTAGTCTGAACATACAAGTTGGTTCCAAGGATGTTCAGCTTAGACAGGATTAAATGCATGTGTAATTACTGTGGAGCTGAAGAATAGGATAAAAAGGTATGAGACTTTGTCAGCCTGAAGACAAAAGCAATTGCATAGACTTAAATATCTTTAGTTTTCAACACCAGAACTGGGTTGCACAAACCTCCATTAAATTTAAGTGTCAATTAAAATTTAATTGACACTTCAATCTGCTTGAAATGTGCATTAAATTAATAAAATTACTCTTTAAGTGATACTTAAATTTAATTGAGGTTTGTGCAACCCAGTCCAGGAATTAGAATCGACCACCATACTTAAAATTCAATCGTCAAATCAGACACTGTGGCCGACTTTTGAGGTTATAATGATTTGTACACCACTATTTTGTTATTTTCACTAAGTAAAGTAAGGGAGATAACTCAGTAATACTCAATAACCTTCATTTGTTTAGAATTACAATCATCAATACAGTAGTCCCCCTCTTATAAAGGCACTCACACCATATGTCAACCCTCTTATCAGGCCAGATTTCAGATACACTGAGAAAGAACAATACTACTAATTTGTTCCTCTCAAGAGAGATCATTCCTCTTATAAGGTAATTTTTTTCATTACAGAAGCAGTGGTTTCATAAGGTTTTTTTTCTGTTTATTTGATGATGTTTAATGCCAGTTTCAACAATATTTCAGCTATATCGTGGCGGTCAGTTTTATTGGTGGAGGAAACCGGAGTACCCGGAGAAAACCACTGACCTGTCACTGACAAACTTTATCATATAATGTTGTACACCTCGCCCTGATCGAGATTCGAACCCACAACATCAGTGGTGATAGGCACTGCTTCCATAGGTAGTTGTAAATCCAACTACGATGCGATCATGGCCACGATGGCCCCTGGTGGTTTTACAAGAGAGGGACCACTGTTATTCAAATGCACTGAATTCTGACTGTTACTTACCGATGATACACATTTGTAAGCCTTCATTAAAATACTGGGTTCTGGTTCATATCCCTGCAAGTATTAAGTGAGCTAAAAATAATTGAAATTACATTTCCTCGATTATATAATAATTTTTATTACATAGATAACTGTGAATTACAGAATTTTCCAAGTTAAATAAAAACGATAATTTCACAGTGAAATTATCGTTTTTTAATTTCACTCTCGCTATTTTTCGCACCATTTCGTTGTCGACGTCATATGAAGAATTCCAGTTTGAAACGTAAAGATTAGATGTTATTTGGCTTCATATACACTTCAATTTTGATCAAATTTAACTAAAATAATGTTTCAAGGTAAGCATTTTAATTATTTTATTGTCGTGGGTGGCACCATGTTTTTTGAAGCGATACACATTATAGTATATCCCTACGCTACACATGTAATATAGTGCAATTAAACTCATTTTATTATAACTAATTGACGAGTTTCATTATCAAAAATATATCACGAATGACCAAATAACACAGTAACTCACGAATGCGTGCAGCTCATGAGTGAGTTACAACGTTATTTTGTCATGAGTGACATATTTTTGATAATGAAACTCATTAATTAGTTATAATATTTATTATATAGATAAAAAAAAATGTTTTGAATCAAATTTAATATAAAATGTTTTTGTTTGTTTGTTTGTTTGATGGTATTGAAAATGGCATTAAACACCATCAAACAAACAAAAACATTTTATATTAAATTCGATTTGAAACATTTTTTTTTATCTATATAATAAATACTATAACTAATTGACGAGTTTCATTATCAAAAATATGTCACTCATGACCAAATATTGTGCACGCATTCGTGAGTTACTGCGTTATTTGGTCATTCGTTACATATTTTTGATAATGAAACTCGTAAATTAGTTATAGTATAATTAATATAATTCAAATGTAGAATATAATAATAATAATAAATACTTTATTCTAAGAGGTAACACAGTTATTAAACATAAATCTAATCTTCCCTATGGCCCATATTTACAAAAACAAAGACCTAATAACACATCTTGTAATTCATCTATACCTTAGACCTATCTCATATTTGCTCATCTATAATTTTGTGACAATCATTCATAATGTGAAAAGTGTCTTGAAAATTAGGAGTAAAATAACAGAGTTAGCAGAAGTACATCACTTGAAATACAGCTATATCAGAAATTTTGAAAAATAGTAATGGTAGTCATATTATTGGCACTTCAAAAGACTAAATTTGTTGGTCCCTACTCAACTCAATCCACTGTCCCCATACTTTTCCTGTGACAGACAGTAGTTGATCCATTGTTCCTATTTCTCGTAGAATATGCATAAAAAATTTGCTGTTGGATGCTAAGCAACAATCAGATAATCAACCATTTTTCAATTTGATTTGAAAATATTTTGTTAGGGTTATGATGTTCAATGCCACTTTCAACAATATTTCAGTTAAATCGTAGCTGTCAGTTTTATTGGTGGGTGAAACTGGAGTACCTGCCAGCAAATGACAAACAACATATTTTGTAATTAATGATTATCAATACATGTATATAAACTAACCACAGGTGTACCAATCTGTAATTTGATTCCGGCTAGACCACATGCAAACATAAGTGAATTGACCAGGTTACAGCTATGTCCAACCCAGGCAACTTTTAATCTCCTTAGATACTCAAATTCTTCCTGTAATTAGTCAAAAGATATGCATACAATCATTTTATCTAGAGAATCTACATAAAAATCTATAGTGTAATCAGGCTTTAATCATTTTTCCAGGACATATCCTTTACAAACTCTTCGTATCTAATTCCTTTGCCGGCCTGTCGTAGTCATGATCGTATGGTAGCTGGATCTACAACTACCTGTGCCTATCTTCGGGTACTTTGGTTTCCTCCACCAATAAAACTAACAGCCACGATATAACTGAAATATTGTTGAAAGTGGCGTTAAAAACAAAGAAAGAAAACAAACTAGAAAAGAAGTATGCCCCCGCACTTGATAATTATGGACAAAGTTGTTTTGTTAGGAGTTATTTTTCTAAAATGAAGTGTGTCTGAAAGACACAAATGATGCCCCCGCCTGACCATAAGAAATTATAAACAAGTCAAAAGTTCGTTAACACTATGTATGATGTTCTATCATATGCAACTTGTATACAGATAGTACCTTTAATTTTGCATTCCTGATATGTAAATATAAAGGTATTACCTGTGGTGAAATGGGCATAATTCTATCTAGAATCAGCTTAGTCACAGGGGCATAAAAAAATGACTAAGTCCAACTACAGGTCATTATCAAATATTTGATGAAAATCAAAATCCTGTGGACATGCACACCTCCATTATGTGTATAAACATCCTGCAAAATATTAAAGCTGTAGCTCTAAAACTGTAGGAGGAGTTAGCCTGTCTAAGTTCATGCATCCATAATTTTGTAAACAATTGTTGAAAGTCAAAATCCATAAAATATGCACACCTTCAGTGTAAGTATTAACTGTCTACAAAATATAAAAGATCTAGCTCAAAAACTGTAGGAGGAGTTAGCCGGACAAACTATGCATACTAAGTGTGACGAACGGACGGACAGACGGACAGGAGTAAAACAATATGCCCCCTGACCAATAGTCGTGGGGGCATAAAAAAGTAATTCCTCTGCCAGCGGTGTGGAAATACCAATTATTTTTTTTGTCACCGGCATGTTATTTGAAAAAGGTTCTTCGCCCTAACAAAGCATTACCTGTTTTTTTTGCTTTTTTTAGTTTTGCATTTTTATTAATTTCACCTTGAATGACAAAATAAGTGTTTTGATTTCATGAAGTACAATTTTCCTGGTCCCTTGGTGTGCCAGACTATCCACTGGTTCCAATGTATTCTTAATTATCATATAACAAATAAATTCATATGAACACTACAAGTTTACAGATCATGTTTAACAAATGAAAATGTTCAATGGATTGACTTAGTTATATTAAAACTCAGCAGATATGGCAATATGAGACACTAGTATCCAGGCGTAGCCACAGGAAAACAACTTGATACTTGTTTTAACCATGATTAATAAGAGATTTGTAAGTTATTTCTATTACTTGGGTAAGGAAACATCATATGTCAAAGTCATGTACTTCACATAGCAATCAGAAATTCTAATGTAATTCTTTTATAACAATATTTTCTCATCGGCTAATGCTTGCCGTCAAATCCATAGTTGACATGCATGTCTTAACTAAGCTGTACTAGTTTGAATGAACTACAATATTGAATTACTGAAATCCAAACATGTCAATTACTACACAGCTAAAAGTAAAATTGCATTTGTGAGCAAAATCTCCAACTGATGCTGCAAACTCTTCAAATACAATACTGTTATTCATTGATTCAGTTAGGCACTGGCCTCAGGACATTTTTTTCACATTGTCCAGAAGAACTTTATAAAAATTTGATAAAACTGGCAATTGTCTCGAAGATTTCAAAATCTAGCTGAAAGACTGGTTATTTCTTAATTACTATACATGTTGTATAGCAGATCAGAACACCACGAGGAAATTTCTTTAAAGGTCAATATATCATTCCTACATAAAGTTGCATTTCAAATTTCCAAGAGTTTTCAGGAAACATTATTTCTCACATTACATTTTTCAGCTAATCCAACACTGCTATACTCCATATTTTCAAACATTGTTAATCTAGAATCTAGTATTTCTCTCTTTTATACTAAATGGAAACTAAATTTACAAAATGAACTCATTCTCTCACTTACAAGCCATGTGACTAGATAGGACAGAGCTTTGATTGGATGATACAGGTCAGATGACATGTTGATAACAGGGGCAGACGACTCTTCTGCAAGTCTCTCAACAAAATCATGCCTGCATGATCGAACAGCTATTATATCACTTATAGAAGACAATGATCTGAAATTAAACAACTCAGTTCAGATAGTTATTTTTGTTGAAGTCTAGCATGTAAAAGAAGGAGTGAGTGATTGTTGCTTAACACCAACTCAACAATTTTCCAGCTATATCATGGCGAGAACAAGTTAATTTTCAATGAGATTGCTAAATTGGAATATCATAGTGCTAGTTCACTGAAACAACAGTCCGTGGATAGACATTGTCGCCCCACTCTAACACATTATCCTGATTCAGAGCCTAAACCAGTCTTTGCTCTTTCTTCTTAATGCTGCATGCTTAGCGGAGAAGCAACAAATACCAATTTATAGTCTTTGGTGTGACCCGATCAAGGCTCAAACCCACAATCTACCACACTCTAGGCGAGCATACTAACCATTACATCACCGATGCAGTTAACATGTAAAAGAGAATAAGCTGGTATTTATTTTATTATAAATATATCATTTTTTCATACACGTTGCATGGGGGTTCGGAGATTTATACAAACATCCCTTGAAAACCCAGACAATTTTAGATCAACTATGACTATTCAATTTGAGATTTTGGTTGAGCTACAACTATTAAAATCTGGATTTAGAGTCTATCAAAACTCCTATTAACAATCCTTGTTACAAGCCTGATTCAGGTAATCTACAATGAAATGACATCTGATTTTGAGATAATGAGCTTGACAGTATATTTTACATGTTTTAGAGAAGAAAATACTATGCAGGGCTAGAAATTAACTTTTTTTCCCACAAGCAAATCTTTGCTAGTTAAATAAAAGTTTACTAGCAAATAGACTGACCTTACTAGCAACCAAATTCAATTTGTTTTTAAATGTATGCTTTACAATGTATTATTAATATTATGATACAGTAAAGCAGTCAAGTCTTAGTAGATATGTTGCTCCACTTGGACACATTATCCTGATTTCGATTCAACCAGTCTTTGATCTTACACCTTAGTGCTTAGTGGAGAAGCAACAATACCAATTTCAGTCTTTGGTTTGATCCGACCGTAGCTTGAATCTACCGCATTCGAGGTTAGCACGATAACAATTACAACACTGATGCAGGTGGGAATTATTGAAAGAATAATGGTAAATTTATTTGGTACATGTATATACATCACTTTACATGTAGTGAACTTTTTTCCACCATTTCACTGGAATATTTATATAATTATTACCAAAATAATAACAAACTAGAACTGTGAGTGACCTCACTGAGTGATACCCCCCGCTTGCAATACTATGATGTTCAAACTTTGGAATAAAGGTATATTATCAAGTTACCTATGAAAAATGAGCGGATATGGAGTTATGTCAAGAA
This sequence comes from Bathymodiolus brooksi, assembly GCA_963680875.1. NCBI lineage: Eukaryota > Metazoa > Mollusca > Bivalvia > Mytilida > Modiolidae > Bathymodiolus > Bathymodiolus brooksi. Next base: position 41,611,462 of record OY804581.1, on the reverse strand, counting down.
GACAACATCCCATCTCCAAAATAAACTAACCAAGAACATACATCTAGGGGTCGCCACAAGTACACAATCCCCCTTTTCGTGAAAGTATAAGTTGAATTATCTCCCCTTCTAGATTTTAGACAGCAACAGTGTTCCTTCATGCACATCTGCAGGTTGTATACTACAACTGTGCACATCTGCTGGTTGTATACTACAACTGTGTAAAGTTTCATAAAAAATCAATAAGCAGTTTAGTAGGAGTTGTGCTTACAAGGTACATGCCCTCCTTCTTTTAGTGAAAGTACAAGTTGAATTAACTCCCCTTCTAAATTTTAGACAGCAACGGTATTCCTTCATGCACATCTGCAGGTTGTGTACTACATCTGTGTAAAGTTTCATAAAAATTCAATAAGCAGTTTAGTAGGAGTTGCGCTTACAAGGTACATGCCCCCCCTTTTCGTGAAAGTATAAGTTGAATTATCTCCCCTTTTAAATTTTGGACAGCAACCATATTCCTTCATGCACATCTGCAGGTAGTGTACTACAAATGTGTAAAGTTTCATAAAAATTCAATCAGCAGTTTAGTAGGAGTTGCGCTTACAAGGTACATGCCCCCCCTTTTCGTGAAAGTATAAGTTGAATTATCTCCCCTTTAAAATTTTGGACAGCAACCATATTCCTTCATGCACATCTGCAGGTAGTGTACTACAAATGTGTAAAGTTTCATAAAAATCCAATAAGCAGTTTAGGAGGAATTGCACTTACAAGGTACATGGACGGACGGACAGGGTGATTCCTATATACCCCCCAAACTTTGTTTGCGGGGGGTAAAATGAAAGACTGGTTTGTTTTTTCTTTCATGGTGTAATGGGATAGAATAATTATTATAAAAGGAAATTTGCCGAACAGTTGCTTGTTGTTTGTGGGTTTTCGTGAGAAAAATGTGTAAAAAAGTTGACTTAAAGTTACAGAAGCTTGAAATAGGGTGAAAATAGCTATTTCAATAAAGTCCTGAGAATGGTCATCATTTTTTTTTTAAATTCAGATAGCGGACAGAAGTATTCAGACACATCCCATTTTCCATATATATTTCATATAAAACTAGTTTTTCAAAATATTATCTTGAAGTCAATTCATATCCGATTTCGATAATTATTTTATCAACAAAAGCAGAAAGATACAATGTATGTAGTTTACAATAGTAATTTTGAAATAACTTTTTGATTTAAATAGTTGGTCTACAAAAGTACTATCATTGCATTGCGTTTTGAAAGAAATTAATTCAATTAAAGAATTTTGTGCTTAACTTGTGTATTCTCAAAATGCTTATCATAGAAAATTATTTGGAAATCATAGAGTAAAACTACATTTAATTCTGCTTTTATTGATACAAAAATTATCAAAATCAGACATGAACTGACGTCAGGATAATTTTTTGAAAATTTGTTGTTTTATATGTAATATGTAGGGAATAATGGAAGCGTCCGAATACTTTTGTCCACTGTCTGTACACCTCAATTGATTTATTGATTTCACATGAGATCTGAACATGTCTTAGGTTATTTCACATGAGATCTGAACATGTTTTAGGTTATTTCACATGAGATCTGAACATGTCTTAGGTTATTTCACATGAGATCTGAACATGTTTTAGGTTACTTCACATGAGATCTGAACATGTCTTAGGTTATTTCACATGAGATCTGAACATGTCTTAGGTTATTTCACATGAGATCTGAACATGTCTTAGGTTATTTCACATGAGATCTGAACATGTCTTAGGTTATTTCACATGAGATCTGAACATGTCTTAGGTTATTTCACATGAGATCTGAACATGTCTTAGGTTATTTCACATGAGATCTGAACATGTCTTAGGTTATTTCACATGAGATCTGAACATGTCTTAGGTTATTTCACATGAGATCTGAACATGTCTTAGGTTATTTCACATGAGATCTGAACATGTCTTAGGTTATTTCACATGAGATCTGAACATGTCTTAGGTTATTTCACATGAGATCTGAACATGTCTTAGGTTATTTCACATGAGATCTGAACATGTCTTAGGTTATTTCACATGAGATCTGAACATGTCTTAGGTTATTTCACATGAGATCTGAACATGTTTTAGGTTATTTCAGGACTCCTTTATTGTTCAATGTAGACAGATAGTTGTTCTGTAAGAATATGAAAACTTTGATTGTATAAATGAAAAAGTAATTCCAAGCTCCGTCTACCATATGCCTAGGTCGGTTAAACGAAAACCCTTCATCTTGCAAGCAGACGGCTCGCATTTATATGTTAGTGTAGCATCTGTCAAACAATGATTTTTACGTTTATTTCCTCTTAATCGTAGAAACACTTATAAATCCACATGAAACTCGACTAAAGAATTTTTGCAACGTCGTATCAGAAACTTTTCGCTTTGACATCGCGACTCGTAACTCTAACTGTAAAAACTGCAACCAGACGTTATTTTATAAATCGGGAACCAGTATGGTTGTTTGTATTTCTCAGACGATGACGTAAATATACTATCCTTCTTTCTGAGTTTTAGATAGTGTCAATGTGCATACTCGGGGTTTTCATAATTTATTACCAAACGTAAATACGCGATCTGACAACAAAACAAATTTACACGATTTGTCATAGTTCTGAACTCGTAATTTTTTACAACTAGCAAAATTCTGCTAGTTCTAAATTTAATCACTAGCAAAATAAAGGCAAATCAAAATTTCAACTAGCAATTTGCCTGCTTGCTAGTGTTAATTTCGAGCCCTGCTATGTTATATAAGTTGATACTTAGCTTTATCTCCTGGCATGAACACTGTGTGAAATATCATAGACAGTTCATTTTTATATCTCTTCGATATACTATTAAGGTATACTAAAGTTGTGAGTTTGAATCCCGTTCATGGTGAAGTGTACTCGATACAACATTATGTGATAAAGTTTGTCAGTGACTTGCAACAGGTAGATGGTTTTCTCCGAATACTCCGGTTTCCTCCATAAATAAAACTGACTGCCACGATATTACTGAAATATTGTTGAAAGTGGCACTAAACACCATAACCCTAACCCTAAAACACTGTACCTGCCTATTTCATTGTTTATATTATCTTTTCCAAGGTCGTCTGGAGATAACATTGATACACATCCACCAAGTAAGGACATTCCTGAAAATTCATTCAAATTGAAGAATCATAATCAACTACATGAGGATACATTATGATGTAATGACCAATCATCTATAATAAATAACAGCCTTTTACAAATGACAGTAGAAACAAGATGTTGCACGCAACGTCGTGCTAAGAATAACCCCACTCGTTCATTTGTAAGTCGCACGGTAAACAGGAAGTAGATGTGCGGTAAACCTGGAAAGGGGAGACACAGTACAAGTCACCATGCCAAAGCCATATATCAAATATAAAATCATTTCTTCCAATAGAAGCTGAGATAACTGTTACGAAAGTTTTCATTACGGCAAACATGAAAAATTCTAAGTCGCACTGTAAACAGGAAGTAGATGAGTGGTAAACCTGGAAAGGGGAGACTTGGTACAAGTCACCATGCCAAAGCCATATATCAAATATAAAATAATTTCTTCCAGTAGAAGCTAAGATATCTGTTACGAAAGTGTGAACGGACGGACAAACGGACAAGGTGATTGCAAAATAGCCCCCTCTCTACGAGTGGGGGTATAATATATAGGTGTGTTTGACTCTTATATTAAGTGATCATAGTTTACCAGGTACTGACTAATGATCGGTGGTTTTCTCTGAGAATTCCAAAGTAATTGTGCTTAACTTGTATCTTAAGTGAAAAATACTAGGTACTGATAATCAGTGGTTTTCACTGAGAACTCATAAATAGGTGTGTTTGACTTGTACCTTATATGAGAAAGTTTTACAGGTATTGACTCAAGTTCAATGGTTTTCTCTGGGAACTTAAATACAGGTGTGTTTGACTTTGATCTTAAGTGGTACAGTACTGTAGCTACTGACAGATCATCAATGGTTTTCACTGTTTCCAGCTTAATCCACAACTTACCAAGTCATCATGATATATACATGTAGCTGAAAATTTGTTGAAAAAGTGATTTAAAGCATGTATTCAATCAATATATTGTTCACAGGAGATATTTTGCAAAAAAGTATATGCGATTTAATTTCTATTGATAGGAAATATGGCTGTTGTATTGATGCTAAAAAAAGAAAATGTTGTTCATAGAAAATACTAGTACTATTATTCAATAAAATGTCTTTACATACCATGACTAACAGATGTCTTTGTACGAAGAAAGGGAACATCAGATATTACACTTAGACATTTACCATTAAGAATCGTAGAAAAGCTCTGAAAAAATATGTTATTGCATAGAAAGCATCATGTCTACAGTATATCCTCTATAACCACACTGATTTCCTTGTTTTTAAGTTTTACCTGATAGAACTTGTTCTTATCTAGGTAAACACATTGGTTTCAGTTAAAATTTGTTCATATCTAGGTAGCCACATTTTAGTTTTTATGCTTAGAGTTATGCCTGTTAAAATTTGTTCATATCTGCCATGGTTACCACATTGGTTTTGATGTTTTTCATAATATTGCTCATTAAAATTTTGTTCATATTTGGATAATCACATTAGTTTTTTTTATGTTTTAGAGATATGCCTGTTAAGATTTGTTCACCAAAATAGTGTTTATATTTTAGAGTTTTTTTTTGCCTGTTAAAATTTGTTCACAGCTTACTGAAACAACAGTTTGTGGGTAGACGTGTCACTCTACTGCAACATTTTATTCTGAAACCGAGCCAATCAGTTTTTGCTCTTACTCCTTAATACTGTGTGCTTAGCGGAGAAGCAACAATATTGTTTTATAATTTTTGGCTTGTCGACTGGTGCTCTAAACCCACAATCTACCACACTCGTAGTGAGCAAGCTAACAAATACACCACTGAGGTGGTTTTTAAGTTTTAGAGTTATGCCTGTTAAAGTTTGTTCATATATCTCGGAAACTACATTGATTTTAATGTCGAAGAGTTATGCATGCTACAACTTGATATATGGGTAACTACATTTTATTTAACGTTTTAACTTTATGTTTGTTAACATTTCTTCGTCTGTGGGCAACCACATTGTTTATGATGTTTTAGAGTTATCCTTGTTGAAATTTGTTCATTTCTGGGAAACTACATTAGTCTTAATGTTAAAGAGTTATGCTTGTTAAAACTTGAACAGTGTATAAATCTGGTTACAACTGTTAAAACTTGATCAGTGTATAAATCTGGTTATGCCCGTTAAATCCCGATCAGTGTATAAATCTGGTTACGCCTGTTAAACTTGATCAGTGTATAAATCTGGTTATGCCTGTTAAAACTTGATCAGTGTATAAATCTGGTTACACCTGTTAAAACTTGATCAGTGTATAAATCTGGTTATGCCTGTTAAACTTGATCAGTGTATAAATCTGGTTATGCCTGTTAAACTTGATCAGTGTATAAATCTGGTTATGCCTGTTAAAACTTGATCAGTGTATAAATCTGGTTACACCTGTTAAAACTTGATCAGTGTATAAATCTGGTTATGCCTGTTAAACTTGATCAGTGTATAAATCTGGTTACGCCTGTTAAAACTTGATCAGTGTATAAATCTTCTAATGTATCATACCGCATCTTTACTTTTATGTCTAGTTTTCAAGTCTAATGCTGTCCATAACAGTTTCTCTATCTCTACAGGTCTAAAATCTTTTAAACTGATGAAATCTCTACTTTTTAATGTCACCCTGTCGAATATAAATGAAAAAGATACATATAGAATTTAACAACATTAGACAAATTCCTCAATTATTTTTGTCAGAATATACAGAACAATCTGTTCCTGATTCAGAAGTCATACATTGTAGTTTAACTGATCTGAATGTTTCTTTTTTCAATGTCGCATTGAGCGATTTGTTTTTCTTTGAAATCTAGAATGTTAGCTACAGGAGGCATAAAAAGGTGAACTTGTATACATAGTCAAATCACATTCTGAGACCACAGGTACATGTACATGTAATCTGGGTCAGGATAGCCACCCCCAATCCATCTTCGATTTGTATATTTATATGAGGATAGATATATACAGATCAAAGATGGATTTTTAAAACAACTGTTGGGAACTGCTAGGGGGGAGATCTCCCTCCTACCAACTATTCTAAGGGGGAGATTTTGTGTGTCACCTTTAAACGCACAAAATTGTACCTTGTAGTTGCATACATGTGATAGAGTTGCTACATGTATGCTACAACTGGAGATTTGTAAATTTTTGACTGGAGATTTGGTCTCATAACTGGAGATTTTATATCGATGTATTTGATGCGTGTTTTTATTGTTTATTGATGTTTTCCTTGTTTGTTTCAGTATTGAACCAACTGCATCCCATTTCAATATATATTGTTTACATTTCTGTCTTTTAAAATAGTAGTGTTTCATATGATGAATGAAGGATAAAAACTGTATTTATAATTTATTCATAATCATAAGGTTATAACAAAGCAATAACAATGAAGACAGAATGTTCTGAACAATAAAGTCATAGAGCACTAAAATTAAAAAGTCACTTTGCTGCTGGTGCGTTGGGCGATAGCATACGTTTCGGCATTTTTGTGGTTTATCAATTCCATCCTGGAACTTAGTCCTTAAATAAAACTTTGATCGGCTTTGGTACCAAACAAGCCATAACAACTCAATCTGAGATGAATTCATTGCACGTTTGATCGAAATAAGAAGTTTTCCTTGGCATCAAAGGTTATCCGACTCCTGTTTGCACAACGGTTTATAACTATTTTTAATTGCCGCTATCACACTTCTAATCATCTAAGCGTGTGCCACTAACCTACTTCCTTATCCCCAATTAACTGTCAATCAGTGGATAATTGTTGTATAATCATCAAAACTTTAATTAATCACCATGACCCTATTTACCTGTAAAGGTGTCAAACACATCAATAACCGGATATCATTAAATATGACATTCACCTTTACCATTCGTATCTCTCGTCGTTTTTCGTCAGTAGGGAGTTCCAAATGGGGAATTTCCAGAAATATTGATAGCAAAATGTAGGTCAAGATTTTATTGTACTTTAATTTTTTCACAGGCGGAAGATTTTGAAAGTTGACGGGAGGGACCCTCAAAATCGGGAGAATTTTTTGTTGGGGGAGAGATCATGCGGGAGGAAAAGGTGTGTGCGGGAGATTAATGTCTCCCGCGCAGGAGACCCAGTCTATGCGGGAGACTCCCGCGCAAAGGGGGAGGGTTAACAGGTATGGTATAGCAAAGGTAGAATACATGGCCACTGTGTGGGACACGTGGACACAAACAAATATCAGTAAAATCGAAGCGGTACAACGAAGAGTGGCACGCTTCACACAAGGTGACTATAGAAGAACAAGCAGTGTATCATCTATGCTTAACCAACGTAAGTGGGACGACCTCATCACCCGTCGACAACAATCCAAAGTCACCATGTTATACCGAGTTATCCATCAACTGGTCGCAATACCATCAGCACCTTATTTACAACCAACCGTTGTAAGAACAAGAGGAAATGAAATGAGGTTCCTAGTACCATTCACAAGTGTCAACTCTTATAAGAACTCCTTCTCCCCGTCTACCATCAGACTCTGGAACAGTCTTCCATCAGATATTACAAGAATGTAATCCCTAGAAGCTTTCAAGGGAGGGATTGCTTCCAGCTTCCACTAGACCAGCCTCAGATGTTTTTAACCAGATCGTTTTATCCTGTACCCGTAAATTTTTGTAAATACACTAACAGACCCTCCCTCACGTGTACATAGTCAATTGTGCAAAAATGTTCCAGAGGAATTATGCACACTAATAGAAGAAGAAGGTAATTTTGTGATGATCAAATAATTAAATTGAAAATAGTCTTGAGGGATACAAATCTTTTTTTCGTAGTTTTGGAAAAAAAGGGGGTCAATATTTAAATAAGGTTTGGTGGGGGTGTTGAAAGAAAGCATAACTTTTCTATTACTTTGTCACCATTCGTAAATGACAGGTCCGAACCATTGCACCACCGATGCGGTCTCCGTTCAACTTCGTTAATTCAAGTTTCTGAAATTCTGTGCCTGTTTTGTGGTAGCTGCGGAACCGTAGCCCTTATGGTCCTTGGCCAGTTTTCTGATATTTGCCTATGGTCCGCAAATATCAGAAAACTGGCCAAGTACCATAACTATAAGGGCTACGGTTCCGCAGCTAGTCTTGTGCCAAGTTGTGGAAGAAGTTTGTTTGCTAATGCTATGCCAAATATCATAAGCAAGCCAAAAGTAGCATATATGGGTTCAATTTTAAGACCGGGTAACTTCGTCAAAACTTAACTAATTGTGTACCCTGCTGTTGCATAGTTTCTTTTTGCATTTTGCTTCAACCGATACAAACATTTGCAGACAACATTCCTCATTCTCTCCCCTGATTCTGTTTCAAGCAGGGGAGATAACCCCTGATAAAATGCAGGGGGATAAAACTGCCGCTATTTAGTCCACAGGTACCGGTTATAGTTCTCTAACAGACGTTTTTCATTGAAAGGTTTTTTTTTTAGCTAATCGGGAACATAAACTATCTATTTAAGCTATGCATAGTTGATTGATATATGATGAAATACAAGGATTAGGATATACCACGCCTTTCCCGTACTAATTATAGAATACACCATGGTTTCTCAGAGTGCAATTTCTGTCAGTCCCGTGCACAGGCACTTGTTTCATTCAAAAAATGTATGCCCCCTCCTCTTCCTTACTTCAAGGTAAACATCTGCCCTTTGCCCCTTCCCCACTTCGCCTCAATATGTTTCGCTTATTTGTGATCCTTTCGCTGACCCAATTATATCGTTACACTCCCGAGATATTTCTCTTTCCGACTGCCACATTTAAATATACCTACCGGGACCCCCTCAGACGAATTGGACAAGACTATTCAGCGAAAGTGGCTTGATGAAAATTTAAGTCATTGAAACGGATACAACCACTTCCGGTTTGCGCTGGATTTTTCATATGCATTCAGAATTCTCTAGACCGGCCATGTCTAACAATGCCATCATGAACATCTCCTCTCAAATGTAAAGTAAGCCTTTAAAATACAGATAATTGTTCCAATGCAGATTATAAAAATATGTTCAACTCCAAATTACTGACATTTGATTTTTAAAACACCTTTTTTTTTTTAGTTTCTAAATCAATTTAGAACGGACCGGAAGTGACTGTATCCGTTTCAGTGACTGAAAAATAGAAAATGCGACTTTCGCTGAATATTCTTGTCCAATTCGTCTGAGTGGGGCCCGGTATTTATATTTAAATGTGGCAGTCGAAAAGAGAAATATCTCGGGAGTGTAACGATATAATTGGGTCAGCGAAAGGATCACAAATAAGCGAAAAATATTGAGGCGAAGTGGGGAAGGGGTAAAGGGCAGATGCTTACCTTGAAGTAAGGAAGAGGAGGGGCATATATTTTTTGAATGAAACAAGTGCCTGTGGTCCCGTGAGTATTATAAAATCTACCATCTGGTATCTTGAATCTTTAAGCGTACCTTTGACATTACGGTAACGTAAAATTTATAATTGGATATGCTTTGAAATGTCGTTGAAATTGGGAATACCTAAAGATGGATAGAACCCCCCCCCCCAAAAAAAATGACAGATTGTGCTTTTGGGACCTGTTGAAGGAAAGCCCCACCTTTTTTAAGATTATTATTAAAACAAGTAGAAATTTAAAACTCTTACAGCTTGCCAACAGAAAGTACAACTAAGTTGGCATAAATTTAGATGGATGCAAAAACTATATTTGCATATGATTGGATGGTAAAAGATGAATGAAACGTTACCTGACATGACCACCCAAAAACGGGATGGTGTTGGATGTTAGTGTATCGCCCCCCTTCCCAAATAAGATAAAAGCAAATTTCCCAAGTTAGAGCAAGTATCTAATTTCAAATAGATTGGTGTTGTTTATATATGGCATTCAGGAAGTCCATTGAATTCTAGAATTCTGTGAGGACTTTATCTTCAGACTTGTAAATCTCGGATGGGGGTGTGGGGGGGGGGGGATGTTCTCTTGTTTACTTTCAATGTTTCTAGTTACAGATTTATTATTTGATTTATCAATCTTCATTTCCATTCTAATTTGCTAATAAGAAAACAATAAATGAAAAAAAATACCACACTGTCGGAATATTTAAAAAAATCAAATAGAAAAATCGATACCACTAACCCATAAATACATGATCTCTCATATCACATTCCTGTCTTGGTACTGGTACTTCCAGGGCCGGATTTACCAATAGACATAGTAGGCCATTGGCCTAGGGGCCACGGGTATCTGGGGGCCCACTGAGACTAATTTGTCACGCAGCGTGCCAGTATATAACCTTGTTTCAAGTGTACACCGGGTATTTCATTACATAATGTCGTAAAGTTAAAGACATCATGAGATTGTATAATCTTCATCAACTGATAAATGAAGCGACTAACTTCACAGAACATAGTCAATCTCTTATTGACCTAGTATTAACAAATAATCCCTCATTTATAACATATACAGAGGTTGGTCCTGCTCTTACAGACCTTACTCGTTTTCATTGTCCTACATATGGTATCATTAATTGTAAAAAGCACACTTCTAGTTGCTATAAGCATAACATTTGGCTTTATGATAAGGGTAACTATGATGATTTAAGGCGAGACTTACAGTCTGTACAATGGGATACACTTATCATTGAAAACGATGTCAATCAGAGTGTAACTAACGTCACAAGTACGATACTACAGATAGCCCTGTTTAACGTTCCAAACAAAGCCATTACTATTAGGACCAATGAAGCCCTTGGATCACAAATGACATAAAACGTACCATTAGAAAGAAAAATCGCCATCATACGAGAGCAAAACGTTCATATTCAGTACTAGACTGAGAACGTTTCCGTCCTATTAGAAATGAGTGCACATCTAAGGTTAGGAATGCAAAGTTAACTTATTTTGACAAACTTTCCGAAAAACTGCATGACGACCGTACGTCAACAACAAACTGGTGGAAAATAGATAAACAAATATCTAATCTTAAAAATAAAAAAGAGATCATTCCCCCATCAAAGTTCATGATGAGCTTATTTATGATAATAAAATAAAGTGTGAATTATTTAATCATTTTTTTGTTGCACAAACTGAGTTGGATGATGCGAACGTTGACCTTCCAAATATTTTATCTGAATCGGAATGTGTGTTAAATAATATTAATATTACTGAATCAGACGTTGTTGATTTGCTTAATATTCTTGATATATCTAAAGCTATTGGACCCGAGTGTATTAGCCCCCGTATTCTTAAGGAAGGAGGGTCAATATTAAAATACCCCTTATATAAGATATTTAATATTTCCCTACGAAGCGGTGTCTTTCCTTCCGATTGGAAGAAAGCTAGCGTCTGTCCAGTTTTAAAAAAAGACAGCCCCGCATTGTTACAAAATTATCGTCCGATATCGCTGATTAGAATCGTTGGTAAAGTCATGGAACGATGTGTGTTTAAACATATCAATCATTATTTGCTTAATCATAATATTATAACGCATCATTGTCAGTCTGGCTTTACCAAAGGCGATTCAGCTATCAACCAATTGGTGGATATTACTAACAATATCGGAAAGGCTTTGGATGACGGAAAGGAATTTCGAATTGTTTTCTGCGATGCTAGCAAGGCATTCGATAAAGTTTGGCATCGTGGACTTTTGAATAAATTGAAAAATTATGAGTTTGGTGGAAATATTATCATTTGGTTAGAACATTATTTGCAAAATCGACTACAACGTGTTGCTATTAATGGATGTTATTCATCCTGGCAGTATATAAATGCCGGTGTTCCACAAGGGTCTATATTAATCCCTCTTCTATTTTTATCTTACATAAATGATATTGTCGATAATATTCAGGCCCAAGTGAGATTGTTTGCTGATGATACCAGTATATTTCTTATAGTCGATAATGTAATTGAATCAGCAGACATTCTCAACAGGGACTTGGATACTATCACATCTTGGTCTAACAAATGGTTGGTTAGTTTTAATCCTCAGAAAACCGAAACGATGGTTATCTCTCGGAAAGTCAACAAACCACATCATCCATCTCTAATTATGAATAACCAGCAACTCGAAGATGTGAAATATCATAAACATCTAGGTGTAGCAATCTCCGATGATGGCTCATGGAACAAACATACGCATGTTAAAATTTAGACTAGATAGATTATCACTTGAAAAGTTGTATTTATCTTTTATCAGACCACTATTAGAATATGGGGATGTAGTGTGGGACCCTCATAATATGTACTTAATTAATATTTTGGAAAAGGTTCAAATTGAAGCGATGAGGATCATATCGGGTGGAACAAAATTAACTCCTTTAAGGGAATTATACAAAGAAACCGGATTATCAAAATTAAAAGATAGAAGGGAAAACCATAAGCTCATTCAACTATTTAAAATGCAAAATGACTTAACTCCGGCATCTTTATCAACTTTGATTCCTAATCGCTTTCAGGATGTGCACACATACAACACCAGACATAACAATGCGTTTTCTTTGCCAAGAACCGGACCATCTACTTTAAAATTATGGAATTCTCTACCGCCAGAAATAAAAGAATGCCCATCACTTAGCATTCTCAAATCTAGACTTACTTCTAGAGTTGATCATGATAAGGGAACGACCATTTAACTTGAAGGGGGGGGGGGGGGGGGGGTTATGGTTTTTTTCTAAAAAAATATTCTGATTCTCAATGTTGCTGAAAACAATATTCTGATTTTGGTAGAGAAAAAAAAAATAATCTGATTCAGAGTTTTTGTCATATAACCTAATGTTGTATTCTGGAAAAAAAATTCGCGCTTAGCGTGACAAAAAAAAAAAAATTCTAACTCTCGTGTTGTCCGAAAAAAAATTTCTGAACGAAACAAAAAACCATACCCCCCACCCCCCCTTTCAAGTTAAATGGTCGGTCACTAAGGTACCTAAATATTATTATTACGGTCCAAGACTGACACAAATATTACACGCTCGTCTTCGTATGAGAAGTAGTTCTCTAAACGAACATTTGTATATACAAATATTATTGATAGTCCTAATTGTTTTTGTGGAGAGATTGAATCTACACATCATTATTTATTTAAATGTCCGAAATATATTCGTCAACGAAATAGTCTTTTTCGAAAGCTATTGAAGATACTGAACATTCGACCTTCAGAAAATTTACTATTATTTGGCAGTCCACACCTTGATATCGATTCAAATACTATTGTTTTTACGACAGTGCATAAATATATTTCGCAAAGTAAACGATTTTTATAAAATTCATATAATTCAGATACATCATGTGATTTTCTATCTAGAGTGCGACTTACAATTTCCTTTTTTTCCCTTCTTCCTTTAATTTCCAGTTATTTTAACAATGTTAAATGAATTGAGTATGTTTTAATGACTATTTGCAATTTTTCATGTGTTTTATTTTAGGAAATGGATTAATATAAGCGTTACGCTTGTTTCTGAATCCTATGTTATATTTTATTGTGACAAAAAAATGTAATACGCAATTCATCAATAAAAATATGTTTAAATCAACTGGTGTGGCCCATGGGGTAGTTCTCAGGTGGGCCACGGATATAGACCCTATAGTAAAATGAAGAAAATAAGATAAAATAAGATAATGAAATATATATATATATATACATTTTTTAAATGTCCGTATCCCACCATCGATCTATCTATCTATATATCTATATATACATACATACTGGGAAGAGAGAATACAGATGGTATTTTGACTACTGCCTTTCCAACCATTAGTATCTTGGTAAGAATTTTCCTTACCATCCCCGTTGCAAATTGTGAAGGAGAGAGGTCTTCTCTATCTAGAGTAAAAAATCACCTGATGTCTAATATGGGACAAACCAGATTAAGCTCACTTTCATTATTATGCATTGAATCTGGCCTCCTACAATACCTTGATACAAACAGTATCATTGACAAATTTCCATGAAAAAAGCAGGAAGAAGTTAATTTGAAATCCACACAGTTTGCTGTACTTCATGTGCTATCAAAATTGATTATGCTTCAAGTTAATTGTATTTCTTTCATTATTCCCATATATAAGATGTAGATGATATAAAAGTAATTTGATTAAAAGTAATGATGTGTTACATTGTGTTGAAATTTGTATTTCTTACATTATGATATTATGATATTATGTAGTATTTGTTGACATTTGGCCATTCAAACAATCACAGTAAAATATATATACAATATACGTACATTGTCGGTAAATATAAAATTTATTTGTACGAGCTTTAGAAACAGGCAGAATAGCGAGTCTTCGGCGAGCTTTTCAGGCCTGTTTCGCAGCGAGTACAAATGAATTTTACATTTAACGACAATGTACGTATATTGTGTTTCTCCTGCAATGTCAAAAAAGTCGGAAAACTTGTCAGATTTAAACAAAAAGGACAGAAACAAGTGTCATTCCTCGCCTTTCATAAATGTAGTCAAGGGTGTCTTCTTCGTGGTCCGCGTTACATTAGTACCAATTTCATACTTGTCTGCGCCCTCCGCTGTACATAGCTACAGGGTACCAGGAAAGTTTATTCGTTGGCTGAAAAGTTTATTCGTAGGCTGAAAAGTTTATTCGTCTAGTACGAATAAAGCAAAAATTTATTCGTATAGCATATTTGTACAGCAAATGTACTGATTGCAGGATAAATATTATCGTATAGCATATTTGTACAGCAAATGTACTGATTGCAGGATAAATATTTATCCTGCAATCAGTACATTTGCTCTACAAATATGCTATACGAATAAATTTTTGCTTTATTCGTACTAGACGAATAAACTTTTCAGTCTACGAATAAACTTTTCTGGTACCCTGTAGCTATGTACAGCGGAGGGCTCAGACAAGTATGAAACTGGTACTAATGTAACGCGGACCACGAAGAAGACACTCTTGACAACATTTATGAAAGGCGAGGAATGACGCTTGTTTCTGTCCTTTTTGCTTAAATCTGATAAGTTTTCCGACTTTTTTTAACATTGCAGGATAAACACAATATACGTACATTGTCGTTAAATATAAAATTCATTTGTACTCGCTGCGAAACAGGCCTGAAAAGCTCGCCGAAGACTCGCTATTCTGCCTGTTTCTGAATATATATTTACCGACAATGTACGTATATTGTATATATAAAAATAAAGCAAACATTTATTCCTATAGCATATTTGTACAGCAAATGTACTGATTGCAGGATAAATATATATATATATATTGGATACTGAAACATGCCAACATTTTATAAATTTGGGGCCCACAAGTAGGTAAATCCGGCCCTGGGCACTTCAATAAAAAAAAACTATTTTTATGGGACAAAATGTAAAATTAAAATAAAATAATATATTTTGAATTGAATAAGCTTTACATTATCTTATCAAAGCTTAAATGTGATATAAAAGCTTCAGTATAAAGTGATGTATATAAATTAGATATTTATACTAGGCCGTCTTTCTGAATTAAATGCTATTATTTCTCATTGGTTAACTGAGTAGTATTTCAAAAGGTAGAAACATGTGTATAGTATATAGTTACAAATGTAGCGCCAGTATCTTTATTACGATGTGTACATATAAACAGGACCAGCTTTAGGAGATGCGGGGTCCAATTGTTCCCATTAAAACCTGCAGTGTGTTGTTGTGTGTACTTCAACTGCTGAGAGTAGATAACTCCAGCATGGGGCCCAATTGGGAGCAATAGGTTTAATAAAGTATTTTACATGTACACGTTTTTTGCACCAAGACATTATATGCACGAAGCTGTTCCCAGTGAGCGACGGTTGTTAGAAATGACGGTTGCCGCTCTGTTGCAAGCCAACAAAGTTCAATCTCACCCATTATATTCTCCCTTTTCCTGTGGAAAATGAGGAATCTAGATTTCTACTGGATGTATATTTTCCACATATTGAAAATGCATCTTTTCTATATATATAAGCAGGACTCAACCGTCGTGGTCGTGATCGTATGGTAGTTGAATTTACAACAACTCAACTACTTATGCAATCAGTGCCTATCACCACCACAGTTGTCAGTTCGAATCCCGCTCATGGCGAGGTGTACTATATGTCACATTATGTGATAAAGTTTGTCAGTGACATGCGACAAGTCAGTGGTTTTATCCGGTTTCCTCCACCAATAAACCTGACCGCCACGATATAACTGAAACATTGTTGAAAGTGGCGTTAAACACAACAACCCTAATGTCAAGTAAAGCATTTGTTGTTTGTTTCTTGAGTTGATATAACTATTGTAATGTCTACCACGATATCCGAGTAACACCGGCTTCGTGTCGTCATCATACACGATGGGTTTCATATATGAAGCTACAGAGACACATCATCTCAACACACCTAGCTAATATCATCTCCGTTTTTTTTGTATAGTACTATCTTTCATTTCATTTTCATTTAATGTTTCACTAGAGTTGTGTTCAACGAGAATAAATCATTTCTAAAATATATTACAATAAACGTTAGAGAACACCGAAGGGCAATCAACAAATGGACAATCCAGAGACACTGGCAACATTCGTCACACAAAACAAAGGACGAAGACAAACAAAATACAAAAAACACAGCACAATACAGAAAGCTAAGAAAAGATGAGCAACACGGACCCACCATAAAACAAGTGTGAACACAGGTGCTCGCGATGGGTAAGCAATTCCTGCCTCTTATAAGACACATGCAATGTTACAAGATGAGTTTGAAGATACCACAGGGGCAATTAGAATCCGCATATCGAAGAACAGACAACACAATAGCCAAAAGAAAAAGTACAAAAGAACAAACAACGATCTACAAAACACACACATAAAACCAAAGATCGAGCAACACGAACCCCATCAAAAACCGGAAGTGAACTCAGGTACTCCGGAAGGGTAGGTAGTTCCTGCTCCACTAGTGACACCCATCGTGCTAATCTAGTTACAAATTATGGCAAAATAATACAAGTTAAAGAAATAGAAAGTTGTATATCTTCCATTATGACCCTTATGTAAAATTGAATAAATAAATTTAATTTAGATTTATAACTTAGTTGTCACTTAACAGATAAGGCGAACCAATGAAAAAACAGTCTGAATAATAAAAATATTAGTTACATTTTTAACTTAAACTTTAATTTAAATGATCAACAATTGTGCTTCAATAATCATTCTCGATTTCTTTGTGCAACTGTTATTTCCTGGTATTAATCTATTATGTAATACAATGATACAACGTTTATTGTATTTTATATTGTGTACAATTTGTAGTGTGATTTTATTAGCTGCAATTTGCAAATGTTCATCATTACTTAGGGAAGAAATATTTGAATCCGTTCAACCATTTACAACATGTGCAGCAAATAGACTGAATTTGACATGTCCAAAGGACATTTGCAATGACCAAGCAGCCTCAGAAAGCCGAGACGGGACAACATATGATTGTTGTGTTTGCTATGCAAAACCACCTTGGGAAATATCGGGAGGTAGAACACCATCATTGCTTATGATCGAATATAGACGCAGGGATGGTATAGCAACATTATTGGAAAATCCTGAAGATAGAAATGAATATTATCAGATATATCACAAAAATGGATTTCTTTCTAAAATACCAGTCAACATTTGCACATTTTCCTCAAAATTAGTGAAGATAGAATTAATATATAATTTTATTTATCAAATTGGGAACATTTCTTGTTTATTGTGTCTTGATACTTTAGATCTCAGCCATAACAACATAAGATACCTTGGAAATGGAACATGTGATGGCCTGACAAATCTGCGTGTTCTTAGACTAACTGACAATGACATAACAACGGTAGAACCGTCAGCACTAGTTGGGAGCTCATTACATCATACCTATTTGTCACACAATAACATGGCTATGGTTGAAATCAACAATTTGGTTTCCGAAAATAAACTTTGTGAATTTGATTTTTCCTCAAACAAAATTACAGAAATGATTAATACAAATAATTTCAAAATCGACCCAACGAAAACTTATAAAGGAGGATTTCTGGAGTTGACTGATAATAATTTTACTAAGTTCATGGATTTTCACAAGTTGGATATCACGAACATTCATATATTAGGTAAGATTATATCGCACGGATTTGGGATGGAAGATGCCAAGTGGATTTGTGATTGTTTCATGGAACCTTTTTTGGAACTAGCGGAGGACATTATCAAAAGAATCTGGAGGGATTACTTTAAACTAAAATGCTGGGATCCGCCAGAATACCGAGGAAGACTAATAACTGACATGGTTGAGAAAGGTCATCTTGATTTATTCATATGCAACATAACAGCAAGCGAAAAGTGTCCGAAAGATTGTTATTGCTTTTACCAACCAAAGAAAAGCAGAACTGTTGTCAATTGTACCTCTGCAGGACTAAAAGAGCTGCCTCTATATCTACCAGACAGCAATAACATAACACTCGTTCTTAATAACAACAGCATCAAACACTTTGACAGTAGAGTATATTTGAAAAACGTATCTGTGTTAGACATTTCTCACAACCATTTAGAAACAATTACATCTGAGGCGATTACCTCCCTTGCAAAGAACATATCTTTAATATTAGAGAACAATAACTTTAAGAATTTACCACGTGCTCTTCAAACTTTAAATCCATGCAAGGTACACTTTGGAAAAGTAACCATACGATGTGAATGTGAACAATTATGGATCAAAGACTGGATTACAAACAGGAAAGCAAGACAGTGTAGTAACATGAGTGTGTTTGTGTGCGAAACCGACGACGGTTTAATACGCGCAGAAGAAATATCCAAGCAAACACTATGCGAATCGAAATATGATGGAAAATACGCCACAATTATATTCAGCATTTTGTTAATGCTTGCTTTAGGTATATCCAGCTTCATGTATTTACTGCGATATGAAATATATCTTTTCAAAAGGAAGTTGTTAAGTAAAAAATCAGCTGGAAAGATCAACCCTCTTTCAGAATACGACGCTTTTATTTCATTCAATGATGAAAATGCCATTTTGAGGAAGTGGGTTTTGAATATTCTGATAAAAGAACTGGAGAACTCAGGCTACCGAATATTCGTTCCGTGTCGTAACTTGCTTTTTGGGACAATAAAGGAAGACGAGTTGATTAAGAAAATTTCGGGCAGCAAACATTTCGTGGTTATTTTGTGTGATTATTACAATGTGGATGGGACACGATGGACAGACATGGAATGGAAGCTCATTTGGCATACCTTTAAACAGCATATAGAGCGAAAAATAATTGTTGTTAATTTTGACCAGCTTGAAATGAAAGACAATATTGATCCAAAACTTCGCGCATTTGTACGACTAGGGTATGATATCGATTTTTCTAACAGGAAACATACATTAATCCGAGAGGTGAAACAAAGATTAGGTTCTCCTCTCCAGGCATCATGCTCTGACAGAACCAGTAAACCCAAGTTCAGATTGCAATATCTAAGAAAACACAAATATATCATTGATGCTAACATCAATGAAAATCTGTAGCATACAGTATTATACAGTTATTGACTGGGTCCGAGGACAACAGCTGTTGTTCGAGGAACCAGTCTATAACTGATTTGCTATACCTTATCATATCTAATGCTTTCTATTTTAATTTCTTTTCCTGTTTTTAGTTTTACTGGCTTATCGCGACCAGGGTCATTCTCTGACAACTTTTACAATAGTGATGGTAAAGACTGCAATTGTGTCCCATTAATATTACAGAAAAACTACAAACTTAAATTAGAATAAAAATGTCGTTTGTTCATGTTAAATTGTATTTATTTCTTTAAAAGATTTATAAAATACATTACAGTTTTCCGGTTGTTGATTGATTTTGTCTGTTTATATAATTATGAGTTTTGACTTTCACTTTGTAAGATTGTTCGGAGTTTGGTAATTTTGTTATTACCCTTATATACATTAAGGGATACGCCAAATAACTGATTTGCAAATTCTCTTTTTTACCGTCACATATAGAATAATATACGTGACGGTAATGTCCCAAAGCAGGGATGATTATAGAAAAAAAGAATTAAAACTTCAAAAATGGTGTTTCTTTATGTTTTAAAGGTTTAATCATTACAGTAAACATTAGATAATAATATTCTTAAAGATTTATATATTTTTTATGTAAAACATTTCCTTTATTTACTCTGAAATGTGTGTCCCATGAATTTCTATCTTTACCGTCACGAAAATTTAACGTTGCAGAACGTCTAATATACATGTGACTCTGAGATCGTAGTCACGTTGGTGCTTTCCTTTTTACTTCATCTATGTAAAGAAACGGTATCGTGGATCGACTGTCAGCAGGATTCAAAGAAACAAACCAGTATTTCCATTAAAATGCATTAGTACCTTTATTCAATGTCTTTACCAAACATAATACATACAAGTTCCTCTGTTCATCTGCTACAACATTTTAAACGTCATGTAGAAATAAAACGTTGTTTCCGATAGCAATGCACATAATTTAGAAATATTTTCTGTAATACACGAATCAATACCGAAATGCGGAATTGTCTCTACCGTAACAATCTTTGCCGTCACAATATCATATTACAGTCGTGACGGTAAAGACAACCACACTTTTAATCACTTTTATTTAGCATCATGAATGACTTTGAGCACCGTTAAAGGTGTTATCTTCAACCTCGTGCATTTGATTTATCGTTTGGTAGTTGTTATTTTAAACCAAAATGTCTTTACCGTCACATATACGTTTTCTTTACCGTTACAAATTTTCCATTCCGTCACGAACTCAAAAATGATTTATGTATATTATATTTGTAATTATACAACATATGTAACCTTAAATGACACTGTAGTAGCACATATATAACCCAGTTCAGTTAATTTTGTTAAAGAATATAGCAAAAATATATACATCCCGGATCTCAACTTTGAAATTATGACACACAAACCTTTTCAATACTTCGTAGATATAAAAAAAAATTATATAAGTAATCATACATGTATCAACAGAACAATTTATTCGTTTATATTCATATCGGTATTTATAATTTATGTTGAAGAAAAAGTAAGAAAATATGCGTCTAAGGTATTGTGACGGTATTAAGACAAATATTTCCCCCACACGAGAATAAAAGACGTAGAAAAAATATAATTCTGATAAAACAGCTTGCCAACCACTTAATTATGTCTCAATGATGGTTAATTAAACGAACTGTACAAAATGAATCATTTTTGACAAACCAAAAGGGGGGAATCTAAAATGTCAAATTTTCATACAACACTTTTCAAAATAGTTATGTATTGGTGTCTTCACCTCATTCGCCATAATATTGGTACTAAATTAAAGCTTAATAAATATATTTTTGATATTTCGATTCCTTTTTGTCATCATCTTTACCTATCTGCAACTTTAAAGCAATACTTCACAGAATTTGCAGCCATTCTCAATCATGTTTACATGTCAATACGGGCTGAATTCATACGTGCGATTTGATTGGTCGGTTATTTTTAGGTAAGGATTGCAAAGAATGTGTTGATTGGTCAGTGATTTAAAACGGGATTTAAAACGATATATATTGTATTTTAATTTATTACTTTCATCAGATCAAAATCTATCTAAAATAAACAATCATTTATACATATATTAACTATATGAGAGGGAAAAAAATAAGAATTTCAGACTTTCAACCCATGTGCGACTCTTACCTTTGACTCTTGATAGTAAACTGGGGTTAACAAATTACCTAAAAATAACCGACCAATCAAATCGCACGTATGAATTCAGCCCGTATTGACATGTAAACATGATTGAGAATGGATTAGGTCATGTAAATTCTGTGAAGTATTGCTTTAAAGTTGCAGATAGGTAAAGATGATGACAAAAAGGAATCGAAATATCAAAAATATATTTATTAAGCTTCAATTTAGTACCAATATTATGGCGAATGAGGTGAAGACACCAATACATAACTATTTTGAAAAAGTGTTGTATAAAAATTTGACATTTTAGATTCCCCCCTTGTGGTTTTTAGAGTACTAGGGGGGGGGGGGGGGGGTAAAAATCGGAACAAGCTCCTGTGATTGAACGGACAAATAATTTGAGTATGCTTCTCTAATAATTTGTAGACATTGAACGCTCGAAAAAAAAGGATAATTGTATAGGGAATAGAAAATTCACAAGTTGTGACAAAATTGAAATTTTGAACAGATTAGTGGAACAATATATGTTATTTTCATTGAACTTTGACAAAAATGAGACCCATGTGTCCACCTTAAAGGAAAATAGCTCCTGTAAAACATATGATTTCAGAATCAAAGTCAGAAATGAACAAAAATGGTCAATAGGTTGCTATCAACAATGCAATTACAAGTTAGATTTTGTCATCCTTGCGAAATGTCCTCGTTACAACCTTAAGTAATCCAGTTTACCACTTACTTCCAATCGGTCGGTGATTTTCTGCAAGTAATCTGGTTTCCCCAACTATAAGCTTTAGCTTGCAGCCACAGTATAGACGAAATATTGTTGAAAGTGGCGTTAAACACCCATAAATATAATTTGGATATGCATAATAATGTACTAACGATCAGTATTGGTTTGCCCTTTATTAATCCCAAACCGCCTCTGTGGTGTAATGATTGACTTGCTCGTCTCCAGTGTGGTAAACCGTTAGTTTTATTAGTGATGGGACTCAACACTGTTATTTATCAGGGCACGGGTGGCTCAATGAGTTAAGTAGTTGGATTACCTAACAACTCATACAAGCCTATCACCAATACAGCGTGGGTTTGCGCCTGGCTTTGTAAATTACAAAAAAGGTGCACTCGACGCGCATCCGCAAGTGATCAAGTTTACCAGTTGCTTGCCCATGGTCGGTGGTTCTCACCTGTATTCTGACTTTTTCCACCACTAAAACTGGGCGCCATGATATAGCTGAAAATGGCGCTAAGCACAATAAAGTAACCAATCAACCAACTATTATTTACCAATACCAAATCGAACAGGCCTTTACTATATAATTGGACTAGTATATAAAATATTATGATACATTAAACACTATTCTGAAAACTGTTTTTATCTATCATTAATGGAGATTATCAAGTGTATAAAGAAACAATCGCAGTCGGGATAGTATGGTAGTTGGATTTACAGCTACCTGTGCAATCAGTGCCAATCACCACTGAGGATGTGAGCTCGGATCCTGCTCATGGCGAGGGGTACTCGATACAACTTTATGTGGCAAAGTTTGTCAGTAACTTGCGGCAGGTCAGTGGTTTTCTCTGGGTACTTTGATTTCATACATCAAAACATCAAAGCTGACGGCCACGATATCATTTAAATATTATTGAAAGTGGCGTTAAACACCATAACCTTTTAAGTGTATAAATATATTTTATTTTATTTTACAATAAAGAATTATTCCTAAAAAGACATATATCTCTGTCAATCTCAGTTTGTAGTCAATCGTTCAACAAGCATAATTCAGAAGCATAGAATCCTTATTCTTTTCTTTTAGGTCTCGGCGGTTATGCTTTGTCTCTTCAAATGTTTCAATATTTTCTTGACAGATTTTCTAAATCCTACCGAAAGCCAACTAAATAGTAAAAAATTGACCGGAATGCCCATAATAAACAAGACACTGCTAACAACGCCACTATATTCTATGATCTGAAAAATGGTCGGATCATATTTCGATATGTCGAGGTAAATCCCTACAGGTAAATGTGGCACTGTAAATGTAGCAAACATAATAGTAGAGACCATTGTTACTTTCACCAATCTTTCTGATGTCACCACTATTGCCGTTCTACCCAAGTTGAACTGCTTCCGGAATTTAATTTGTTTCCGGATAATAAAGACGGATTTGATGCTTAAGAAGGACAACAAGATGAATGGCAGCACAGAATCCAAGACAATGCTTGCAATTCTGATTTCTTTGTGTTCATCTTTAAGGTAAGTATAATCTTGTTTTGAAAAAAATCCAGGCTTTCGACCAATAGCTATCGTTTCCATCTTCATCTTGTCAATGATGACAACTCTCTCAAAATCAATTAAAAGAAACCATACAGTAGAAAAAGAACAAGAAACAACTATGATAACTATGAAAAATGTTACAACACTCCGTTCATTGAATATCGCTCTATAATTAATGGGTTTAGATAAAATGATAAATCTCTGGAAAGCGTGTCCAACCTTCAACCATTGAGAGATCATGTACAAATTACGTGGAATTAATCGGGTGACAAATTCAAAAGCATAGCACATTTCATATTGAAGATAATTTTGTTTGAGCGTAAAAACATACGCATAGAAAACATCTTGCAGAATAAGCGACAGAAGATCAATACAACTATATAATGTCATGAAGCCAAATTTTTTAACATACTCGCTTGTCCAGAGAGCACGAATTAATACTATTAGCCAAACTGTTAGAAGAAATAATACAATAGGCTGACAGTAAATGAAATATGTCTTAGTTAAAGTGCCATATTCAGCTTTGGGGTTATAGTAACTCATTTCTGTATACGAAGACCCAAGTTCTGCTTTTTCAATGAAGTCCTTCCTCCATTCAGCGCCGTCAAAAGACATTGTAATTACGTAAGGTGGTAAATCTGAAAAAAAAGATAAAGAGTGATTTGAATATTTGCTATTTAACATCAATTAAGAAAAATAAAAAATGAGATTTAAAAATGTGACACTAGGGTGGTCCTACTGTGGGAGTTTTTATTGTCTAAGGAAAAAGGGGGCACGGTTGATATTGTCTGAAGCTAAGCATAGTAACGTACAACAAAACGACCACTTTTACTATATCGTTGATAAAAATGAACTATTGCAAGTTGTCTTTTACAGGTAGGGGGCGTGACAATCTACGTACAATAGGAATTATTCTCTCACGCGTCGTTAGAGTGTTGTATATTTGAAAGGACAAACAACGATATACAAGACACCACACAGACAACTACCGATCGAGCAACACGAACCCACTTAAAAGCGGGGTTGATCTCAGGCGCCCTTTTACAAACATCTGGAGGAAAAGACGAACCGAACAACGTTTTATGCGGAAATCGTAACGGACATCACAACAGGGAACTCAAAACGTAAAGACACATAATAGGACAACACAGAAAACTAAAAAGATAAGCAACACGAACCCCACCAAAAACTGGAATGCTTTATTATCCTTCCATTCATATCGACCCTGAGTTTCGCTTTGGTCGGTATGGAGTCTCGGGATAATAACCTGGCTGAAATGTGTTTAACCTTTTTATATCTACCTCAAACCTTAACACCGTCACTTTTTATTGAAAGTGTCTGTACAAAGCCAGGATGTTGAGCGATCATACATTTGTGTCTTAGGGGTTTCGATTTGTTCCCTCTTTCTACGATTGTACTATTGGATTGTTTACTCTGACAATGCTGTAGTTTTTTTTACTATTGGATTGTTTACTCTGACAATGCTGTAGTTGTTTTACTATTGGATTGTTTACTCTGATAATGCTGTAGTTGTTTTACTATTGGATTGTTTACTCTGATAATGCTGTAGTTTTTTTACTATTGGATTGTTTACTCTGATAATGCTGTAGTTTTTTTACTATTGGATTGTTTACTCTGACAATGCTGTAGTTTTTTTACTATTGGATTGTTTACTCTGACAATGCTGTAGTTGTTTTACTATTGGATTGTTTACTCTGATAATGCTGTAGTTTTTTTACTATTGGATTGTTTACTCTGATAATGCTGTAGTTTTTTTTAACTATTGGATTGTTTACTCTGATAATGCTGTAGTTTTTTTACTATTGGATTGTTTACTCTGACAATGCTGTAGTTTTTTTACTATTGGATTGTTTACTCTGATAATGCTGTATTTTTTACTATTGGATTGTTTACTCTGACAATGCTGTAGTTTTTTTACTATTGGATTGTTTACTCTGATAATGCTGTGGTTTTTTTACTATTGGATTGTTTACTCTGATAATGCTGTAGTTTTTTTACTATTGGATTGTTTACTCTGATAATGCTGTAGTTTTTTTACTATTGGATTGTTTACTCTGACAATGCTGTAGTTTTTTTACTATTGGATTGTTTACTCTGACAATGCTGTAGTTGTTTTACTATTGGATTGTTTACTCTGATAATGCTGTAGTTTTTTTACTATTGGATTGTTTACTCTGATAATGCTGTAGTTTTTTTTAACTATTGGATTGTTTACTCTGATAATGCTGTAGTTTTTTTACTATTGGATTGTTTACACTGACAATGCTGTAGTTTTTTTACTATTGGATTGTTTACTCTGACAATGCTGTAGTTGTTTTACTATTGGATTGTTTACTCTGATAATGCTGTAGTTTTTTTACTATTGGATTGTTTACTCTGATAATGCTGTAGTGTTTTTTAACTATTGGATTGTTTACTCTGACAATGCTGTATTTTTTTTACTAATGGATTGTTTACTCTGACAATGCTGTAGATTTTTTACTATTGGATTGTTTACTCTGATAATGCTGTGGTTTTTTTACTATTGGATTGTTTACTCTGATAATGCTGTAGTTTTTTACTATTGGATTGTTTACTCTGACAATGCTGTAGTTTTTTTACTATTGGATTGTTTACTCTGATAATGCTGTAGTTTTTTTACTATTGGATTGTTTACTCTGACAATGCTGTAGTTTTTTTACTATTGGATTGTTTACTCTGACAATGCTGTAGTTGTTTTATTATTGGATTGTTTACTCTGATAATGCTGTAGTTTTTTTACTATTGGATTGTTTACTCTGATAATGCTGTAGTTTTTTTTAACTATTGGATTGTTTACTCTGATAATGCTGTAGTTTTTGTACTATTGGATTGTTTACTCTGATAATGCTGTAGTTTTTTTACTATTGGATTGTTTACTCTGACAATGCTGTAGTTTTTTTACTATTGGATTGTTTACTCTGATAATGCTGTATTTTTTTTACTATTGGATTGTTTACTCTGACAATGCTGTAGATTGTTTACTATTGGATTGTTTACTCTGATAATGCTGTGGTTTTTTTACTATTGGATTGTTTACTCTGATAATGCTGTAGTTTTTTTACTATTGGATTGTTTACTCTGATAATGCTGTAGTTTTTTTACTATTGGATTGTTTACTCTGACAATGCTGTAGTTTTTTTACTATTGGATTGTTTACTCTGACAATGCTGTAGTTGTTTTATTATTGGATTGTTTACTCTGATAATGCTGTAGTTTTTTTACTATTGGATTGTTTACTCTGATAATGCTGTAGGTTTTTTTAACTATTGGATTGTTTACTCTGATAATGCTGTAGTTTTTGTACTATTGGATTGTTTACTCTGACAATGCTGTAGTTTTTTTACTATTGGATTGTTTACTCTGATAATGCTGTATTTTTTTACTATTGGATTGTTTACTCTGACAATGCTGTAGTTATTTTACTATTGGATTGTTTACTCTGATAATGCTGTAGTGTTTTTACTATTGGATTGTTTACTCTGACAATGCTGTAGTTATTTTACTATTGGATTGTTTACTCTGATAATGCTGTAGTTTTTTTACTATTGGATTGTTTACTCTGACAATGCTGTAGTTTTTTTACTATTGGATTGTTTACTCTGATAATGCTTTGGTTTTTTTTACTATTGGATTGTTTACTCTGACAATGCTGTAGTTATTTTACTATTTGATTGTTTACTCTGATAATGCTGTAGTGTTTTTACTATTGGATTGTTTACTCTGACAATGCTGTAGTTTTTTTACTATTGGATTGTTTACTCTGATAATGCTGTAGTTTTTTTACTATTGGATTGTTTACTCTGACAATGCTGTAGTTTATTTACTATTGGATTGTTTACTCTGATAATGCTGTAGTTTTTTTTACTATTGGATTGTTTACTCTGACAATGCTGTAGTTATTTTACTATTGGATTGTTTACTCTGATAATGCTGTAGTTTTTTTACTATTGGATTGTTTACTCTGATAATGCTGTAGTTTTTTTACTATTGGATTGTTTACTCTGATAATGCTGTAGTTTTTTTTAACTATTGGATTGTTTACTCTGATAATGCTGTAGTTTTTTTACTATTGGATTGTTTACTCTGATAATGCTGTATTTTTTACTATTGGATTGTTTACTCTGACAATGCTGTAGTTTTTTTACTATTGGATTGTTTACTCTGATAATGCTGTGGTTTTTTTACTATTGGATTGTTTACTCTGATAATGCTGTAGTTTTTTTACTATTGGATTGTTTACTCTGATAATGCTGTAGTTTTTTTTACTATTGGATTGTTTACTCTGACAATGCTGTAGTTTTTTTACTATTGGATTGTTTACTCTGACAATGCTGTAGTTGTTTTACTATTGGATTGTTTACTCTGATAATGCTGTAGTTTTTTTACTATTGGATTGTTTACTCTGATAATGCTGTAGTTTTTTTAACTATTGGATTGTTTACTCTGATAATGCTGTAGTTTTTTTACTATTGGATTGTTTACTCTGACAATGCTGTAGTTTTTTTACTATTGGATTGTTTACTCTGACAATGCTGTAGTTGTCTTACTATTGGATTGTTTACTCTGATAATGCTGTAGTTTTTTTACTATTGGATTGTTTACTCTGATAATGCTGTAGTGTTTTTTAACTATTGGATTGTTTACTCTGACAATGCTGTATTTTTTTTACTATTGGATTGTTTACTGTGACAATGCTGTAGATTTTTTACTATTGGATTGTTTACTCTGATAATGCTGTGGTTTTTTTACTATTGGATTGTTTACTCTGATAATGCTGTAGTTTTTTTACTATTGGATTGTTTACTCTGATAATGCTGTAGTTTTTTTACTATTGGATTGTTTACTCTGACAATGCTGTAGTTTTTTTACTATTGGATTGTTTACTCTGACAATGCTGTAGTTGTTTTATTATTGGATTGTTTACTCTGATAATGCTGTAGTTTTTTTACTATTGGATTGTTTACTCTGATAATGCTGTAGTTTTTTTTAACTATTGGATTGTTTACTCTGATAATGCTGTAGTTTTTGTACTATTGGATTGTTTACTCTGATAATGCTGTAGTTTTTTTACTATTGGATTGTTTACTCTGACAATGCTGTAGTTTTTTTACTATTGGATTGTTTACTCTGATAATGCTGTATTTTTTTTACTATTGGATTGTTTACTCTGACAATGCTGTAGATTTTTTACTATTGGATTGTTTACTCTGACAATGCTGTAGTTTTTTTACTATTGGATTGTTTACTCTGATAATGCTGTGGTTTTTTTACTATTGGATTGTTTACTCTGATAATGCTGTAGTTTTTTTACTATTGGATTGTTTACTCTGATAATGCTGTAGTTTTTTTACTATTGGATTGTTTACTCTGACAATGCTGTAGTTTTTTTACTATTGGATTGTTTACCCTGACAATGCTGTAGTTGTTTTACTATTGGATTGTTTACTCTGATAATGCTGTAGTTTTTTTACTATTGGATTGTTTACTCTGATAATGCTGTAGTTTTTTTAACTATTGGATTGTTTACTCTGATAATGCTGTAGTTTTTTTACTATTGGATTGTTTACTCTGACAATGCTGTAGTTTTTTTACTATTGGATTGTTTACTCTGACAATGCTGTAGTTGTTTTACTATTGGATTGTTTACTCTGATAATGCTGTAGTTTTTTTACTATTGGATTGTTTACTCTGATAATGCTGTAGTGTTTTTTAACTATTGGATTGTTTACTCTGACAATGCTGTATTTTTTTTACTAATGGATTGTTTACTCTGACAATGCTGTAGATTTTTTACTATTGGATTGTTTACTCTGATAATGCTGTGTTTTTTTTACTATTGGATTGTTTACTCTGATAATGCTGTAGTTTTTTTACTATTGGATTGTTTACTCTGATAATGCTGTAGTTTTTTTACTATTGGATTGTTTACTCTGACAATGCTGTAGTTTTTTTACTATTGGATTGTTTACTCTGACAATGATGTAGTTGTTTTATTATTGGATTGTTTACTCTGATAATGCTGTAGTTTTTTTACTATTGGATTGTTTACTCTGATAATGCTGTAGTTTTTTTTAACTATTGGATTGTTTACTCTGATAATGCTGTAGTTTTTGTACTATTGGATTGTTTACTCTGATAATGCTGTAGTTTTTTTACTATTGGATTGTTTACTCTGACAATGCTGTAGATTTTTTACTATTGGATTGTTTACTCTGACAATGCTGTAGTTTATTTACTATTGGATTGTTTACTCTGATAATGCTGTAGTTTTTTTACTATTGGATTGTTTACTCTGACAATGCTGTAGATATTTTACTATTGGATTGTTTACTCTGATAATGCTGTAGTTTTTTTACTATTGGATTGTTTACTCTGACAATGCTGTAGTTTTTTTACTATTGGATTGTTTACTCTGACAATGCTGTAGTTGTTTTACTATTGGATTGTTTACTCTGATAATGCTGTAGTTTTTTTACTATTGGATTGTTTACTCTGATAATGCTGTAGTTTTTTTTGACTATTGGATTGTTTACTCTGATAATGCTGTAGTTTTTTTACTATTGGATTGTTTACTCTGACAATGCTGTAGTTTTTTTACTATTGGATTGTTTACTCTGATAATGCTGTATTTTTTACTATTGGATTGTTTACTCTGACAATGCTGTAGTTTTTTTACTATTGGATTGTTTACTCTGATAATGCTGTGGTTTTTTTACTATTGGATTGTTTACTCTGATAATGCTGTAGTTTTTTTACTATTGGATTGTTTACTCTGATAATGCTGTAGTTTTTTTACTATTGGATTGTTTACTCTGACAATGCTGTAGTTTTTTTACTATTGGATTGTTTACTCTGACAATGCTGTAGTTGTTTTACTATTGGATTGTTTACTCTGATAATGCTGTAGTTTTTTTACTATTGGATTGTTTACTCTGATAATGCTGTAGTTTTTTTAACTATTGGATTGTTTACTCTGATAATGCTGTAGTTTTTTTACTATTGGATTGTTTACTCTGACAATGCTGTAGTTTTTTTACTATTGGATTGTTTACTCTGACAATGCCGTAGTTGTTTTACTATTGGATTGTTTACTCTGATAATGCTGTAGTTTTTTTACTATTGGATTGTTTACTCTGATAATGCTGTAGTGTTTTTTAACTATTGGATTGTTTACTCTGACAATGCTGTATTTTTTTTACTAATGGATTGTTTACTCTGACAATGCTGTAGATTTTTTACTATTGGATTGTTTACTCTGATAATGCTGTGGTTTTTTTACTATTGGATTGTTTACTCTGATAATGCTGTAGTTTTTTTACTATTGGATTGTTTACTCTGACAATGCTGTAGTTTTTTTACTATTGGATTGTTTACTCTGATAATGCTGTAGTTTTTTTACTATTGGATTGTTTACTCTGACAATGCTGTAGTTTTTTTACTATTGGATTGTTTACTCTGACAATGCTGTAGTTGTTTTATTATTGGATTGTTTACTCTGATAATGCTGTAGTTTTTTTACTATTGGATTGTTTACTCTGATAATGCTGTAGTTTTTTTTAACTATTGGATTGTTTACTCTGATAATGCTGTAGTTTTTGTACTATTGGATTGTTTACTCTGATAATGCTGTAGTTTTTTTACTATTGGATTGTTTACTCTGACAATGCTGTAGTTTTTTTACTATTGGATTGTTTACTCTGATAATGCTGTATTTTTTTTACTATTGGATTGTTTACTCTGACAATGCTGTAGATTTTTTACTATTGGATTGTTTACTCTGATAATGCTGTGGTTTTTTTACTATTGGATTGTTTACTCTGATAATGCTGTAGTTTTTTTACTATTGGATTGTTTACTCTGATAATGCTGTAGTTTTTTTTAACTATTGGATTGTTTACTCTGATAATGCTGTAGTTTTTGTACTATTGGATTGTTTACTCTGACAATGCTGTAGTTTTTTTACTATTGGATTGTTTACTCTGATAATGCTGTATTTTTTTACTATTGGATTGTTTACTCTGACAATGCTGTAGTTATTTTACTATTGGATTGTTTACTCTGATAATGCTGTAGTGTTTTTACTATTGGATTGTTTACTCTGACAATGCTGTAGTTTTTTTACTATTGGATTGTTTACTCTGATAATGCTGTAGTTTTTTTACTATTGGATTGTTTACTCTGACAATGCTGTAGTTTTTTTACTATTGGATTGTTTACTCTGATAATGCTTTGGGTTTTTTTACTATTGGATTGTTTACTCTGACAATGCTGTAGTTATTTTACTATTTGATTGTTTACTCTGATAATGCTGTAGTGTTTTTACTATTGGATTGTTTACTCTGACAATGCTGTAGTTTTTTTACTATTGGATTGTTTACTCTGATAATGCTGTAGTTTTTTTACTATTGGATTGTTTACTCTGACAATGCTGTAGTTTATTTACTATTGGATTGTTTACTCTGA